>OY757017.1:101131538-101731538 GCA_963580285.1 Lucinisca nassula | reverse complement strand
CACCACCCCAAGCCTGCCACATACTACTTTTCCGCATCCATTTTCAAGAAAACACGAATTTTCCCGGAGTAGCCAGCTAGTGGGTCTGTTGAAGCCCCTTTAGCCACTCATGCCCCACGTACTCGCTAGCTCCCGCACTCCGCCGTTACGCTAGCAGAACCAGAAGGAACTCGTGTTCCACTGATTCCGATACAACGCCGTGCGTGCGTGCGTTTTAATTATCCATCTGCCATACCGGTCGAAATGTGTTCACAAAACGTTTGGTATGTTACCAGGTTGACCCTGTTGGATAGTTCCTGCTAGCAGGAGATTTGACTCCGGCCGGAACTGGAATGTTCCGGCTGGTCCTGCCAGCAGGAGATTGAGTTCCGGCTGGAACTGCTCTCCTGCTAACTTCACGCACCTCGTTCTCGGAGATGAAGCGCCGATGATTTAGAAAGGCCTTATGTGGACTGAACAAATTTTCTTGCACACCAGATAAGGAAATCCGTGATTTTACCCTTTTATTTTGTAAACAATATACATGTGCGAGCTGTCAAAACTAACCGGAGGTGTTGTGCAAGAAAAAGAATCCAATATGGGATTCTGTTGTAGATGGGCGTTTCCAACCCTCGGGATGACCGTGCTGAGCGGAACCTCGGCGTGGCCTCGGTTCCGCTCAGCACGGGTATCCCTCGGGTTGGAAACACTCATCTACAACAGAATCCCATTTTTGATTCTTATATTCTGCCAAATCCACAGCAGAATCAAGAGCGAGGCCCAGAGGTGGACGAAAACAAAAGTCAACCTATGTTAAGTAGAAGTAAAACAAAGATCAGGAATCGATACAATTAACTTACTCCACCCATCAAAGACACCAAAGGGAAAGAAATACAAACATTAAGCGACCAGACCATAATGGAAACCTGAACAAAGGATGGCCATAAGGACAGTTACTTTCCCACAAAATGACCATATGGCCATCCAAAATTAAAAGACACAAGTGATACACACAGTAAGTAACAAACAACAACATAAATAAATCGCCACAGAAGAACCGCCTTGGAACGGTCAGTGGAAAGATTTCCACTGGGGGGCTTAAATCGATTTTACGTGGCCACAATCCTCGCCCTTACTTCCGTCGCGATTTAGACAAATAATTTGTTCAGTCCGCATGAAGGCCTCCTAACTCATCAGTGCAACATCTCCGTGAACACAAAAAAATCAAAGAACCACAGAGGTGAGACAACGGTGAGGACTCGACAGCAAGAAACCACTGAAATGCTGGAGCAAAAGAAAACCAACAGTTAGACTCCGATGGGCCCGACCAGAGACAGAGCATCAGGCACCAACCAACATTACCAAGACTTAGATCTCTCTAATTCTCAATAAGCCTTTACGTTGGAGCCGTCATAGAATCTGAGGCCTGACCCACCGGCGTGCAATTAAAGAGGGAAGCAAAGTTGCCAACCGTGATTGGGTTAACTACCATGCATGCAGTCTGTCATATAACATCCATGTTGTACCCAATCTTTTTATATCGAAGAATGATTTTACGAAATTGGGTGCTGAAGTCATTGCGGTTAAATATTTTTTTCTGAATTTATATCCTAAGTCACCATAAAATTCGGGTTCCGATAGACCTTGTTGCAGAAGAGATTTAAGTCCAATATTGAATTTTGAAATTAAATCAGAATGGCGTCTAAAAATTTTGAAAATGCTTTGCGTAGTTTATGGTACCGATAACCCTGATTAAGGAGTTTAGCCGTTAATAATTTATTACGAGTGTTGAAGTCAGTTACATGACTACACACTCTAGCAAATCGAATTAATTGCGAAATATAAACGCCATAGGATGGCGCACGAGGAACATCACCATCCAAAAAAGGAAAATTTGCAATCTCAAAATCAAAGTCATCGCGTTTATCATAAATTTTGCACGAAACAAACCCATCTACAATAGATAGATGTAAATCCAAAAACGGGGCCTCGGTATCAGAAGAATTTGCTTTATTTAATTGAAGTTCTGGGGGGTAAATCTGACTGATCAAACCATCGAAATAGGTAATATCAATGTTTAATAAATCATCTAAATATCTAGAAGTGGAGCTAAAAGCTTCAATAATTTCAGATTGGTTATCAATGGAAAGCGACAAATGAAGTCTCTTTCATAACAATACAAGAACAGATCAGCCACAAGAGGTGCGCAATTCGTACCCATCGGAATACCCACAATTTGTCTAAATAACTTAGTACCGAATCTAATATAAATATTGTCAAGTAGAAAGGTGAGGGCATCACACACTTTCTGACATGACCAAAGTGTATAATTCTTATGCTCTTTAGAAGTGAAAAATGCATTTCTTACATTACATGCAAGATAGAGAGAATCTTCTCTGTGAAAAGTCCATTCAATTAAATCATTAAGCTTTTCTTTTATAAGAATATGAGGAAGTGTAAAGAGTGGAAAAATCGTAAGTAGACAGACTTGAACCACGAAAATGTCTGGATTCCAATTTATTTATAACATTAAGTCCTCAATAATTATAGTTTTATACAGTTTTCATTGTGGTTTGGTTAATTGTTGAAGCGAAAAAGTTTGAAAAGTGATTCTTGTCTCTCATAAATTGAAGAAAAAAATCCCTAAAGCCCATTGGTTATTCCATTGCAAAGAACAGTGGATAAATTTCATTTCATTTCAAGAGAAATATACCTGACATATTGCCTACATTTGTACGAGTGAAGAACGTTCGGGACTTCCTGTTCGATCTCGTATAAATGGAGTCGTTCTGGCCATTACGAAAAACACGCCTATACAAATACATTGTAACTTTTACCGCCGTAAAAACGCAAATTTTAAGATGAAAAATTGTATTTTTTCGGTTTTCTGCTCAAATTATATATTGTGGGTACTCATTAGAACCACATCATCGATGCAGTTCTTACGAGTACCCACAATCTAAAGTTTAGAGCAGAAAAATAAGGTTTACCCCTGTAAACCCAAGTTTTACTATATAAAAGTGGGGTTCAAGGGATCAAAATTATATAGGCGGGTTTTCGTGATGAGAAAAAAGGTAATCTAATGATAAGGGAAACAAATATGACTGAAGCATTTGCCCACTTGAAATTGAATGCATTCCCATTTAGGTTTATGTTGTATCCATTATCGCTTTAATTCTTCTTCTTTCTTCTCAGAAAAGCATTTTCTATCGCCATCATTGGGGACTCGAAGGACAGCGAGATAACGAACGCTATACCATATGACAGGACGTGACTAGGCAAAAACACATAGATCTGAAACAGATTACATACAAAATGATTTTAGACATGAGAGAGATCCAAAGCGTGAGGCATATGCTACGAGTCAACCAGACAACGGCCCCCGTCCATCGGGGTTTGAAGAAATAGATGGTCTGCATGATGCTTCCACGCAGAGCTGAAACCAACCGCACACGAGTAATGGTAAACCGTTTAGAGGATCAAAGCCTGCCCAGGCAAAGCGGTGCGAGTTAAACCGACCATGCTTATAAACCCTACTTGTATCATTAGGTGACAGGGCTTGAGATGTCATATCATCTTAATGTCGGGTAAAAGTCTCACAAAATTGAAAGCAACGTCTCCAAAATGACCTATGCAGTGTTGACGGGGACGTTAAACCTCAAATCAAACAAATCAAACAACCAGACAAACATACATGCAAATAAAGTGTAGACTGTCAGTGTTAATACCTCAATCCATTGATTCATCTATAATAATTGTGTTCCCAAGTCATAAACGAACTTGTACACAAAAAGAATGGGGTACAATATAAATGTTTTGCGGCAGACAGCATGCCCAGTTTTATAACCAAGTAAATGCTTCCCTCTTTCATTGACGGACCCAACTTAAAACTTTTTTTTTATTTTATTAGTGGTTGGCGCCTTATGGTTTGTCTTTGGCTTGAATCTTCGTGGTCTACCGAGTGGTTTTCTTTAGATCCAGTTTACAGTGTGTTGAACAAGCTACGAGCTCACATCTTTCATTACGATAACACACCCGTGTGATATAGTGCATTTTTTCATACCTCAATAAAGGTAATTTTTCTGATGAAAATTTGTGATATTTTTCTTATTATACTCAAAACATAGGTTTTGGGTGCTCGTTAGAACCGCCTCATTGAGGCGGTTCTAACGAGTACCCACAACCTATGTCTTGGAGCAGAAATAAGGAAAGTAATGTTTACCGCCGTAAACCCCAGTTTTCTCTATATAAAGTGGGGTTTACGGGGGTCTTTATTTCACGGACTTGTTCACGAGATGGATTCATCAGAGTTATTCAATTTTATTTGTACAGTAAAATTCTTATATTAAGACCACCTTTGGGACTGTTCATAAGACGTCTTAAAGACCACTTTTGAACTGTCCCAAAGATGGTCTCTGACCAAAGGACAGTGTATGCAGAAAACACAAAGAAAGAGTAACTGCAACCTACTAATTAAGGTTCTTAATGGAGAATAAGTCTTAATTTTAGGTGGTCTTAATAGTTGAATTTCAGTGTATTTCAGTTTGTTCTATGTATGCTATTCTGTGATGGTCTATCGAATGAGGTAGTAACCTTCAGGTGGACCAATTATTTTGTGTGTTATCTTTTCTTACTAGTTTATAAATACTGTTAGAACCTAGAGACAAGTTTGACCCACAGAATCGAATCGAATTGCATTACGCAAACATGCCTATACAAATACATTACCACCTTTATCGCCGAAAAAATGAAAATTTTAAGATAAAAAATTGTGATATTTTTCTTATTTCTGCGCAAAATATAGAGACGGTTCTAACGAGTGCCCACAATCTATATTTTAGAGCAGAAATAAGAGAAATAAGGTTTACCACCGGAAACCCCAGTTTTACTATATAAAATTGGGGTTCAAGGGGGTAAAAACTACATAGGTGTGATTTCGTGATGAAACTACCAAGCGGTTCTCTCAGCCCCCGCCCATAGGGGCTCGAAGAAATATATGGGCTGCATGATGCTTCCACGCAGAGCTGAATCCGACCCGCACACTAGTACTGGTAAACCGTTTAGAGGATCTAAGCCTGTCCAGGAACCGCAGTGCGAGTCGGACCGTCCATGCTAATAACCCCTGTTGGTTTCATTGGGCGACAGGTCTTGAGATGCCATTTCATCTCAATGTCGGGTAAAAGTCCCACAAAATTGGAAGCAACGTCTCTAAAATGACCTTTACAGTGTTGACGGGGACGTTAAACCTCAAATCAAACAAACAAAAACCAAGCGGTTCTCGCTACTATAGTGGTTCTAATGTTGTTTATTTTAAATGTAGCTTTCTCGGATTTTCCGACGGGGCTCTTCATGCTGTTTGTGCTTGTGGTTGTGTATTATTATTATTATTATTATTCATTTAATTTTCATTAGTTGTGCCTGTTGCACCTTGATCACTTCTTGTGGGGAAGAGAGAGCTCGTTTCTGTGATGTTTGATCATTATGAAAACACACCTATACAAATACATTGTCACCTTTATCGCCGAAAAAATGAAAATTTTAACATGAAAAAATGTGACATTTTTCTTATTTCTGCTCAAAATATAAATTGTGGGTACTCCTTAGAACCGCCTTATCGAGGCGGTTCTAACGAATACGCACAATCTATATTTTAGAGCAGAAATAAAAAAAATAAGGTTTACCCCTGCAAACCCAAGTTTTACTATATAAAAGTGGGGTTCAAGGGGGATAAAAATTACATAGGTGTGTTTTCGTGATGAAACTACAAAGCGATTCTCGCTACTAGTGGTTCTAATGTTTTTTATTTTAAATGTAGCTTTGTCGGATTATCCGACGGGACTCTTCATGTTGTTTGTGCTTGTATATTATTATTATTCATTTAATTTTCATTTCTTGTGACTGTTGCACCTTAATCACTTCTCGTGGGCATCACGAAAACACGCCTATATAATTTTGACCCCCTTGATCCCCACTTCTATATAGTAAAACTGGGGTTTACAGGGGTAAACCTTATTTTTCTTATTTCTGCTCTAAAATATAGATTGCGGGTACTCGTTAGAACCGCCTCGATGAGGCGGTTCTAACGAGTGCCCATAATCTATATTTTGAGCAGATATAAGAAAATTATCACAATTTTTCACCATAAAATTTTTATTTTTTCGGCGATAAAGGTGGCAATGTATTTGTATAGGCGTGTTTGCGTAATGGTGGAGAGAGCTCGTTTCTGTGCTGTTTGTGATTCCGTTTTGTTTCCTTTCTTGTTTTCCTCATTGTTATAAGCTCTTCCTCTTTATTTATAACGGCTCATCGTTGGAGCTATTTTTTTATTATTTTCAGAATTTTAAGACTGCCACCTAGAAAAAGGCTAACAGCTGTTTGTCCCTGGCTTATTGAAAGCTATAAGTTCGAATTAATTCCGCGAAAGTGAAATTTTCTGCATCTAACACCCATAATCCATGAAAACCAGTTGGAGTTTTCATCACGTGAACAAATCCGTTAAATGAGCACCCAACTAAACCCCACTTTATATAGAGAAAACTGGGGTTTAAGGCGGTATAAATTATTTTTCTTATTTCTGCTCTAATACATAGGTTATGGATACTCGTTAGCAATGAGGCGGTTCTAACGAGCACCCACAACATATGTTTAAAGTATAAATAAGAAAAATATCACAGATTTTCATCAGAAAAGTAGCCAGTTTGGAGATGTGAGAAAATGCACTATGTCGCACGGGTGTGTTATCGCAATGCTATATGTCCTACCATATCTCTTTTAATTGTGTTATGTTCATAGTGGTTTATAAACTCATATTGAAATCATTACTCTGAATTGCACTACAATATATAGGCTTAAAGTACGACTATATTTGTTCAGAGTGGAAGGAAATTTGAACTGCAAAAACATCTGTCCCAGTAAGGCGGTTCTAAAGAGCACTCACAATCTATGTTTTGACAAGAAATAAGAGAAACTATTACAGATTTTCATCTGAACATGCTGATTCTGGAGATATTAACACACGGGTGTGCTGTTATCGTACGTAACATAGCTGAAAATAGCAATCTCAAGCCATCGAAAAGTGCCATAAGGTACACATAGATACACTAAGCAAAAAAAATAGTTGCATCACATTTACAAAGTAGAAGTAAAACAAAGATCAGGAATCGATGCAATTAACTTACTCCACCCACCAAAGACACCAAAGGGAAAGAAACACAAACATGAAGCGACCAGACCATAATGGAAACCTAAACCTAAACAAAGGAAGGCCACAAGGACAGTTACTTTCCCACAAAATGGCCAAATGTCCATCCAAAATAAAAAGACACAAGTGATACACACAGTAAGTAACAAACAACAACATAAATAAACCGCATCACATTTACAAAGTAGAAGTAAAACAAAGATCAGGAATTGATACAATTAACTTACTCCATCCATAAAAGACACCAAAGGGAAAGAAATACAAACATTAAGCGACCAGACCATAATGGAAACCTAAACAAAGGAAGGCCATATGGACAGTTACTTTCCCACAAAATGGCCATATGGCCATCCAAAATTAAAAGACACAAGTGATACACACAGTAAGTAACAAACAACAACATAAATAAATCGCCACGGAAGAGCCGCCTTGGAACGGTCAGTGGAAGATTTCCACTGGGGGGCAAGTCCGTATAATAAACACCCCTCTGAACCCAACTTTGTATCGAGAAAACTTGAGTTTACAGGGGTGAACATCGTTTTTAAGACATAGATTGTGGCTACACGGTTCTAACGCGCAGTAACAACCAATGTTTGGATTAAAAATTGGAAAATTTATGTCAGAAAAATAACAGCTTTGAAGATATCAAAAGGCACTATTTTACAAGGATGTGTTTGTTTGAACTGGGGTTTTACTTGCCCGTCAATACTATTCACGTCATTTTGGAGACGTTGCTTCTGATGCCGTGGGACGTTTACTTGAAACTGAGATGAAACGACATCTCACGCCTTACCGCCCATAGAAACCGGTCCGATTCGCATCACTTTTTCCAGTGCAGCATTAGACCAAGGAGGTTTACCAGTACTTAAGTTCAGTCGATTTTAGCTCTGCGCGGTAGTATACGGCAGCCTAAACTATTCCTCTAAGCCCTGATGGGCGGGGGTGACACACAAAGATGTGTTTTCGGTCTGACGGCGAAATTCACAAATTAAATGAAGCGGCAAAGTGACGGCCGCATTTGGTCGGTCAGAAGACATCACGAAAACACGTCTTTATAATATTGAACCCCACTTTTATAAAGTGACACCGGGGTTTACAAGGGTAAACCTTACTCTTCTTATTTCTGCTCTAATATATAGATTATGGGTACTCGTTAGAACCGCAATCTATATTTTGAGCATCAATCAGAAAAAAAAATATCACAATTTTTCATCTTAAAATTTTCTTTTTTTTTTCGGCGGTAAAATTTACAATGTATTTTTATAGGCGTGATTTCGTAATGAAAACCGGCGTCAACCTGTTGAATTCATTAAAAATATTCATAAAAAAATACGTAGAAACGGCAAACGGCAAACAAACGGTCAGCAGTAAACCTATAGGGATTGGCTTTCGGAGTTAAAAACCATCTGCAATCGGAATCTCGTATCCCTCTTAACCCATATCCCGATCAATATTTGATTTTGCCACACCCATTATTGACTATAAACCAATTAAATTACCTAATATAAAATATATTGTTCAAATATAGTTCACAAACTGAACGACAAACTGTGTAGATCCTGGTCAGATGGCTTCTTCAATCAGATGGCTTTTGAAGAAACCATCTGATCTGGATCTTCACTGTTTGTAAAGTTAGGGCTTATCGTGTTTAGCAGGATAATGGTTAATAACGACATTCGATATAACGAAGGAACTTGTTAATATGATAATTTCAATGGAATTAATTCTTAGCTAACCATGTATACATGAGACAGAGGAATGGAAATAGCAAAACAATATTTCATAATCATTTATGAAAACACGCGTATACAAATATACTGTAAATTTTACCATCTAAAAACGAAACTTTAAGGCGGAAATTTGTGATATGAGGCGGTTCTAACGAGTACCCACAATCTACATTTTGAGCAGAAATAAGAAAAATAAGGTTTACCCCTGTACATCAGAGTTTTACAATATAAAAGTTGGGTTCAATGGGGTCAAAACTATATAAGCATGTTTACGTGATGACATGATAATTTCAATGGAATAAAATTTTAGCTAACGATGTAAACATGGGACGGAGGAAATATTAAACAATGTTGTCATAATTTAGAAAGAAATAGCCGCAACATGTTTTTCTTAGTGTACTTAAGGAAAATACCATATACATGCATTACATGTACGTATCATAGGACACCTTATTGGGTTTTAATTGCAAAATGCTCCTATAAAGGTAAAATGTAAGAAACAAATACTGGCATTGTAGAAAAGGGTCCCCGTATAGCAGAGACTTACCACCATAACACTTACCATTTCTAAGTTGTTTAAGTAGACAGGTAATCGTCTATTCATAACGTAAGTCAGTATAACCAGTGGATGGACCAAATAAGCGCAATACGTTAACCGTCCAAGTGGCACAAATGGCTTCCAAGAAAGTATTGTATTGATCCAACCTGCAATAAGTGTCAGAAAAGGGAACAAACCAATAAAACGTCATAAAATATCACGTGAACAAGTCCGTGAAACAAAGACCCCCTAAACCCCACTTTATATAGAGAAAACTGGGGTTTACGGGGGTAAACATTGTTTTCCTTATTTCTGCTCCAAGACATAGGTTGTGGGAACTCGTTAGAACCGCCTCAATGAGGCGGTTCTAACGAGCACCGCAATCTATGTTTGAAGTAAAAATTAGAAAAAAAAAAATCACAGAGTATCATCAAAAAAGTAGCCATTTTGGAGATGTGGAAAATTGCACTATGTCGCATGGGTGTGATACCGTAATGAGAAAAGCGAACAAGCCAATGAAACGTCATAAAAAGAATTCTATGGAGGCATAGTGTGATGCACTATAAAGTTTCTTACACCAGTTACAATAACAAGTGCATTACTTTATATCACCAAAATCGTTACTATTCTGATGAAAATGTGTGATGTTTGTTTTTTTTTTGTTCTTATTGACACTCCAATCATAGGTTGTGGGTGCGCGATAAAACCGTCTCACTGAAGCGGTTCTAACGATTTACTCACAAGCTAGGTTTTGGAACAGAAATAACAAAAAAATGATACATATCCCTGTAAACTCCCACGTTTCTCTATATAAAGTAGGATTTAGACGGATGTTTATTACACGGATTTGATAGAATGATGCCTTTGTTGGTTTGGTTGTTGGTATTGAGGTTTAACATCCCAGTCACCACTACTTAGGTCATTCTGGAGACGTTACTTCCGAGTTTGTTTGACAATTACCGGACCCTGACATGAAATGACACATCATGCCCTGCCACCAAAAGAAACCGTTAGGATTTAAGGCACGGTTCAACTTTAAACGGCTGAAACCTTTTAAGTAGGATGTTCGGTCGGTTACAGCTCTGCGCAGAAGAACCATGCAGCCTACTCTGATTCTCCAAGCCCCGATGGAGGTTAACATGATGCACCTCTCAATGATGTGCTCGATTCTTGACTCACTCTCGAGTGTATCGTGGGTAACACTGGCTTTTCCCGCAGCCTGACAATACAGTTCCACTGATATGACACATTATGACGTCGAGACTGGGAGTGTAATAACGCCATGTAATAAATTCCATAATCCACTAGTGGATTGGCTATACGCGTCCTCCTGTTCATATGCTTTTTAACCCTTGTCCTGCTGAGTATTCGAATATGCCACACCCACCTCTGATTATCAACCAATCAAATTACTTGATGCAAATTATTGCAACAAATTCATGAGCTGAATGACAAACAATGAAGATCCTGATCAGATGGCTTCTTCAGAAGCCATCTGATCTGGATCTTCATTGTTTCAAAGATAAGATACATCCGGGCTCAGCAGGACAAGGGTTAAAATATCATGAAATCGTGCTAACGTCAGGATTGTCAACCGGGTTATTGGTCTCACTGTGAATCGGGCATTTTTTGTTTTTGTCGGATAGCATCACGTGAACAAGTCCGTGAAATAAAGACCCCCCTAAACCCCACTTTATATAGAGAAAACTGGGGTTTACGGGGGTGTATATTATTTTTCTTATTTCTGCTCCGAGACATAGGTTGTGGGTACTCGTTAGAACCGCCTCAATGAGGCGGTTCTAACGAGCACCCAAAACCTATGGTTGGAGAATAAATAAGAAGAATATCACAAATTTTCTTCAGAAAAAGCACCTTTTTGAGGTTGGAAAAATGCACTGTATCACACGGATGTGTTATCGTAATGGGGTGGATTTCCAGTTGTTGTTGTTGTTGTTACAGGGCGACCTGTGTGAGAAGCATCTTTAGGTTGCCACTACCAGCTCCTAAATAAAGCTATAAACCTGCAAGTCGTCCTATAATACATTTGGTTCTCCCCATAGATATCGCATACCTCATGGTGGATGTCTACATGTCTTATACTGAGTTGTGGGCTACCTTTTATATAGGTCCTAATTTCAAGCACGTTGTATGGTCTTTTCCAGACATTTTGTGTAGAGCGTAATGAATATGCTACATGTATAAGGAAATTGTACACTGTACAAAGGTCAGTGAAGTTGTGGGCCATCAGAAAAACACGCCTATATAATGCTGACCCCTTGAGCCCCACTTTTATAAAGTAAACCTTATTGTTCTTATTTCTGCTCTAAAATAAAGATTGTGTGTCAACCCACAATCTATATTTTGAGCTGAAATAAGAAAAATATCACAATGTTTCATTTCAAAATTTTCAGTTTTTTTTTTACGATAAAGAGTACAATGTATTTGTGTAGGCTTGTTGTCGTAATGAACAGTTTTATTTATGTTACTCTTAAGTGCTCGCTCTACATGATTTGGTTTTCAGCACACATTTCACGAATGGTGCGAACTAAATCTACACGATATTTGGAACAGCCCTCGTATTTCAATATGTTGAGAATAATATACCTCCGTTGCCAGTACTGCATGCAAATACTATCCAACATACAGCAATACTCCAACCAGTTCTGCTCAGGGCTTCGTATGAGGTAGACTGATCATCGGTTAGTATGTGTTGACCTTGTGCTGCGTAAAGACCATAAACAGTCAACAAGCATATTAGAACGCTGACTGTCCAAGATAACCATACGACTACCTGAAGAATGTAAAATATAAAAGTGTGGTAAATCAAATATGCAAACTAACTACTATATGGACTACCCACTCACTCACTCACTCACGCACTCGCTCAATCACACTCACTCACACACGCACGCACTCACGTACGCCTGCACACATGCACGTACGCATTCACTCACTCACTCACTCGCTCATCTGCCAGCCAGTACGCCAGTCATGGAAACAACCAACAAACTAACGATCCAACCAACCAACCAACCAACCAGACAAATCTTTCAATTGCAATAATACTGATAAGCGATTGTTGCTGAGTCATGTATGTCTTTTTAAGACTTTATTTTCTTTTACTAGTTGAAAAAAGTCGGGGAAGATTATTACATGCTACATGCCACGTATGTCGCCGGTAAATAGTGTAATATACAATTACCGTTTACCACTCTCTGGGCTAATTCAGCGGGGGAAGAATTATTGATATTTTTACTTATTTTTTCCCAGAAAAAAAGGACTTTACATTTCTTACAAATTGTCTCCAAAAGAGAAAGGAGAAAATGTGCATACAAATTCAAATCCTGTTTCCCATGGAGACAGGTTGCATGAAATTCTGGGGAAAACAATTTGCATGAGATGTAAAATCATTATTTCTGGGAAAAATATAGAAGACAACTTGTATGAAATGTTAAATCCCATTTTCGTTTGGGCGTCACAGTGCTTTGTAAAGTGTCATCACGTGAACAAGTCCGTGAAATGAAGACCCCCCTACACCCCACTTTATATAGAGAAAACTGGGGTTTACGGGGGTATACATTATTTTTCTTATTTTTGCTCCAAGACATAGGTTGTGGGTACTCGTTAGAACCGCCTCAATGAGGCGGTTCTAACGAGCACCCAGAACCTATGTTTGCAGTATTTATAAGGAAAATATCTCAGATTTTCACTAGAAAAGTAACTATTTTGGAGATGTGAAAAAGTGTACTATGTCGCACGGGCGTGTTTTCGTAATGTGGTATCTGTAGAACATGGACTGGGTTCATGCAGATCAGATGCTGCAGAACGCGACTTCTGCGTTCTGTCGTGGTTTATTTTTGTTATGGTTTGTGTTTGAGTGTGTGTGTTTCGCTCATTACGATAACACATCCGTGCGAAATAGTGTACTCTTTCATATCTCCAAAATGGTGAATTTTCTCATGAAAAATTGTGATATTTTTCTTATTTTTACTCCAAACATAGGTCGTGGGTGCTCGTTAGAACCGCCTCATTGAGGCGGTTCTAACGAGTACCCACAACCTATGTCTTGGAGCAGAAATAAGAAAAATATTGTATACCCCCTTAAACCCCAGTTTTCTCTATAAAAAGTGGGGTGTAAGGGGGTGTTCATTTCACGGACATGTTCACGTGATGTTGTGTTGTTTTGGATAACCAATTGGCTATTTTGTGGGAAAGTAACTGTCCTTTTGGCTTTCCGCTGTTGTTTTTTTTCCATTGGGGTCTGGTTGTTTCATGTTTGTGCTTCTTTCCCGTTGGTGTCTCTGATGGGAGCTGTGGGTTAATTGTATCGATTCCTGATCACTGCCTTCACTTCTGGTCCAGTCAGGGTCTACATTACCTGATTACCATATGCAAACTGAAGGGATAAACAAACCAGACTAAATCGCCGTTCAGGACCATTTTATCCCACCAACACCCTGAAAACATACACCAACCCGTGTTCTAAGGTTCCGTCCTTTGAGTACGATACATAGGGATAGCACACCACTGTCACGCAGCCAAGTATTTCACGGTCGAAAAATTGCTGATGAAAAGAGGTGATAATTCTTTTTTGTTTCTGCTGCAAAAATACCTTAAGATTGTAGGTGCTCACATTCAATGTTTTTAATCACAAATATGGAACATGATATACAATGTAAATAACCAAGTAAACCATATTTTCTCAATTTAATTTGGTCCTTTAAAGGAATGATTTTCATTACTGTGGATTTTTCCGATGTTTAATCTCCGGCGAATCACTCACAATCTGCATTAAATCCGGAGGGCTTTAGGTAAAGGATGTAAGTGATTCGCCGGAGTTAACACATAAAAAAAACTGCACAAAAAATCCCCCAAAACACCCACACAAAATGATAATTCATTCCTTTTTCACTTCTTTAGCTCTGGTGGTCATCTTCTTTTAGCAGAGCGGAACCGTTTAGGCAATTTGGATAGAGAGTCACCGAGGAACTTTCAGGTAAAATTATTTCAAAATCCGTCCATCGTTTTATTAAAAGCTGTCTTTTAAGTATAATGTTGACAACAGTTATGTTTGCTATTTTTACCTCTGTTGGCCATTTTGCTCATTCAAGCGGAACGGTTTGGGAAATAACGGTCACCCAAGAAATGTTCCTGTAAAATTATTTTGAAATTGGGCCAGTGGCCTAGGAGGAGATGACAGTTTAAGCTTTTTTTTTCTAATCCTTTATCCATTTTTAGCTCTGGTGGACACCTTGTTCAGCTTAGGCAATTTTGGTAGAGGGGCACCCAAGAAACATTTCTAAAATCAATTTCAAATTCCGTTGATCTGTTTTGGAGTTGTCGTTAAGTAAATTTTTGACTGACGCACGACGGACGATGGACATCGAACGGTCACAAAAGCTCACCATGTATCTACTTGACAAGTGAGCTCAAATCAGCCCTTTTGTTAAGGAGGAGAAGGCGTTCTATTGTTTCTGTTTTAGCTCTGGTGACCATCTTGTTCATCAATGCTGAACGGTTTGGGCAATTTGGTGGCGGGTCAACCAAGGACTACTCCTCTGCAAGTATTTTGAAATTAGACAGTGGCCTAGGAAGAGATGGGGTTTAAGGTTTTTCTATTTTTTTATTTTTTTTTTTTTAGCTCTGTCGGCTATTTTGTTCAGCGGACGAGAACCATTTAGGCTATTCCGGTATCGGGTAATCCATGGATTATTCCTGTAAAATTATTGGCTTACAGCGACGGCTGCAAGCCAGTTAGATTGGAAAAGTGGTTCCGGTTTTAGACTTCTCTTTCAATGTTATTTTGGGTCCTCAGGTGTTTTTTTTTTAAACAAAAATCAGAGATACAGTCAACTTTTTCGGTGTTCTGGTTCCCACACTCTATAGCTCAATAGCTTTCGCATACTTTAATAGAATACAGGGTACCAGTTTAGTGAGAGATGGTCTAGTGACAGAGCTATCGTTTCTGTGCGAAAGTTTAACTAAACACCGAAGCGAATTTATCCACTAGGCCACGGTCCACAGCACTTCCGTCAATACAGTTTACCTGACCACATTCATAAATCATCTGTGTAGCAGTCTACAATTCACTCGCAGGTCAAAACTCGATGGGTTTTGTTGAAAGTGTGGGTGCTCTATAGTAATCACTCTGTCTGTTCGTCTGTCTGTCCGTCCACAATTTTTTTTATCCTCCATAACTTTCTTATTCCTGGATGGATTTAAATATATACTTGGCAGAAATGTTAACCATAATGTGATGGAGTGTTGCGCGCAAAACTCAGGTCCGTACCTCAAAGGTCAAGGTCATACTTAGAGGTTAAAGGTCAAAAAAGGGTCTTTGTCGTGTCCAATCAATAACTTTGTTATTCCTGGATGGATTTAAATATTACTTGGCAGAACTGTTAACCATAATGTGACGGAGTGTCTCGCGCAAGACCCGCAGCTGTACCTCAAAGGTCAAGGTCATACTTAGAGATAAATGTCAAAAAAGCGTCTTTTTTATTGTGTCCAATCTATAACTTTCTTATTCCTGGATGGATTTAAATATTACTTAGCAGAAATATTAACCATAATGTGACTGTGTCATGCGCAAGACCAAGGTCCGTACCTCAAAGGTCAAGGTCATACTTAGATGTGAAAGGTAAAAAAAAACGTCTTTTTTATCGTGTCCGATCAATATCTTTCTTATTCCTGGATTGATTTTAGAATAACTTGACAGTAATGTTAATCATCATGAGAGGATGTGTTGTGCCCAAAACCCAGGTTGGTTTCAAAAACCGAGTTATCATGTTCAAAATGATTCTTTGAGCTATGTTCTTTCATTTCCTTGTGTTTTTTTAATATAGGTTTTTAACATCAACATTTTCCTACTCCTCTGATAGCGCTGCCGGAGCGCTAGTCAGTTTCACTGACAGCTCTAGTTATATTGAAGGTACTGCCACCAATAAAAGAACAAAGTTTACGGCGTACTGACAGTCAATTGGTCCAGTTTGTATGAAGATTAAGATTCACCTTAAATAGCTTTATACTGTTTATTTCTTTTTAGACTTTCAGATAAAAACTGTTAACATTTGTAACATTGTTTACTTTGGTTGTCTCTTGTTTATAATATTTTTATACTTTGTTAATAAAAAGATGTTAACATATAATGTCTCTTCCTCCTTCGTCCTATACGGGTTCAAGCCCCGCTACCGGCCATGATCGTTTATGTGAGAACATTTGATAGTTTGTGTCGGAGGATCGGAGTCTAGTACTGGTACTTTCCAGGAACGATGGTTGGGAAACTACCCGCCTGTATATGACTGAAAGATTGTTGAACGGGCGTAAAACCTAGCAAAACAAACAGTATGTATGATGTGTTCTACCACATTATTGTCTCTCATAAATCTGTTAGGGACATTTATTTTGTTTTGTTTGTCCATTTCTACTTGCCAAATCGCATATAGTCCGTGCTCCATAAGTCCATTATTCCTCCTGTCTGTCTGTTAACAATGTCTTCTTCCAACTTCTTTTCGGATACTACTGAGCAAATTTCAATAAAACAGGGTCATCACAATGATCCCTTTCTATCATAGTTGGTCAAAAGTGAGAATATGATCATTGGGTCACATGTCAATGCCTCAGTTACCTTAACATTGAAATATTTCTTCCAGTAAATGTCAGCGTAGTGCCACATAGAAAATTGACACCTCATGGGTTTGTCCATTCCAATGTGTAGATTAACCATATATTGCCTTTGAGTACACTGCATCAAAAGTCTATGTCCCATTAACAAGAACAGTGCAACTTGCTTCCTCACCAGTACTTTCATCTACATCAACTCGTACATCCATGTGGCGGCAATATGGCTACATTTACACCAGGAACAGTACCCATAAAACCAGGCAAGCCTTTCCTTTTAAAAGGAACATTTATTTCAGCATCTCTCTGATAGTTAAGGAGAAGTCGTTTAAAGATTTGTTTTTGTTTTAGGTCTGACGGCCATCTTGTTCACCTGAGCGGAACGGGTTGCGCCATTATGGTAGAAGGTCAACCATGATTTTTTTTCGGTATTTATTTTTTTTGAAATCGGACGTGGACTAGGAGGATATGTTGGATAAAGCGTTTTTCTTAATTTTAGCTCTGATGGCAATCTTGTTCATCTGAGCGGAACGGCTTGGGCAATTTTAGTAGAGGGTCACCCGAGGAATATTTCTGTGAAATTATTTTGAAATTGTTTAAGTGGCCTAGCAGGTTTAAGGTTTTTCTATTTTTTATTTTTTGCTCCGGCGGTCCATCTTGTTCAGCGGAGCGGAAATATTTAGGCAATTGTGCTAGAAGGTCTCCAAAGGAGCATTCGGGTAAAATTATTCCAACATCCGTTCACTGGTTTAGGAGGAGATGTCTTTTAAGTATATGTTTGACAGACAAGATGTTTTCTATTTTTAGCTCTGGCGGCCATCTTGTTCATTCAAGCGTAACGGTTTGGAAAATTTTAGTAGCGGGTCACCCAAGAAATATTCCTGTTAAATTATTTTGAAACTGGGCTAGTGGCCTAAGAGGAGATGGCAGTTCAATGCTTTTTCCAAGTCCGTTTCTATTTTACCTCTGGTGGCCATATTGTTCAGCAAAGCAAAACCAGTTAGGCAATTTTGGTAGAGGGTCTCCCAAAAAACACTCGTGTTAAATAATTTCAAAATTCGTTCACTGGTTTAGGAGTAGTTGTATTTTAAGTAAAGACGACGCACAGCGGACGTCCAGTGGTCACAAAAGCTGACCATGTCACTACGTCACAGATGAGCTAGACCTTAGTCCTCTGGTTAAGGAGGAGAAGTTGTTTAAAGATTTTCGTTCTATTTTTAGCTCTGGTGGCCATCTTGCTCACCCGAGCCGAACGGTTTGGGCTATTGTGGTAGAGCGTAACCCAAAGAATATTCCTCTGAAAGTATTTTGTTTTATAATTGGGCCAATGACCTAGGAAAAGATGTCATTTTATAGATTTTGGTCTATTTTTATCTCTGGAGATCATTACGTTCAGTGGACGGGAACCATCCAGGCAATTGTGGTAGAGGGTCATCCAAAACACATCCCTGTAAACCTCGATAAATGATTTAAAATCTCTCCACTGATTAAGGAGGAGAAGTCGTTTTATTAAAGGTTTTCTACTTTTAGCTTTGGCGGCCAACTTGTTTATCTGAGCGGGACGGTTTGGGCAACTTTAGTAGAGGGTCATTCAAGGAATAGTCCAGTAAAATTTTTTTGAAATTATGCCAGTGGCCTAGGATTGTAAGTTTGTTTTATTTGTTTGCTATCTTTAGCTCTGGCGGCCATCTTATTCAGCGGAGCGAAACCATATTATCAATTTTGGAAGAGGGATACCCAAGAAACACCCCTATAAAATTATTCTAAAATCACTTCACTGGGTTAGGAGAGGTTGTCTTTTAAGAAATCCTGTAGCAGACGGACGGCGCACAACGGACATCGAGCGGTAAGTAAAGCTCACCATGTGAGCTTAAGTTAATGTACAACCCAGTAGACTCCATGTTTAATATATAAAAGTGGGGTAAAAGTGGTAAAAAATATAGGCGTGTTTTCGTGATGTTTCAACTGGCCGTCACCTCCGATGAGTGGACACTTTCTGTTAATGGCCATATGTATCCGCCTCCCCCACCGCAGATAGTTTCCTATAAATGGTCCAGTGCATTTTAACTCTGATAAGCGGTCACCTCCCTCCTCCGATCAGGGGCCATAATAATTTATGATTCGTGGTCAAATTCTTTGTATTAAACAGTCAAAATGACAGAGAATCGGAAATTCTATTGACAAAGAAATCGACAGTAGGAAAGCAAAATTCATGGAAATCGAGTCTCGCATAAAATAAAACAAAAACAAGGTTTCAAAGGAATTTAACCTTGGACCTAGTTTTATGACCTGACATGACCCGAATTCAAGATGTCATAATGACAACTATTCAGATACAGTTTCATGAAGATTGAAGCAAATATATGGCCTCTAATGGATGAACAAGGTTTTAAAGTAATTTGACCTGGTGACCTAGTTTTCGATCCGACTTGAAACATATTCCAATTTGACCTACATATGAGTAAGACAATATTCTTGCATAGCTTCATGAAGATTGAAGCTAAACTTTGGCCTCCAGGGTTTAGAGAATTAGAGAGATCTAATTCTTGGTAATGTAGGTTGGTGCCTGATGCTCTGGTTGGGCCCATCGGAGTCTAACTGTTGGTTTTCTTATGCTCCAGCATTTCAGTGGTTTCTTGCTGTCGAGTCCTCCCCGTTGTCTCACCTCTGTGGTTCTTTGATTATTTGTGTTCACGGAGATGTTGCACTGATGAGCTAGGAGGCCTTCATTCGGACTGAACAAATTATTTATCTAAATCGCGACGGAAGTAAGGGCGAGGATTGTGGCCCCGTAAAATCGATTTAAGCTCCCCAGTGAAATTCTTTCCACTGACCGTTCCAAGGCGGTGCTTCTGTGTCGGTTTATTTATGTCATTGTTTGTTACTACTTAATGTGTGTGTCACTTGTGTCTTTTGGTTTTGGATGGCCATTTGGCCATTTTGTGGGAAAGTAACTGTCCTTATGGCCATCCTTTGTTTGGTTTTGCATTATGGTCTGGTCGCTTCATGCTTGTGTTTCTTTCCCTACGGTGTCTTTGGTGGGTGGAGTAAGTTAATGGTATCGATTCCTGATCTTTGTTTTACTTCTACTTTTAAAGCAATTCGACCTAGTAACCTAGTTTGTTTATTTTGACACAACATAATTTCAATCCTGATTAAGGTTTTATCAAGACAACCATTCTTGTACAGTTTCGTGAAGATTGAAGCAAATCTGTAGACTATGTCGAGTGAACGAGGTTATTTAACGTAGTTTGGCCAGGTAACCTAGTTTTGACCCATCATTACCCATATTCGAACATTGATCGACATATGATCAAGAAAAATATTCTGTGAAGAGTTATATGACGATTGGTGCAAAACTGAGGCTTATGGAGGGTGATAATGTTTTTTATGCAATTTGACTTAGTGACCTAGGTTTTAATTCGAAATTACCCATATTTATACATGATCAATGTATTATTAAGACACACACTTGGAAAAGTTTCATTGCAATTGGAGCAAATATACGACATCTAGGGGATGAACAAGGTAAATGTTGACAATGGACGAAGCACATATGTCGGAAGACGCGCATAGGACGGACATAGGTCATCTTGAGCTCTTCGTTCTTACTGAGAGTACAATAGAAAGGAATTGTGTTTTTAACAACTGAAAAGGTAAATTATTGGGATTTTCAGTAACTTGCCCCAGGTAAAATATCTCCATGACTAATAGACCGACCTTGCAGGTTTTCAAACTCATTCAAGTTTTTATTCACAGGCTAC
Source organism: Lucinisca nassula (assembly GCA_963580285.1). NCBI lineage: Eukaryota > Metazoa > Mollusca > Bivalvia > Lucinida > Lucinidae > Lucinisca > Lucinisca nassula. The sequence continues at coordinate 101,710,706 of OY757017.1, read as the reverse complement.
TTATCCAGGTATGTTTCTCAACCCGTGTCCTGCTGAGCCCGAATATATCTTATCTTTCAAACAATGTAGATCCAGATCAGATGGCTTCTAAAGGAGTCATCTGATCAGGATCTACATTGTTTGCCATTCACTTTATTAATTTGTTGCAATAATTTGCATCAAGCAATCTGATTGGTGGATATTCAGTAGTGGGTGTGGCATATATAAATATTCAGCAGGTCAAGGGTTAAAGTTCAGATCGATACTAAAGGACTGATGCTGATGACAATATCAAAAAAGGAATTTTCAGCAACCAAGAGGACATAACTTTCCGATAGATAGGCCAACATCACCAATTTTCATCCCCAACCTACCTATATTTTAACTCTATTCGTAAGAATCCAACATTATTAGTTTTCGAACTCGCTCTAGCTTTTATCCCTTACTTACATTTATGTACGTTACAGGAAGATCCGATTAAAACTTTTGGACTTATGGTGATGGCATAACTGGATATTACTGTATGATAGACAGGCCAACATCATCAGGTTTCGAACTCTTCTAAGCCGCTATCCCAAACCTACTTATGTGTTACTTTCAAGAAGATCCGATTAAGGCTTAAGACTATAAAATGTCGCTGTCAAAAATAGGCATTTTCAGCAATCAATGGGACAGAAAGGTCGACCTCGCCAGTTTTTGAACTCATCTAAGCTGTTATTCCCAACATACTTATGTGTTAGTTTCAGGAAGTTCCGATTAAAGCTTAAGGACCTTTGGTGATGACAATGTTCCAAATGGGCATTTTCAGCAATCAAAAGGGCGTAACTCTAATACAGATAGGCTGATATTGCCAATTTTTAAACCCATCAAAGCTGTTATATCCAACTACTTATGTGTTAGTTGCACGAAGAACCGATTAAAGCTAAAGGGCTTATGATGATGACAAGGTCCAAAATATGGAATTTTAGCAAGCAAAGGGGACATAACACTATGAGTAATAGGCTGAAATCACCTGTTTTCGAACTCATCCGAGCTTTTATCCCTGGCTTACTTATATATAAGTTTCATGTAGTTCGGATAAAAACTTAAAACGGTGATGACAATGTCGAGAGTAGGCATTTATGCAATCACGGAGACGTAACTCTACGAATACATGTAATAAGCTGAATGTGCAATTCATCCGAACTTTAACCCCAAGCCTACTTGTTTAAGAAAGTTTAAGAAAGAACTGATTAAAACTGAAGGCGCTGCGGTGTTGACAGAAGTTTTCCCACTGTAAGTCTATGGGACCTTGTGGTTGTCATAGCAACCAAAGTTTTTATTCCTTTTTGATAAAACACTAATGTCATCAATCTCCCACCAGACGCACGCTACAGATGAGAAATAACTGAGATCGGCCTGCAGGCTGAAGAGATATATTGGTCAAATATGCTGACAGACAGACGGACGGACAGACGACGGACGCACGTCCGACGGACGACGGATGGACTGCTATACAATGAGCTTCACTGCAGCTTTCGGCCCAGGTAAGCTAAAAAGCATTTTCAGCAATCAAAGGGGCATAACTCTATGACAGACTGGCCCACCTCGCCAGTTTTCGAACTCATTCAAGCTGCTATATCCCCAACCTAAAGATATGTTAGTGTCAGGAACACCTGCTTAAAGAAAAAAGGACATATGGATTATTCAGCAAAGAAGTGGGCATAACGCTATGGGTTATAAGCCGACAGTGTATATATATATATAACTTAAATGTAAGTTTCTAGAAGATCCAATCAAAACTGAAGAGAAAACAGTGATGACAACGTCACTCTAAACATGCATTGTCTGTAATCGAGGATATGCAGCTCTATGACAGATGGGCCGACCTCACCAGTTTTCAAACAAGTCCGAATTTTTATCACTGACTTACTTCTATGTAAGTTTCAAGAAGATCCGAAAAAAAAACTAAAGGGGTTACGGTGATGACAAGGTCTAAAATAGGCATTTTCTGCGATCAAGGGGACGTAACTCTATAGTGGATAGGCCGATCTCACCAGTTTTCGTAATCATTCCAACTTTTATCCCAAACATACTTATATATAAGTGTCAGAAAGATCCGATGTTTAGGCGCTACAGTGGTGACAAGCATTTTTTCATTGTAAGTCTATCGGACCTAGTGCTTGCCACAGCAATCAAAGTTTTTATTCTATTTCGGTAAAAAAGCGTATGATAAACATGTAATCAATCCCCATCACAGGCATGCTACAGATGGGAAATGGTTGAGATCTGCCAGCGGGCAGCCGAGATATAACTGGTCAAATGTGGTAACGGACGGACAGGCCGACGTACGATGGCTATAAGCTCCCCTGGAGCTCTCGGCCCAGGTGAGCTAAAGTAAACTAGAGCTGTCAGTGAAACTGACTAGGGCCCCGGCAGCGCCATCAGAGGAGTTGTATTTTTTCCAAGGACCATAACGCTTAGAGTATTGTAGTTAGAGTTACGTAACTTGCCATGAAATTGTGTAATGATATTGAAACCTTATATCTAAAGTTTGAAGATGATGCGTTCGACGGTTTGTAAGTCATGAATGAAAAATGAAAGGGTATTACTATAGGGCAACTGTCAATAACTTCAGTAAGTTTCATTTGGATATTTATACTGGTTTAGAAATTAAGATGAAAAGACGAAAAATGCTATTTTTTGTTTTTCAAAGGGCCATAACTCTCACAGTATTGTAGCTAGAGTTACGTAACTTGCCATTCAATTGTATAATGTAGTTGTGATCTTAATGTTGTTGTGATCTTACGTTTAAAGATTGGACATAATGCGATAGAAGGTTTTAAGTTATTAAGAAAAAACATGAAAAATGTGGATGGACAGATGGACGGACGGACGGACAGGTAGACGGACGGACAGGGTATTACTATAGGGCAACTGGCAATAACTTTAGATAGTTTCATTTGTATATCTATAGCGGTTTTGAAAAAAGACGAAATAAACTGATTTTTTTTAGTTTTTCAAAGGGCCATAACTCTGAGAGAATTGAAGCTACAGCTACGTTACTTGCCAGGAAATTGGATATTAATATTGTGAACTTATATTTAAAGTTTGAAGTTGATAGGTTGAATGGTTTGTAAGTTATTAAGAAAACACATGAAAAGTGTGGACATTTTTTAAGTTTTTCAAAGGGCCATAACTCTGAGACCATTATAGTTAGAGTTACATAACTTGCAATGAAATTGTGTAATGATATTGTGATCTTATATTTAAAATTTGAAGTTGATGCGTTTGACGGTTTGTAAGTTATATAGAGACAAACATAACTCTATGGACGGACAGACGGACAGACAGACGGACAGACAGGATGATTACTTTAGGGCACCCGCAAATAAATTTGCGGGGCTCTAACAAATGGCTCTTCTGGTGCATCACACAAAGCACACCATTCCAAATAAAACTACGAAAACGCTTGTAATACCCACTTTATTTAGGACAAATGCGGTGTGCAAGGTTATTTGTTATTTTCCTGTGATTGCGCAATGTGGGGTCTCATTATGGCCGCCTCAACATTATTAAAATACGCCTACACAAATACATAGTAATTTTTTTTCGCCGAAAAATGAAGATTTTATTATTAAAACTTGTGATTGTTTTACTTATTTCTGCTCAAAATGTAGATTGTGGTTACTCGTTAGAAGCTCCTAATCGAGGCGGTTATAACGAGTACCCACTATCTATATTTTAGAGCAGAATTAAGAAAAAATAGGCTTACTCCTGATAACGCAAGTTTTACTATATAAAAGTGGGGTTCTAGGGGGTCGAAATTATACAGGTGTGTTATCCGGATGACAAGTCGGTCTTACCGAGCACCCGCATGGTAAATATGAAGCATAAAAAATAAGAAGCAAAATATTACTTCTTCAACGAATGTAAGTTAAGAGACAGCAAGTGACAATTGCGTTTTATCCTCATCTCTAATCTAGAAACATTACCTTTGGTATATGACAGCTGAAATTCTTTTTGCACAGCAGATATCCGGCAAACAGACCCACTACAAATGGTCCTATGCGTGTGTAGCATGGCATATACACGTGCTTCGCATATTCACCGTCATCCCTAAAGTACAATTACATCATAAAAAACAGGCTTAATTCTGACCCCGTAAACCCCACGTTTGTACAGTAAAGCTGGGGTTTACATGAGTACACGTTTTATTTTATTTTTCTGCTCAAAATCATAAAATGCGGGTACTCGATAGAACCGTCTCACCAGTGTATGTTTTGAGCAGAAATGTGAAAAATATCAGAAGTTTTGATCTGCAAATATTCGTTTTCAAAGGTCCCATTTCTTGGGAAATGTAATGTCCATATATTTTGTCAAACCCCTGTTCGTCATATCATATTGCAGACTGTTGTCGATACATCTATTGTGTGTTCACAACCAGCTTGTACTACGTCGGCTGGTAAAATATCGACGTTGATAATTTTTTCTTCTACAATGCCTTAACTGCTATCTATTCTTCTCGGATAAATTGGAAGAGCATTTTCTTGGACGACGCTGCCATAATGAAAAAAGTGAATACGCACTGCTTATTAGATACCCCCGCATGACAATGGTCAATAATAAAAAAGAGCAGACATGTTAAAAAGAAGTTGAACACATAGCCAGCCACTTGGCCCAAAATTATTGAAACACAAAATCTATTTGATGATTTTTAAGCATCTGTTCAACTTCACGCTAACAAGGTACCCACTCCCTATACACTTTAACATTATTAGACCTCAAAATGGCTAAGTTAAAAAAGATGAAAAAGTGAAAGAAATAATTTTAGGAGTATAAAAAAAAACAACATGCACATCTTCAGACTTATATGAAAACACCTGCAAAGTTTCAAAAGGACCAACCTAAAACTGTGTGAGGAGTTGTGCTAACAAGGTACCCACTCCCTATACACTTTATCATTATTAGACCTAAAAAAATGGCTAAGTTAAAAAAGAAAAAAAAAGTGAAAGACATAATTTTAGGAGTATGAAAAAACCACATGCACATCTTCAGACCTATATGAAAACGCCTGCAAAGTTTCAAAACGATCATCCCAAAACTGTGAGAGGAGTTGCACTAACAAGGTACCCACTCCCTATACACGTTAACATTATTAGACCTAAAAAAACGGCTAAGTTAAAAAAGACGTAAAAAGTGAAAGAAATAATTTTTGGAGTAAAAAAAATCCACATGCACATCTTCAGGTCTATATGGAAACACCTGCAAAGTTTCAAAATGATCACCCTTACACCGTGAGAGTTGTAGCGCTAACAAGGTACCTACTCCCTATACACTTTAACATTATTAGACCTCAAAAAATGGCTATGTTAAATGTTAAATGAAAACCTATCCAAGAGTTATAGGCCCTTGATAAACAATTTACTACAACAGATTCCTCACCTCAGGCACCAAGTGTGATATAAGTTTGATTTATCTAGAGCAATAAATACAAAAGTTATTAAATTATTAAGCAAGATATACAGGAAAATAAAAAAGTTTTCAAGAATTACAAAGGGGAATAACTTTAGCCGTATTGATCGCAGGACCTTTATTTTAATGTAGCAGCAGCATCTCATCAATATCAAAATTTATGAAAAAAAATAATAAGATTCTGTAAACTATTTTGCAAGATATACAGGGAAAACCAAAGTGTTACGGACAAGTTTACAAGAATTACAAAGGGCAATAACTTGAACAGTATGGATCGCAGGACCTTTATTTTCATGTAGCAGCAGCATCTCATCAATATCAACATTTATGCAAAAAAAAATGATAAGATTCGGTAAACTATTAAGCAAGATATGCAGGGAAAACCAAAGTGTTACGGACAGACGGACGGACGGACAACGTGAATACAGTATACCCCCTTAAACTTCGATTTGCGTGGGGGGGGGGGGGGGGTATAATTGTATCATCGCAATTAGAAAGCTTAAAGGACATTTTGCTACCTACAAAACGGCTCCCCAACTCCAATAAGATATCACATCACGAAAACACACCTATATAATTTTGACCCCCTTGAACCCCACATTTATATAGTTAAACCAGGGTTTACAGGGGTAAACCTGTTTTCATATTTCTGCACTGAAATATAGATTGTGGATACTCGTTAGAACTGCCTCGATGAGGCAGTTCTAACGAGTACCCACAATCAATATTTTGAGCAGAAATAAGAAAAATAGCAGAATTTTTTATTTAAAATTTTCGGGTTTTTACCTGCATTTTATATGACCGTGTCATAAGAAAAGCTGATTTTGTCATTTGCAAAAAAAGGTACAAACCCAAATACGCTGATGCGGAGGATGCGCAGCATTTACTGTTTCGCTTCTGAGATGACACAATACCTGTAGCTTCTTTTATCTAAAACGTGAAGGTTCTTGTCAATCTTGTAGCTAAGGAGGCCGGTTTGTGTGATAAAATTCGCAAACCCCAAAGTCAGGTTTCCTCGTATATAAAAGATATCTATATTTTTGAACACTTACAGCCATGGGACAGCCTTAAAGACATATTGAGTATGAAAGCCATTATCCATAACGATTCCAGCAGTTGTCATAATCGAAGCAATCACAAACACGGCACAGACAACGCTTCCAATGATACCACTGCTGTAATAAAAATGGTAAAACAACATCAATGAAAGTAACACTGATCGCTCCTTCACCATAGCTGAATCGAGGTCGAGTCATGCTCGATCATTCTTGAATCATCAAACTGTTCCAGATATCAGCACATGCATATTTAGGGTAACTGAGGAAGAAGTTTCTTCTTATAACTTGAAAAGTATATTCCCCTTCATTGGTGATTCTAATGTGTGCATGCTTTAAGTTATTTTGATTCTTGACGGGAACATGGGATCCTATTTCCCGCCTGAAAGCGATATTTGCCCGAGCCGTCAGGCGAGGGCAAATATTGGTTTCAGGCGGGGACTATATATATCAGCACATGCATATTTAGGGTAACTGAGGAAGATGTTTCTTCTTATAACTTGAGAAGTATATTCCCCTTCATTGGTGATTCTAATGAGTGCATGCTTTAAGTTATTTTGATTCTTGACGGGGAACATGAGATCATATTTCCCGCCTGAAAGCGATATTTGCCCTCGCCTAACGGCTCGGGCAAATATCGCTTTCAGGCGGGAAATATGATCCCATGTTCCCGTCAATAATCAAAATAACGAATTTGTTATACTGGAAAGCTTTTTGGCGACATTTTATACATTGTTGCAACGTTTTCCAAAGGATTCTTTGTAGTGGACGTCGTCAATAGTACGTGTTTATATGTGGTGTCAACAAACGTGCCCTTCTTCACGCAATACGTTGATCACGGCGCACAGTGAGAAAATTTGTCGTCATATTAGAATGTGAGTTTTATAAAGGAAAACAATGAAATAAAGTACCTAATGACTGAAAAACAATCAAAAGTTTGCATATACAATTTATTGGTTGGAAATTATTGTGGTGCATGAAATTATTTTGCTTACTATATTCTTGCCAACTCCAGTAAATCGCAATTCAGCGAATGCAAGTACGAGAGGGTTATACATTTGTGCTCACAGGGTATATGGAAAACAAATGCCCTTGTGCTGTCCAATCAAAAGCTTTTAACTTTCTTGGCAGTATAACAAATACCTTTATTCAATAGAAAATCGATAACAAATCCTAAATTATACCATTGACAGTGATGGTGATACCTTCTGTCATCATCATAAACACGCCTATATAATTCTGAACCCCTTGAACCCCACTTTTTTAGCAAACCTGTACCGTGTGGCCGCCGTACAAAGTCTCCCCGTACATTATCATAGTGCAGATTATATTTTCTGGTCCTTTGGGATCATTGAGTTCATTTAGAATCATTTGGAAAATAGAGTTCTGCATAAGCCGGTGCTAAAAGGCGTTGTCGGTGTTGCACATTCCGATACTGGTCAATAAAAGAATCTATTAAAACCGGGTCTGCTATTTTTATTTATTTGGCGCATTCTTTGCCCTCAAAGGATCTAACTATTCAGATCGTATTTATCTTCACTGCAGCTGGTGTTGTGCCGTGTGGCGACCGTAGAAATTTTCCCGTACACCATCATAGTGCAGATCATATTTTCTGGTCCTTTGTGATCATTCAGTTCATTTAGAATCGTTTTGAATATAGAATTCTGCTTAAGCCGGAGCTAAAGGGCGTGGTCAGTTATGCACATTTTAGTACTGGTCAAGAACAGATTCAACTAGAATTATGTCCATGGGACATGGATGCCCCAGCCATATGACATGGTACATAGAAGTGAGTGTTATGTATGGCATAGCAAATAGAAGTGAGTGTTATGTAACACACTGTGTGAGTACAACATTGTTTACCTTGGCCTTGGTGGTACTAATTTAGGGCATGTAAACGACACATCGTCTCATAATTGATAACACTTCTGCCAAGTTATTTCAAAATCTATTTTAGAATAAGACAGTTATTGACCAGATACGAATAAAAGACGTTTTATTTGACTTTGACCTCTAAGTATGACCTTGACGTTGGAGGTACTGACCTGGATCTTTTACGTGACACATCGTCTCATGATGGTTAACAATTCTGACAAGCTACTTCAAAATCCATCTAAGAATAAAAATAATATTGACCGGACACATAAAAAGACCCTTCTTTACATTTGGCTCTTAAGTATGACCTTATACATTGGAAGGACGGGCCTGGGTCTTGCATGCAACACATCATCTAAAAAAGGTGAACAATTCTGCAAAGTAATTTAAAAAGTCAATCTAGAAATAAAAAAGTTATTGACCAGACACGAAATGAAGACCCTTTCTTGACCTTTGACCGCCAAGTATGACCTAAACCTTGGAGGTATCGACCTGGGTCTTACGTACGATACATCGTCTCACGATGGCTAGCATTTCTGCCAGGTAATTTCCAAATCCATCTAAGAATAATAAAATTATTAAACGGACATAAAAATGCCAATTTTTACCTTTGACCTCTTAGTAGTATGACTTTGACATTGGAGGTACTGACACATCGTCTAATGAAGGCGAATATTTCTGCAAAATAACTTTCAAAATCCATCCAGAAATAAAGTGTTATTGACCGGACACAATAAAGACCCTTTTTGACATTTGACCTCTTACGATGACCATGACCTTTGAGGTACCGACCTGAGTCTTGCGCCAGACACATCATCTCATGATGGTAACATTTCTGCCAAGTAATTTTAAAGTCCATCCAAGAATAAGATATTAATTGACCGGACACGAAAAAATATCCTTTTTTACCTTTGACCTTTAAGTATGACATTGACAATGGAGGTACGTCCTTGGTTCTGTGCGCTACACATCGTTTAATTAAGGTGAACATTTCTGCAAGGTTACTTCAAAAAGTCTATCCAGAAATAAAAAGTGACTGACCGGACACGAAAAAAATACCCATTTTTGAAACTTTGACCTTGGATGTACGGACATGTGTCTTGCGCGCGACACATTGCCTCATGATGGTTAACATTTCTGCCAAGTAATTTTAAAGTCCATCGAAGAATAAGAAATTTATTGACCGGACACGAAAAAATATCCTTTTTTACCTTTGACCTCTAAGTATGACCTTGGCATTGGAGGTACGGTCCTGGGTCCTGTGCGCTACACATCGTCTAATTAAGGTGAACATTTCTGCAAGGTAACTTCAAAAAGTCTATCCAGAAACAAAAAAAATTCTTGACCGGACACGAAAAAAGACCCTTTTTACCTTTTGACATCTATGACCTTGACCTTTAAGGTACGCACCTGGATCTTGCTAGCGACACATCGTCTTATGGTTAACATTTCTGCCAAGTAATTTCAAAAAGAAAGTTATTGGCCGGACACGATTTGCACATATACATACATACATACATGCATACATACATACATACATACATACATACATACATACATACATACATACATACATACATACATACATACATACATACATACATACATACATATAAATACATACATAATAAAACCGAGTCTGCTATTTTCGTTTATTTGTTGTATTGTTTGCTTCCAAAGGATATAACTATTCAGAACGTATTTAAAGGTAGCTTTTGGGAACCTTCGCAAGGTGTCGTCTTGTTGGGCTTCTAGCGAGTATCTACTACATGTATCTAAGTCCTAGAGCAGGAATGTACTGTATAGTCTTGCAGGCTCTGTTCTTTTGTAAATTACGAACAAATGCCTATTCAAATACATTGAAACTTTAACCGCCAAAATATTAAATTTTTCAGACAAAAATGTTGATACTTTTCATATTTCTGCTTAAAATAAGAAACGAAACTAGATTCTCCCCAGCAACACCCGGCAATTTCACTGTATAAACGTGGGGTTTAAGAAGTATACAGGCAGGTTTTCGTGTCGATACCGTGGATTAACAAGAAACTTGTCACGTGTTATATCCCGTTCCTGGCTTCTATATAGCAATAGATTCTCGTCGTATCGGAACGTCACATGATTAAGCTATATTGACATACACCTTATTGCACAATTTTCAACAAATGAATGACCCCGCCCCTCGGGGCTTGAAGAAATAGATGGGCTGCATGATGCCTACAAGCAGAGCTGAAACCGACCCGCACACGAGTAATGGTAAAACGCTTAGAGGATCTAAGCCTACCCAGGCAAAGCGCGGCGAGTCGGACCATCCATGCTTATAAACCCTATTGGTTTCATTGGGCGACAGGGCTTGAGATGTCATTTCAACTCAATATCGGGTAAAAGTCCAACAAAATTGGAAGCAACGTCTTTAAAATGACCTATACAGTGGTGACGGGGGCGTAAAAACCTCAAATAAAACAAACAAACAAATCAATAAATGGGCCCCGTCAAGCGATTTTGGTACTTATCGCCTATGCGAGCAGCGAAGGTTCAGGCGAGCCTGCGCATCCGCGCAGTCTCGCCAGAACATTCGCTGCTCGCTCATACAAGCAGTGAATCAAGAGGAACATTCAAACAGAAAGCCATATCCCTGGCTCCTCTGAATGGCTGGGCATGCGCAGTTAAAATTTGTCATGACGGAATGCTCGAAGACACAAATTCGCTTGGCGGGGCTCAAATAATACAAATTATTCATCACTCACTAGAACAAGGGAATTAGTATCAACGGACTTAGTATATAAAACTGCATGTTATCTGCAAGGTACCATGTCCATCCCATACACTGAAAAGTACAAAATCATGCCAAATATAAATATATGAAATTCTTTGACATAAGCTTTCTGTCGTCATCCGTTTAATACCAATATAAATTATCATTCATCACGTAAACACGTCCATGAAATGCGCACCCCCTTAACCCAACTTTATATAGAGAATGTGACCTGGACCCCATGAGCAAATTTTGGTTTTCCCCATCCCATAGAGGCTCCATATGAAATTTGACTTCAATCGGCCCAACGGTTTCCGAGGAGAAGCAGTTCGAAAATTTTCACATTTTTCGCCACGGCGATGCTATACTAAATGTAATGTAATATTTCGCAAGTTCATTGGTTAGATCTCATTGATATCTATCAGTATGCCAAAAATTGCCAAATAATCCAAGCGGTTAAGTCACTATCACCAATTTTCACAAACGGGTTATAGACGGACAGACAGACAGACCATATATGGCTTGGCGGCCATTTTGGTCATGTGGCCTGGACCCCATCAGAGAATTTTTGTTTCCCTCATCCCATCGAGGCTCCATATGAAATTTGACTTCAATCGGCCCAACGGTTTCACATTTTTCGCCTCGGCGAGGCTATAGTTAATGGAATGTAATATTTCGCAAGTTCATTGGTTAGATCTCATTGATATCTATCAGTATGCCAAAAATTGTTTAAATATTCTAAGCGGTTAAGTCACTATCACGAATTTTCACAAACGGGTTACGGACGGACAGACAGAATGACAGAATGACACGGTGATTTCAGGGCACTCTTAGAAAATCAACCGACTTCAGTCGGTCGCTTTTTCTGCGTGTCGTGCAATACAAGTGAAGGCAATGATCAAGAATCGATACAGTTAATCCACAGCTCTGACTAGAGGCACTAAGGGAAGGAAACACAAACATGAAACAACTAGACCCTAATGGAAACAGTGGAAAGCCAAAAGGACAGTTACTTTCCCACAAAATGGCCAAATGGCTATCCAAAACAAAATATAAGCGATACACACACTCAAAGACAAGCCTCGATAGCGCAGTGGTTAGCGCGTTCGACTCATGATCGAGAGGTTGTGCGTTCGAATCCGCCACCGGTATCGAGGTGTGTCCTTGGGCAAGTCACGTAATGACACTGCCCCACTCCACCCAGGTGTAAATGGGTAGCAGTGGTGTAAAAGCCCCTGCCTCTCTCTCGCGCGCGCGTGAAAACACCCGGAATGAGTGTTCGAGAGCGATTCAATAAGCTTAAAGCTTTAATCGCAATCGAACTAAAATAAATTAGTATAAACTAAAGACAAGCCATAACAAAAATAAATCACGACAGAAGAACCGCCTAGGAACGGCGAGTGAAACAAATTCCACCGGAATGAAACTGTGGGTTACGGGGGTATACATTATTTGTCTTATTTCTGCTCCAATACTTAGGTTGTCGGTGCTCATAACTAACGAGCACCCACAACATATGTGTGCAGTATAAATAAGAAAAAAAACCATGGTTTTTCATGAGAAAAGTAACCATTTTGGAGATGAGAAAATTGCACTATGTCGCATGGTTGTGTATTCGTAATGGTTAGTCATACATAAAAATTAAGCACCCAAATCCGGAATCGTGTTTGGATCTTCGAGCATGTCCACCCAGCAATGAATCAGATCATCCTGCATATAGCGCAGTCTGATCGGCGTCTTCGATGCGCGCTGTATTTATGGTCAATGGCAAAATGGAACATCATATAGTCAGCCAAACATCACAATTTCACGATAAACTGGGTTTCACACTATTATAAGGACCCGGTATATGTCAGCGTTCTGATATATTTTGGAATTCGTTGGCATAAGGTGGCACACACTGACGTTTGTTTGCTTATTGTTTTTGTTTGTTTGTTTGGTTTGGAGTTTACCGGCCCAGTCAACACTTATTTCAACTCATTTTTTGAGCCTATCCACTCTATTTCCTGGGCAGGCTTATACTTAAGCGGTTAACCAATACAGTGCACATATTTTCGCCAGAAACTGACAACTGCTCTTCTTGAATCATCAGAAGGGAGAGAATGACCGTAGAAAAGATTTCATGATCAATCTCCACAAACAAATGTTGCCGATCCCGGCAGGTATCGAACCCGCGTCCTCCTGATCACCAGTCAGACGCGCATCCGACTGAGCTACCGAGGCCGACAAGGCTTATTGTTTTACGTTCGTTTTAAGTTCGTTTAAGTACGTTTGCATACGTTGTTGTTGGATTAGAAGGTCGGCATGTGCATGAACGTACGCCAACATACAGCTCATACGCAGCGGGTTCGTTCGATGGATGCTATTCAAACTGTTTGGTTGGTCAACTGTAAGACAACGGTTCAGCACCGTTGACCACCATATTGTGGTTACTTCGTAATGAACTTCTCACGGTTGGTAACGTGTCAATAACGAAATAACATCGTTCTTTCAACGTTCTTCGTATACAAATCGGCCCAGTTTAAAAGAGATGACGCGCCGACTATGATGCGTCATCCAATCATTGCCCTTGCTGCTGCGACTTGCAAATGATTGAGTTCCGAGTTTGCTGTATCGCTAGCGTTCGAGCTGCGTTTTTCTGCATAGGTTTCACCTACCCGTTGGGGTATATAAAACATCTTTCTTTTGTTCCAGCGTTTCAGTGGTTTCTTGCTGTCGAGTCCTCACCGTTGTTTCATCTCTGTGGTTCTTTGATTTTTTGGTTCACGGATATGTTGCACGCACTAATGAGTTAGGAGGCCTTCATGTGGACTGAACAACATTATTTGTCTAAATCGCGACGGAAGTAAGGGCGATGATTGTGGCCACGTAAAATCTATTTAAGCCCCCGGTATAAATCGTTTCACTGACCGTTCCAAGGCAATTCTTCTGTCGCGGATTGTTTTTGTTATGGTTTGTCTTTGAGTGTTTGTATCGCTTATTTTGTTTTCGATAGCCAATTGGCCATTTTTTGGGGAAAGTAACTGTCCTTTTAGCGTTCCGCTATTGATGTTTCCATTAGGATCTGTTGTTCCATGTTTGTGTTTCTTTCCCTTTGGTGTCTCTGATGGGAGCTGTGGGTTGATAGTATCGATTCCAGACCATTGCCTCCACTTCTATTTCAGTGCCACTTCGACGGTAAACTCGAAAAGTTAAATTATAATTGAGCCCCGCCAAGCGAATTTGGGTCTTCGAGCATTCCGTCCTGGCAAATTTTAACTGCGCATGCTCAGCCACTCAGAGGGGCCATGGATATGGCTTTCTGTCTGAAGGTTCCTCTTGATTCACTGCATGTATCAGCGAGCAGCGAACCTTCGCTGCTCGCATAGGCGATAAGTACCAAAATCGCTTGACGGGGCCCATATAATTTTTATGAAGTGTGTATATGAGGGAGACTTTGATTGAGATCTTGTCGAGTCCTGAGGTGTGTTTATTTCGTCATGTGATGGAACAAAGCAAAACGCTTGAAAAATTTTATCATCGACAGATACGACATTATTTCTAAGTATGGCCTTTCTTTGAAGACACTTCGGCAATAGGGACCTTCGAAACCTGAGTTTTATGGGGATTTAGTTTATAAATTCAGAAGAATACTAGGTAGTGATAATTTTTCTGGTCAGTCCAGAAAAAAATTTGCTAAATACAAGAAAAGTGGTTATAGCATGGATGTTATGCGACAGATCGCGTGTTTGGTTGTCGACCCTTTCACGGTCGGCAACATTGCTTCGCTCTTTGGTTGCACGGAGGCGGGCCGGACTCCGGACTCTTGGATGACGGTCCCACCCTAAATCCTTTGAATGTGGAAAAGCAGGAGCCGGATATTTCCCGGGTTGGACCCTCCGTGATCTAACTGGTGGGTTTCCTCTGCTCTGACGTCGGATTGTTGTTGAGTCCTCAACCCTGATTCGAGCTAATATTAATCTATACATAATAGAAGTGGAGGCCATGATCAGAAATCGATACAATTAACCAACAGCTCCCATCGGAAAGAAACACAAATATGAAACAACAGACCCTAATGGAAACATCAATAGCGGAACGTCAATAGGACAGTTACTTTCACACAAAATGGCCAATAGGCTATCCAAAATAAAATAATATAAAGCGACACAAACACCCAAAGACGAAGCATAACAAAAGTAAATCACGGCAGAAGAACCGCCTTTGAACGGTTCTTTTGTCTGGTATTGTACTGAAACTGAAGGCGAGGGTTGAAAATTCATCAACTCCGGCGTTGAAGCCCCCCAGTAGTTTTGCAAGGCGGCGGTCGTTCTTTTGCAGCGTCTTAACTTAACTGTTATTTGGCTTTGTGCCGTTAGTTCATGTCAGTTTTTGTGTGTGCCTCCGTGTCACTTTCAATAGGTGACTTGAGCCGGCTGCGTTCTCGAATTGTGGCCTTTCCTGGGTGAACTTTTCTTACTAGTAAGTATTCCCCTGCCTCTGCCCATGGAAGAATTCTTTGGCATGCGTCGCTTGCCCATCTTCTATGCATAATTATCTGTGGAAAGTGTTTGAGTTTTACGTCCCACAAACAACTAAGGTCATATGGAGACGGGACTTGGTTTCGAGACACATTCGGAAGTATAAAGAAGCCAATCCTGATTTACGAGCCCAGTAGCGTATCCAATACGCCACCGAGGCTTCTAAATGAATGCCATGTTGAAGTTACGCATATGTACGTCACGCGATTGGTTCGAATATGCACACTAAACGCAAGCAGAACGCACGTAGATATCAGACAGAACACGTTGACAGATCGTTGGCATTCGTTTTGCATTCGCTCTGGTTCGTTATTAAAAATATGTAGTTACTCGATCGTACGTTATGAGGTCGTTCTGGTGCGGTTTCAAATACGTTTTAAAACGTTATGCTAAGCGCTGATAAACACATTCGTCGAGCTGTGGTGGCTTATGTGTGCATATTCGTACGTTGTCAAAAATTTGCAGTTCTTTCAATTCGTTTTTGTGTAAAGGCGCCTATGATTAGGATGCCACAGTCCATAAGTGGCATGCAATGAACACCCCTCTAAAACCACTTTATAAAGAGAAAACTGGAGTTTACAGCGGTAGGCATTATTTTTCTTATTTCTATTCAAAGACATAGGTTGTTGGGTACTCGAACCACCCGTGACAGGCGGATCTAATGAGCACCTGCAACCTATGTTTGGAGAAACAAAGGGGGGAAATGTCATAAATATTCGTCAGAAAATAAACCAATTTTGAGATATGAAATAGTGCACTCTGTCTCACGGAGGGTGTATTATAAATTATTTAAATTGCAGGCTTGTTTTTTTTACAGGCTGACTGTTGCAAGGCGGTTCGTCTGTCGCGATTAAAAGTAAGGGCGAGAATTGCGGACGCGTAAAATCGATTTAACCCCCCCCCCCTACCAACCCCCAAGTGAAATTCGTTTCAATGACCGTTCCATGGTGGTTCTTCTTTATTTTTGTCATGGTTTGTCTTTGAGTGTATGTATCGCTTATATAGTTCTGTTTTGGATAGCCAATTGGCCATTTTGTGGGAAAGTAACTGTCCTTTTGGCTTTCCGCTATTGATGTTTCCGTTAGTGTCTAGTTGTATCATGTTTGTGTTTCTTTCCCTTTGGTAACTCTGATGGGAGATGTGGGTTGATTATATCGATTCCTCCACTTATATTCATCACAAAAAACACGCCTATATGATTTTGACCCCCTTGAACCCCATTTTATATAGTAAAACTGGGGTTTACAGGGATAAACCGTATTTTTCTTATTTCTACTCTAGAATATAGATTGTGGATACTCGTTAGAACCTCCTCGATGAGGTGGTTTTAACGAGTACCCGCAATCTATATTTTGAGCAGATGTAAGAAAAATATAATTACCAATGTTCTTCTTAAAATCTTCCGTTTTTTCGGTGGTAAAGTTTATAGGAGTACTTTCGTAATGTTTTATATGAGATTACGCTGAGCAAACATGCTAGAATACCCGATATTTATCATTCAACATTTGGCGAACTTTCTTGCCTTGAAATATATTCCTTTTCATTTTAGTTTCTTCGGATTAGTTATTTTTCTAATTAAAAATTTGAAGTATTTTTCTTATTCATACTCCAGATACATGTTGTGGGTGCTGGTTAGAACCGCTACGGGGTACCTACAACCTATGTCAATGAGCAGAAGTAATAAAAAAGTTATCCCGCCTAAGCCTCAGTTTTATATATGGACATTGACTTCTTCATACTGTCAGCCAAGCATTACAATTTCATGATAAACCGCGTTCTCTCCCTTAGATCAGGATACCAATCCAATCAGGTGCGTGAAATGAACATCGCTCTAACCTTTATATAGAAAAAAAACTTGTGTTTACAGAGGTATGTATTTTTTCTTATTAAGGTTGTGGATACTCGTTAAAACCGCCTTGTAAACCAGGGGTTGCAGGATCGATCCCGGGCTTCTCCAGACTTTCGGGTGAGTCTTTAAAACGAGGTCCCGTCCCCGTATGACCTGAGTTATCGATGAGACGTAAAACTCCAACACCCACTCACGTAACAACTCAACTCAACTTTATTTGCAAATCACATATCATAACAGTGAATACATGAAATGCGCCCATAAAAGGCAGAGAATACAAAAAAAAAAAAAAAAAAAAAAAAAAACATAACTACAAACAATCACAATGCAGTTGATATGCGTAAATATTCGGAAGTCTGCGCGGCGGAGTCTAATAGCTTAGACACGGTACCGACCGGAGAATTCTATATCACGGTGATCCCACAAACCCAGAGCAAGCCTGTGCATGTATACACATATAATATATATAAGTAACAAAATTGTTTAATACAGTTTACACAAAAATGCATTCTGCAATGCTGGCATGTTTTTTTTTATAATGCACGATGTAAGGTATAATAATTCCATTTCATCACGAAAACACGCCTATATAATATTGACCCCCTCGATTCCCACTTTTATATAGTAAAACTGGGGTTTACAGGGATAAACCTTATTTTTCATATTTCTAAATTAAAATGTAGATTGTGGGTACTCGTTAGAATCGCCTCAACGAGGCGGTTCTAACGAGTACCCACAATCTATATTTGAAGCAGAAATAAGAAATTGAGGCGGTCTAACGAGTACCCATAATCTATATTTTGAGCAGAAATAAGAAAACATCTCACAACTTTTCATCTTAAAATTTTATTTTGTTTTTGCGATAAAGGGTACATTGGATATGTATAGGCGTGGGTTCGAAATGTATCGTCATTAAATAGTTTTCTTCGTGCAATTGCAGCACTTACCATGTGGTCAAGTTTGATAAAATTGTTGATATACAGCATATTAGTCCACCAGGATTCTTTGCAGACATCGAATATATATTCACTTTCAGCCAAGAATGGTCCTCGCAACCAGTGTTTCATTAACGTAGAAAATATCAGTAAAACTAGCAGGTATGTTGGTGTCAACCTGGAATCATAAATTCTTGAGTTATATGGCTGACATAAACGTTACGATAACACACCCGTGCGACATAGTGCATTATCTCACATCTCCAAAATGGCTACTTTTCTGATGAAAATCTGTGATAATTTTCTTATTTATACTTCAAGCATAGGTTGTGGGTGCTTGTTAGAACCGCCTCATAGAGGCGGTTCTAACGAGTACACATAACCTTTGTATTGGAGCAATAAGAAAAATAATGTATAACCACGTAAACTCAACCAGTTTGCCCTATATAAAGTGGGGTTTAGGTGGGTGTTCCTTTCACGGACTTGTTCACGTAATGAAAAGCTGCATTTTCCAGCAAGCGTCTTGGAATTGCAGATGTAAACATTACGAAAACACACCTATACAAATACATTGTATATTTTACCTCCGAAAAATTGATTTTTTAGAAGAAAACAAATGTGATAGTTTTCCGATGAGGCGGTTCTAACGAGTACCCACAGTCTATATTTTGAGCAGAAATAAGAAAAATAAGGTTTACCCCAGTAAACCCCAGTTTTACAATATAAAAGTGGGGTTCAATGGGATCAACATTATGTAGGCGTGTTTTCATGATGAACTAGAGGTTTTATCTATCACCAGAATGAAAACTAAAGTGATGACCAGACGGGGCGAATGCGAAGGCTGGTCGCAGCAGTTATTGTTTGTAAACGCGTTTAAAGTGTGACGTCCTTATCCTTGCTTAATCTCGCCTTTCAATGTTGCCCGAGATGTCAAATTAATGAGACAGGAGACAACCGTGCGAGCCTTGCAGCCAAGTAAATTATAAAGTCCGCGGCGTAAGATGAATTTGAAGGTTAGGGTCACGGAAAAAAAGTTTTCCCCCGCCCCCACACTTTGTGACTATCACTGACAATGTACCAAGTCCAAGTACCGGTTATTTATAGCAGCGCTAGATGTCTATAGAGCTGTGTAAAAAGTAAAATCTGGACTGGACTCGTGTACGAGGTCATTAGCAAACAGTGAATGAATAAATCAGACACTGCATAACTCTGGGATGGTGAAAGGCTCTTATTTTTTGTATTTCATTTTATGGAATAAAATGTCCAGGACTAATTTGTTCCAAACCAAAAGACCGCAAAAACAATAAGGGGTACACTGAGTGCTTAAAATTCCGGAATTTAAGTGGAAAGCGAACAGTTTTGGTTTTATTGCAGGACTATTTTCCCAGCCGACACATTACAACACGCCTTTACAAATACAATGTAAACTTTACCACC
The DNA here is from genome assembly GCA_963580285.1 of Lucinisca nassula. Lineage (NCBI taxonomy): Eukaryota > Metazoa > Mollusca > Bivalvia > Lucinida > Lucinidae > Lucinisca > Lucinisca nassula. The sequence continues at coordinate 101,690,850 of OY757017.1, read as the reverse complement.
GAAAACACGAAAATTTTACGATGAAAAAATGTGATCTGTAAACCCCAGTTTAACTATTTAAAAGTGGGGTTCAAGGGGATACAAATTATATAGGCGTGTGTTCGTGATGAAACCAGTACTGTCAGTGCTTTGACTGGCATTTTAAGGCGAATAGAGGCATTCTGTATGGTGCAAAACCACTTTATCGAACATAACGTTAAGGACTAATTTGTCCCAAAACATAAATTTATCGCATCACTAACTTACATATGAAAATAAACCATTACCTCCAGATTCTATGGAAAAAGAATGTTAGCCAGCTGAATTTTCGTATACCGCCAACTCTTTTCATTTCTGTAATTGTTGTGTAGGCTACCAGTAAACCACTGGAATAGAAAGAAGAAGGCCATTAGGACCTATTTTACCCCGACATAAGACACGGCAATTATTAAAGGATAATGAAAACTGTGTAATGATATCAGATCTAGAACAAGAAGTGAAACAATGATCAAGAATCGATATTACCTCACAACATCCAATCCAAACTAGTAAGAAAAGTTAACGCAGGCAAGGCCACAATCTAAAAACGCGGCCGTCTGAAGTCACCTATAGAAAGTGACACGGAGGAACACACAAAACAGACGAAACATGAACCAATGGCACAAAGCCAAATAACAAATAAGACACTGCAAAAAGACACCAGAGGGGAAGAACAGCATAAAGCATCTTCACCATAATGAAAAAATCACATGCGAAAAGCCAAAAGGACAACAGTTATATTCGTTTCTTTCCAACAAAAGGGCCAAAATGGCTTTCAAACCAAAGCGATATCAGCAATGCATACATTCGAAGACGAAATATATAACAATAATAATCCACAACGGAATTCCAGCCTTTGAAAGGTTAGTAAAATCCCTGGAGAGTGGAGGGGGTGGGTGGGTTGATAAATCGATTTTACATGACCAAAATACTCGCCCTAAGCTATGTCGTGGTTAAGACAATTGTTCAGTTCGTGTGAAGGGTTTCTTTCTCATCAGTTCAACATCTCCGAGGACATAAAAAGCAAATGAATACAGAAATGAAACAACGATGAGGACTCGACCGAGCATCAGACACCAACCGACATTAATTTAAAACGTTTAAGTGAGTCTTTAGGCCAGAGCCGTTATAGAGTCAGAAGCCCGACCCGACGGTGTGCAATTAAAGAGAGAATCAAAGTTATCACAGCGTGATTGGGTAAACTACCATGCATGTAGTCTGTCGTATAACATTGATGTTGTACTCAAATATTTAACATCGAATAATGATTTTTCGAAGCTGGGGTGTGAAATCATTGGAAGCATATTTGATTTTTTTTTCTCAATTTATATACTAAGTCACCATAAAATTCAAGTTTCGCTGGATCTTGTTGCAGACAAGATTGCCTTTCTATGTGAACTGCAGTGGCACTGAGGTCGAGGAAGGCAGTATTTTATTTTTCTGCATACCTTTCAAAAGTGGCGGTTCATGTGCATTTCTATATACTTTAATTGGATTTGTATGTTAGTACACGTCTTGTTTTGTGGTATTCTGTGTGTTGTCGTCTCATTATTTTATGCAACCATTTTCGAAGACGTTGTGAGGGCATATTGTTTTTGCTTTGTTTGTCCGTCCGTTTGTCCGTCCGTTACATTTTTTGTGTATAGTAAAACTTTTGAACTGTGCTTGCTAGGGTTTTGAAATTCCATAAATGCTTTCCTTATTACAAAATTGTTGACCCGTATATTTTTCTTATCAGGATAATGCCCTTTTTACAGTTGTGCCACTTTGCAAAAATTGCAATTAAAGCTTGTAAGCAAGGTATCTCAAAAACTGTTCGAGCTATTATATTGAAACTTAAGCTGCTGATAGAGGATGATGATTAGATATACTGATTAATTTTCGCAACAAATCCGATTTTTTTAGGGTTGGCCCTTTGAAATATCGGTCATTATAAGCGTGTAAGAAAGATATTTCAAAAACCATTAAAGCTATTGCCTTAAAACTTTACATGCCAATAGGAAATGTGTAGCAGATGATCTGACTAACTATTAAAAAAAGTGTTTGTTTTTTTAGTTGTGGCCCTTTGAAAAATTAGGGATTTCAATTTTGAAAGTAAATCATTTCTAGCTACATTATTGGTTTGGTCGCCATGAGGCGGGCAAACCGGGTCTAATGACCAGATTGTAACTGTTCCATGGAGGGGCACGTGAGGCAATCAACCAATCAGCTTTAACGATGATGCAATACTATACTGCATCAATCCGCACGTGATTAGAAGTTATAAATATCACTTATGCAGTGCAGAACCATTTGATCTATAAATAAGTCAGTGTGTGCAGGGGGTCTTTGAATGCGAGTTTGTCATGCAGTTACAAGTATAAGGTTACACATTGTCATTAATGACATTTACACCTATTGAACTATCACTATTCCCTTTAAAATGGGCGAGTCAATTTGTGATCTCAGGAATAACAGGGGGCAAATTCTTTTTAAGAGTAGCCCATATCTAGGAAAAAGAAGATTTTTCAAAGAATTTCCTTATAGTCTGTAATATTTTTTTTTGTTCCGGCTACACCGCAGCAGACAAAGTCCAGCTACATGTATATATGGGATGCGATGTTGAAACCCGCACGTGCAGCTACCCAGTGGAGCTAGGCGCATAAATACTTCACCCCCACCCACCTATATTGTTTAAGCGCATAGTGAAGCCTCAGGCGAGACTGCGCAGCCTTGTTTGTGTGTTCTCTGTTTACTAACAAGCAGTCTCAAATCAGCGTAAGCCGGGGGCATGTAGCAATTCAATGCCCATCGCAGTAGTCCGGTGAAGACTGATTAGACTGCGGATGCAAAACCATCATGTTATTTAGATAGGCAAGTAACAAGAGAAAGAAAATGCGGACATCATACACAAAGTTAACATGTGCATGTGTGATCTTCACTTTGTGCGCCTTGAAACGTTTCAAACCTCTTGAACATTGAAGACACAATCCCGATTGCACAACTGCGCAGACTTACCAGTCTTTTCTGTACTTGGTAACTTAGAATGTGTAACGTCGCAAGCAGATTTGGCCGGTTAAATGTACACGCCGTCGTTTTAAGCCGGCGCACGGCGAAATAAAAAAAAAACGTTTCAAACGAAGGACCAGATTAGCCTGCGCATCTAGCCAATGTGGCCACAGTTTTCACCTGTTGTTCTTTGAATAGCACAGAGGCCATGGTAGGCACATACGAACAACGAAGACTGTTCAGACTGCATGCATGTGCAGGCTGACCTGAGTCTTCCCCCACCCCCCCACCCCACACCGAATATGACTAATTTTCTTAATCATGTTCCCCGAAATTACTTCCACCGTGAAATAAATGGGCATCTTCACTTGCTCCTCAGAAAACCAGGGTAGCCCAACAGGTAACCTGAATTAAACTACCTTTTTGCATGCAACAACCATGAATTTCACTCGCACGTGCTAAAAGACGTTCTGTCGAAAAAGGCGGGAAACTCTCAATTAATATTAAAGGGGCGCTTCTGCTATCAAAGAGGCATTGAATCAATGCAACAGCACATGGAACAAGAAATATCTTTAAAAAAGATATGCGGCGTAGATTTAATTGGAAGGTTGTTTAGAAATATGAGCTACAATAGTGACAGCAACAGTTGTCAAGCTATGAACTGGTTTACTGTATTCAAACAATTCAGATGTCACGCGAGGTAAAATAGCTTTGCAGAGGGCGGTGTCCCGCCTGTTTGAGCTAAGGTCAATGTAAAAGGTCAAGGTTAAAAACATGACCTCATTTCATTTATGATCTCAAGTATATGCACAACAAATAAGAAAACTTTATCATTTACTGTTTTTGAACACAAATTCTAGGGTTAACATTTAGGGTTGTCGCCATGGTGAACGTAAACGCATAGACGGACGAACAAACGGACGAGCAGACAAACGGACGGAAACTTGATCTTATGTGCACCTAACTAAAACTCAAATTTCACTTATTCCTTTTCAGAATTGATATAACATTAATGATATTCGAAAATGTCCATTTTGTGTTAAAATGGAGGACATAAAGTATGCTGAAGACAAATGATACACTGCAACTTTTATTGGGCATATATTGTAAATTAAACATCTGTCAATTTGTAATGCGATTATTACATTTTTGTCGTGCTATATCTCTTTATTGGTTTCATTGGGCAACAGGGCTTGAGGTGTCATTTTATCTCAATGTCGGGTAAAAGTTCCACAAACTTGGAAGCAACGTCTCCAAAATTACCTACACAGTGTTGATGGGAACGTTAAACCTCAAATCAAACAAACAATTCCTTTCGCAGAAAATTCTGAGGTCTCGGGTTCGATCCCGGGCCGCGACATACCAAAGTCGTTAAAAATGGTACTAGCTGCTCCTCGCTTGGCACTCAGATTTACGGGGTAGAGCTAGGACTGGTCGATCCAGTGTCAGGATAATGTGACTGGGTGTGGTATCATGTAATGTGTCTGGGACATGATACTTCAGTGAGGCAGCACTATAAACGTGAGCATTGAGCTCCCTGTCGCAACCAGACACCGTCGTGATATGACTGAAAAATTGTTGAAAGCGACGTTAAACCCGAATTCACACACACAATTCGCAGAAAATTCTTCCTTTCGCGAAAGTAACCTTCCTTTCGCGAAATGGTTCCTTTCGCTATCTAGACCAACCACGTGAAATTAGGTCAAAATAGCTATTCACCGCAGCAGTTTCAGAATTCACTAGAAACACAATTATACATATGACGTATGGTCATTAAAGGACAAGACGGTGAGCAAGCCGAAACTGTATATATTTTTCATTCATGTCTCACATAAAAAATGAAACATTTCCTAGTTTAAAACTTCGGTCAACTGTCGTGTTTTTTTAGTAGATTTATTTATGCAAATCATTGACCAATGAAATGGTCATCTCCTTGGACATGTGGTTTTATTGACCAATGGAATAACGAAAAATGTAGGACAAAAGTAAAAACATAACGGCTACGCCGTAAAAAGGGTAACACTGTCACACAAATAATAATGAAAGTTGAAGCTACGCTCCAAAGAGTCTGAGAGCAAAGCGAAAACACTTGCATATGCATGGTGATCCAAGCCTTTGTAGGCCACAATGCTACATCACCGACTAGGATCAGCCTGCACATCGATGCAATGTGATCAGTCTTTACTGAACCCTTAAATCTTAAGGCTAAGTGAAACCCTTTGCCTTGCATACCGGTAGTGGGTGCGCATGTTCAGTGTTTGCAGGTCGTTGAGAAACCAGCGAAGACACATCTTAGCGTACTCATTCATGCAATCCGGTTAGAGTCTTCGCTGATCGTATGAGCCAGATGCAGACGATTGGATTTTCACAACATAAATAAGCGAAACTCCTGTGGCTCATCAAGGTTGATCTAAGCACTTGCAGCCTGCGTTTCTCGCAGTCTGATCAGTATTCGGTGAGGGTATGAAACTTCCATTACCACAGGGCTATCCAAAGTGAGAGAAGCGAAAACCATTTGCCTTACAGAGTGCATGTTAATCCGAGTCTTTGGATGTCGCACACATTTCATCCTAAGTTTTCTTTTTTTCGTGCGCTAGCTCATATACGACCAGTACGATGTTGTAATAATAAACCCGGGAACGGTCCGAAATGCTTGTTCTGGATGCATTTTTCGGCATTTTTTGTGTGTTCGAAGTATTAAAAATTCTGATTTCTGAAAAAGTTGGGAGTTCGAATAAATGAGAAAGTTTTCAGCCACAAATTCGAAATAAGTTTGGGTGATCGAACTGCTAGGGTGTTCGAACTAATTGGTCACCTACCGTATTTAACTTCACTACAACTGGTGTGTGGGAATGTGTGGCGGCGGTAAAACGTCTCCCTGCCCTACATCATAGTGTAGATTATATTTTCTTGTCCTTTGGGATCATTGTTTCCATTGTGGAATTTGGAAAATATCTTAGGGTCACTGATGAGGCTCTATTGGTCGAAACTAGTTAGTCTGGCCCAGAAAACATGTGCACACCATATTTTTCAGTTCTGTGGTGTATTCCTTACTTCCAAAGGATAACCCTTTTATAGAACATATTGAAGGGGATCACAATTCTATAGGCATGATTTCGTTATGGAAATACAACTTTAAGGACCTTATGGTTGCTACTCTGTTAGCTCTGTCCAACTGAAAAAGGGGTCTACTCTCAAAAGGGAAGAATTTGCTCCTCAAGGGGTCTACTCTAAAAGGGAAGAATTTGCTCCCCAGGAGCAAATTCTTTCCTTTAAAAGTATACCCCTTAGACATATCCAAAGAGAAACTACTTTTGCAGAAGTAGCAGTCATTTTCGCAAATTTTACGTCTTGCAATGCCATTATGGAATAAGTCCATGGGGCCATGGAAACAAAAAACCACAGAACATACTACTACTCACAAAGTGTGGCTGGCTGCGGTAGCTCTGTCGGATGCAGTCTGACTGGCGATAAGGAAGACTCGGGTTCGATACCTACCGGGGTCGGCAACATTCTTTCCTGGAGATTGATTATGAAATATTTTCTATGGTCATTCTCTCCCTTCCGCTGATTCAGGAAGGGCAGGGGGCAGGCCCAAACATGACCCAAATCAGTGTTGACTGGGCCGTTAAATACAAATAAACAAGACATGCAAAGTTTACTTCACACAGATAGGAACAGATTTATATATTCTGAACATCTTTCGGTACGCTGATAGCTCTAATATTACGTATATGTAAATGTTGGAATGACAGAGAACGTTATTTTTTCCTCATTTATAAAGATCGCTGGGTGTAACGGGCCTCCGTGGCCTAGTGGATAAGAGTGCTGATTCTTAATCATTAGGTCTCTCAACGCTGTAGGTTTGATCATGGCTCAGGTCACATAATGAGAAGTTCTGCAACGGAAGGTCAGGACGTTTTTCATCGGGTACTCCAGTTTTCGCTCTCCTCCGATTAACGATCGGCTTGATGTGACTGAAATAATCTTGGATAGATCGTAAAACCGAACATAAAAAGATCGCTGGGTGTGTAAAAACATTTTCATGTCTTTGCTACTAGAATTAACGTCAGTGCCAAGGTCGAAGGTTCTAACTCTTCTAAATATATACAAGAGGGCCATGATGACCCTGGATCGCTCACCTGATCCACACTGTAGCAATGAAATGGTGGTAATACAGTAAGGTGCCTTGTCAGAAGGAAAATACAGGCCAAATATGAAGGCTGGCCAAATATGAAGGCTCTATCTTAAATGGTTCAAAAGTTATGATAAAGTAGGTCAAAGGTCAATGTCATAGATCAAACTTTTTGTAGCGGTGTGAAGCCATTGTCACAAAGAATATACATGCCAAATATGAAGGCTCTATCTCAAATGGTTCCAAAGTTATGATTAAGTAGGTCACAGATGAAGGTCAAGTTCACAGCTCAAATTTTTTGCATGAGTTGGAAGACCTTTTCACAAGGAGCATACATGCCAAATATGAAGGTTGTACCTTAAATGATACAAGTTATGACAAAAACGATCAAAGGTCAAGGTACAAAATTCTGCATGGTTGAGAAGCCCTTGTCACAAGGACCCTACATGCCAAATATGAAGGCTCTATCTTAAATGGTTCAACAGTTATGAAAAAGAAGGTCAAAGGTCAAGGTCACAGATCAAAATTTTTGTGTGGGCGAAAGTCGTTGCCACTAGGAACATACATGACAAAGTTGAAGGCTCTACCTCAAACGGTTCAAAAGTTATGATAAAGTAGTTCACATGTCAAGGACAAGGTCACAAGTCATTTTTGTATGACACAAGGAAACTACATGCCAAATATGAAGGCTCTATCTCAAATGGTCGAAGTAGATAAAAGGTCAAGGTCATAAGACAAAATTTTTGTATTGGTGGAAAGACCTTTTCACAAGGAACATACATGACAAATATGAAGGCACCATCTCACATGGTTCAAAAAAGTTATGATAAAGTAGGTCAAATGTCAAGGTAAAGGTCACATTTTATGTATGAATAGGAAACCCTTGTCGCAAGGAACCTACATGCCAAATATGAAGGCTGTATCTCAAATGCTTAAAAAGTTATGACAAAGTAGGTCAAAGGTCTAGGTGATGGGTCAAAACTTTTGAATGGCTGAGAAAGCCTTGTCACAACGAACATACATGCCAAATATGAAGGCTCTATCTCGTATGGTTCAAAAGTTATGATAAAGTAGGTCACAGGTCAAGGTCAAAGGTCAACTATTTTTATATGAGGGGGGAAGCCCTTGTCACAAAGAACCTACATGCCAAATATGAAGGCTCTATCTCAAACGGTTCAAAAGTTATGACAAAATAACCTAGTGATCTACTTTTTGATTTGACATGACCCATATTTGAACTTAACTGAGATATTGTCCAGATCATCATTCTGAGCAAGTTTTATGATGATTGGACTAAAACTTTGGCCTCTTGGAGTGTTCACAACGTTTTTCTAGGATTTGACCTGCTGACCTACTTTTTGAACCAACATGACGCATATTCAAACTTGATCCAGATATTGTCAAGATGATCATTCTGAGCAAGTTTGATGATGATCGGACCAAAACTGGGGCCTCTAGTGTATTCACAAGGGTTTTCTATGATCTGACCTACTGACCTACTTATTGACCAGACATGACCCATATTCGTAATTAACCGAGATATTGTCAAACTGTGGCCTCTAGAGTGTTCACAACGTTTTTCTATGATTTGACCTACTTTTTGACCCAACATGACCTGTATTCAAACTTGACCGAGATATTGCCAAGATGATCATTCCGAGCAAGTTTGATGATGATCAGACGAACACTGTGGTCTCTAGTGTGTTCACAAGGTTCACAATTTGACCTACTTTCTGACCCGACATGCCCCATATTCGAACTTTACCTAGATATTGCAGAGATGATCATTCTGAGCAAGTTTGATGATAATTAGACTAAAATTGCAGTCTCTTGAGTGTTAACAAAGTTTTTCTACGGTTTGACCTACTGACCTACTTTTTGACCCGACATGACCCATATTCCAACTTTACCGAGATATTGTTAGGATGATCATTCTGAGCAAGTTTGAGGATGACTGGACCAAAACTGTGGCCTCTAGAGTGTTAACAAGGTTTTCCTTTGATTTGACCTGGTGACCCGACATGACCCATATTCGAACTTGACCGATATTGTCAGGATGATCATTCTGAGCAAGTTTGAGGATGATTGAGCCAAAACTGTGGCATCTAGAGTGTTAACAAGGTTTTCCTTTGATTTGACTTGGTGACCTACTTTTTGACCCGACATGACCCATATTCAAACTTGACCGAGATATTGTCAGGATGATCATTCTGACCAAGTTTGATGATGATTGGATCAAAACTGTGACCTCTAGAGTGGTAACAAGAAAAGTTTACGCACGTATGACGCGCGACGCACACCACACGACGAACACCGCACGACGAACGACGACGCCCGACATCTCACAGTCACAAAAGCTCACCATGACCTTTGGTCAGGTGAGCTTAAATATTTAGGGAGCGAAACAAAGTCATAACGTTGATGGGTCGTTGTTTATTGTTCTTGAGCCCAGCACAGATAACAATAGATTTTGGTAAAAAACTTCATGACTACTAAGTGACCTGCCACCAGTTACAGACTGAGTTGTTAAAAGACTTTTTGGCGCATTCGATGGGAGCTATTGTATCTGATAAGCCGAGAGTGGTGTTCTTTATTTCCACTCAATACTTGACGTTTTACTAATCAGTTTCTTTTACAATTAAATTGTGATCCAGAAAGATATACAAAAGGATTGCAAATTTCAGGTTTTTGCGGAGGTACCGGTCAAAGAAACTGCCGAAGTTTAAGATTCAGTCTGATTCGCAGCACTTTGTCTGGGCAGGCTTAGATCTTCCTAGGCGGTTCAGCAATACTTCAAAGTTCGGTCGGTTTTAGCTCATGCAGTCCAATATATTGCCCCAAGGTCTGATTGGCCCCCATCCGTCGGGGATTGAAGAAATAGATTGGGCTGCATGATGCTTCCACGCAGAGCTGATACCGGCCGCACATGAGTAGTGTTAAATCGCCTAGAAAGTCTAAGCCTGCCAAGGAAAAGTGGCTCGAGTCGGACCGTTCATGTATTTCAACCATTTTGTTTCATTGGGCGACAGGGCTTGAGAAGGAGTTTTATCTGCCCGTTTTATCTCAGTACTGAGTAAAAGTCCCACAAAATTGGAAGCAATGTCTCAAAAAAGACTCATACAGTGTCAACAGGGACGTAAACAACGAATGAAATAGATAACCAAGGCCCTATAGAAGGCCTGATGACTTAGGAAAAAATCTTTTTATATGCCCGTTTGAAAAACAACAGCAACAACAACAACAACAACAAAAACGCTCGTATTAAGATATGGGGTTGGTGTCCGTCCTTCCGTTTGTAAACTTTTTTTTTTCGTTTCCGTATAACTCCTACTATACAGTTTTCATCGGATTAAGCCTAAAATGTGTATGTAGTAGGGCTAAGATGTGAAGATGTGCCTTAAGTTTCGAGAATTACTGTCCACCAAATATTAACAGAGTTATGACCCTTTGAAAAATTCGGTTTACATTTTCGTTTGGTTAAGTTTTGTGCTATACATATGTAAACAATATGTAAGTTACATTTAGTTTATACTTGCCATGGCGTTAAACAATTTACCACAGAATACTCATCACTACCTACCCCTCCTGATACCAAGGTCACAGACTTCGAAATTTTATATACAAGTTTTGTATTAAAGTTATTATTTTTATTAAAAAAAAAAGCATTAAGTGGGATAATGATTTTGTTTGTTTGTTTGATTTGAGGTTTAACGTCCCCGTCAACACTGTAAAGGTCATTTTGGAGACGTTGCTTCCAATTTTACCCGACATTGAGATGAAATGACATCTCAAGCCCTGTCGCCCAATGAAACCAATAGGGTTTATTAGCATGGACGGTCCGCCTCGCACCGCGGTTCCTGGACAGGCTTAGATCCTCTAAGCGGTTTACCAGTACTAGTGTGCGGGCCGGATTCAGCTCTGCGTGGAAGCATCGTTCAGCCCAGTGGGATAATGATATCAGCTGGCTCAAATCAGAATGTAGACTGACAAGACCAAACCTATTGGATGCTTTTTGAAAGCAGCCAACTTGTTTAGCTATTGTCCTGAAACTTGACAGGCTGATAGGGAGTGATGAATATATGACCCGATAAATCTTTGAAAAAGATCCGAAATTTGCTACTTGAGTTAATGCCCTTTGAACAATACGGCAGTTTTAGCTTGTATGCAAGGTACCTCGAAAACTCTAAAAAATGTTTCCTTGAATCTTGACAGTCTGACATGGAATCATAAGTAAAGGAATCTGACTTTTTCCGTGAGTTATACCCTTTGAAAATTTAGGTATTTTAACCTTGTTAGCAAGATATATCAAAACATGTTTAAGCTATTGCCTTGAAAAGTAGAAGTAAAACAAAGATCAGGAATCGATACAATTAACTTACTCCACCCATGAAAGACACCAAAGGGAAAGAAATACAAACATTAAGCGACCAGACCATAATGGAAACCTAAACAAAGGAAGGCCATAAGGACAGTTACTTTCCCACAAAATGGCCATATGGCCATCCAAAATTAAAAGACACAAGTGATACACACAGTAAGTAACAAACAACAACATAAATAAATCGCCACAGAAGAACCGCCTTGGAACGGTCAGTGGAAAGATTTCCACTGGGGGGGGGGGGGGGGGGGGGGGCCACAACCCTCGCCCTTGACAAGGAATGAAGAAAAAAAAAGGAAACAAATTCTTGATTTAGTGTCATTTCAGTGTCTTGGCATTTAAACCTTGTAAGCAAGATATCTCGAAAACTGTTTAAGCTGTTGCATTGAAACTTGACAGACTGATAGAGAATGATTGGTAGATGACCTGATAAAGGTCAAGAATATGTAAATGGGATCTCCCATAGAAAGTTTTAAAATTTAGCATGTGAGTACATCTCAACATTCTGCAGTGGTACATGTACATGTAATAAAAATGATATGTTACTATGTTCGTTTAGGCGCCATGACCGCACAAAGACCAAAATCATTTGTATAGAAAGCAATGAGAATCCGACGAAAATTGCCTAATTTTCAAACTTTTTGGCAAATAGAAAATAAACTGGCCCATAGAAACTGATATTTCGTGTCGTATTTATTTTTGATTAGAATAAGATGAAAAAAAGTCCTTGACTACCAGGTTACATGTAGTTTATGAGCTATAGCAGCGTAAAAAAGTATAGGGTATGCGTAATTTTGGCGCAGTTTGAAGTAATTTGTAAACGACGTTTAAGAATTGCGCCGTCAACTTTAAGCTGTACCCTATAAAGGGCAACCGGAACATAATTTTCAAATCATGCAGTAGCAAATATGTCAACAGCCCCTTTAGACGCCAGTTGAGGCATTTTTCCGTATGTAAACTCGAAGAAACAAACAACAACTCTATTATTACGTTTACAGTTCCATAAACATAGATTCTGTGTGCCTGTGAAAGAGGCTTGGTAAAATGTTTTACTACGTATGCCTACAACAAAAGTTTTTTACGGAATCCTGATAGGGACATGCAATTTATTTTAATATGTTGTGCGAACAAGGTCATATCTTATGTACAAAGATAATATCTTTTGCGCACAGGTTATTATCTTGTGCGCACACTACAATATCTTGTTGGAACAACTTAATATCTTATGTGCACTATATATATTTTGTTTGCTAAACAAAGATCTTGTGCAGTCAACATAATATCTTGTGCGCACAACTTATTATCTTGTTCCCACAACATATCTTGTGCGCACATTATCTTGTGCGCACAAGTTATTAACTTGTTCGCACAACGTGTTATCTTGTTCGCACAAAATATTGTCTTGTTTGCACAACATAGATCTTGTGCAGACAACACAATATCTTGTGCGAAGAAGTTAATATCTTGTTCGCACAACATATTAGCTTGTTGGCACAACATATTATCTTGTTTGCACAAGAAAGGTCCTGTGCAGACAGCATAATATCTTGTGCGCACAAGATATTTTCTTGTTCGTACACTTTAATATCTTGTGCGGACAACATAATATCTTGTGTGCGCACAGGCTATTATCTTGTGCCCACGAGATAATATCTTGTTCACACAACTTAATATCTTGTTCGCACAACATATTATTTTGTTAGCACAATTTAATCAGACGCATAATATATTCTGTTGTCCACACAAGATCTATGTTGTGTAAGCAAGATAATATGTTGCGCGCACAAGATATCTTGTGCGCACAATATATTATGTTGTCCGCACAAGATAAAATTATGTTGTCCGCACAATATAATATCTTGTGCCCACAACATATTATCTTGTGCACACAAGATAATATCTTGTACGCACAACTTACTATCTTGTTCGCACAACATATTAGAATACAATTGCATGTCCCTTCCCGGGTTCTGTAGTCAATAATGAAAATAATCGTTAGACCACTGCATACCTCACTTCGCCTTGTAACTTGACTTTTACATTTAATTCGTTGAATTTGATCAAGTTTTGTAAAACGACCCGCTTATCAGGAACACAATTATTTGGTACAGTGAAGACTCTGAATAGACGGCGGGAGTACTCAAACTGATCTCAGTTGTCGCTAAATGTTTGTACTATCTTACATTTTTTTATTTACACTCTTCTGGAGTCCATGTCTGTTGGTCTGAACATTGATATTTGCCATTTGTCTATAGATTAATGATTTTGGATTAATGCTTTGGTGCTACGACCTAAACTACTACTTACATGACTGTTAACGTCCTATCTAGGCTAATTTTTTTGAAAGGTTGCAGTAAATGGATTGCCGTTGTGAATTTTGCACTGTTATATGGCAGAAATAAATAAATATATAAATAAATAAATAAATAAATAAATAAATAAATAACTGCATCATGTTTTTACAACAGTACAGAAGACTTTTTATCCTTTTACCGACGTGACAATGGACAATAAGGAGGTTTTCAATGAGGACGTTTGTTTGGTATCCAATGACAATGAAGGTCAATGCGCGTAAAATTTCGCGGCGACGTCATTTACATGTACATGTAGGTATTCTTGACCTTAATGTAAAAGTTCTGAAAATTTTACTTCATTTATGGCCCTTTGAAAATTTCGGCATTTTACAAACACAATTTCTAGTATTCCTTATGCTCCAAACTTCGAAGTTTTATGGCATATTGCTGTTGCTTTGGTATGCCCCCAACTTTGACGAAATTGTAATAGTATTTTGTTTTTGCTTTGTTCGTCCGTGCATTTGTTTGTTCGCCCATTGTCCATTATATAGTATCATATGAGTATCTTAGGAACTATGTATGCTGGGATTCTGAAATCTCATATGTGGACTGTGTATGAAAAAGTAGCATGTGCATATATTTATGCCTACGTACTTCGAAGATGTTGTGCGGATATTCGTTCTTCCATCCGTCCTTCAGTCCGTCCGTCACACACTACAGATTGTATCGTATCATAGGAACCAACTATGCTGGGGTTCTTATATTTCATGGGTGGAATATTATTGAAAAAATATCAAACACATTTTTTTTTAAATTTCAGTCAGGCGTATTGTTGCACGGTTGTGGTCCTTTGCAGTCTTATGCATTTTGCATAGGAAAAGATTGTAAGCACAATATCTCAAGAATCGCTTGAGTCGTGATTAACGCGTTCGACTTATAATCTTGAGGTTGTGCGTTCGAATCCGGCCACCGGTATCAAGGCGTGTCCTTTGGCAAGACACGTAATGACACAGCCCCAATCCACCCAGGTGTAAATGGGTAGCAGTATTGTAAAAGCCACTGCCTCTCTCTCGCAATCGAACTAAAATAAATTGATATAAACTATAAACTAAGACTCGCTTGGGTAAGGCTCAAACAAAACAGAAGTAAAGGCAATGATCAGTAATCGATACAATTATCCCACAGCTCCAATCAAAGACACCAAATTTAAAGAAACACAGACATGAAACAACTACACCCTAATGGAAACATCAATAGTGGAAAGCCAAAAGGACAGTTACTTTCCCATAAAATGGCCAATTCGCTATCCAAAACAAAATAATATAAGCGATACACACTCGCAAATACAAACCATAACAAACATAAACCGCGAGAAGAACCGCCTTGGAACGGTCAGCAAAACAAATTCCACTGGGGGCTTAAATCGATTTCCTCGCCCTTACAGTTTATTGCAAAGTCCAAGCACGGTTTATTGCAAATTCATACAAAGCAACCTGAAGGACCATACAAAGCAAATTCAAGCTCCTGTACCTGTACCAACTCTGAACTTTCCAAATTATTAACTTTATGTTTTACTGCCATAAAAATAATGTGATTAACTATTGCGACAACGTCTTTGAAAGATCAGATAGAAATATATTTTGGCCTAAAAAAAATCTAATGAAGTTTAAATTGAATTCCAGGCGTTTTCCTGCTTCCAGTCTGTCTACATATGATTTTTTCACCCTTTACACTACACTTCCTCATAATCTTATAAAAGAAAAACTTAATTGTTTTACTTGAATGTACATTTCATTTGGAAGATTCCCTCTACCTTGCATGTAATATAAGAAATGCTTTTTTCAATTCTGAAGAATATCAAAATTATACTTTATGGTCATGTCAGAAAGTGTATGAAGCTCTCACCTTTCTACTTGACAATATTTACATAGGATTTGGTACTAAGTTATTTAGACAAATTGTGGGTATTGCGATGGGTACAAATCGGCATCTCTTCTAGCTGATCTGTTCTTGATTTATTATGAAAGAGATTTCATGATGTCCCTAGCCAGTGAAAACAAATCTGAAATCACTGAAAAGTAGAAGTAAAACAAAGATCAGGAATCGATACAATTAACTTACTCCACCCACCAAAGACACCAAAGGGAAAAAATACAAACATTAAGCGACCAGACCATAATGGAAACCTAAACAAAGGAAGGCCATAAGGACAGTAACTTTCCCACAAAATGGCCATATGGCCATCCAAAATTAAAAGACACAAGTGATACACACAGTAAGTAACAAACAACAACATACATAAATCGCCACAGAAGAACCGCCTTGGAACGGTCAGTGGAAAGATTTCCACTGGGGGGCTTAAATCGATTTTACATGGCCACAATCCTCGCCCTTACTTCCGTCGCGATTTCGTGAAGCCTTCACTACAGCTGGTGTGTGGGAATGTGTGGCGGCGGTAAAACGTCTCCCTGCCCTAAATCATAATGTAGATTATATTTTCTAGTCCTTTGGGATCATTGATTCCATTGTGGAATTTTGAAAATATCTGAGGATCACTGATGAGGCCTAATTGACCGAAACTAGCTAGGCTGGCCCAGAAAACATGTTCACTCCATATTGTTCATTTCTGTGGTGTATTCCTTGCTTCCAAAGGATAACCCTTTTATAGAACATATTTAGCTCGACATTTAGATATTTGGATGATTTATTAAATATTAACAATACCTTTTTTGATGGTTTAATCAGTCAAATGTACCCCACAGAACGAACTTCAGCTAAACAAAGCAACTTCTTCTGATACCGAGGCCCCGTTTTTGGATTTACATTTATATATTGTAGATGGTTTGTTTCCTGCAAAATTTATGCCAAACGCGATGATTTTCATTTTCGGATTGTAAATTTTCCTTTCTTGGATGGTGATCGCAATTTATTCGATTTGCCAAAGTGTCTACTCTTTTGACTATCTTCAACACTCATAATAATTTGTTAATTGCTTAACTTCTTAATCAGGGTGATCGGTATCATAAGATACGCAAAGCCTTTTTAAAATTGTATAGACGTCATTCTGATTTGATTTCAAAATTCAATGTTGGTATTAAATCTCTTCTTCAACAAGGCCTATCGGGACCCACGTTTTATGGCGATGGGTACGAATTACGCACCTCTTGTGGCTGATCTATTCTTGTATTGTTATGAAAGAGACTTCATGTTGTCGCTTTCCATTGATAACCAATCTGAAATTATTGAAGCTTTTAGCTCCACTTCTAGATATTTAGATGATTTAGTAAATATTGATAATACCTATTTCGATGGTTCGATCAGTCCGATTTACCCCCCTGAACTTCAGTTAAATAAAGCAAATTCTTCTGATAACGAGGCCCCGTTTTTTGGATTTACATCGATCTATTGTAGATGGGTTTGTTTCGTGCAAAATTTATGATAAACGCGGTGACTTTGATTTTGAGATTGTAAATTTTCCTTTTTTGGATGGTGATGTTCCTCGTGCGCCATCCTATGGCGTTTATATTTCGCAATTAATTCGATTTGCTAGAATGTGTAGTCATGTAACTTACTTCAACACTCGTAAAAAAATATTAACGGCTAAACTTCTTAATCAGGGTTATCGGTACCATAAACTACGCAAAGCCTTTTTTCAAAATTTTATAGACGCCATTCTGATTTAATTTCAAAATTCAATATTGGACTTAAATCTCTTCTGCAACAAGGTCAATCGGAACCCGAATGTTATGGTGACTTAGTATATAAATTCAGAAAAATATATAACCGCAATGACTTTACCACCCAATTTCGTAAAATCATTCTTCGATATAAAAAGATTGGGTACAACATGGATATTATACGACAGACTGCATGCATGGTAGTTAACCCAATCACGGTTGGCAACTTTGCTTCCCTCTTTAATTGCACGCCGGTGGGTCAGGCCTCAGATTCTATGACGGTTCCAACGTAAAGGCTTATTGAGAATTAGAGAGATCTAATTCAAGGTAATGTTGGTTGGTGCCTGATGCTCTGTCTCTGGTCGGGCCTATCGGAGTCTAACTGTTGGTTTTCGTTTGCTCCAGCATTTCAGTGGTTTCTTGCTGTCGAGTCCTCACCGTTGTCTCACCTCTGTGGTCCTTTGATTATTTGTGTTCACGGAGATGTTGCACTGATGAGATAGGAGGCCTTCATGCGGACTGAACAAATTATTTGTATAAATCGCAACGGAAGTAAGGGCGAGGATTGTGGCCACGTAAAATCGATCTAAGCCCCCCAGTGGAAATCTTTCCACTGACCGTTCCAAGGCGGTTCTTCTGTGGCGATTTATTTACGTTGTTGTTTGTTACTTACTGTGTGTATCACTTGTGTCTTTTTATTTTGGATGGCCATATGGCTATTTTGTGGGAAAGTAACTGTCCTTATGACCTTCCTTTGTTTAGGTTTCCATTATGGTCTGGTCGCTTAATGTGTGTGTTTCTTTCCCTTTGGTGTCTTTGATGGGTAAAGTAAGTTAATTGTATCGATTCCTGATCTTTGTTTTACTTCTACTTTTTAGTGATGTTGCTCGTGCGTCGTCCTATGGCGTTTATATTTCGCAATTAATTCGATTTGCTAGAGAATGTAGTCATGTAACTGACTTCAACACTCGTAATAAATTATTAACGGCTAAACTTCTTAATCAGGGTTATCGGTACCATAAACTACGCAAAGCCTTTTCAAAATTTTATAGACGCCATTCTGATTTAATTTCAAAATTCAATATTGTACTTAAATCTCTTCTGCAACAAGGTCTATCGGAACCCGAATTTTTTGGTGATGTTTTGCTCCGGCATTTAAGTGGTTTCTTGCTGTCGAGTCCTCACCGTTGTCTCACCTCTGTGGTTCTTTGATTATTTGTGTTCACGGAGATGTTGCACTGATGAGTTAGGAGGCCTTCATGCGGACTGAACAAAGTATTTGTCTAAATCGCGACGGAAGTAAGGGCGAGGATTGTGGCCACGTAAAATCGATTTAAGCCCCCCCCCACCCCCAATGGAAATCTTTTCACTGACCGTTCCAAGGCGGTTCTTCTGTGGCGATTTATTTATGTTGTTGTTTGTTACTTACTGTGTGTATCATTTGTGTCTTTTTATTTTGGATGGCCATATGTGGGAAAGTAGTAACTGTCCTTATGACCTTCCTTTGTTTAGGTTTCCATTATGGTCTGGTCGCTTAATGTTTGTGTTTCTTTCCCTTTGGTGTCTTTGATGGGTGGAGTAAGTTAATTGTATCGATTCCTGATCTTTGTTTTACTTCTATTTTGTTGAACCAATGCGAAGGTGAACTCATTAAAGTTTGGTATAATGTGATAAAGAGTTGACCAAATTACACTTCTATCTGGACTTATTCACTTTAACATGCATTACAATAACACACCAGTGCGACATAGGGATTTTTCACGTCTCCTAAATGGCTATATTTTCTGATGAAAATCCGCGATATTTTTTTATTTATACTGCAAAGATAGGTTGTGGGTGCTCGTTAGAATTGAGGCGGTTCTGACTAGTACCCAAAACCTATGTCTTGGAACAGCAATAAGATAATTAATAAATACCCCAGTAAACCCCGAGTTTGATCTATATAAAGTGGGGTTTATGGGGTGATCGTTGCACAGACTTGTTCACATGATGGGAAAAAGCTTGTAAGCAAACTCGATGAAGAAGCGCATGGGCTTGGCTCTTGAAAGTTTGATACCAATGTGAAGATGATTTGATTAGATTTTGGTATAAGTTTACGAATACTTGAGCAACCTAATTTCCGATGAGATTTTGTTATTATTTCACGAATGCTGAAGCAAACAAATTATGCCCCCTTGTTTAATAAGACATTTTGGCACAGGTACATGTTTGTAAGCGAAATATAGCAAGAAACATTACGGCTAGGTTCTTGAAATTCGCAGGCAGTTTAGAACCCATGTGAAGATGACCTGATATAATTATGATATACATGTCCATTTTTATGACTTATTTTGAAAATAGAGTTCTGCTTAAGCTAGAGCTAGAGGGCGTGGCCGGTGTTGCACATTTCAGTACTGGTCATGAACAGACTCAATAAAACCGAGTCTGCTGTTTACGTTTATTTGGTGTATTCTTTGCACCCAAAGGCTCTAACTATTCAGAACGTATTACTCATTTATAATATAAGCAAATATCTAAAAAAGAAAAACGAATAGGCTCTTGAAATTTTGCAGGCGGTTTGGAGCACATTTGAAGATGACCTGATTAAATATTAGAATAATTCTTTATATTTGACTAAATTATGCCCCATTTGAACTTTGATTTTTGGCGTAGAAACGTTCTTATGGCAAAATATCAAAAAGTTGCTTGGGCTGGGCTCTTGAAATTTTTCAAGCAGTTCGGAACCAGTGTGTAGCTGATTCAATTTTGATATTATTTTATTATAATTGTAACGAATTATGCTCTTTATGTATTTAAACATAGCATGAGCTTCTAAGTAAACTCAAACACCACTTGGTTGTCAGCAGACTGTGGCTTCTGTAAACCAGGCTGTCCTAATATCTCATCAGAGCAAGATCATCTCATACAAAACATGATCACTGTGACAATCTTTTGTGGAAACGAACTAACTCTGTCTTATCTTATTCTGTTAAATCTACTGGATTTATTCAGGTCAACAAAAGTATATGCTAGGCTAAGAAAAGTATAATTTGACCTTAATAGTGTTGACTGGGCCAATAAACTCCAAACCAACATTTAATTTAACGGCTTTGATATCTACATGGACATTTTTTTGTGGAAATAGTGCGTCATAAACACTAGCTCGAGTTCTTCTTGTGGTGGTTTAAGTGGATTATTTTCAGACATTCGTGGCGTCTACTGAACAAGTTTCACTTCTTTTCTTAACATAAGTTACATGTACTGTGCAAAGTATGTTCAAGCTGTCGTTATCTGTTATTGTGATTCCATCGGTGAATCGTGGTCTGCCTTTTTTCAGTCAAGCCCAAATTCGGGTGAATTGTCTCACTAATTCCCCCTTTAGGTTTTACAGTTTCTTTCTAGTTTCGTTTCAGCATAACTTAGAGCAGATGAGTCCAAAATATTTAAACATCAAGAAAACAAGCCTCTATCATTTTGACCACCTTGAACCCCACTTGTATATAGTAAAACTGGGGTTTAAAAGGTAATGCCTTATATTTCTTATCTGCTCTAACACACAGATTATGGGTACCCGTTAGAACCGCCTCGACGAGGCGGTTCTAACGAGTACCCACAATCTATATTTTGAGCAGAAATAAGAAACATATCACAATTTTTCATCTTAAAATTTATTTTCTTTTTTTGGGCGGTAAAGTTTTCAACGTATTTGAATAGGAGTGTTTTCATAATGATGGCACTGGGACTATACTGTACCTGATAGCAAGAAAAGAATCGACGGCTAAACCTGCCTGATGAATGGCCATAAAAGACAGTGTGGTTCCTTCGGTGAGTATGTAATCATGTGCATTCTCTGAAGAAAATAATACATTTACATCATATAAACTAAATAACTATTCATATATATACGTTAAGGATACGCTAGTAAAACATAATAGAAAATCCGATTAAAAAACAAAAAAAAAAACAAAAAAAAAACAAAACTAGATTACGCAGTCTATGGTATACCATCGCAAATTCCCGATTTTTCTATGAATAACACTAATGATATGGTAAAGTCATACCGTTTGACCTTTGACCTTAGGGTCATGTTGAGGTCAGGTCATACCAAAAGTAGCCCAGTGCCAAAATAACCCCATGTACTATGCACATGCAAAGTTTAAAAAGTGTAACTTTACTGGTTGCAGAGGAGATTCATTTACAAGTAAAGTGACGGACATACAGACATAAAAGTGGGGTTCAAGGTGTGTTTTCGTGATGATCCATTTCATGCAAAATTACAGATGCTTCGGCCAGTTTGCAGTCAATACCGGCACCAACACGGAATTGCAACAGTACGCATATAGATATATTACCGGTTACAAGTCACGGAAAGCAAAAACGACAGCTTCCATTACGCCCTAAAAGATGGTAACAAAACCCAACGAATTTTCTGAAACAACGAGTTACAAAAAGCTGTCAAAACAGAAATGGGCACTCATCTAAATGCCACTCAACCAACCAAAGAGTGCATACTGTAAATTGCATACTCGTAGAACGGCCAATTGAAATATAGATGCGGAAACTTAACAGGATTAGTCCAGGCAAATCGAATTCATCCGACATCGGCTTGGGTTCACCCGATATAACCGGCAATTAACACTTATCCTGCTGACTATAAACCAATTCAAGCAAATCATCACGAAAATACGTCTATATAATTTTGATCCCCTTGAACCCCACTTTTATACAGTAAAACTGGGGTTTACAGGGGTAAACCTTATTTTTCTTATTTCTGCTCTAAAATAGATGAGGCGGTCCTAACGAGTGCCCACAATCTATATTTTGAGCAAAAATAAGAAAAATATCACAATTTTTCATCATAAAATTTTCTTTTTTTCGGCGATAAAGGTGGCAATGTATTTGTATAGGCGTGTTTTCGTAATGTCAAACAGAATAGAAGCCATTTGATCTAGGTCTAAACCGGTTATATAGATAGGTTTGTCGTGTTCAGTGGGATAAAGGTTAGAATACCCTTTAAAGGGAATGGGAACACCTTCAGGGGAGGCAACTCCTGCAAAAGTGTTTTTGTCTCCCATGCCAACAGGGGTCAACTCTTAAAGGAAGCAATTTGTTCCTGAGGAGCAAATTCTTTCCTTTAAGAGTAGATCCATTTTTGTCGGCGGGGCTGCGCCTATACACAAGCAAACAGGAAGTCCCGAAAGTTGTATCCCTTTGAAAAATGGCGGAAAAATCTGCCAGGTGTTCCCATTCCCCTTAACACCTCATTTTATATAAGAAACTAGCTAGTTTTTGGTACGTTATAATAATTTCTTGAAAACAAGGTTCACAAAATGCGACCTGAAAATATCAGTTCTGAATCACTGCATGGCACTATTAGTTCACACATATGTATTATCGTAATGCTTGACATGACTTCTTTAGTTTTTGCAGTGTGCTTACTCACTCCATCATTAAAATGCTAATCAATCTGTATTGCCTCGTGCAACGAGTAATGTTCATATGAGAAACTGACCATTTTAAAGAGCGATTATCTGGTTTTGCAACCAAAGTCTCCTCCCTACCCCCGACTCAAACATATCAAACTGCCCCAAGCTTGCCAATACACCTAAACTCCATATCACTCTAATTGTTCTTAACCCTTGTCCTGCTGAGCCCGGATAGGCCTTATCTTTGAAACAATGTAGATCCAGATCAGATGGCTTCTGACGAAGCCATCTGATCAGGATCTACATTGTTTGCCATTCAGATTGTGAATTTGTTGCAATAATTTGCATCAAGTAATCTGATTGGTTGATAATCGGTAGTGGGTGTGGCATATATGAATATTCAGCAAGACAAGGGTTAAAGTTTAACAAGTACAATTTACTTCCTTATGATGTCTAAAAAGCTGGATGATTTGCAGACAGCGTAGACCGTATCTGTACAGAAACGTATGGTATATACGGTAAGTGTGGCGTCGGTATAACGTCTCCTATAATTGAGCCGGGGCAGAGCATTTCCTACAATTTACATGTGCGACAAGCGAATACTCAGATCAGCCTGCGCATCAATGTAGTCTGACCACAGACTTCTCTTGCTGAACAGTTAATCGTTAGGTCTCTCACCGCCGTGGTTCGAGCCTGGCTCGGGTCGCATGTGAGATGCCAAGTTCTGCTATAGAAGGTCAGGTGGGTTTTCACCGAATACTCCGGTTTTCGCCCGCCTATGGTTAACGATCGACTCCATATGAGTGAAATAATCTTGAAAGGGCCGTAAAACCAAAACAAACAAACAAAAAAAGTCTGGACTTCTTGCTGGATCGCGAAACACAGTAATACATCACAAAAACACGCCTATATAATTTTGACCTCCTTGAACACCACTTTTATATAGTAAAACTGGGGTTTCCGGGGGTTTACCCTATTTTTCTTATTTCTGCTCTAAAATATAGATTGTGTGTACTCGTTAGAACCGCTTCGAAGAGGAGGTTCTTACGAGTGCCCACAAACTATATTTTGAGCAGAAATAAGAAAAATATCACAATTTTTCATCTTAAAATTTTCATTTTTTCGGCGATAAAGGTTGCAATGTATTTGTATAGGCGTGTTTGCGTAATGAAAATTTTACAGATTTGTTAGGGTTTTACGGTATATGGTGTTACATCACGTCAGTCGAATTAAGCGACAACGTGTTTTCGGACACGTATGCTAAAGATTTAATCAAATCAGCCTGTTTATCGACTAAGTCAGAAACAGTCGTACACGATCGCCTGAATAATTCTTGAGTCATCATACATTCGAACTTAATTAGCTCAAACACCTTTGGACAATGAAAATTGGTTCGAGATACGGATAGTTTGAGCTATGGAGGGTTAAAAGTCCCACAAAATTGGAAGCAACGTCTCCAAAATGACCTAAATAGTGTTGACGGGGACGTTAAACACACATCACGATCCAGCAAGGAGTCCAATTGGTACAGACAGAATGGCAAAAAGTGTAGACCTAGATCAGAATGCATTCTGCTGTTTACTTTGATACCATCAGGTGAACAAGTCCGTGAAACAAAGACCACCCTAAACCCCAGTTTCTATAGAGAAAACTGGGGTTTAAGGGGGTAAACATTATTTTCCTTATTTCTGCTCTGAGACATACCCAGTAAACACAAAACTGGTTTATTATAGGTTTCAAAATGGTTACGCAGAACGTGACGTTTTGCAAACGTTTTTCTAACGTTTTTTTCTGTGTCGAACTGCGATGACTGTTTTTGGCAATCAGCTAAAAAATACTTCTCTTCTACAAAACCTAGAGCGTATTCCTTAACATGTCTAATACTTTTCGAGGAAGTTATAAAAAGGTTACAGAAAAACCAAATTTTTACTAACGTTGTGAAAACGTTCTATAAATGTTGCAGAATTTGTTGATATAAATGTGCACTTTCTTTCCGCCAATATTCTTGGAACAAAGAACAAAGAATATCGAACGCCTCACGGAATTAGTGTTTTTCCGGCTCATTTTGCTCCAGGTAACTTTGATTTGATGATTTAATTGCATGTGGGTCTTGTTTCATTTGCACCTGATAATAATATAATGTATATGTAATGCGCGATTGTTTGAATTCGGTGGCTGTCATATGTTTTCGCGACCAATGAAGTAAACACACATCTGTTGCATGACAATATTCGTAAAAAGTGACATGTTTTCGGTTTACTGAAGGTGACGACAAGTTTTCTGACTGCATTTGATTAATTTTATGACCAAATATCTGTTATTTATTCAAAAGTAATTAATCAAAATGTTTCGTTTGAACAAAACGTCGTGAAAACGTTCTTGAAACGTTCAATCTACATCGATGCATTTGTTGAACATTTTCGTAAATCAAAAACAGCATTTTCATGATGAAAATTTGTAGAAGTTTCATCAATGTTCTATAAAAGACTGCTTTAAACAAAGGATGCGGATGCTCGTTCTAACGAGTGCCCACAACCTGTCTTCGAATAAAAATAAGAAAATAATGAATTTCCCAGTAAACCAAGTTTTCTTTATATAAAACAGGGTCTACAGGGACGTTCATTACATGGACTTGGTAAAGTGATTGACAGGGCTTCAGATAAAAAAAAGTAACATGGACATCATTTTATTTACACACTAATAAAGCATATATATTCTATATGGTTTACAGTTGTCAATTTTACAGAACACCCACAGTATTTTTACATGAAATAACCACTTCTTCTTGCCTGAAACACGCTTATATGAGTTTGACCCCCTTGAACCCCACTTTAATACAGTAAAACTGGGGTTTACAGGGGTTATCATTATATTTTTCTTATTTTTGCTCAAAAACATAGATTGTGGGTACTCGTTAGAATCGCCTCGCCGATGCGATTCTGACGAGTACCCACAATCTATGTTATGAGCCGAAATATGGAAAAAATCAGACTTTTTCAATTTTTGGTGATAAATTGTTCAATATATTTGAATAGGCATGTTTTAGTAATGTCAGTGATCTTGTTTCACACTGTTCATCGCGTGAACAAGTCCGTGAAATAAACACCCCCTTACACCCCACTTTGTATAGAGAAAACTGGGGTTTACGGGGGTAAACATTATTTTTTTCTTATTTTTACTCCAAGACATAGGTTGTGGGTACTCGTTAGAACCTCATTGAGGCGGTTCTAATGAGCACTCACAACCTATGGATTTTCACCAGAAAAAGTAGCCATTTTGGAGATGTTAAAATGCACTATGTCGCACGGGTGTGTTATCGTAATGTTTAATCAGTTAATGTGATTTGATATATACTGAATAGTAAACTTCACTGTTTACAACACAATGTCAAATTCCAATGCAATCTACACTTTAGAAAAGTAAAGCACCGCCTAAGACCCGCCTACTACATCTAGACTTCAAGAATAACCGCTGGATGACTTCAAGCGGAAAAAAACAACATAATTAAGTCATAAAAAACCTATTAAGACAAAGGCTTTTAAAATAAATCTTCCTTGTTTATTTACCAGGTTGATATAAACCTTCCATATGAACGTTATTCAAATGTTCCCCAAAACGTTCTAAGAACTTCTTTTATAAACGTTTTCAATAGGTATATTTACTGCTGAGAATAACATATTTTAAACGTTTTTTGAACGTTTTATGAACGTTTTTCAAACGTTTATCAAAAACGTCCTTGTGACGTAAAAAAACCTTTCCATATAAACGTTATTTAAACGTTCACAAAAAGCGTTTTTTAACGTTTTTGGAACGTTCTAAAAACGTTTCTTTGTTAGCTGGGTAGGTTGTGGGTACTCGTTAGAACCGCCTCAATGAGGCGGTTCTAACGAGCACCCAAAACCTATGTTCTGAGTATAAATAAGAAAAATATCATAAATTTTTATCAGAAAAAATACCTTTTTTTGAGGTATGAAAAAAATGCACTATATCACACGGATGTGTTATCGTAATGCTTAGGATTATTACGGTACACAAGGACGCGAACAATGCAAAGTTAATTCATGCAATATGCTGCCAACATTCCCCACGACGTCGCCATTTTGCTTCATTGTAGCTTTTGATTACATGTTAAATATTATTTTGAAGATTTGAATGTAATTCATTAGATATTGATTGTCATCACACAGATGTTTGAAAACTTGATTGTCATCACAAAGATGTTTTGAAAACTGGAAAGAAAGCCTACCTGCATAACGGAGAACAAAGAGAAAGCTGTGTCCCAGGATTATCCAGCTCATACTAAGAAATTTTATTCCATGTAAAACAGCCAAATTGTCTGTATTTTCTGGAACTGTGAGCAGCTTCTTGCCATTTGTGAACACAGAAAGGGACATCAGAAGTTTAGCGGACACACCTAAAATATCGAGACATAGCAGTGTTCACTATTATTATTATTTTAGTTTTACGCCCTTCCAAGATTATTGCACATATATATCATTACGATAAAACACCCATGTGACACAGGGCATTTGTCATATCTCTAAAATGGCTACTTTTCCGATGAAAATCTGTGATATTTTCCTTATTTATGCTGCAAACATAGGTTGTGGGTGCTCGTTAGAACCATCTCATTGAGGCGGTTCTAACGAGTACCCATAACCTATGTGTTGGAGTAAAAATAAGAAAAGTAGTGTTTACCCCCCCACCCCTAAACCCTAGTTTTCACTATACAAAGTGGGGTGTAAGGGGGTGTTCATTTCACGGACGTGTGCACGTGATGTCGAGCCGATCGTTAATCAAAGGTGGGCTAAAACCAGAGTACCCGGAGAAAAACCACCGACCTTACTTTGGAAAACTTGGCGTCTCACACGTGCCAGGCTCGAACCACAGCGGGGGGAGACATAGCAGTGTTGCATGGCAGTATTTGACATAAATGAAGTCACAGTGTAAACACTCTTGCGTTGTGAAAGTGCGTTTTATAGATGATTCGAATTAAACCGACAAACTTGCATTCTATTGTCTATGGTGCTTTAAAATGCAACACCTTTTTGGATCTATTCATCACGTAAACTAGTCCGCGAAACGAAGACCCCCTATATCCCATTTTAAAAGAGAAAACTGGGGTTTACGAGGGTATACATTATTTTTAGCTCACCTGTCACGTAGTGACAAGGTGAGCTTTTGTGATCACTTTTTGTCCGTCGTCCGTCGTGCGTGCGTGCGTCCGTCCGTCCGTGCGTCCGTACGTCCGTGCGTCCGTAAACAATTTCAAATAAGTATATCTCTAATACCCCATGGCCAATCTTGATCAAATTTCATGTGAAGCATCATCAGGTAGGGGGACAGGCTGCATAAGGTTTTTGGGCTGATCAGATTGGAACTCTGGTTGCCATGGCAACATATAGCTCCCATAGACTTATAATGGGAAAAATTTAAAAAATCTTCTTCTCTGAAACCACAGGGCCGAGAGCTTAGATATTTAGCATGTAGCAACGGCCAGTGGTCACCTACATAATTCCTGCCAATCATGCCCCTGGGTTTCAAATGGGCCATGCCCCGGGGCCCCTTCTCTCCCATAGACTCATAATGGAAAAAAAAGCTTCAAAAATCTTCTTCTCTGAAACCACAGGACCCAGAGCTTAGATATTTAGCATGTGGCAACGGCAAGTGGTCACCTACAAAATTCCTGCCAATCATGCCCCACGGGTCCAAATGGGCCACGCCCTGGGGCCCCTTAGCTCCCATAGACTCCTAATGGAAAAAAAGCTTCAAAAATCTTCTTCTATGAAACCACAGGTCCCAGAGCTAAGGTATTTGACATGTAGCAACGGCAAGTGGTCACCTACATAATTCCTGCCAATCATGCCCCTGGGGCCAAAATTGGCCACACCCCGGGGCCCCTTAGCTCCCATAGACTCATAATGAAAAAAAAAAGGTTCAAAAATCTTCTTTTCTGAAACCACAGGGTCCAGAGCTTAGATATTTAGCATGTAGCAATGGCCAGTGGTCACCTACATAATTCCTGCCAATCATGCCCCTAGGGTCCAAATTGGCCACGCCCCAGGGCCCCTTCGCTCCCATAGACTCATAATGGAACAAAAAGCTTCAAAAATCTTCTTCTTGGAAACCACAGGGCCCAGAGCTTAGATATTTAGCATGTAGCAATGGCCAGTGGTCACCTACATAATTCCTGCCAATCATGCCCCTGGGTTCCAAATGGGGGATGCCCCGGGGCCCCTTAGCTCCTTTAGACTCATAATGGAACAAAAAGCTTCAAAAATCTTCTTCTCAAAAACCACAAGGCCCAGAGCTTAGATATTTAGCATGTAGCAACGGCAAGTGGTCACCTACATAATTCCTGCCAATCATGGCCCTGGGGTCCAAACGGGCCACGCCCCGGGGCCCTTTAGCTCCTATAGACTCATAATGGAAAAAAGCTTCAAAAATCTTCTTCTCTGAAACCACAGGGCCCAGAGCTGAGATATTTGGCATTTAGCAACGGCAAGTGGTCACCTACATAATTCCTGCCAATCATGACACTGGTGTCCAAACGGGCCACGCCCCGGGGCCCTTTAGCTCCTATAGACTCATAATGGAGAAAAAAGCTTCAAAAATCTTCTCCTCTGAAACCAAGGGGCCCCGAGCTGAGATATTTGGCATGTAGCAACAGCAAGTGGTAACCTACATAATTCCTGCCAATCATGCACCTGGGGTCCAAATTGGCCACACCCAGGGGCCCCTTAGCTCCCATAGACTCATAATGAAAAAAAAAGCTTCAAAAATCTTCTTCTCTGAAACCACAGGGCCCAGAGCTTAGATATTTAGCATGTAGCAACCGCCAGTGGTCACCTACATAATTCCTGCCAATCATGCCCCTAGGGTCCAAATTGGCCACGCCCCGGGGCCCCTTCGCTCCCATAGACTCATAATGGAACAAAAAGCTTCAAAAATCTTCTTCTCAGAAACCACAGGGCCCAGAGCTTAGATATTTAGCATGTAGCAATGGCAAGTGGTCACCTACATAATTCCTGCCAATCATGCCCCTGGGGTCCAAACGGGCCACGCCCCTGGGCCCTTTAGCTCCTATAGAATCATAATGGAAAAAAGCTTCAAAAATCTTCTTCTCTGAAACCACAGGGCCCAGAGCTGAGATATTTGGCATGTAGCAACCGCCAGTGGTCACCTACATAATTCCTGCCAATCATGCCCCTGGGTTCCAAATTGGCCACACCCCGGGGCCCCCTCGCTCCAATAGACTCATAATGGTAAAAAAGCTTCAAAAATCTTCTTCTCTGAAACCACAGGGTCCAGAGCTTAGCTATTTAGCATGTAGCAATGGCAAGTGGTCACCTACATAATTCCTGCCAATCATGCCCCTGGTACCCAAAAGGGCCACGCCCCGGAACCCTTTAGCTCCTATAGACTCATAATGGAAAAAAAGCTTCAAAAATCTTCTTCTCTGAAACCACAGGGCCCTGAGCTGAGATATTTTGCATGTAGCAACGGCAAGTGGTAACCTACATAATTCCTGCCAATCATGCCCCTGGGGTCCAAATTGGCCACACCCCGGGGCCCCTTAGCTCCCATAGACACATAATGGAAAAAAAGCTTCAAAAATCTTCTTCTCTGAAACCACAGGGCCCAGAGCTTAGATATTTAGCATGTAGCAACCGCCAGGTGTCATCTACATAATTCCTGCCAATCATGCCCCTGGGTTCCAAATGGGCGACGCCCCGGGGCCCCTTCGCTCCCACAGACTCACAATGGAACAAAAAGCTTCAAAAACTTCTACTCGGAAACCACAAGGCCCAGAGCTTAGATATTTAGCATGTAGCAACGGCAAGTGGTCACCTACATAATTCCTGCCAATCATGCCCCTGGGGTCCAAATGGGCCACGCCCCGGGGCCCTTTGGCTCCTATAGACTCATAATGGAAAAAAGCTTCAAAAATCTTCTTCTCTGAAACCACAGGGCCCAGACCTCAGGTATTTGACATGTAGCAATGGCAAGTGGTTACCTACATAAATCCTGCCAATCATGCCCCTAGGGTCCAAATGGGCCAGGCCCTGGGGCCCCTTAGCTACCATAGACTCAAAATGGAAAAAAAACAACTTCAAAAATATTCTTCTCTGAAACCAAAGGGCCCACCGTTTAGATATTTAGCATGTAGCAAGGGCAATTGGTCACCTACATAATTCCTGCCAATCATGCCCCTGGGTTCCAAATGGCCACGCGCCTGGGCCCCTTTGCTCCCATAGACTCATAATGGAAAAAAAGCTTAAAAAATCTTCTTCTCTGAAACCACAGCGCCCAGAGCTTAGATATTACGCACATAGCAATCGCAAGTGGTAACCTACATAATTCCTACTAATCATGCCACTGGGATCCAAAAGGGCCACGCCCCGGGGCCACTTAGCTCCTATAGACTCATAATGGAAAAAAAGCTTAAAAAATCTTCTATTCTGAAACCACAGGGCCCAGAGCTTAGATATTTAGCATGTAGCAATGGCAAGTGGTCACCTACATTCGTGCGTAAACAATTTCTTCAAACGACATCTCCAACGAAACCACTGATCGGATTTTGATCAAACTTCACAGGAATGATTCTTAGGTGGTCCCCTTTCAAAGTTGTTCAAATGGTTCCGGTCCGTTGCACATATAGGTCACAGGAGCCAAAAATAGATTTTTTTCACCGAAAACTTAAAAAATTTTCTTCTTTGAAACCACAAGGCCAAGGTCTTTGATACATGTATTTGGTATGAAGTTTCATGTAGTGGACCCCTACCAAGATTGTTCAAATTATAGTGCTGGGGCCAAAAATGCCCCCGCCCCCGGTCCCTTTGGTTATACCATAGGATTATATAGGGAAAATCTTTAAAAAAACTTCTTCTCTGAAACCGCAAGGCCCAGGTCTTTGATATTTGGTGTGTAGCTTCATCTAGTGGACCTTTGCCATGATTGTTCAAATTATAGCCTTTATAGATATTTGGAATGAAGCTTCACCTTTCTAGACCTCCCTCAACATTATGCACATTATAGCCCTTGGGTCAATAATGGCCCACCCCCAGGCCCCACTTGTTACTCTATGGATCAGGTGAGCGATCCAGGGCCATCATGGCCCTCTTGTTCTTATTTTACTCCAAGACATAGGTTGTGGGTACTCGTTAGAACCGCCTTGTCGAGGCGGTTCTAACGGGTATACACAACCTATGTTTGCAGTATGAATAATAAAAATATCATCAGAAAAGTAGCCATTTTGTAGATTAGATGTGAAAAATGCACTATGTTGCACGGATATGTTATAGTAATGGTTTATTGTTGATTAATCAAACCAAAGTTACTAACTGCTGAAGCTTCCCGCTTTCGTCGACGTGAATATCGCAGACCATAATCGCAGACGTGCCGAAACACTATCGTGTCCAGTGCACCACGAAAACACGCCTATACAAATACATTGTAAACTTAGCTGACGAAAGTTTTAAGATGAAAATTTTGATATTTTTCTTATGTCTACTCAAAATTTAGACTGTGGTTACTCGTTAGAACCGCATCATAGAGGCGGTTCTAACGCGTACCCACAATCTATGTTTCAGAGCGGAAATAAGAAAAAATAAGGTTAACCCTTGTAACCCCAGTTTTACTATATAGAAGTGGGGTTCAAGGGGTCAAAATTATATAGGCGTGTTTTCGTGATGGTGAACAGTATGCCGAACTAAGGCGAGAATTATTGAACAGTTTTTCTTACCCAAATGAGCCCCACTTTTATACAGTTAAACTGGGGTTTACAGGGATAAACCTTATTTGATTTATTTCTGGTCTATATATACATGTAGATTATCGGTACTCAAAACAGCCTCGATGAAGTGGTTTTAACGTTTACCAACAGTCTATATAATGAGCAGAAACACGTTTTCATCTTACTAAATTCTTTTTTCGGCTGTAAAATTTACAATGATGTCAAAACGTTTTCAATAATTTAATAGCCTCGTTTTTAAACCTTAAAAAATGGCCCGTTTTTTTTTTTTGGCCCATGGCATACCCTTTTTCTCAATGAAATGCTCGAGATAAATAGAAAGTTTGAATAAAGCTATTTATTTTCAAGCTATCTACTCTTAATAGTTTTTTTTGTCATGTTATTCTCAACTGTTTTAGTTTAGACCTCAAAGTTCTTACACATAGCGTTTGTTGTAATACATGTACAAGTACATCTGAATATGCCTCAGATCACCATTACGAAAACACGCCTATACAAATACATCATAACCTTTATCATCAAAAACAAAAAAAAAATGAAAATTTTAAGATGAAAAAAAAAAAGGGATATTTTTCTTATTTCTGTTCGAAAAATAAGTTTTTCCCATGTAAACCCCAGTTTTTTTCTATACAAAGTGGGGTTCAAGGGATCAAAATTATTTTGATTGTTTTCGTGATGACTAGTAGGCAACATCGACATACTTTCGTATAGGAATTCAGATTCTATAAAAGTCCATTGACATTCTTCTGGATCTCATTTGTGTGTACAAATGTTTTGTGAAATGTATTGTTTAAAATTATCAAATGAGATACAAGTTGAACCCATTCCATGCGGAAAACCCTTAAAGGGATACCTTGGCAAACAGTGCAGGCCCAGATCTGACGCCGCAGAACGTTCCGTCCAAAACAGAATAAAAACGAAACAATAGGCCTGATACCCCTTATATGACATAGATTTGTCCAACATATAGCAATGGGAGAGCCCATAAGTATAAAATGGGTTAAACCAAAGACAATCGACCCACCAGTGCTGCCAGCGCTTTGATTGTTATCAGGGCAACGCTCGTCTCGTTCTGAGCGGCGTACGTGAATTTTGAAATAAGAATGCGCCATGTTAACAAGTCCATGTAATCATGATCTATCCGTCATTCTTATATGGGCTAGTTACTTTTAATCCGCTTAAAACAGAAGCTATCGTTTTCTCCCAGAGACGAAACTTTACGTTTTGATGTTACGGCTATAGAAGTTGTAGATTCTCATAAACACCTAGGGTAACATTAACTTGCAATGGACATTGGCACACGCATCTTGAGTATACTTTGAAATCTAGGTACAAGGTTTTAAGAACGATGAAACGATTTAAAGTTTCATTTAGTCGCCAGGCTTTTAACCAGGTGTACTTTTTTCATATCTAAGACCGTTACTGGAATATTATACTGTTCATTACCAAAACAGGCCTGTTCAAAATATTGGTAAAATTGTTATACCAAAACGGATTTTGTTTTTTTGGATAAAAATCCTGCTATTTTTCATATTTCAGCTCAAAACATAAATTGCAAGTACTCTTTAGATCCGCTTCAGCGAGAAGGTTCTAACGAGTACCCATAATTTGTGTTTTTGAGCAAAAATAAGAAAAACATAATTTATACCCATGTAAACCCCACCTTTACTATATAAAAATGGGGTTAAGACATGTAAGCTAAAGAATTTCTTACAAATGTTTTGCTTCTAAAGAATCATCACGTGAACAAGTCCGTGAAATAAAGACCCCCCTTACACCCCACTTTATATAGAGAAAACTGGGGTTTACGGGGGTAAGCATTATTTTCCTTATTTCTTCTCAAACATATAGGTTGTTGGTACTCGTTAGAACCGCCTCAATGAGGCGGTTCTAACGAGCACCCAAAACCTATGTTTGGAGTATAAATAAGACAAATATCACAAATTTTCATCAATAAATACTTTTTTTAGGTTTAAAAAATGCACTATATCACGCGAATGTTATCGTCTAAGGAAAACATCCTTAACATCAGGTATCGAACACCAGCCTAAGCCCCTTTTTTGCAATGTATATAGAAAGATGTGGAATTTACCGGGTAAATTTTTTTTTCTCATTTTTGTTCAAATCATCTATTGTAGATACTCGATAGGATAACACACCCGTGCGACATAGTGTATTTTTTCACATCTCAAATGGCTACTTTTCTGTCGAAAATCCGTGATAATGTATTATTGTTACTCTAAACATACGTTGCAGGTGCCTCATTCAGGCAGTTCTAACGAGTACCCACAGCCTATGTCTAAAAAGAATATTCTAACGAGTAACCACAACTTTTATCTTGGAGCAGAAATAAGAAATATAATCAATACCCACGAAACCTCAGGTTTCTTCGTACAAAGTAGGGTTTAAGGCGGACTTGTTCGTGTGATGATAACGAGCATCAGAACTCTATTTTTGAAGCAGAAATAAGAACAAAGAGCGACGAGTGTTCCTTAGATACATCTTACATCACGTCAGAAAGTATGCATCACGAAATCACGCCTGTATAATTTTGACCCCCTTGAATCCAACTATTATATAGTGAAACTTGAGTTTATAGGTTTACCGTGTGTTTTTTATTTCTGCTCTAGAATAAAGATTGTGGGTACTCGATGAGGCGGTTCTAACGAGTACCCACAATCTACACAATCTATATTTTGAGCAGAAATAAGAAAAAATATCACAATTTTTCCTCTTAAAATTTTCGTTGTTTTTTTTTTTTCTGCGGTAAATATTACAATGCATTTGTATAGATTTGTTTTCGTAATAGTGTAATGAACGCCCCTCTAAACCGCACTTTATGTAGAGAAAACAATGGTTAACGGAGTTATACATTATTTTTCTTATTTCCGCCCCATGACAGATTGTGGGTACTAATTGAGGTGGTTCTAGCGAGCACCAACGATCTATATTTAGACTAGAAGGAAAAAATCACAAGTTTTCATCTGAAATAATAACTGTTTCTGAGATTGTTTGATTTTTTGTCCTCGTCAGCACTGTGTATGTCATTTTACAGACGTTGCTTCCAATTTTGTGGGACTTTTACCCGACATTGAGATAAGATGACATTTCATGCCCTGTCAACCAAAGTAACCAATAGGGTTTATAAGCATGGATGGTCCGACTCGCACCGATTTGCCTGGGCAGGCTTCGATCCTCTAAGCGGTGTACCAGTACTCATGTGCGGTCGGTTTCAGCTCTGCGTGGAAGCATCATGCCGCCCATCTATTTCTTCAAGCCCAGATGGGCGGGGCCGACTGTTTCTTAGATAAGAAAGAATGCTTTATGTCACACGGGAGTATCAATGAAGAGCTTTATGTCACACGGCAGTATTATTGAAATGCTTTATGTCACACGGAAGTATTATTGAAATGAGTCTGAAGAACATGTACATGTAACGGGCATTCACATAAAACCAATACGAAAACACGCCTATACAAATACATTGTTCACTTAACCTCCGAAAAAAATAAAATTTAAAGATGAAAAATTGTGATATTATTCTTATTTTCTTCTCTCAAAATATAGATTGTGGGCACTCGTTAGAACCGCCTCATCGAGGCGGTCCTAACGAGTAGCCACAATCTATATTTTAGAGCAGAAATAAGAAAAATAAGGTTTACCCATGTAAACCCCAGTTTTACTACATAAAAGTGGGGTTCAAGGGGGGACAAAATTATATAGGCGTCTTTTCGTGATGCAAAGCGAAGACTATGGTCAGACTGTGTGGATGCGCAGCCTGACCAGAATCTTCTGTGTTCACCCATGATTGTCCTCATAATGTCGTGGCTAAAACAAAGTAGACCAGGGTAAAGACGTGAAATGTGTATATAAATTTTATACCGCAGGGTGTGAGTTTACCCAAAGAAATCCTTAAACCCTTATTTTTAAGTAAAATAGTCGTCTCTAGGTTGAAAATACTCTATACAGAATTTTGAATATAATTTGTCCTAAAAGAATCATCCTTCTTATGTATAGAAAGGACCCATTCCAAAATAAAGATATGCCGGGTTATTGTATAAAAAAATATTATTTTTTGGGGGGGGATGGGGGGTGGGGGGGGGGGGGGGCTGGGAAACAGTGCAGGCCTTGGTCACAATGTGACATGTGATCTGTTCCTGCAATGTTAACTAGTGTCCAGCTTTACATCTCGTATAATATCTTCTATTCAAGAAAATCACGAAAACACGCCTATATAACTTTGACCCCCTCATACCCCACGTTTATATAATAAAACTGTGGTTTAAGGGGGTATACATTATTTTTCTTATTTCTGCTCAAAAACATAGATTGTGGGTACTCGATAGAACCGTCTCTATCGAGTCGCCGCAATCTATGTTTTGAGCAGAAATAAGAAAAATATGACAATTTTTCGTCTTAAAATTTCTTTTTTTTGGCCAAAAAAATGGCAATGTATTTGTATAGGCGTGTTTTCGTAATGGGTCTTTGTAAAGCCCAAGAAGTGAAGTGTCATCACGAAAACACGGCTATGTAATTTTGACCCCCTCGAGCCCCACTTTTATGGAGTAAAAATTGGGTTCATAGGTGTAAACCTTATTTTTCATATTTCTGCTCTAAAATATAGATTGTGGGTACTCGTTAGAACCGCCTCAAAATCTATATTTTGTGCAGAAATTAGAAAAATATCACAATTTTTTATGTCCCCGGTAGCGATAGCGGGGACATATTGTTTTTACCCTGTCTGTTTGTTTGTTGGTTTGTTTGTTTGTTGGTTTGTTGGTGTGTACGTGGACAACTTTAACATTGGTCACAACTTTTGAACCGTTTGAGATAGAGCATTCATACTTGGTAGTAGGTTCCTTGTGACAAGAGCTTCACATTCATGCCAAAATTTTTGACCTGTGACCTTGACCTCCTTAAAAGAAAAAATTACATTGGTCATAACTTTTGAACAACTTGAGATACAGCCTTCATATTTGGCATGTACATGTATATTCCTTGTAACAAAATCTTTACATTCCTGCAAATATTTCGGACCTTTGACCTTGACCTGGACCTTTGACATACTTTAGATAAAAAATAACATTTTTGTCATAACTTTTAAACCATTTGAGATGGAGCCTTCATATTTTGCATGTAGGTTTCTTGTGACAAGCGCGTTACATTCATGCAAAAATTGACCTGTGGCCTTGCCCTTAACCTTTGACCGACTTAAAAGAGAAAAAAGTTAACATTGGGCATAACTTTTGAACCTTTTGAGATAAAGCCTTCAAATTTGGCATGTAGGTTTCTTGTGACAAGAGCTTTACAGTCATTTAGAAAGTTTGATCTGTGACCTTGATGTTGACCTTTGACCTACTTAAACGAAAAAAAAACAAAAAAACATTTTGGTCATAACTTTTGAACCGTTTGGGATAGAGCCTTCATATTTGGCATGAAGGTTTCCTGTGATAAGAGCTTCAAACTCATGCAAAACCGTGACTTTGACCTCTTGACATCCTTAAAAGAAAAAAATAAAAGTGTTCATAACTTTTAAACCGTTTAAGTTAGGGCCTTCATATTTGGCATGTAGGTTCCTTGTGACAAGAACTTAACATTCATGCAAATTTTTACCAGTGACCTTGACCTATGACCTACTTAAAAGAAAAAAATATCATTGTTCATAACTTTTGAACCGTTTAAGATAGAGGCTTCATATTTGGTATGTAGGTTATTTGTGTCACGGGCTTCCCACTCAAACAAAAATCTTGACCTGTGACCTTGACCTTGCACTGTGACCAAATTTGAAAACAAATGACCATGCCCGTGGAAATGTTCGTGTTTCACAAACACATCTTGTTCATCTTTTCGGCGATAAAGGCTACACTGTATTTGTATAGGCGTCGTTATGTATACCCACAACCTCACCTCTGGGAAAAACAACGGTGGGTTTAAAACATTTGATTCATTTTGTGTATGGGTTAAGCTTTGTAATCTTATAGCAATATACAATATACCATTACCTTGGGAAATCCTTTCTTTCTTTGAAGACTCTGTAGTGTTGGGAATATTTTCTTTTGACATCGAAGATAATTTATTTTCTTCACTTGTAGCCATTCCTGGCAGTGTCCCATTAACAATAACTGTCTGCTCTTTATAACTGTCCGCCAAGACATCGTGTTGGATGACACCGACTGCTTCCATGACAAAACATTCCTTTCTCGGTAAAGAATGTTTCAGTGCTGGTAACATATGAACAAATATAATGTCGTACATTGTCGAAGTTAGTACAGTCAACCCAAGAACTGATAGTATACATCTGGAAGAGAATGAAAACGACTTTTATACCGCAATCACGCATTCTAGTAACCTAATAAAGGGGGTCGAATAACTGCACGCTATAATCGGTAGTGACCTATAATACCGTCTACTGACCTCTAATACGTCTAGTGACCGTTTATAGACCGGACCTACTTTTCAGGTCCTTAATTTTCAAGTGTAAAGAATAACATGCAACCTTTTATACATGGGAAAACAACGAAATCGCAAGTAAAAATCTTTGCAATACTACAGTCACGTCTCAACCTCGAAAATATTCTATCCCTTCGGCTGATTCAAGAAGGGCAGTTGTCAGTTTCTGGTGAAAGAATGTGCAGTATACTGGTTAACGGCTTACAAATAATTTTTCCCAGGAAAAGTGTTGATAGGTAAACTGACCGGCTCAAAAATGACCTAACATAGGGTTGATTGGGCCGTTAAACTCCAATACAAACAAACAAACAAACTATGTTGCTGATAATTTGTCATTGCCTTGGTCATGTATGGTTGAACTTGTTGTTTTCTTTGGCTCAGCGATTGTTTTTGCGAGCTATTTGCTTCACGTGTGCCACCAATATATTTCCTATACGTGGTTGAGATCGTAAATGTCGTCTTTCTTATGGGGCGCACTAAGTAAATGACTCTTTACCTATTACGCTTAATTTTGAACAAAAGTTTAGAATTTATGTTGCAGCATTAAGAGCGCTATAATTGATGGCATCACGTGAACATGTCCGTGAAATGAAATTTATATAGGGAAAACTGGGATTTACCGGGGCACACTATTTTTCTTACTTCTGCTCCAAAACATAGGTTGTAGGTACTCATTAGAATCGCCTAATTGAGGCGGTTCTAAGGAGCACCCACAACCTATGTACTCATTAGAATCGCCTCATTGAGGCGGTTCTAAGGAGCACCCACAACCTATGTTTGAAGTAAAAATAACAAAAATATCACATATTTTCATTAGAAAAGAAACCATTTTGGAAGTGTGAAAAAATGCCTATGTCGCACGGGTGTGTTATCGTAATGACCTGGCACTAACGACACGTCAACCCTCGTCAACTTGTTGTGCCATCTCACAAAGAAAAGGGAAAAGAGATATTCTTGCATGAAAACCTATGCGCATGGCTTTTTGAAGCCGTTGTCAAATGGACCGAAAGCCGTGCTCAAACAGCAAAACCATGTTCAAATCATGAAATTCGCGTGCTGTTTGAACATCGGTTTTGAACTTTTGATATCACAAGACGGGCCTTGGTTTGTCCACGTTACGTTGAGCGACGTAACGTTATCGCCCTGAACGTAGCGTTTTAGGGTTCTATGATGACGTCACTGCATGGCGACGTCATTGTAAACATCATTCTGAACTGGCCGCCATTTTGGTTTGCCTGTCGCATTTAAAGTGTACATGGAATTTATATGGAGCTTCTGGGCGTTTTAGTCAAAATTTGCGGTCGGATTCGTAAGTAATGCAAGAACAACGATCATCCATGGTTATTTCGCCGGATCCCTCGGAAGATATTTGAACATTCGGCCTGGCGGCCTCATGTTCAAACAGCTTCCTCGGGATCCGGCAAATGTTAATGCATAAAAACCATGGTTGATCCCTATAAAAGAGAAAGTAGAGAAGGTGAAAGTGATGGACAGGGTAGAAAGATGAAAATGAATGGAAGT
This sequence comes from Lucinisca nassula, assembly GCA_963580285.1. Lineage (NCBI taxonomy): Eukaryota > Metazoa > Mollusca > Bivalvia > Lucinida > Lucinidae > Lucinisca > Lucinisca nassula. The sequence continues at coordinate 101,650,230 of OY757017.1, read as the reverse complement.
GTATAAACTGAAAAATAACAACATTGCCCCTCTACCCTAACGAGCTGCAACGACAGCGGGCCTTGCTCAACTGTAAACCAATATCTGTTGGACACCCCATTTACTCAAGATGCACGATACCTTGTCCTAACCTAACCACTCCGATGTCAATGTTTTACCGCCAACATGCATGAAACCGGATTCTATGTGAAGGCAAAATGAGCATTTAGTAAATAGCGGAGAAATCCCCGAGCCCTTTTAACTTTTAAATTCTTTTGAGAAGGTCGTTTCTTTGTTGTTCCGCGCACTCTGTGTCTTTCTGCGTGTCTTAAACGTGCTGTTCTTATAATGGCTTCTGCCGGCTGTGTACGTTCATCTTTAGTAACCTACATAATCTTAGTAACCTTAGTATTTCCATGCGACCTTTGTTACACTTGTAAGCTAAGAAGCCTCCGTGGTGCAGTGGTTACGCTACTCGCCTTGTAAACCAGGGATCGCAGGATCGATCCCGGGCTTCTCCAGACTTTCGGATGAGTCTTTAAACCGAGGTCCCGTCTCCGTATGACCTCAGCTGTTGGTGGGACGTAAAACTAAAACTCACTCACTCACTACACTTGTAAGCTGAACGTTGTGGCGTCGCATCACAGGCAAAGAAGCTAAGCACTACGAACCGATTGCAGAAAAGCTTGAATACATAAACATGTATTAATAATTACATTGCTACAATGGCCCCTGTATCAAGTCTTCTTTCTTCGTCACAGACGACGCTCAGTCCTTCTAGCGAAATAGCCTCATTGTTTGGAACACCGGCTAGGAAAATATGAAAACACATAGTCAAAAGCAATAAAATTGTGCCATGGCATGAGAAAAGATGTTTTGCTATGTGCGAACAAAAAAGGTTAAGATCAGATTGCGCATCCGCGCAGCCAGGGTCCACTTGTTAAAAGCATCGTTAGCTTAACAGGCTCGTTAGTTGTCAAATTGTCAACTGTTCTAGCATATCAAATACTCTCAGACTGGTAGTTTTGCTAAAAAAAATAGTAGCCCACATTTTTCAACAAAAACATTACTATATTTGCCATATTTAATGATCAAAGTTTTAACAGTATGGTAGCTAACGACTTCGATAGTTTTGATGAAAACTGGCCCCTTTTGTTCGCTGCTTGGATAGAACAATACCACGTGACTAGGTTCTACATGCATATTTGAAATTGCAAGGCTCTTTCTTCTGTACAATCGGCGTCTGATAAGTCATTTACAGATCTCTTAGCGGTGCGAGTCAGACCGTCCCTGCACAAAAACCTATTAGTTAAAATGACCTAAATGATGTTGACGGGGACGTAAAACCTCATTTCAATCAAACAAACACATCTCTTATTGACTATTCTTTTTTTGCTTGACTGTTGTTTTTTAACCTTTTTTTTTACTGGTGGACTCTTCCACTGTTTTAAAAATACGGGACAAGTCTACGGAACCCGGGAGGTACGGAACCCGGGACAGGACATTATTTTTTAAGTTATTATGTTGAGCGAACAAGATAATATCTTGAGCGGACAAGATATTATCTTGTTCGGACAAGATATTATCTTGTGCGGACAAGACATTATCTTGTTCGCACAAGATATCATCTTGTGTCTACTACATAATATCTTGTTCGCACAACATATTATCTTGTGCGCAAAAGATATTAAGTTGTGCGAACAAAATATTATCTTGTCCGCACAACATAGATCTTAATATCTTGTCCGCACAAGATAATATGTTGTGCGAACAAGATAGTATCTTGTCCGCACAAGATAATATCTTGTTCGCCCAAATTCCCAAGATATATGTTGTGCAAACAAGATAATATCTTGTTCGCAGAAGATAATATGTTGTGCGGACAAGATAATATGTTGTCCACACAAGATAATATCTTATGCGCACAAGATATTATCTTGTCCGAACAAGATAATATGTTGTCCGCACAAGATATTATCTTGTGCGCACAACTTATAAAATAGAAAAAAAAATCATATCTTCTCCTACGGAACCCGGGAGGGGATATGATTTTTTTATTTTATAAGTTGTGCGCACAAGTTTTTTTATTTTATAAGTTGTGCGCACAAGATAATATCTTGTGCGGACAACATATTATCTTGTTCGGACAATATATTATCTTGTGCGCACAAGGTATTATCTTGTGCAGACAACATATTATCTTATCCGCACAACAAATTCTCTTGTGCGAACAAGATATTATCTTGTTTGCACAACATATATATTGGGAAGTTGTGCGAACAAGATATTATCTTGTGTGGACAAGATACTATCTTGTTCGCACAACATATTATCTTGTGCGGACAAGATATTAAGTTGTGCGAACAAGATAATATCTTGTACATACAAGATATTATCTTGTGCGCATAAGATATTATCTGGTCCGCACAAGATCTATGTTGTGCGGACAAGATATTATCTTGTGCGGACAAGATACTATTTTGTTCGCACAACTTAATATCTTGTGCGCACAAGATAATATGTTGTGCGAACAAGATATTATCTTGTCCACAAAAGATAATATCTTTTTCGCCCAACTTCCCAAGATATATGTTGTGCAAACAAGATAATATCTTGTTCGCACAAGATTATCTGTTGTGCGGACAAGATAATATGTTGTCCGCACAAGATAATATGTTGTGCGAACAAGATATTATGTTGTCCACACAAGATAATATCTTGTGCGAACAAGATAATATCATGTCCGCACAAGATAATATCTTGTCCGAACAAGATAATATCTGGTCCGCTCAAGTTATTATCTTGTTCGCACAACATAATAAAAATAAAAAAAATAATGTCCCTTCCCGGGTCCCGAACAAGCCATACACACACGTACGTATTTTCTGATCAGTGCTATTATCACAAATCATGAAGAATGGATTATCTTACACGGGCGTGTTATTTTTGTATCTAGTATTTCTCTAATTACCTGCTTTTAGAATGCCTTCAACATCAAACGAGGAACACGTATTTGGTACACAAGTTCCAAGTTCTATACGAGGAATAAATGGCTGAAATAAAGACAGATACTCAATATAGAATATGCAGTGCTTTTAATCAACAAAGGCAAGTATAACATTTCTTTATTTAGAAATACAAATGCAGTAGAACCTTAACCCATTTAGTACCAGGAAACCAAAACGGGTACCCTAGAAAACAGTGCAGGCCCAGATCAGACGCCGCAGAACGCGGCGTCTGATCAGGGTCTCCACTGTTTGCTAAAAGTTCAGTCCTTTTCCAAATAAATTTTGATGAAAACACAACCTGACACCCCTAAATTTTGATATGAACTCCTGCTAAATATCAATAATAAATAATAATAATAATCGACCTTATTTATAGAGGGTAACACATTTAGTAAACTAGTACTAATCTTCCATGTGGCCCTCTTTTCCTGGGTAGAACCAGTTCTAAGCAGTGTGGATAAAGTCTCTTGCTCAAGGAAACAACACTTGCCGCTCGTGGGGTTCGAACCCGGTACCTCTCGATCCCGAGGCCGATACTTTACCACTGCACCACAGCGCTCCAGCGGACACTGACCATCAAAGCATTTTTCTATCAGCAGGAAGATTCCATTTGGTACAAAAAGGGTTCATGGCTAAAATGTCTTGGACCCGAAAACTTGTTCGAGATACTGAGGCTAGTTCATAGCTTGTATAAAATAAAGGTATGCTGTATGTCCGCATTATAATAATTTTGACGTCACTGCATTAAAAGTTACGTCAAAAAACACTGCATGATCGTCATCAAACATGGTGGACGTCGACAATCGAAGTGAAATGTAAAAACAAGTCCACTCTCAGAAACGAAAGTTGTGCAAGAAAAAGGAATCTTACACGGATGTAAAGGGTAGAAAGAAATTGCCGTCCCTCGGGGTCACATTCCGCCAACACTAGGCAAGCCTCGTTATAGCGGACACTGACCATCAAAGCATTTTTCTATCGATCTCTCATACCCATATAAGATTGTTTAACAGCATCGAGGATTGATGTTTCAACTATTTATCTTGCCCGCTGTATACGATATTTATTCGTTGCTGTCCCTTTCTTCTTTTTGTTCTTCTTCTGTCTACAAAAGTCTTATTTATGCTCGTCGCTGACATGTACATATATCTGCAGTAACGACAGAAAATATGATACTAGGAAGGTCAGGTCTGTTTACGGACGTTTGTTGGGCTTATTACCTCATCATATTCTATAGATATACTATATGTAATTGCATGATATTATAATTCTTTTGTCATAGAAGAATTCCTTTGTTTCTGCGCTTTATTTTTAAAGTGACCATTTTAACCCTTATCTTGCTGTTCACGACAACCCATATCTTTGCAAACAGTGTAGATCCAGATCAGATGGCTTCTGAAGAAGCCATCTGATCAGGATCTACACTGTTTGGCATTCAGTTTATGAATTTGTAGCAATACATTACATCAAGTAATTTGATTGGCTGATAGACAGAAATGGGTGTGGCTTAGATGAATATTCAGCAAGAGAAGGGTTAAGGTATTGGTTCAGATTGAGTTATTTTTACTCGTAATTGAATGAGTAAGGGTAAAAAATAGACGCCGTTGACGTGTTTATGGTTGACAACATGTTAACCAGTACGTGAATGAACAACCCTACTTTATAAAGAGAAACCTGGGCATCACTTTACAGGGGTATCATTTTTCTGCTACATGATATCGTTAGAGTCGGCTCAACGAGACGGTTCTAACGAGTACCCATAACCTATGTTTGGAGTAAAGTAAGAAAAATATCACACATTTTCATCAGAAAAGTAAGAGATATGAAAGAATGCACTTTGTCACACGGATATGTTATCGTAATGGCGTCGTTTGCCAGCGCCCCCTTTGGGGGCGTGTTAACATACTTTCGCCTAAACAATAATGCAACTCGCTTATAGTCTTTCAAAACGCAGTGAGACGTGTCTGCACTTTAAATTTTGGACTAGTCCGCGTTTTAGGTAAATCGCTTTCAGTTGGGATTTTATATTGGGCGATATTGTTTTACTGAGGAAAGTACTGCATCATATTAACCACTTGTCCACGACTTCTACATTATGACATTATCAAAAAACTTATTTATAATTTCAAAAGCCTGTGAAAAAGAAATCCGAAACCTGCTTCCCCTAAAACATAGAATAGCCTTATCACGCTTGATCGTTGAACTCTCAAAGGTCGTTGATAAACTATAATACTGTGAGAAGATAGCCGTAAGCTTACATAAGCTTGTCATCTAATCCGTTAATGTAACCGGCCTCCGTGGCCTAGTGGATAAGAGCGCTGACTCTTAAACATTAGGTCTTTCACCGCTGTGGGTTCGAGCCTCGCTCGGGTCACATGTGAGACGCCAAGTTCTGCAACGGAAGGTCAGGTGGTTTTTCTCCGGCTACCCCGATTTTCGCCAACATCTGATTAGCGATCGTATGGATATGAGTGAAATAATCTTGAAAGGGCCGTAAAATCAAAACAAACAAAAATCCTTTCATGTATTGTTTGTACTATATGATTGTATATGATAACTAATAAACTATTGTTTAAACTAAACCATCGGGGCACTCTCGCCCATCGGGGCTTGAAAAATAGATTGGGCTGCATTATGCTTCCACACAGACCTGTGCACATGAGTACTGGTAAACCGTTTAAAAGGTCTAAGCCTGCGATGGCAAAGTGAGGCGGGTCGGACAGCCCATGGATATAAACCCTATTGGTTTACACTGGGCTGCATGGCTTGAGATTTCATTTCATCTCAATGTCGGGTATAAGTCTCCAAAATGACCTATATAGTGTTGTCGGGGACGTTAAACATAAAACAAATAAACAGACCATCGGGACTCGAATCACATTTTTGAGGGGAAAACATATGATACTATATATTATCATATGATACTATATTTTATTTCCCCGTTTTCCTAAACAAAAAAAAAAAAACGTGATTCAAGCCCCTATATGGTCTAAATGCAATCAAAATATCAGTTATGTGTCAAATGCCCGCATGCTGGTTTGGATATCTTACCGAAAGATACATGTACGCCGTGAGTCAATACTAGTATTATATTACAGGAAATATGTTGCAACGATATTTGCCTCAAACACGTCCCCGCAAAGGACGACAGTATGTGTTTGTTATTACTTTACCGTTGAAAATGATTTGATTTTGGTTTTACGGCCTTTTCAAGATTATTTCACTCATATCGAGCCGATCGTTAATCAGAGGTGGGCGAAAACCGGTACCCAGAGAAAAACCACCTGACCTTGCGTTGCAGAACTTGGCGTCTAACATGTGACCCGAGCGAGGCTCGAACCACAGCGGTGAGAAACTAATGAATAAGCGACAACGCTCTTATTCACTAGGTCACGGAGGTCCGTTTTACCGTTCGAAAAGAGTTTGACACTATAAAGAATCTTCATAACATTACGAAAACCCGCCTATAGAAATACATAAAAAATCTAAGATTTTAAGATGAAAATTTTTGATATTTTTCTTATTTCTGCTCAAAATATAGATTGTTGGTACTCGTTTGAACCGCCTCATCGAGGCGGTTCTAACGGGTACCCACAATATATATTTTAAGTTAAAAATGTTTACCCTTGCAAAGCCCAGTTTTACTATATATAAGTGGGGTTCATGTGGGTCAAAATTATATAGGCATGTTTTCGTGGTGAGAAATAGTATAACAGGAACAAAAGGCCCTTTCACCTTAATAACTCCGAGAAACAAAAGTTCAAATCGCATTCACAATAGTAACAAAGTCAATATTCTAGAATATCTTAACGGGAATGGGAACACATTCAGGGGAGCCAACTTCTGCAAAACTGTTTTGACTCCCATGTCAATAGGGGTCAACTCTTAAAGGAAAGCTTATGGGTCAACTCTTAAAGGAAAGCATTTGCTCCAGGGGAGCGAATTCTATCCTTTAAGAGTAGACCCCTTTTTCAGTGGAAGAAGGCTTATACAAAAGTGAACAGGAAGTCCCGAAAGTTATCTCCCTTTTAAAAATGAATGACTTTTTAACTTAAAGAATCCGGACCTTATAATGACAGTAAAGAAAGTGCCAAAAATATCGTGATTACGACAATTTTGCAATTTTTGTATTTTGCAAGTGCACATACACATCATGAAAACCACGCAGTATTCGTGTCAAACAAACGCATGCTTCGGTGACAACTTTACGATACTTTGCGTGATTTCCAAGGGTCCGGATTCTTCGCGTTAAAAGGCAGCAAAGTAGAAGTAAAACAAAGATCAGGAATCGATACAATTAACTTACTCCACCCATCAAAGACACCAAAGGGAAAGAAACACAAACATTAAGCGACCAGACCATAATGGAAACCTAAACAAAGGAAGGCCATAAGGACAGTTACTTTCCCACAAAATGGCCATATGGCCATCCAAAATAAAAAGACACAAGTGATACACACAGTAAGTAACAAACAACAACATAAATAAACCGCCACAGAAGAACCGCCTTGGAACGATCAGTGGAAAGATTTCCACTGGGGGGCTTAAATCGATTTTACGTGGCCACAATCCTCGCCCTTACTTCCGTCGCGATTTAGACAAATAATTTGTTCAGTCCGCATGAAGGCCTCCTTACTCATCAGTGCAACATCTCCTTGAACACAAAAAAAATCAAAGAACCACAGAGGTGAGACAACGGTGAGGACTCGACAGCAAGAAACCACTGAAATGCTGGAGCAAAAGAAAACCAACAGTTAGACTCCGATGGGCCCGACCAGAGACAGAGCATCAGGCACCAACCAACATTACCAAGAATTAGATCTCTCTAATTCTCAATAAGTCTTTACGTTGGAGCCGTCATAGAATCTGAGGCCTGACCCACCGGCGTGCAATTAAAGAGGGAAGCAAAGTTGCCAACCGTGATTGGGTTAACTACCATGCATGCAGTCTGTCGTATAACATCCATGTTGTACCCAATCTTTTTATATCGAAGAATGATTTTACGAAATTGGGTGCTGAAGTCATTGCGGTTATATATTTTTCTGAATTTATTTACTAAGTCACCATAAATTCGGGTTCCGATAGACCTTGTTGTAGAAGAGATTTAAGTCCAATATTGAATTTAGAAATTAAATCAGAATGGCGTCTATAAAATTTTGAAAAGGCTTTGCGTAGTTTATGGTACCGATAACCCTGATTAAGGAGTTTAGCCGTTAATAATTTATTACGAGTGTTGAAGCCAGTTACATGACTACACACTCTAGCAAATCGAATTAATTGCGAAATATGAACGCCATAGGATGGCGCAAGAGGAACATCACCATCCAAAAAAGGAAAATTTACAATCTCAAAATCAAAGTCATCGCGTTTATCATAAGTTTTGCACGAAACAAACCCATCTACAATAGATAGATGTAAATCCAAAAACGGGGCCTCGGTATCAGAAGAATTTGCTTTATTTAACCGAAGTTCTGGGGGGGGGGGTAAATCTGACTGATCAAACCATCGAAATAGGTATTACCAATATTTAATAAATCATCTAAATATCTAGAAGTGGAGCTAAAAGCTTCAATAATTTCAGATTGGTTATCAATGGAAAGCGACAACATGAAGTCTCTTTCATAACAATACAAGAACAGATCAGCCACAAGAGGTGCGCAATTCGTACACATCGGAATACCCACAATTTGTCTAAATAACTTAGTACCGAATCTAATATAAATATTGTCAAGTAGCAAGGTGAGGGCATCACACACTTTCTGACATGACCAAAGTGTATAATTCTTATGCTCTTTAGAAGTGAGCAAAACATTTCACAAAAACAAGCCAATGGAACGTCATCGTGCACTAGGCATAGTTAGAGGTGGGCTTTCATACAGCCAAGTTGCAGAGCATATGGGTTGTTCGCACACTGGGATTGCTCGATTGGTTGAAAGGTACGACGCTAAGGGGTTTGTGGACGATAGACAGCGCACTGGACGTGAACGTGTTACTACACGTCAACAGGACCGGTACATCGTTTTGAGTCATTTACGCGACCGATTAAGGACGTCTGTGGAAACTGCCCAGGAAACAGTGGGAGCCCATAACCCACGCGTACGTGCCTTAACCGTACGGCAGCGTCTCCAGGAACGCGGTATTTCTAGCCATAAAACGTATAGGGGGGAACGTTTGATGGCGGAACGTCGAATCAGTCACTTTAATTGGTGTGGGCACAATAGCGTTGGCGTGGTATACTGTTCACGGACGAGTCCCGTTTTTATGTTGAACTGTTTGATAGTCGGCGTAAACTGGGATTTAAGGGGGTATTCATTATTTTGCTTATTCCTGCTCCGAGACATAGGCTGTGGGTACTCGTTAGAACCGCCGCAATGATGCGGTTCTAACGAGCACCCACAACCTATATATTAAATTTAAATTAGACTTATATCACAAATTTTCATCAGAAAATTAAACAATTTGGAGATATAAAAGAATTCACTTTATCATATGAGCCCCGTCACGCGATTTTGTGTCTTCGAGCATTCCGTCATGAAAAATTTCAAATGCGCATGCCTAGCCATTCAGAGGGGCCAGGGATATGGCTTTCCGTCTGAAGGTTCCTCTTGATTCACTGTTTGTATGAGCGAGCAGCGAAGGTTCTTGCGAGACTGCGCGGATGCGCAGGCTCGCCTGAACCTTCGCTGCTCGCATAGGCGATAAGTACCAACATCGCTTGACGGGGCCCATATGACGTCGCGTCTGAGAATGTAATAACGCCATGTAATAAATTCGATAATCCACTGGTGGATTTAATATGCAAATTAGTTAGATACGCCCCATAACGTTACATGTATGACGTCCTTAACGACGTCGCGTTTACTAATGACGGAATATTGACATTTTTGTAAAACAATCGTGAATAAAATGCGTTTTAAATGTCATATGATAAATAGAATCTTGCATTCGTGCTCACGTTTTATTGGATTTTTTAAACTCGTTGGGGGAAAAGGCATAAAATGCTCGACAACGCCTCACATTTTTTTTCACTTTTCCTCAATTCGTTTAATAAATTCAGTAATACATGAATATTTATGCAAGATCCTTTATACGGATTTGTTATAGTTATGTCGCGTTACATTTTGGTTGCTTTCTAACGTTGCAAGAAACGTCATATCTCAGAGCTAGGAAGGCTGCGGATACGGAATCGGAAAAGCGCGAGTAGGGTGATGCGGAATCCAGTATTTTTGTGTCGGAAAATAGAAGCAGACACCATATGTATGTAGATATACTATATTCTTTTTCTGTAGCAGACGTCCTGAGAAGTATGTTCCTGGGAAGTACGTGCTTACTTGTGACTTCATAAAACGCACCCGTTGATCACGGTGCCCAGCGGGATAACGTTTTGTCATGATAGAATGAGAGTTTAATGAATAAAGTACTGGGGCCAGTTGTTCAAAACTAACGACGTCGTTAGTTAACGTATCGTTAAAATTTTGATCATTAAATATGGCAAAAATGCTAATATTTTTGCTGAAAAAATGTGAGCAGCTTTTGCGGATGCAAAAGCTGCTCACATTTTTTCAGCAAAAATACCAAAATTTTACACATTAAACTTGCTAGAACAGTTAACAATATGACCACAAACGAGCTCGTTAAGCTAACGATGTTTTGAACAACTGGACCCAGTTGTCGGAGGATAAGTAGACAGTGACGTAAATAGAGAATACTACGAAAGCCGGGTAGGGCCATTTCTTATTTCTAACTTCTAACTTCTTACTTCTAACTTCTAACTTCTAACTTCTTACTTCTAACTTCTAACTTCTTACTTCTAACTTCTTACTTCTAACTTCTAACTTCTTACTTCTAACTTCTAACTTCCATTTTGTATATTGTTGTTTTTAATATATTTTTGGGGGGAGGGGGGTGATTTTACGGCCCTTTCAAGATTTTTACACTCATATCGAGCCGACCGTTGATCAGAGGTAAGCGAAATCCGAAGTACCCGGAGAAAAGCCATCTTGCCTTCCGTTGCAGAACTTGGCGTTTCACACTGGCAAACCTGTGTTGGCGTGTGTGTGTGTGTGTGTGTTGGTTGGAGGGTGTGGTGCGTGCGTGCGTGCATGTGTGTGTATACCTGTGTGAACATTTCTTATTTCTAACATCTTATTTCTAACTTCTAACTTCTAACTTCTAATTTCTAACTTCTAACTTCTTACTTCTAACTTCTAACTTCTAATTTCTAACTTCTTACTTCTTACTTCTAACTTCTAATTTCTAACTTCTAACTTCTTACTTCTTACTTCTAACTTCTAACTTCTAATTTCTAACTTCTTACTTCTAACTTCTTACTTCTAACTTCTAACTTCTAACTTCCATGTTGTATATTGTTGTTTTTAATATATTTTTTTTATTTTGGGGGGGGGGGGGGGAGGGCGGGGGTGATTTTACGGCCTTTTCAAGATTTTTACACTCATATCGAGCCGATCGTTAATCAGAGGTAAGCGAAATCCGAAGTATTTTTCTTTCTTTTTTTCTTTTTTTTTGGGACGCGGGGGGAGGGGGTGATTTTACGGCTCTTCAAGGTTTTTACACTCATATCGAGCCGATCGTTATTTCTAACTTCTAACTTCTTACTTCTAACTTCTAACTTCTTACTTCTAACTTCTTAGTTCTTACTTCTAACTTCTTACTTCTAACTTCTAACTTCTTACTTCTAACTTCTTACTTCTAACTTCTAACTTCCATGTTGTATATTGTTGGTTGTTTTTTTTTTTCGGGGGGGGGGGGCGGGGGCTGGGTGATTTTACGGCCCTTTCAAGATTTTTACACTCATATCGAGCCGACATTGAACAGAGGTAAGCGAAATCCGAAGTACCCGGAGAAAAGCCATCTGGCCTTCCGTCGCAGAACTTTGCGTTTCACACTGGCAAATCTGTGTTGGCGTGTGTGTGTGTGGGGGGGGGGATGCGTGCGTGCGTTCGTATGTGCGTGCGTACGTGCGTGCTTGCATGTGTGTGTGTATACCTTTGTGAACATTTCTTATTTCTAACTTCTTATTTCTAACTTCTAACTTCTTACTTCTAACTTCTAACTTCTAACTTCTTACTTCTAACTTCTTACTTCTAACTTCTAACTTCTTACTTCTAACTTCTAACTTCTTACTTCTAACTTCTTACTTCTAACTTCTTACTTCTAACTTCTTACTTCTAACTTCTAACTTCCATGTTGTATATTGTTGGTTTTTTTTGGGGGGTGGGGGGGCGGTTGCTGGGTGATTTTACGGCCCCTTTCAAGATTTTTACACTCATATCGAGCCGATCGTTGAACAGATGTAAGCAAAATCCGAAGTACCCGGAGAAAAGCCATCTGGCCTTCCGTCGCAGAACTTAGCGTTTCACACTGGCAAATCTGTGTTGGCGGGTGTGTGGGGGGAGATGCGTGCGTGCGTTCGTATGTGCGTGCGTACGTGCGTGTGTGTGTAGAAGTTAGAAGTAAGAAGTTAGAAATAAAAAGTTAGAAATAAGAAATGTTCACACAGGTATACATACACACATACGCATGCACGCACGTACGAACGCACGCACCACACCCCCCCCCCCACACACACACACCAACACATGTTTGCCAGTGTGAAACGCCAAGTTCTGCAACGGAAGGCCAGATGGCTTTTTTTCCGGGTACTTCGGATTTCGCTTACCTCTGATTAACGATCGGCTCGATATGAGTGTAAAAATCTTGAAGAGCCGTAAAATCAACCCCCGCCCCCTAAAAAAGAAAAAAAGAAAGGAAAATACTTCGGATTTCGCTTACCTCTGATTAACGATCGGCTCGATATGAGTGTAAAAATCTTGAAAGGGCCGTAAAATCACCCCGCCCCCCTCCCCCCAAAAAATATATTAAAAACAACAATATACAACATGGAAGTTAGAAGTTAGAAGTAAGAAGTTAGTAATTAGAAGTTAGAAGTAAGAAGTTAGAAATTAGAAGTAAGAAGTTAGAAGTAAGAAGTTATAAGTTAGAAATAAGAAGTTAGAAATAAGGAATGTTCACACAGGTATACAAACACACGCACGCACGCACGCACGCACCACACCCCCCACCAACACACTCACACACACACACACACACACACACGCCAACACAGGTTTGCCAGTGTGAAACGCCAAGTTCTGCAACGGAAGGCCAAATGGCTTTCCTCCGGGTACTTCGGATTTCGCTTTTCTCTGATCAACGGTCGGCTCGATATGAGTGTAAAAATCTTGAAAGGGCCGTAAAATCACCCCGCCCCCCCTCCCCCCAAACATATATATTAAAAACAACAATATACAACATGGAAGTTAGAAGTTAGAAGTAAGAAGTAAGAAGTTAGAAATTAGAAGTTAGAAGTAAGAAGTTAGAAGTTAGAAATTAGAAGTTAGAAGTTAGAAGTAAGAAGTTAGAAATTAGAAGTTAGAAGTAAGAAGTTAGAAGTTAGAAATTAGAAGTTAGAAGTTAGAAGTAAGAAGTTAGAAGTTAGAAATAAGATGTTAGAAATAAGAAATGTTCACACAGGTATACACACACATGCACGCACGCACGCACGAACGCACGCACCACACCCTCCCACCCACACACACACACGCCAACACAGGTTTGCCAGTGTGAAACGCCAAGTTCTGCAACGGAAGGCAAGATGGCTTTTCTCCGGGTACTTCGGATTTCGCTTACCTCTGATCAACGGTCGGCTCGATATGAGTGTAAAAATCTTGAAAGGGTCGTAAAATCACCCCGCCCCCCCCCCCTCCCCCCAAAATATACTCGGTAAAAAAAGTTTTGTCCCTAGGCAGAGAATGGGCTGTAAAATATCACAGGAACGATCGATTTTCATATAGTATATACCAGCCTCTTCAGCAGCCACAGCCCGTCAATACTGATTAGGTTTGAGTCTTATGAACCTGTCAGAAAATGCTACAGAGGCTGCCAAATGTTGTAAGGGTCAGCTTTCAAAACGTGCAAATCGTAATTTAAGCGTTAATGACTATTGTAAACAACGGGGTCTAACTCAGTAATTGCTGGGCAGATTTTTGTGAAATTTTCATTGTTGATATTGCAAGACTATGCCAAAAAGGGATCAGAAAGGTGTTTTGTCTTTTGGACCTTAACTCCTGATACAGAGGCTGCAGACCCCCAGAAGACGTTGTCAAAAAGGTGAAAAAAATGGCTGTAATTGGGTATAACTCAATAGCTAATGATCAGATTTTTGTGTAATTTGTATCATTTTGATGCACAGTCTGTACTTGAAAAGGGCACGAAACCATTAGCCCCTTTTAGACCTTAACGGCTGGTACAGATGCTGCAAAATGCCGGAGGGGGTTAAAAACGCCGGCAAAAATGACAATCGTTTTGAGAGGCGGCTTGATATTGTTTACCGCATTCATTCATGCGGTATTCGTTCGTTCGTTCGCTCGCTCGCTCGTTCGTTCATTCGTTCGTTCGTTCGTTCGTTCGTTTGTTTGTTTGTTCTTTCGTTCGTCCGTTCGTTTGTTCGTTTATTTATTCATTCATTTCTCAAAAAGGTCAGTTTTACCGACAAACTCATTAAAATTTCACTTGCATGCTTTTTGTGATTTTTCAAAATGTTGAGTTCATCAATGTTTTTTTAATCGTGCACTTTTGTGAGCATCGCTTTAAAACAGATTTGATAAACTTGTTACCGTAGAAACACCATAGACTTTGATCACGATGCCACCTCGTTACCGAAAACTGTCAAACTTAGACCGGGCTAGGGCACTTGGGCAGCTCCAGGCAGGGCAATCTAGTCGACGTGTTGCCATAGCGTTTAACACAAATCGCAAGACTATCGACAGGATAAGGCAACGCTATGCAGCTTCTGGGGATGTCAAGGACCTCCCGCGCTCAGGAAGACCCAGGGCAACAACCCATGCCGAGGATCGACTGATCACCAACAGCACTCTAAGAAGCCGCTTTACCAATGCCAAAATGACGACTATGCGGATTCGACGACTACGAGGTGCTGGGGGCATAGCCGTCTCTGTTCAAACCATTCGGAACAGAATCCATGCTGCTGGGCTGAAATCACGTGTTCCTGCGAAGAAGCCCATTCTTTTACCGAGGCACAGAGCAGCTCGTCTTCAGTTTGCTCGGAATCATGTGCGATGGAATAGACAGCAGTGGCGAACTGTCGTGTTCTCAGATGAGAGTCGGTTTTGCCTACATCATATTGACGGACGTCTACGTGTCTGGCGTCGGAATGGGGAGCGTCACGCGGAAGCCAACGTGCAGCCACGCCATGCTTACAATGGAGGAAGTGTCATGGTCTGGGCTGGTGTGACGGCAGATAGGCGTACCAACCTCGTTGTGGTTCCAGGAATTCTTACCGGTCAACGCTACATCGACGAGATCCTACGTCCCCATGTTGTGCCTTTCCTTCAGCAAATGGGAAACAACGCCATCTTTCAAGATGATAATGCCAGACCACATCGGGCAAGAATTGTAGACGCCTATCTGCAAGCCAACAACGTCAGACGGTTAGACTGGCCAGCAATGTCGCCTGACTTAAGCTGCATTGAACATGTCTGGGATGTCCTCGGCAGAGCCGTCCAAACGAGGATAACAGAGCACAGCACTATGGCAGATCTTCGGCGCTTCCTTGGAGAGGAATGGCATCCAATCCCTCAAGCCACCATCCGGAAGATGGTCTTCTCTACCAGAAAACGACTGATTGAGTGCAGAGACAATCGCGGAGGTTATACCCACTACTAAAGAAAGACAAAGTTCAAACTTATTGAATAGTGTTTCACATCTCAAATGAATTTCAAATGTCAGAATAGTGAAATAAAGTTGCTGATCTTCTTGCTTTGTTTAAGACCAGTGCCACGTATCAGTATATGCATAAAATGGAATAATGTCGTATCAACGTTGATTCGATATGACAATGTTTCAATCAAAGGATGCGGTGGTCTCGATGAGTCGATATTTCATGTTTGTCGTATGCCGATACGTGGCTAGTCCTTTGTTACGATTTGCACGTTTTGAAAGTTGACCCCAGTCGCACTCCGCAGCCTCTGGAGCATTTACGATCGCGTCCTTCTTACCTAAACCTAATCAGTATTGACGAGCAGTGGCTGCTGAAGAGTTTGGTATATGCCATATGAGAATCGACCGACCCTGTGATATTTTACAGCCGATTGTATACATAGGGACAAAACTTTTTTTACCGAGTATATATTAAAAACAACAATATACAAAATGGAAGTTAGAAGTTAGAAGTAAGAAGTTAGAAGTTAGAAGTAAGAAGTTAGAAGTTAGAAGTAAGAAGTTAGAAGTTAGAAGTAAGAAGTAGAAGTTAGAAATAAGAAATGGCCCTACCCGGCTTTCGTAGAATACCAGGTGAGTGTCTTTTGATATCAAGTTTATCAGGCAAGGCTTCGAGAACGCTTGTAGAATCGCGAGGCTTGCCGAGCGATTCTACATGCGTTCTCGAAGCCGAGCCTGAAAAACTTGATATCAAATGACATTCACCTGGTTTTCTATTTATCAGTTTTCGCCGTTTACACGCTTAAATTTGCAATTTACGATCAGTTATCGATGGTCCTCAGTGCGTCGGAACATTCCACAGGTCGATATATTTTGTATCAGCTGACCATATTTTTTCCTATCATTTTTTTCAAGTAATTTTCCCATTTTGTCTAATATTTTTCCATTTTTTTCTAGTAGCCCGGTTCATTCACAAAAGTGCAATGTCACGTTGACCTGATAAAGCTCACTTGTCCTTAGATAACATATCTTTATCAGGTCACTGTGCTACAATGCAATTAATATAGAGGCTTACTGATAAAAGAGTATACCACCACAGGTAGGTTTGTCATGTCGTGCCGTTATTATTATCATGCCCCTCATTCGTTGGCAAGACAGGCTATATCGTTATAATGATCATAACCGAAGCGTCGTTATCTTTGGCTTGGAGAAATAAATAACATTACGATAACTCGCCCGTATGACATAGCACATCTCCAAAATGGTTACTTTTTTATGAAAATCCCTCATATTTTTCATATAAATACTCAAAACATAGGATTTGGGTACTGGTTAGAACCGCCTCAATGAGGCGGTTCAAACGAGTACCCACAACCTATGTCTTGGAGCAGAAATAAGAAAAATAATGAATACCCCCGTAAACCCCACTTTTCTCTATATAAAGTGGGGTTTATTGGGGTCTTCATTTCACGGATTTGTTCACGTGATGGCTGCACGAGGCTTCCACGCAGAGCTTAAACCGACCGCACACGAGTACTGGTAAACCGCTTATAGAATATTAGCCTGCCCAGGTAAAGCGGTGCTAGTCTGCCCGCCGTCCATGCCTATAAACCCTATTGGCTTCATTGGGCGATAGGGCTTGAGATGTCATTTCATCTCAATGTCGGGTAAAAGTCCCACAAAATTGGAAGCAACGTCTCCAAAATGACCTATACAGTATTTACGGGGACGTTAAACCTCAATTCAAACAAACTAAACTTTTAACAAAAACATTCGCTGACGTCACTTTCAACTTATCTTCCAACAACAGAAGCGAATGAGTTAAAAACAGTCAAACGCTTGTATTTATAAATACAGTGAAATTCCGCTATTAAGACCACCTAAAATTAAGATTAATTCTCCTTTAAAAAGCTTATTTAGTAGACTGCAGTTATTCTTTCTTTGTGTTTTCTGCTTAAAGTGTCCCCTGGTCAGAGACCACCTTTGGGACTGTTCAAAAGTGGTCATAAAGACCACTTTTGAACAGTCCCAAAGGTGGTCTTAATATAAGGATTTTACTGTATATTTATTGATTAGCTGAAAATTATAGTGGTCCATTAAATTATTTCGGCTCCAGCCCATTGGGGCTTGAAGAAATAAATGGGCTGCATGATGCTTCCCCGCAGAGCTGAATCCGGCCCGCACACGAGTACTGGTAAACCACTTACACGATCTATGCCTGCTCAGGAAATGCGGTGCGAGTCGGGCCGTCCATGTCTATAAACCCTGTTGGTTTCATTGGGCGACAGGGTTTAAGATGTCATTTCATCTCAATGTCTGGTAAAAGTCCCACAAAATTGGAAGCAAAGTCTACAAAATGACCTATATAGTGTTGACGGGGACGTTAAACATCAAATCAAACAAACAAACCATTAATTTATTTTGCTTTTATTTCTCACTTTCTATGCAGTAAATCCAAGATGGCGGACATCGCAGGTATTTGGAACAAATGAAAGCCTACGCATGTCTTTGCAGTATAACAAGTGCTTGTTTTCTCTATACTAAACTCGGGAAACATAAAATGCACCATGTTTATCTGAGCAATTAAACAAGCTGACTTATTGGTATAAACGCCACACAAAACTCGAAGACAGCCCCCGCCCATCGGGGCTTGAAGACATAGAGGGTTGCATGATGCTTCCACGCAAAGCTGAAACTTACCGCACACGAGTACTGGTAAACCGCTCAGAGGTTCTAAACCTGCCCAGACAAAGAAGTGCGAATCAGACCGCACATGCTTACATGTATATTTGTTCGTTTGATATCAGGTTTAACGTCCCCGTCAACACTTTATAGGTCATTTTGGAGACGTAGTTTCCAATTTTGTGGGACTTTTACCCGACATTGAGAGATGAAATGACATCTCAAGCCATGTCGCCCAATGAAACCAATATAATTTATAAGCATGGACTGTCCAACTCGCACAACTTTACCTGGACAGGCTTAGACCTCTGAGCGGTTTACCAGTACTCGTGTGCGGTCGGTTTCAGCTCTGCGTGGAAGCCCATCTATTTCTTCAAGACCCGATGGGCGGGGCCGATTTATTGATTAGCTGAAAATTATTGTGGCTGCTTTTCATTACGAAAACACGCCTATACAAATACATTGTGATTTTTATCGCAGAAAAAAACGATACTTTTTAGATGAAACACTGTGATATTTTTCATAACTATGCTCAAAATATTGATTGTGGGTACTCGTTAGAACCGCCTCACCAAGGCGGTTCTAACGAGTACCCACAATCTATATTTTAGAGCAGAAATGAGAAAAAATGAGGTAAACCCCAGTTTTACTATATAAACGTGGGATCCAAGGGGGCAAAATTATATACTTTATTAAGTGTGTTTTCATGATGATACAGTAAATCCGAGATGGTGGACATCGCAATTTTTGCTCACGGGGTATTTGGAACACAATTGCACATGCTCTTTCCAAATAAAAGCCTACGCATTCCTTTGCAGTATAACGAGTGCTTGTATTCTCTGCACAATACTCGAGCTACATAAAATGCACTAGATTTATTTGAACATCCATGACTTACAATGAAGACTTGCAATTAAACAAGATGACTTATCATACCAACCTCCAAGACGGCCCCCGCCCATCGGGGCTTCAAGACATAGAGGGTTGCATGATGCTTCCACGCAGAAAGGAAACTTACCGCACACGAGTACTGGTAAACGCTTAGAGGATCTAAGCCTGCCCAGGCAAAGCGATGCGAATCAGACCGTCCATGCTAACATGTATAAACGACATTGGTTTCATTGGGCTAAAGGGCTTGAGATGTCATTTCATCTCAATGTCGGGTACAAGCCCCCAAAAATTGGAAACAACGTCTCCAAACTGACCTATACTGCGTCGATGCGGACGTTAAACCTGAAATCAAACAAACAAACGCAGAGCTGAAACTTACCGCACACGAGTACTGGTAAACAGCTCAGAGGATCTAAGCCTGCCCAGGCAAAGCGGTGCGAATCAGACCGTCCATGCTTACATGTATAAACCCTATTGGTTTCATTGGGCTAAAGGGCTTGAGATGTCATTTCATCTCAGTGTCGGGTAAAAGTCCCACAAAATTGGAAGCAACGTCCCCAAAATGGCATATAGAGTGTTGGCGGGGACGTTAAACCCCAATTCAAACGAACAAACCATCCTCGAACAAATTTGTTATGATGTGATGTTGCTTAAACGTATTCATTACAATAACACACACGTGCGACATGACAGTGCATTTTTTCACGTTTTCAAAATGGCTTATTTTCTTATGAAAATCCGTGATATTTTTCTTATTTATACTGTACACATAGGTTGTGGGTGCTCGTTAAAACCGCCTCATTGAGGCGGTTCTAACGAGTACCAACATCCTATGGCTTTGAGAAAAAATAAGAACAATAGAGTATACCTCCGTAAACCGCAGTTTTCTCTATAGTATAAACATATTTTGTGCGGCAACTATTACATTATATAATGTGTGCAATGGGGTGGGTTAGTTTTCTCTATATAAAGTGGGGTTTAAGGGGGTGTTCATTTTACGGACTTGTTCTCGTTTTGTACTTACTAGTTTGCTAAATCCAGGTAAGTCAAAGTTGGTAGGCGGCAGGGGGAAAGATACTTTGCAGTATTTTCCAGAGAATTCAGTATCAGAATTATGAAAGTTTGGTGAGCTTCTTACAGCCACGCACTCGTCATAGGAACCTAACCACTTTATCTGATGGTTGAAGATGGCGCTGCCCGGCTTTCCAAACGAGTCAATCACTACAATAAAACGATACTATCACGAAAACAAGCCTAAATAAGTCTGATCCATTTCATTACGATAACACACCCGTGCGAATTGGTGCATCCTTACACATCTCCAAAATGGCCATTTTTTTCTGTTGAAAATCCGTGATAATTTTCTTATAAATACTGCAAACATAGGTTGTGGGTGCTCGTTAGAACCGCCTCATTGAGGCGGTTCTAATGAGTACCCACAACCTATGTCTTGGAGCAAGAATAAGAAAAATAATGTATACCCCCATAAACCCCATCTTTCTCTATATAAATTGGGGTATAGGGGGTCTTCATTTCACGGACTTGTTCACGTGATGTGAACCAAACTTTTATATAGTAAACTGGGGCTTACAGGCGTAAACCTTATTTTTTCTTATTACTGCTCTAAAATATAGATTGTGGGTATTCGTTAGAACCGCCTCAATTAGGCGGTTCTATTGTGTACCCTCAGTCTATAGTTTGAGCAGAAATTATAATAACATTCCTTTTTTTTTCATCTGAAATTTTTCATTTTTCAAGCGGTGAAATTTACAATGTATTTGAATAAGCATGTTTTCGTGCATCGTGTTACTATTTTAAGGTCGATTGTTTGCCGATCGACCCAAAGTTGCTTCACGGTGCTGGTGTCTATACGTGACTGTCGCTTATTTGTATGTGATCCATGTAAAAGAGAGTTTTTTGTCGTTGTGGCGTCGGAGGGCTTTAGATCTGTCAAAATGACGGGCTAATATGCGGTGGTACTTAAGGAGAATGGGTACGCCTTAAGGGGAGACAACTCTTGCAAAACTATTTTTGTCTCCCATGTTAATAGGCGCCAGCTCTTAAAGAAAAGAATTTGCTCTTTAGGAGCAAATTATTTTCTTTAAGAGTAGACCCCTTTATCAGTGGGACAGGGCTAAAAGAAAATGTGACAAGAAGTCCCGAAAGTTGTCTCCCTTTGAAAAATGGCGGAAAAATCTGTCAGGAGTATCCATTCCTATTAAAGAGTTTAACAAAACCAGTCCCAGTTCAGGACTATCTCAGAGACAATCGACCCAGCTTTAATATTTTCAGAATAGAAGTGAGGGTAATGATCAGGAATCGATACAATTTACTCAAAGCTCCCATCAGAGATACCAAAGGGAAAGAAACACAAACATGAAACAACAGACCCTTAGCGGAAAGCCAAAAGTACAGTTCTTTTCCCACCAAATGGCCAATTGGCTATCGAAATCAAAATAGTATAAGCGATACAAACACTCAAGGACAAAACATAACAAAAATAAACCGCGACAGTAGAACCGCCTTGGAACGGTCAGTGAAACGAATTCCACTTGTGGTAGGGTGACAATCTGGACCAAAAAAATGGGAACCCATACCCCCCCGTATAACAAGACAAGTCATATACCAAAATGTTCGTCAGGATCCGTAGTATCTGAAACTGCCGGCATAAATTGGCATAAATGATGGCGAGCTGAGAAATCCAAGATGGCGTCCAAGATGGCCGCCATAGCTGTAAATTCCAGTTTTTCGTAAAATATGAATATAAATACCACAAATCATCTTACAAACTTATTTTAATTTATTTTTCTGGTGTAGAAAGAAGATTTGTGCTAGAATATAGATTAACTTTTTAGGTTTGACTTGAAAACCGGTGAAAAAAATGATATTTTATTGTTTTTGTGTCTAGTTTCATAGGTGGTACATAAAAGAAATTCTGAATTCAAAATTTAAACAGTTTTTACATATCTATTGTTTTATTTTAACTAAGACACTATTCTAAAATACATTTAACACTATTTTAATATACATTTATGGTTTGTTATGACTTTTTTACCATCAATTTAGCCCCAGGATTACCCCACCCACTCAGTTTACCAGTAAAATTCATTCACATAAATGCTCACAAACAAGGGATTTGTAGGTGTTTGCTTCATTTTAGACAATTAAGAAGTAGAGGACATTCACAATAATGCTTAGTTCTGTTTTCATATCGTCTCAAAAACATGCCCATATGTTTTTGACCCCCTTGAACCTCACTTTGTTTTATAGAAAACTAGGGTTTTCAGGGGTAAGCATTATTTTTCGAATTTATGCTTAAGGACATAGCTTGTGGTGTTTGACAGCAAAGCCACATTGAGAGGGTTCTAAAGAGTCCCCACAATCTATGTTTTGAACAGAAATAAGAAAAATATCATTATTATCTGGATTTTGTTTTTGGTGGGGGGGGGGGGGGGGGGGTGGTAGTAAAATCTTCCAATGGATTTGAATTATGCGTGTTTTCGTAATGTTATGTATTTAGCCATTTGAAACACCACCTCTTTATAATACTGTTTTCTGAATCCAAGCATAAACCTCTTAGTTAAACAGTCCTTTACATGTTTTTTTGTCATTTTTTTCTATGCAAGTAGTTAGGGGTTTGGGCTTTGAACAGTGTTATATAAAAATGTGTTATAAAATGATTGTGCTGTACTAATAGGCCATATCAGACTCCAAGTACATGATTTAAAACTGTCATAGTCCTCGGTATAAATATGAGCTAGTATTGTAAACAAGTTCTTACAAATGTTAGTTTTTTGTTTGTTTGTTTGTTTGAATGGGGTTTAACGTCCCCGTCGACATTATTAAAGTCATTTTGGAGATGTTGCTTCCAATTTTGTGGAACTTTTATCTGACATTGAGATGGAATGACATCTCAAGCCCTACCGCCCAATGAAACCAGAAGGCTTATATGCATTGGACGATCTGACACACACCGCTTTGCCTGGGCAGGCTTAGTCCTTCTTAAAAGCGGTTTACCAGTACTCGTGTGTGGTCAGATTCAGCTCTTCGTGGAAGCACCATGCAGCCCAATCTATTTCTGCATGCCCCGATGGGCGGGGGCAACTTACAAATGTTAGTTTGCTTGTTTGTATTGGGGTTTAACGGCCCAGTCAACACTATTTAGCTCATTTTTGAGCTTGTCAGTTTACTTATCCACACTTTTCCTGTGCAGGCTTATACGTAAGTGATTAACCAGAACAGTGCACATTCTTTCGCCAGAAACTGAAACTGCCCTTCTTGAATCAGCGGAAAGGAGAGAATGACCATTGAAAGGATTTCATGATTAATCTCCACGAAAGAATGTTACCGACCCCAGCAGATATCGAACCCGTGTCCTCCTGATCACCATTTAGGCGCTTACAAATGTAAGACATATTCAAACATGCTTTACTACTTGCAAGCTTGAGTACACGGTTGTACTTTCTATGAGCAAATGCAGTCATCACTACACTGATCAGGCTATTTACAACCATATTAGTTAAAAGAGAGAGGCTGCTTGCATCTGTGTTATGAGCTGTGGAATGAATAACCCAGTTTCAGGATCAACCATATGCCCTAGGTCTATAGGGCTAGGCAAATTAATCTTAGATTTAATAGCTCCCCATCAAATCAGTAGCTGATATGTACACCTTTACAAATGGAGCAAAAAACTATTGGTTGGTGGTAGATGACTAGGTCTAACTCCGGGTTTTTGGAGCACCATTGTTGTCTAATGTGTTTGGCTGAACAGCAAACCTACAGAAAAATTGCTGCTGCCTTAACTGGCCCTGAGACATTTGACTCAATACCAAGATCTGAAATCTCTTGAAGCTTGAAGTCTGATTTAGGCAATCCTCTTGCCTATACTATGTAAAGAAGAGCAGGTATCACATCCTGTAAGGCAATACAGACAGCATAATTGCCCTTTCATCTGGCTCTAGCTTCCTGAAAACAGTGTGAACTGGAATACCTGAAACTGAAACCAATACAGCTTATTAGCATGGACGGTCCGACTCGCACCGCTTTGCCTGGACAGGCTTAGATCCTCTAAGGGGTTTACCAATACCCATGTGCGGTCGGTTTCAGCTCTGCGCGGAAGCATCATGCACCTGATGGGCGGTGGGTGGGGGGAGGGGGTGGGGGCGAAGACATTTCGACAATATAGCTACTGGAGATGAAGTTCCTCAAGAGATAAGAGATACAATAAGAAGTTTGATAAGTTGCCATAAAATGGGTCAAAAGCCATTTGAGTCATTCATGCAGGAAAGACTCATACCCATAGCTAGTTAGGCAGTCCAAAGAACAGTCTTATGAGCCTTCATGCGGACTGAACAAATTATTTGTCTAAATCGCGACGGAAGAAAGGGCGAGGATTGTGGCCACGTAAAATCGATTTAAGCCCCCCAGTGGAAATCTTCCACTGACCGTTCCAAGGCGGCTCTTCCGTGGCGATTTATTTATATTGTTGTTTGTTACTTACTGTGTGTATCACTTGTGTCTTTTAATTTTGGATGGCCATATGGCCATTTTGTGGGAAAGTGACTGTCCATATGGCCTTCCTTTGTTTGGGTTTCCGTTGTGGTCTGGTCGCTTAATGTTTGTATTTCTTTCCCTTTGGTGTCTTTTATGGGTGGAGTAAGTTAATTGTATCAATTCCTGATCTTTGTTTTACTTCTACTTTGCCTGGGTCAAAACTCCAGACTATGAGTGATATCAGGTCAATGGCACAGGTGTCTGGGGAAACCAGTCTGAGGAACTGACTGCCACCGGTGAAGAGATATATGCACTCTATACATCAATTCTTTAATTCAAGGTCTTGTCTTTCAAAAATGCTCATGATCACGCGAGTTTGTTTACAGATGAAGAATGTATGATGTCTACCAATAAGTCGGATTTCCTTGAAAAACTAGAAAGACTTGCTGGTTGTGTAGTATTTGACGGGATGTCTGTACTTAAAGTATTGCAGCATTCATCATGTCTCAAACTGACATATCAACAGATGGCTGCTATGTTTTGGTCTTACAGTCTTTTTACCATTATTTGGGTAGGTACCATTCACGTCGGTTTTGACAGGAATGAGGAAAACAGTCTCAAATCACAGACCCAACAAAAGTGTGGAAAGAATGTTTCTTCACACGTGCCTGTGTCTACGAGGAAAAATATAGTAACTGGTGATTGATAGATACTTTCAAACAGTAAAATCAAGAACTTTACACTAGATACCTTACTGAAAATTGCCATGAGCTTCTTAAGAAGAATGCTACTGTTGTTGGTGCAGGTTGACTTGAGAACAAGGCTCTGAAGATTCCGCTGATGGAGCGCTGTGGTGCAGTGGTAAAGCATAGGATTTGAGATCGAGAGGTAGCCGGTTCGATCCCCGCAAGCGCCATGTGTTGTTTCCTTGAGCAAGGAACTTTATCCACATTGTTTTGTACTGGTTCCTGTCCAGGAAAAGAGGGCCACATGGAAGATTAGTACTAGTACTAAATGTGTTATCCTCTATAAATAAGGTTGATTATTATTATTATTATTATCATGTTGTTCCTGTTCAGCATGAACTTTATTCCAACCGTGAAGAAGCTGATAGTAGAATGATTTGCAACTAGCCGTTGCAGGTTCTCTTGTTGTCAGTTCTGATACCGATGTTTTCTTTCTACTTGTGCATCATTTTAACCTACTTTATGCTGATGACAGGCAGAAGAGGTATTCATGCTGACTGCACCAGGTATATTCCAGTTCACACTGTTTTCAGGAAGCTAGAGCCAGATAAGAGGGCAATTATGCTGTCTGTATTGCCTTATGGGTTGTAATACCTGCTCTTCTTTACATAATACAGGCAAGAAGAAGGCGATTCATGTTCTGCCTAAACCAGACTTCCAGCTTCAAGAGATTTCAGATCTTGGGACTGAGTCAAATGTCTCAGGGCTACTTAAAGCAGTAGCAATTTCTTTTTAGTGCACAGGTGTGCATATCAGCTACCGATTTGATGGGGAGCTTCAAAATCTAAGATTAATTTGCCTAGCCCAGTAGACCTAGGGTATACAGAGTAAACCGCTTAGAGATTCTAAGCATGCCCAGGAAAAGTGGTGCGAGTTGGACCATCCTTACATATAAAACTTTTTGGTTTAAATGTGTGGCGGGGCTTGAGGTGTCATTTCATCTCAATGTCGGGGAAGGTCCCACAAAAAATTGGAAGCAATGTCTCCAAAATGCAAAATGACATACAGTGTTGACGGGGGACGTTGTACCTCAAATCAAACAAAATATAACCTGGTTGCATAGCATATCCACTTTATAACACGTTTTTTATATAACAGTTTTGGATATAACACTTTATAACCCCAAAAATCTAGCCAGTTACACAGCAAAAATGACAATGAAAGTCATTTTGGATTAATTTGATAAACACTATTTTGCTATTTTGTTTGGATATAGCACTGCTTAATTAAGACGGTCAATGCTCAGATCCCGAAAACAGTGTTATAAAGAGGTGGTGTTTCCTAATGGCTGATCATATAATATAGTATGAGAACAGAACTAAGCATTAGTTTCAATGCCCTCTTCTACTTGTTGTTTAAAATGAAATCCTCGCCTGCAAATCCCTTGAGTGTGAGTATTATGTGAATGAATTGTACTGGTAAACTGAGTGGGTGGGGTAATCCTGGGGCTAAATTTATGGTAAAACAGTCATAACAAATCATAAATGTACTTGGAAATAGTGTTAAATGTATTTTAGAATAGTGTCTTAGTTAAAATAAAACAATAGATAAATAAAAATTGTTTAAAATTTTGAAACATCAGCATTGCCTTTATGTACCACCTATGAAACTAGACACAAAAACGATGAAATGTCTTTTATTTCACCGGTTTTCAAGTCAAACCCAAAATGTTGATCAATATTCTAGCACAAATCGTCTTTCTTTACCAGAAAAATAAATTAAAATAAGTTTGTAAGATGATTTGTGGCAATATTGTGTGACTGAATTTTACTGGTAAAATGAGTGGGTGGGGTAATCCTGGGGCTAAATTGATGGTAAAAAAGTCATAACCAACCATAAATGTATTTTAGAATAGTGTTAAATGTATTTTAGAATAGTGTCTTAGTTAAAATAAAACAATAGATATGTAAAAACTGTTTAAATTTTGAAACATCAGAATTTCTTTTATGTACCACCTATGAAACTAGACACAAAAACAATAAAATATCATTTTTTTCACCGGTTTTCAAGTCAAACCTAAAAAGTTAATCTATATTCTAGCACAAATCTTCTTTCTACACCAGAAAAATAAATTAAAATAAGTTTGTAAGATGATTTGTGGTATTTATATTCATATTTTACGAAAAACTGGAATTTACAGCTATGGCGGCCATCTTGGACGCCATCTTGGATTTCTCAGCTCGCCATCATTTATGCCAATTTATGCCGGCAGTTTCAGATACTACAGATGCTGACGAACATTTTGGTATATGACATGTTTTGTTATACGGGGGGGTATGGGTTACTACCAGAAATAGTGGACTTTTTGGCCCATTGTCACCCTACCATTGGGGACTTAAATCGATTGTACGTGGCCACAATCCTCGCTCTTACTTCCATCGCGATTTAGACATATAATTTATTCAGTCCGCATGAAGGCCTCCTAACTTATCAGTGCAACATCTCCGTGAACACAAAAAACAAAACAACCACAGAGAGGAAACAACGGTGAGGACTCGACAGCAAGAAACCACTGAAATGCTGGAGCAAAAGAAAACCAACAGTTAGACTGCCAGAAGTATAAATGGACTCCTTTCAATATAGAGCCGTTAAAATGCCTTCTTGCAGATGAACCTTAGAAAGTACGTCCATTACGGTAACATATTCGTGTGGCCTAGTGATTTCTGTCATTTCCCCAAAATGGTTATTGTGGATTTTTCTCGGTTGTGTAATTTGCTCATAGTATTTCCAGGAATAATTTATCTTCCTATTATTCAACATATGAGCCGCACCAACGAGCACCTACACCCTATGTTTTGATTATAAATAAGAATAATATCACAAATTTTCATACGAAATTTGACCGTTTTGGAGATGTAAAAATTGTTGTGAAAAGGAATGTGTCAACGTTCATCAGAAAACGCACAGCGAAGACTGTGCATGCGCAGTCTGATCAGAGATTTCGCAGGGCGCACAGACTCACAGATTTGTTTATGCTTGACACGGCCAATTACTTCATGGAATACATCACGTGAACAAGTCCGTGAAATGAACACCCCCTTACACCCCACTTTATATAGAGAAAACTGGGGTTTACGGGGGTAAACAATATTTTTCTTATTTCTGCTCCAAGACATAGGTTGTGGGTACTCGTTAGAACCGCCTCAATGAGGCGGTTCTAACGAGTACCAACAACCTATGTTTGCAGTATAAATAAGAAAAATATCACAGATTTTCGTCAGAAAAGTAGCCATTTTGGAGATATAAAAATTGCACTATATCGCACGGGTGTGTTTTCGTAATATTAACATTACTGTATACATTACGAAAGCACGCCTATAAAATTACATTGTAAATTTTACCGCCGAAAAAAAAAGACAATTTTCAGATGAATTTTTTTTTCTTAATTCTGCTCAAAATATAGATTGTGGGTACTCGTCAGAACCGCCTCGATGAGGCGGTTCTAACGAGTACTCACAATCTATATTTTAGAACAGAAATAAGAAAAATAAAGTTTTACCCCTGCAAACCCCAGTTTTACTGTATAAAAGTGGGGATCAAGGGGTCATAATTATATAGGTGTGGTTTCCTGATAGCCAATGGAAAATAATGGAAAATAAAATAATAGTACTTACTTTTTAAAGCCCATATTTCGCCTTTAATATAACTTCTAGCTGTACGTTCCATGTCCGTATAACAGGTGTGACTCACTGTTGATGCATTAAGAGAGTTTTCGAGATCTGATTTACTTAGCAGATTGAAAATGCTTTCAATAAAAAATGATGCTGGGTAACCATGTATATATTGGAATAGATCTCGAAAGATCTGTGACTCCTTAGTGTGTGTTTTATCTCCTTTAGCAGTAATCACAGTGAACAAAATAAATATGTCCAAAGAAAGGTGTAAGATTGACCATCGTAAACGGCAGACCATGTTGTCAGATTGGGTGTCTATCATCAACTAAAAAACAACACCTATATTCAATTTTAAATTGTTTAATATGATACACTGTTCCGTAAATCGGAGACAAAGGAAGTATCGGATATTTTGCAATAGATACCCTCGCACAACATCATCCTTTTTTGTCATTACGTAAACACATTGCCACCTTTATCGCCTAAAAAATGATTTTTTTTTTGTAAAAAATTGTGATATTTTTCTTATTTCTGCTCAAAATATAGATTGTGGGCACTCGTTAGAACCGCCTCATCGATGAATTTTGACCACTGAAATTTTACCCCCCCCCCCCCAAAAAAAAAAAAAAAATAAAAAATAAATAAAAATAAAAAAAAAAAGGTAAATTTTACACTATTTTCTCGCTAAAAAAGGTTAGGCACCTTTTAAAGCAACTAAATTGCCGGCAGTATGCAGGGCGGTTATTGTTGTATGTACATGTTAAATTTGATGAACCTATTTAACTCAGGGCATGAGCAGTGGTCTCAGATACCTATGGACCGTTTTACCACTTTTTCTTGTTGTGTCACAGAGCGTGATAAAATACCATATTAAAACGTACATATAATAATGTTTTAATGTCAGCTGATCATAGAACTATCGATACAGGATCAAATACATATACAGTTGACTCTGGTTTTCTCAAACTCTGATATATCAAACTTCTGCTAAAATTAGACTTCATTTATTTATTTATTTATTTTTTTTGTGCAGTGCTATTACAATTTTGCTATATGTACCTTGATTTCAATTCCTTTGATGTCAAACTTCTGTTATCTCAAACCAAATATTCCAGTCCATTTGGGTTTGAGATAACGACAGTCGGCTGTATTTGAAACGTTATTGATAATTATTTGTTTCCGGATTATATCTATAGCGGGTGAAATATCAAGAGACTCTAACTGATCACGGAAACGAATAAAACAATATTTAATAAACATAGTAAATTTAAAGGTTTAGTATCTACTTAGTATCCTACGGTTCCAGTTATGTTGAAGGCTCCGAAAGTAACATCAACATTATACCAAAAAACAAAACAAAAAACATTGTATTATACTAACGTAAATGCTATTGCCCACCTCTAGGTCTCTGTTGATATCTTGTTGGCACGAATATTTTCTGACAGGTCGCACATCTAAAATTTCAATGATCTGAGCAGTAAATGATGTATAACTGCTCCTTTATCATTCTCTCTTCTTCCCTTTACCAAAAGTAGCCGTGTCACCTGTAAACGAGCATCTTAAGACCTCATCTGTACTAACTTTCCACCGCTTCGTCGCTTGTCCCTCTATTTAAATTAATACCTGTTTACGTCCCTGATGTATAACCTCTTGTCACACAGTGATTAATTGTCAGTTCACTGCCCTTTTTTATTTTTTTACTGATATTGTCTTTAAATATATTTCATCTTTCACCAAATATTTTGCCATCCTCGTTACCAAGGTAGTATAATATATAGGACGCTATCGATATTGGCAAACAAGCTGCTGATATGGCTATTAATTCAAAAAGGGCCGGTAGTCCCCTTAGGATTGTGCCAGAAAAAGCAATAAGGATGAGCACAGATTGGCGAAAATGCCTTCTATGTCAAGCCACCAGGGCTGATGATGAGCTGAAGCCCCTAATGGAGGAAGAGTGTTCGTCCTTCATAGAAATGGCAAAAATTAAACAGGGGCTAACTTACTTGAGGCTGAAACCTTACATGTCAAATATTTCGACAATGAACGCATTATAAATGTTATGCTTCCTACGTCAATGAAGGCCCTTCTACCTCTATATCTTTGTTCAGAAGGTTACCAGACTCCCCGGGGACGTCAGTTTCAACACAGACTCCCCGGGGGCGTCAGTTTCAACACAGACTATCAAATGGCCTTTTTTACGGTCTTCCTCGTCACTTGCTAATTTGTGTATATTTTGCCAAAAAGTCAAACGCATTAAAGACAAGAAAACGAAAGTCATTCAGTCAGAGGACAAGCTGGAGTACATCAAATCCGCTGTTGAAGAACTAGATGATGACACTATGAGAGTTCGAATGGAGGGGTTGAAACTGACGTCAGATATAAAGTATCACCAAAAGTGCTATCTAGATTATGGGTACCGACACAAAAAATTAATCAGGGAATCAAAGGTTACAGAACCCGAAGACAAATACACCAACACATTCAAGCGTCTGTTAAGCGAGATCGATGAAGAAATATTTTGACATGGTAAGATTCTCAAGCTTAATGATCTTTTTGTGAGGTACATATCCTTGCTCGACGACGCTGATGCTGCGTCAAGGTATCGAAGCGAGAAACTTCAATCTCGTCTGGAATGTCACTACGGGTCTAAAATCCGTATTATTTCCCAACGAGGACAGGGTAAATCAAACCTGATTTTAAATAGCAGCATAGAAGTGGGGGATGCAATAAAAGCTGCCGTTTCCTTAAAGGAGTCTTTTTGTGATCAAGAAGAAATGCAATTGGGCGTTGACAGTACGGTTGGCTCTTATAGTGAAGGATCGTCCGCGCTGCTTCGTTCTGTCCAGATCCTTCGAACTGCCATTTCAAACATAGCAAAGGAGATGGACAATGAAAGAACAATCAGCCAACAACAAACTGAGGCTATGATACCAAATCAAGTATACATGTTTCTTCATTGCCTTCCGGGGACAGACATAGTACCCGATTCGGATTCCAATTGCAAATGTCAAATCTGAAAAAGCAAAGGTTCATAAACTGATTCTTTCTTTTGCGCAAGACCCTATATATGCTTTTCACAAGAACATCTTCACGCCTAAGCACTATGGCCTAGCAGTCACAATTAAACATAAAACAAGGTCTAAAGAACTTGTTACAATGCTCAACAAATTTGGTCATTGTGTGAGTTACAGTGAACTGTTGACATTCGAAAAACAGCAAGAAGACATTCTTCGTAAGAATTCAGAGAATAGAGGGGTAGTTATACCATCAAACATTATCCCGGGAAACTTTATTCAGGCAGCAGCGGATAACCTTAACTTTACAGAGGAGACTCTTGATGGGAAACAAACCACACGGTACAATATCGTATTGTATCAAAGGAATGGTCTCCATGGCAAGTTTTCAACATCTTTCTCAAAAGAGAAATCAGCGATCCAGCATCGATCCCTGACTGACTCTGCCGTCTCACCATCTCTTCTGAGCTTTAGCCGGCAATGCCGAAAGATTAATTTCCAAAGCTTTCCTTTGCAGGCAAGGGACATTCTGCAACCAGAAGAATCTGATGTGACTTCTTCCGCTAAAGCTCTTGATACAGCATGAGTGTTCTGTCGTATATGTCCCTCCAAACAGTTTTCTGTTTCTTTACAGAAAAATCAGCAAACGACAGTACCCGGCTGGAGCGCTTTTAATGCAATTGTTTCGACCAATAATGCTGATGTCACTTCTGTGGGCTGCTGCCCAATGCTTCCTTTTCCCCCAACACAGTATGACACAGTATACACTCTGATGAAAACTGTTCAAAACATGATGGCCGCCATGAACCAGAAGCATACCGTATTAACTCTGGATGAAGCCATTTATTACAAGGCAAAAGAAATTCAGTGGCGGTCCAAAGATGAATTCGTCAACACCATTTTGAGGCTCGGTGGGTTTCATACTGCCCTGGCATTTATATCCGTCATCGGCAAGAGATACGAGAACAGTGGATTAGAAGACTGGCTCATTGAGTCTGGCATTTATGGCAGCAATACAGTATCGCGCATTATGTCGGAAAGACCTTTAACAAAGGGGTTCGTGCGTGTAAGCTCGTCATGGAAGCTCTCTGCCGTCTTCAAATATTCCTCCTGTTCTCGAAAATATCAAACAAAGCCTCTTCACAAGCTTACATAGACAAGGTTAATTCACTTATAAAGGCACTTTCTGACAAAGATGTCGAAACTTGCGGTTGTATTTTACAAGACATTAAACAGGCACATCAGCCACTTGTAGACCAGTTAACTGTGTTTATAAATGAGTCCGTGGTTGTCTCAGACACATTTAAGTTCTGGAAAGATTTCATAGAAATGGTCTGTATATTATTACGCTTTATTCGAGCGGAACGTGATGGTCTCTGCAAACTCCATCTGGATAAGCTCTCAGAAATGCTACATTATATTTCGCATACCATAGGGTAAATTATGCGCGTTGGGGCACCATCTATATGATGGACATGAGAACGCTGGAATCAACAGCCAAAAAAGTTTACAATGAGTTCAAAGATGGAAATCATCCTGTGAAAAGATCGATAGGAAATTTCAATCAAGTATGGACAGATCTCGCTCTCGAGCAATCTGTCAACAAAGACTGTAAAACAAAGGGCGGGGTCGTTGGAAATACAACAAGTTCTTCCACATTTAGCCGTTGGTTTCTTACTGCTCACATCCGAGCAGACATTGTTTCTACTCTCAGGTCAATGTGTGGCATGGAGGGTTCCTTGGATGATGATATTCCGCAGTCCTCACATAAAGAATCCACAAGACCTAGAATGAAACGCGACGAGGCCGATGTGCAGGCTTTGATTGAAATATTGCTCGATCATATGTTGAATCCTTTAAAACTCGATTCACAGAAAACCAAATTGGTCATGAACATTGCATGAGGAACAACAGCTTCAGACAAGTTTCAGCTGACTTGGTTAAAGCCCAGCAGACTGGAAATAAATGTCTTGAAGACTTTATAACCTCCAGGCTTTCTGAAAACACACACGCATACCAGCAGATCCAATTACAAAAAAAAAAAAGAAAAAAACTCAACACACTGCGCCACCAAAGAACACTAATTAAAGTTAATTCTGGCACACAGGAGAGAAAGCCAATCAATGCTAATCCGATTGACTTCTTTGGTCGTCTCCTATTGATGTCAAAGAAACGGCCAGTGGACCTGAAGAGTTTGTTTTGTCATGAGCTTACTCAAGTACCGTTTTCCTTAGCTTACTCCGATGGGTCTCTGAAGAAA
The DNA here is from genome assembly GCA_963580285.1 of Lucinisca nassula. Lineage (NCBI taxonomy): Eukaryota > Metazoa > Mollusca > Bivalvia > Lucinida > Lucinidae > Lucinisca > Lucinisca nassula. The sequence continues at coordinate 101,615,808 of OY757017.1, read as the reverse complement.
ACAGCTAAAAGTAAGCTCATGACACTGCTAGAACAGCATATGACTGTTTCTGATACATTGCCCAGAGTCGCTCAGGGGATTAGCGTAGCTTGGATATTCGATAGCATGGCTATCGTCCAGGCAACTCGACCTACAACCCAAGCAACCTTTGGGGAATATGCAGAATTGCTGCTTCAGCGTATTTTAAGACCTTTCTGGCGGAAATTGAGCGTGTAGATGTAGTTTTTGACAGATACGACAACCAATTTTCAATTAAAGGGTCCGAAAGGCAAAGGCGCAAACAGTCCAGTGGTATACATCTGCATATACATTGCTCACAGACCAAGCTTCCAAAGCAATGGTCAAAGTTTCTGGATGATGCTCGAAGCAAATCAAATTTAACGTCTTTTCTGTCAAACCACTGGGTAGAAAGCGCTAAGGTCCATTTAGAGCCAAGGAAATGCCTTTTTATTGCCGGAGGATTTGAGAATGCTTTAGATGTCAAATACATTACTGTGAACGGCAGCGAATCATGTGACCAGCTTCAGTACAGTCAAGAGGAGGCGGACACCAGAATGATGCTCCACATCTCACATGCTTCTTCGGTGTCGCAACATATAGTTGTTGAATCTTCAGACACCGACGTGGCTGTACTGCTGGCTCATTTTTCTTCTAAATTTGACCGAAACCTGACACATCTTTTTATGTTGGCTGGAGTCGGAGAAAAGAAGCGTGTTCTACACATACACGATCTTTCTCTTAAACTAGGTCCTTCTTTGAAACAGTTACTAATGCCATTTCATGGACTAATTGGCTGCGACTCAACAAGCTCAATAACGCGTTTAGCAAAGAAAAGACCATGGGACATGCTGGTTAAAGAATATGCAAAGTATATGCGTATGGCTGACACAGGATCAACTACTGCTGAGCTATCAGAAGATGTTATCACCAATGTGGAAGAATTTGTCTGCCACGTGTATAACGGGGGGCCATGGGATAGGGGTGTGAATGATTTACGTTACACCATGTACTGCAAATCAGGTGCAAAGGTTGAAAACATTCCTCCTACCAGGGATAGTTTGGTCGAGCACTTGAAGCATGTCAACTACCAGTGCTTTGTCTGGAAGAACGCTCTTGTTGGCACCTTTGATCTTCCACAGCTTGTTGGACATGGATAGGAGAATGACGGTGACATGCTTAAGCCAACGCTAATGACCATTGCTTGTGCACCTGAAAATATTTTGTCCTTCATCACATGCAGTTGCAACAAGTCAGCATGCCGTGATCGATGCTCATGCTCCAAGGAAGGTAACCCCTGTATTGAGGCTTGTGGATGTGGTGGGGAAGACATTTGCGAGAACCCAAACAAACATGGGACATCCAATGACAATGACGAATCCTCAGAATCTGAAGAGGAGCTATCGTCTGATGAAGATTATACTGACTGATGATACAGCCTATTTATAACTTTACTTTAATGTTAAGCCTAAGTGGCTTTTTATGCAATTAGATTTTCGTTCATACAAAACAAAGTTTTGTTTTATTACATAAGAGAACTGGCATATAAGATGTTACATTGTTTGTAGATAAGATTTACAACGTGTATACACTGTTTGGTATACATATTGCCCTTTTTGTTTTCAGATCCTTTTTGTCACACATCTTAGAAAGAAGTCCATTATTGCTTTCTGATGACATCAATGTACTGTGTGATGTTTTACCAAATAGAATTGTATTTAAAATATCATTCAGTTTTCTGACCATTCAACAAGCTTTACGAATTATCAGTTTTTGTCAACAAGTATAACTCCTAATCGGAATGGATATGGGATTTTAACCTTCAATGTTAAGTTTTTGTTGAAATGGTATATTTTCATATCCAAAAGAGTTTCTTAGGCAGCATACAACAAAGTTATGCTTTTTGTGAGTAATTTAAAAATGTAAATACATGCAGTGATATACATACTAGTTTTTCAAATAAACTTACAAGCTGTTTTTTTTATAACTTACATTGTTTTTATATAGAAAAAAAAAGAAAAAGAAATGCAATTTATTCTGCAGTGCTGAAGATATCTGTAAGTGTTTTTGCTGTAAAAAGATTACAATGAATGTAGATTAAATGGAAAGTAAATTGTACTGTAAACTTTAAATATTCAAACAAATAATGCAAATTGTGTAAATAAATTCATACATGTTACTTTGTATATTTTATATATTGTAAATTTTATAAATATAAACAAATCTACTTGTATATCTTTTCTATATATATTATGTTATCAAATTTTCAGATATAAAATACATTACATAGCTTAAGAATTAACTTTGATAAAACTGTTTTGAATACATGTATTTTATATGTAAATAAAGCAATCCAAATATTTATTTATTTATTTGTACATAGTGTATATACGTACCCCTTAAGTGACTGTTACCTTGTCGTGGTTAAGGGGCTTTCTGTATCGTTATGTAGGAGAATTACAACTAAAGCTAAGATTCAAGTTGTTTTCAAAACAACAATTAAAGTCTAATGAAACATATTAACAATGACTAAAGAAATATTACAGCCTTACACCATATGTTTAGGTGCATGTTCATGAGGCAAATGGGTATACAACCTTTTGATGTTTAAGTTTAGTTGAACAAAATAACGGTACACAACCAAAACAGTCAATTAAGCAAATATACTTTATCTAATACCACATAATATTTCTTTGTTATTGCCTTTTGCAGTAAAACCTCACAGAAATTCACTCAAAAGAAGACTGGGCTGTTTAGAAATGGAAATATTCATTAAAACATATTATCTTTAAGCTATGCAAGAAAGCAGTCTGATGGACAGCCAAATCCCCCGCCGTACTTTGATAAAAAGGCTCAACCTTATTACCTTCACCTGTGACCTTGACCTTGAGCTGGCTTGGCTTGTTTATGGGTTCTGCACAACAGCTCAATGAGGAGGATATTTGACCAAAGTTGAATGTAATCCTTCCATGGGTAGAGGAGACATGGAACGGACACAAAATTAAATGATTCAAACGCGTGACCTTCAACTGTGACCTTGACCTTGGGACGGCATGGATCGTTTATGGGTTGTGCACATCAGCACTCTGAAAGGAATAGTTGACCAAAGTTTAAAGAAAATCTATCAAAGGGTTCAAGAGATAAGGAGATGACAAAAAAATGTTACGGACAGACAGACGGACGGATGGATGGATGGACAAACAAACTGACAGATGGACAGACGGAGGTCATTCTTATAACCTCCGCTCCGCTTCGCGACTGGGGATATAAATACTCTTAAAAACTCAATCAAACCTTTGAAAACAGACTAAGCGAGGACACGTGATTATCTGCCCTGAATATTGTTGTTGAGTGGGGCGTTAAAGCTCAATTCAAACACACAAAACTTGTAATCATAAAGAAATAGTGTACATAGATTTTGAATCAATTTAGTTCATTTATAACAGCATTTCATTTAGTTATGCATTACGAAACGAATAAGGGATGCTTAAGAGAGAAAAAAGGGTATACACATTTATCTCCCCTTTTTATGTCTTTTTCCCCACTTTTTGGATTTTCCAATTCCATTTTAAAGATGCAGAGAGATCCCTCAACAATTTCATATCAAAGTTAAGTGTGAGAAAATAAGGTGTATTAAACTCCTTAAATATGAGTGCTACGAATTTCAAATCCCTGACTATTAGAGGTAAAAGCTCTATTATTGACAAAATTCCTGTTAGAAAAAAAAAACAATGTATTTCCGGATCAGACGCCGCATTAACATCACGTGAACAAGTTCGTGAAATGAACATCCCTTACACCCTTTATATAGAGAAAACTGGGGTTTAAGGGGGTATACATTATTTTACTTATTTCTGCTCCAAGACATAAGTTGTGGGAACTCGTTAGAACAGCCTCAATGAGGCGGTTCCAACGAGCTCCCAAAACCTATGTTCTGAGTATCAAAAAGAAAAATAACACAAATTTTCATCAGAAAAAAAAACTTTTTTGATATATGAAAAAAAAAAGAACTATATCACACGGATGTGTTATCGTAATGATGAGCACAAATACATACCCCTCTCGCGCTGGCCTTCGCTGACTTCCGATGTCTTCATCTTGGATTTTGTTTCCCGTTTTTTGTGTGTGCGTGTTTTTTTTTTTTTTTTTAAGTTTAACGCCCAGTCAACACGCGTATGTCATTTCTGAGCCGTTCATTTTATCTATCCACACTTTTCCTGAGCAGGCTTATACGTAAGCGGTTAACTAATAGAGCGCCCATTCTTTCGCTAGAAACTGACAACTGCCGGAAGGGAGAGAATGACCGCAGAAACGATTTCATGACCAATCTCCACGAATGAATGTTGCCGACCCCAGCAGGTATCGAACACGCGTCCTCCTGAACACAAGTCAGATGCGCATCCGACTGAGCTACCGAGGCCGGCTCATCTTGGATAAGAAAGCCATACACCTTGAGCAATAATTTCCAACCAATAAACTAGTATGAACTTAGGCACAGCCTAGATGCGGACATGAGCATTGTTAACGAAATAAAGGCACTGCCTTTTGAGCAAACACACGCATTTACACCTCTTAATGTAGTTAATTGTGGTGTAGGACAGAAAAAATATACTGATAGTGCTACCGTGGTAACTCAGTGGTTAGCTAGTTCACGGGTGGTAATCAGGGGAACTAGCTCGAAAATGAGTCAATGGAAATTTGTTCCCTCGACACATCCGGGAGCTCTCGAGCTAGCTCCATCACCAGAAAACTTGAAAACAAAGGTAGGTCTCGAAGAGTTTTATCACCATTATTTTCTTTGTAAACTATTTATAAAAAAATCCGGAAATGCAGTTCCACATAGAAATGATTAAACTTTGTACCTCGCTAGAATTTGCCATGGAAATTTGCAGCGCTGGAGTATGAATGAAACTAAACTTTTTATCACGGACCTGAAAAATTGTCAATTTATGTCAACACGGAGATTTTGGCTGACGAATTTTTCATTTTCCGTCAAAAGTACGCCCTTCACACTCCCAGAAGTAACAGTCCTAGTGAAATGAAACATGGAACGTTTGAAATAAGCAAAATATTTTGGCCGTGATTACGTTACTTGCCACTTATGACGAAATTACTGTACGAGCTAGTCTTCTCGACAATCGAGCTAGTTCACTCGACATGGAGATAGTGCCCTCAAAGATGAAACATTCATCAGATGACTGGGGCCTGGTTCGATGTCTTTCTATGGTCCCACCCAGTTTATCCAACTGGTTTCTTTACTCTGGCTTGTGGGCCTGGTGGTTAAGTGCGCTGTCTGTCTGGTTTAACCATTTAGCTGCAAACTCAAATTGAGATTTGATATAATACATTTTTATATTGAATGTTCGATTTTCTTTTCAGATGGGCGCTTTCCAAGGAAAAAGTTCCAAAGGACTATTCCTGAGCAGAAAAATACCGGACATGCAACAACAAATATATATATATATATATATATATATATATATATATATATATATATATATATATATATATATATATATATATATATATATATATATATATATATATATATATATATTCCTGTGCTAGATACACTGTAATCGGGCGCCTCTTTACTTTTATTCCCTAGATTATTATAGTTATTTATGAATCATTTGACTAAGTATCATCCCTACATTTTGAGTAATTTATCCGATAGAGGCTTTTGTCTGTCTGTCTGTCTGTCCATCCGTCTGTACGTTTGTTCGTTCGTTCATCCGTCTTCCAATGGACCCATCCATCTTAATACTCACTCACTTACCCCTCTCTGTAGTGTACCCATCCATCCAACCAACATCCATCCATCCATTGATCCGTTCTAAATTGGAAGCAACTAGGTGGGCGAAATGACTCAGGGGGCGAAAAGACCAGGCTTGTGGACGAAACAGCTATGGGTGCAAAATGGGGCGAAACTTCCAGGGAGGAACGACTGGGGGCCGTCTTGTGTCCATAGTATCTTGTTACTCCACTAGCCAGAGGTAAAGAAACCAGTTGGATAAATTGCCTGGAAAGACATCGAATCAGGCCCCAGTCATCTGATGGATGTTTCATCTTCATTTTTTGAGGGCAATATCTACACGTCGAGTGAATTGGAAGGAGGCGAAGCAACTAGGTGGGCGAAATGACTCAGGGTGCGAAAAGACCAGGCTTTGTGGACGAAACAGCTATGGGTGCAAAATGGGGCGAAACGACCAGAGAGAAACGACTGCGGGACCGTCTTGTGGGCATAGTATCTTGTTACCCCAGTAGACAGAGGTAAAGAAACCAGTTGGATAAATTACCATAGAAAGACATCGAATCATGCCCCAGTCATCTGATGGATGTTTCATCTTCATTTTGAGGGCAATTTCTCCATGTCGAGTGAACTAGCTCCTTGTCGAGAAGACTAGCTCGGACAGTAATTTCGTCATAAGTCGCAAGTTACGTAATCACGGCCAAAATATTTTGCTTATTTCAAACGTTCCATGTTTCATTTCACTAGGGATGTTGCTTCTGGGGGTGTGAAGGGCGTACTTTTGGCGGAAAATGAAAAAATCGTCGGCCAAAATCTCCGTGTTGACATAAATTGACAATTTTTCAGGTCCGTGATAAAAAGTTTAGTTTCATTCATACTCCAGCGCTGCAAATTTGCATGGCAAATTCTAGCGGGGTACAAAGTTAAATCATTTCTATGTGGAACTGCATTGCCGGATTTTTTTTATAAATAGCTTACAAAGGAGAAAATGGTAATAAAACTCTTCAACACCTACCTTTGTTTACAAGTTTCGTGGCGATGGAGCTAGCTCGAGAGCTCCCGGATGTGTCGAGGGAACAAATTTCCATTGACTCATTTTCGAGCTAGTTCCCCTGATTACCACCCGTGTAGTTACTGCACTTACCACCGCGCCACAAAGTGCACCGTCCCTGGGATCGGGACGTTAACTGGAGACCCCACCCACACACACACGCCCCTGTGCAGGGAGAATCATCCCCTATGCAGGTTAAATATCCTTACCGTAATGTCATGATTACCGTGAAGGCGTCCGTCCTGCAAATCGTCAGTTGTGACATATCTCAGTAATAGAAGATAGGTAGTAAGTCACGCAAACAAGTCCTTAGTAAGGTACCGATGGTATTCGTGGGGGCGTACTTTACATTTCTAGCAAAATAAGGGGAGTCAATGACATCATTCCCCTATGGTATTTTCACCATTTTGGCAGTATTTTCTGTGTGTCTCAAACTGAGGTCATTTGCAACTTGTTGTCAGACCAAAACAATGGATTTCGAAAGAGGCAGACGTGAGAAAGACAGCTTACTCTGACCAAAGGCCAAGACCATGCAGCAGGAATAGATGAAGACCAACAGTTATACACCGTCGCTCTAGACTTTAGCAAGGTGTTTGACAAAGTGCTACATTAATAACTTGAGCACTGTCAAGTCCAGATACGACAAAATATAAAGCAGTGGATCCAGAGCTTCCTGACCAATAGGGGCTAACCAGACCTGGTCAAAGGCTAGTTTTCCACGATTACCCAAGCCATATCCGGTGCCCCTCAAGGTGCCATGCTCGGACCATTGTTGTTCTGCCCATACACAAATGACCTGCCACAGCCTTTTTCTATGACAAGATCTCAGAAAGTAAACAGAAACCTGGCGTTTCTTTGTATGCCAAGAAGCATAACCGGCTGGACTGAAGATGTTAAAACATGATGGTAGAGAACAAGATTAGACTTATCCTGGATTATGTCACGTCAGTATGGGACCAACATACTAGTATCCAGCAGCTGGAGACAATGCAACGGTGAGCAGCTTGGTTTGTCAGCTAGCATTACCTCCCGAGTGATACAATACCTTTGCCCGTCCATGCTTATAAACCCAATTGGTTTCATTGGGCGGCAGGGCTTGAGCTGTCATTTCATGTCAAAGTCGGGTAAAAGTCCCACAAACTTGGAAGCAACGTCTCCAAAATGACCTTTACAGTGTTGACGGGGACGTTAAACCTCAAATCAAACAAACAACCAAACAATACCTTTGCCGGCAAACTGACAAGCGTTGCCGGGCATGATCTACCTCTGGGCTAAGTGGACATCCATGCTTGCAGGTTCTCCGACCGTAAAAAAGCAGCGAACAGCAGAGGATACTTCCTAGGGTATATGGACCAATATCTGTCAACTCTCCTTCATTACCACGGGCATCACACTTAAGGAGGGAGTGTTTGAGTTTTACGTCTCACCAACAGCTAAAGTCATACGGAGATTGGACCTCGGTTTAAAGACCCATCCGAAAGTCTGGAGAAGCCCGGGATCGATTCTGCGACCCCTGGTTAACAAGGCGAGAAGCATTACCACTACACCACGGAGGCTTCTATCAGTCTTTAAGGGCCAACGTCCTCAGAATATTGTCACATCAGGGATCCATGAGGGCTTCAAGAGGGATCATGCAAGTCTTCCCTAAACTACATAAAAACTGGTTTTCAAAGGTTTTAATTTATTCTGTTGTGAGCCAAAGGTGAAGTTTATCTTGCATCACTGGGGAGTCCGACTGATATTAACTTACAGCTGGACAAGGCCTGCTGTCCTTGCAACAGGTAGGGGTAGAGGGTGGAGGGGCGTTGTTATACATTTTTACTCGTTTTCTTCTTTCTCCCTATACCCTCCCCTCCCTTGCTTGTCAACTACTAACTTTTCTATCTATTTTGTCCCTTTCTCTGGGAGACGGCACAAAATGAACGACCAGGGTTGATGTGTCGCTTATCCTGAAATAATTGTGTTAGCTTCACCGCCGCGTTGCGCATAGCCTTAGTATGACAAGGCTCCAGTGTTCATGGGAAGAAAATTAGATAGGGTGTCTCAAAGTTAGTATGCAGCATGAACACTTTAAAGCAATGTGAAGCGACCTGGATCGTTTCGCCCGTGGGTCGCGTGGGTCGTTTCGCCCATATTTTTATTTAGGCCCTATGGATAGAGGTAAGGAATGTTTTTGGTTTATAAAGGGGTCGAGGGGATGCGCGGAGTCGGTGTGCTATTGCCTGTTTATTCACTATCTGTTTATTATGAACTTTATATTGTAATGTCCTCGTTTAGTGCAGCTGGGCTTCTACGTTAGGTTAGGGCAAATGAGCTGCCAAAATTTTGAGAAAGAGATGCGAGGTCACATTACATTTACATGCCTATACAATATCATGTGATTTTATGGCTGTGAAAATGGCAATTTGTCGGTGAAAAAAGGTGATATTTTTCTCATTTCTGCTCAACACAGATTGTGGGTTAGAAATGTCTCATTGTCTATATTTAAGAACAGAAATAAGCAAAAATAATGTAAACCTGAAAACCCGCTTTCCGCTATAAAAATGGGGATAAGGCGGTGTACATTGCATAGACTTGTCAACGTGATGATTTATTTATTTCCATCCCGTCAATTCGTCTGTCTACCAAAGCACCATTCCATCCAATCTATCTCCGTTTGTCCCTCCCCATTCGGGCGAAACGACTCACGGGCGAAACGACTCACCTCATACGGGCGAATCGACCCACCCCGAAATTAACGCGAAACAACTCGGGCCGAAACGACCCACGTGCGAAAGGACCCGGATTCCTTGAAGCAATAGCGTCGTATGCTTTGGGATCTGCGGCTCATCATCACTTTGTAAATTTTGGGCAGGTAGAAATCCGTAGGTAGCCAGCTAGCTAATTGTGTCTCTTACCATTCCAAGGTTTTTTTTTTCTTATTGTTAAAAGCTGAAATTACTTGGCCAGACGAGAAGCGCTTTCCACTCTGGCGAATAGCTCCGGTAAACCTTCGTTAACTGCTCCGGTAACTCGTTGGTTCAAGCGCGGTGCTGGATGTTACCGACTAATAATTAGAGATGCATATTGGAAGCATGTTTCCAGCATCTTTACCTTTGATGATGAAAATATTGATCCCGAGGGCCCCCAGAAGAATGGAAAAGTTAAGAAATTTTGGTCATTTGTAAAGTCCCTGAAAAAAGAATCATTTGGGATCACTTCACTTAGGGAAAATGGAATTTTGAAAACAGAATCGCGGGAAAAGGCAAATATATGTTATAAGCAGTTTCAATCGGCGTTTACACGTGAAGCTGACGGTGAGCTACCATCAAAAGGTACAAGTCCGTTCCCCTCTATGGGGGACATAACAGTTGACCCCAAAGGGGTCGCAAAACTGTTGGACAAGCTCAACATACATAAGGCATCTGGGCCTGACGGTCTGCATGTCAGGGTGCTTAAGGAATGTAGTGCTGAAATATCTCCCCTGCTGGCCTTTATTTTCAATGAATCACTTGCTCGGGGCACTGTACCAGATGACTGGCGACAAGCAAACGTAACCCCGGTCTTTAAGAAAGGAGAAAAATATGATGCTGCGAATTACAGACCGGTGTCGCTCACATGCATCTGTTGCAAAACCCTGGAGCATATATTAGTTAGCAACATTAACAAGCACCCAGCCTCTGAAAGCATTCTTGCTGACTGTCAGCATGGTTTCCGAAGTCGAAGGTCTTGTGAAACTCAATTAGTTCAGTTCTACCATGACAGAGTGAGCAATCTGGATTGGGGCCATTAATCGTGGCCACAAACAGACTGACCTGATTATCATGGATTTTGCCAAGGCCTTCGATAAGGTACCTCACAGGAGGCTATTGTACAAACTAGATCATTATGGGATTAGAGGATCCACACTTAAGTGGGTTAGCTCATGGCTCTCTGGACGCACTCAACAAGTTGTACTTGACGGCCAAGCGTCGGATCCAGTCCCTGTTTTGTCCGGTGTCCCACAAGGTTCGGTACTTGGACCGGTCCTTTTCTTGATATTTATTAACGATCTTCCTGATAATATCAGGTCATCTGTTCGCTTGTTTGCTGATGATTGTGTTTTGTATAGGAACATATATACTACTTCTGACTGTCTTATCTTACAAGATGACCTGAATAGCCTAGCACGTTGGGAGGCCGATTGGCAAATGAAGTTCATTGTGGCCAAATGTCATTCAATGAGGGTATCACGGCACCCTCCAGACAAGCAAATTAAATTCAACTACTCATTACATCAGCATACTTTGGAACATGTCCAATCCGCAAAATATCTTGGTATCACCATTACTGATAATCTTGATTGGGGTCAACATATTTCTGAGATTACCTCTAAAGCAACTAGGACATTAGACGTAATTTGGCTTTTGCACCTAGGCAGACAAAGGGTGTTGCATACAAAACCTTGGTTAGACCTCAATTAGAGTATGCATCACCTGTTTGGCATCCCCATGTTAAAACTCAGGTTCAACAGGTTGAGAAGGTTCAGAGGACGGCTGCCCGATGGACCTGCAGGCGATGGCGGAACAGAAACAGTGTTGGTGAAATGCTCGATGAGCTGGAGTGGCCATTCTTGGAGGCCCGTCGCGAGCAGTCCTCTTTAACCTTCTTTTATAAGATACAGTCTGACACAGTGTCTCTTAATAAAGATAAATACTTGACCCCTGTGACTACTTCAACTCAAACAAGGGCATCAAAACTAAACAGCAGTCAATATCGTAGGTACCAGGCCTATAGTGATGCCCTGAAGAATTCTTTCTTCCCTAGAACTATTTCTCAGTGGAATAGTCTTCCCTCCTCTGTGGTAAATGCCAAAACTGCAGAGGAGTTCAAAGCCCGCATGGTGTAGATTGGGATCCAGACGTGTGCGTTTTAGTACACCTCTGAAAGCAGATTGTAAATAGTTTTAAGAACCCATCCAGTGGGTGTGTTTGTTTGTTTTTTTTTTTTTTGCTAAATTCTAAATTTAGCGCACCACCCAACTGAGGTAATGGCCAAGTTTGACCGACTCAGTATATGAAGATAGATAGATAGACTAACCATTTCGGCTCAGTGTGATACGTTTCAGTTCATTTATACGAGTGAGCTAATTTCGAAACATTCCCCGCGGTCAAACTTCAGTTTTTGTGTTAACAAAAAGGAATTGTGTAAGTCAGGACAACGAATAAAATATGAGCATTAAATATGATTCTGATAAAAAAGAGTCAAATATCAATACGGAAATCGGCTGGTGGAAAAAGGCAGTTGTTTTATGTGGAGTAAAAACAAGTTAACCAGTACGAGACGGTTGTCTCGCATAGTCTCACCGAGATTTCACGTGATTTGACCATGAAAAAATCTTTCTTAGGGTAGCCAAACGTTTTTATGACTACGCGTGTACGTCTTAGTCTATAGTCGGACATCTTGCACATGCCTGTGGCATCTGCCCATGTCCGTAATATATTAACCTTCTTTGATTTTCATTAGCTTGGTACTTTATTTATTCGTTTTCCGATACAAAACTCGCACTCTTACATGGCGTAAACATTTTCTCTTTGAGCACCGTGACCGACATAGTGTGTGCAGAAGGGCGCGTTTGATGACGTCACATGTAAACGACGCCCGCTAAAAAAATATTTTTGAAAACTCTGCAACCAATTACACGGACAAAATGTCGTCAAAAGGCTTTCCATTATAGCAAATTCGTTATTTTTTTATTCTTGGCGGGGAACATGGGATCATACTCCCCGCCTGAGAGCTCTAACACATTACGTTAACACACCCGTGCGACATAGTGCATTTTCTCACATTTTCAAAAAGACCATTTTTCTGATGAAAATCTGTGACATTTTTCTTATAAAAACTGCAAATATAGGTTGAGGGTGCTCGTTAGAACCGCCTCATTGAGGCCGTTCTAACGAGTACCCACAACCTATGTCTTGGAGCTAAAATAAGAAAAACAACGTATACCCCCGTAAACCCCAGTTTTCTCTGTATAGAGTGGGGTATAGGGGGATCTTCGTTTTACGGACTTGTTTACGTGATGATCACGAAAACACGCCTCTATAACTTTGACCCCCTTGAACCCCCACTATGAGGCGGTTCTAACGAGTGCCCATAATCCATATTTTGAGCAGAAATAAGAAAAATATCACAATTTTTCATCATAAAATTTTCTTTTTTTTCAGCGATAAAGGTGGCAATGTATTTGTATAGGCGTGTTTGCGTAATGAGACGGGGAATATGATCCCATGTTCCGCATCAGGAATCAAAATAACTTAAATAAATCTGATGAACATGTGTAATTGTCAAACATAGATTCATTATATGAGGCCGAAATGATCGTCATTGGTTCTGCCGTGAAATATTATAAGTTACTGACTGATCAACCATAGAAGTAGGGATTGTCAAAATTAGTAAATAGGCCCTAATATTACATGCTTAACGAAAACATACCACTATTCCTCAATGAATTTAAAAATGATAGCCACCTCTGGCCTAGGAAGATTTATTTTCTTTAAGGAAATAAATCCCTATAGCCGGTCCTACTTTTCCAATGCAATCGTTGTTTTTAAACGCGGGAAAGTTTATTCCACGTCGACGCCGTGTTCTTGACGTGACGTCGTGACGTCAACGGCGTCTAAACAACGTACAGTATGCTTGACGTTAGACTCGGAGTCAGCGTTGAAATAAATATTACATAGGTATAACCTCGCCTCGCCTATTTTAGATATTGTACTTGCTAGAACAGGTAACAATATGACCACTAACGAGCTCGTTAAGCTAACGAGGCTTTGAACAAATGGGCTCTGAAAAATTTCAGTAGAAAACAAAGGGTTGCATGGACGGCGTCATGTAACCCATCTAATAATTTTTGACCCCCTTGAACCTCACATTTCTATACTAAAACTGGGGTTTGCAGGGATAAACCTTATCTTTTCTTATTTCTGCTCTAATCTATATTTTGAGCAGAAATAAGAAAAAAATCACAATTTTGCATCTTAAAATTGTCAGTTTTTTTCGGCGATAAAGGTTACAATGTATTTGTTTAGGCGTGTTTTCGTAATGCAGTGTCATAACGTGTGGTCATGCGATTTTAATGATTCGCTGTTATCCACCAAATAACAGTGGCGATATATGATATATTCCTATACCTCACGTGACTTTCTCAGACAAAACTCCCATAAGCCTGAGGGTGATCATTTTTACTATCACCTGCGATAATTTCGACTATCACATGCGCGGAATTGGGTGCGCGTACAGTTCGGTTCTTCTGTCTAGCTGGAGAAAATGAGTATAAACCAAAATTGTAAGAATGTCGAGACATTTTGGTATCAAAATGTGTCTTTTATTTAATTAAGAGAACGCGTACCCACACTTTAGGGCTTTTTTCAGAAATAATGAAGTTAAAAAGCGTTTGGACTTGTGAATTTCTGTTTCACGACCTAACGTCGCCTGTGTAGAAAGCCGACGTTATCCGATAATTTGGAACGTGATTGAGTCGAAATTCACTTGTGAGCTGTCCTATATCTTTTCATTAAAATCCCTTACCATTATTAGTTTTGTTCGGTATGATAAAATAAATATTACATTCCTGTGAGGGTGATAGTGAAAAATGTCACCCTTCGAAATATGAATATCAACCTCGGCTGCGCCTCGGTTGATATTCATATTCCTCAGGGTGATATGTTTCACTATCACCCTCACAGGAATATAATATTTATATAATCCCATTTTAATGTACATGTATTACTGCAGTTGGAAATATTTGATCGCACTGAATGATTAATGGATGTGTTGGTTTTTTAAAAGCGGATGGAAACATCTCCAATAGAGGTCGTTTTGTTTTATTTTATTTTATTAATTTATTTTTATTTTTTGAAAACACTGTGTCTATCTTATAATAGGCCCTCTGTTTTTAGCAAGAAGGGTGTCTTCTTCATTCAAAGATATTTAGAGAAGGACACATTTATAGAATGACTCAAATTCTAGAAAGACCCAGAGGAAGTCAAATAAATTATCTGTCTGATACGGAACCCGGAAAGGTACATTCAATTTTATTTTATTTTTAATATGTTGTGCGAACAAGATATTAAGTTGTGCGAATAAGATATTATCTTGTCCGGACAACATAATTTATCTTGTGCAGACAACACATTATCTTGTGCGCACAAGATAATATCTTGTTTGCACAACTTAATATCTTGTGCGCCCCATATTATCTTGTTTGCACAACATAGATCTTGGGAAGTTGTGCGAACAAGATATTATCTTTTCCGCATATGCGCACAAGTTATTATCTTGTCCGCCCAAGATCTATGTTGTGCGCACACTTGTGAGGACAAGATAATATCTTGTGCGCATAACTTAATATCTTGTGCGCACAACTTTTATAAAAAAAAAGAATTCATGTCCCTTCCCGGGTTCCGTAGCCTGATAATAATATCGAAACTAACACGAGCGTACCAAGATCATAACCGACTACAATAAGTTCTTTAGCGATATATTTGTGATGTGACAGATGTGCAATATTACATTCAGATTAAAAGCGAAGTTTTATTTTCTTTCAACACAGAAGGATGTGGATATCAGCTCTCGAAGTACATACACAATGAACACTAAGACTATTATTCTGGTGAGCATATGAACTACATATCTAATTATTATTTAATTAAATCTTTAACAAGTGTATTTTAAAATACTCCGTATGAGAGCATGTTTCCTTACATGGCTCATAAAATGAGTTTTTACATGTAATATGCCATGCATAACAGAGAAATACCATGATTTCTATCAGACATAAATTTGATATTTTCCTTCTTGCTGAAAAGAAATATTTCCTCTTAGCCGGCGAAATAAATCTTTGTAGCGGGAACTACTTTTGGCACAAGATAAAAGGTACTGCTCGCTGTATTCAAACGCGGGAAAATTTCCGATACGTCGACGTTATGCATGACGTCATCTCAATGGCGTCTGAGAAATATCAACAGACGTTCAGAGTGCGTGACGTTCGAGTGGGATGGAGCGGTGAAATAAAGATTATCTGTACATAGCTATTGAATGAGGGGTATGTTTGGTTACCGTTCTATCGCTTTTTTCATTGTTTCATCACTATAATAACTTTATTTATTTTATTTTCATTCATAACAATAGGAAGAGCTTTCAAGATGGCGTCTATACAGTTTTTGTTTCAGTCAGCTAATTTGTCACTGCGTCGACTACCTTTTGCATGGACTGTATATTAAGAGTGAACTGCACATAGAATAAAATGCAAAGTAACCCATCAGCTCTACCAAATGCATGTAATATACCGTTTATTGACTCAGTCGTTTTTAAATATGGCTCGGGAGGTTGAACATCGGGCAAAGAAACTCGTGCGCAAGCGCACTCGTTTCTTTATGGGATGTTCAACCTCCCTCGGTTTATAAATCCCATATATAAAATGGGTTGAATAATAAACTCATATATAGTGTTCTTCATCGAAGAAAATCGATTGAACTTACTTTTCAGATTCTATGATAGTAGAGAAGCCAAAGTGGAGAAACGGAAAAAAACACGGTTTTAACGGATGTTTAACTATTATAATCTCTTAGTAGATAGTGTAGGAAGTATTTAAAAAAAAATCGTTCAATTTAGGAAATAGTCTTTTTCAAGCAGTTTCCATGGCAACCCATAATATAAAGTCCGACCAACCGCCGTGCAACCGAACAGCGAGGCAAAGTTTCCACTTTATAAGTGCCAACGAGCAAACACGCGGTCTGGCGTATAACACCCGTGCTATAACCATTTTTTTGATTTTGTATTTCATGACACATTTATTCTAGACTTCGAGAAGGCTTTTGACAACTGGATCAAAACTTTCCTTTTTGGCCGTACCCAACGTGTAGCCCTAGAGGGGGAAACCTCATCCGAAATTCCGGTCACATCTGGGGTTCCCCAAGGATCAGTACTGGGACGATCCTGTTTCTTTTATACATCAATGACCTACCAGAGCAGATCCACTCACAGGTCAGACTTTTTGCAGATGACACGGCAATATATTTGGCTGTCCGCAGTGATGCTGACTGTACCTTATTGCAAAGGGACCTCCAAAAGCTTGAAACTTGGGAAATTAACCCGGGTAAATGCCAGGTCCTACACATTTCCCGTTCTAAAGAACCCATTAGACACAATTACATTCTCCACGGTGAAGTCCTCCAGGAGGCTGATCATGCCAAGTACCTAGGCCTTGAGTTTAGCAGTGATTTAACTTGGAACACCCACATTCATAACGTGACCACCAAAGCAAATCGGACCCTGGGCTTCATACGTAGGAATATACGCACCAAACATCAAGGCATACGTGAAACAGCTTATGATACCCTTGTTAGGCCCCAGCTTGAGTATGCCTCCCCTCTGTGGAGCCCATATACCCAGTCAAATATAAACAAAGTTGAGCAAGTCCAAAGAAGAGCAGCTAGATGGGTCAAACATGACTACTCTTCATATAGTAGTGTGACCCAGATGCTTAATACCCTGGAATGGAGATCATTGGAACAGAGGCGGGCAGATGCTCGCCTCCTATTGTTCTACAAGATAGTATATGGCCTTGTCGAGATTCCGCTCCCTACATACACCCGACATCAAATCAGAACTACTTAAAACATGCATACTATGCACTATTCAAATCCCTACTACTGCCAGTTACTATAAATACAGTTTCTTCCCCTTGGCTTTGGTACAATGGAATCACCTTCCTCCTCATGCTGTTGTGTGCTCCGATCTGGATTCTTTCAGATCGACCTTATGCACCCTCCATCACCCAATGCCATGAACCGTGAAATATTGTTTTTATCTGCTTTTAATCTCTACTTTACTATTACTGTTTTAACTTTCAATTCTCCTTAAATCTAATACTTTTTCTTCTATCACACTTTTCTTTTCTGGCGCGCGCAGCTGCACATAATCCTCGCGAAAGGGTGCTGCAGGATATATAGATAGATAGATAGACAACCCTCCGCATGAACTACTTAAATCTAAGTTATTTGGTTATGGAATTGGGGGAAAGACCTTCAAATGGATAGATTCCTTTCTTTGCTACAGAAAACAGCGGGTTGTTGTTAATGTTGAATCTTCAGAGTAGGCTACAGTTCTGTCTGGAGTCCCGCAAGGGACCGTCCTTGGTCCAGTTTTGTTCTCCCTGTACATCAATGATATTTCAACTGACATTGACTCAGAAATAAGACTGTTCCGAGATGACTGTGTTTGTTACCGGGAAATTAGAGATACAGATGACTCATTGAAACTTCAGGCTGACATAGATAGATGAGGATGTTGGGCCCGAAAATGGGGCATGAGATTCCAGCCAGTTAAATGCAATATTATGCATATAACTAGGAAGAGATCTAATAAAGTTGAGGCTTCTTACACCTTAGATGGAACGGTCCTCGAGAATGTGGACGCCATTAAATACCTTAGAGAGACAATCTCAAACAACTTGAGATGGAATACTCATATTAGCAACATGTGTACTAAGGCAAATAGAACGCTTGGTTTCCTGAGGCGAAATCTTCATCAGTGCCCCAAGAATGTAAAAGAAGCAGCATATAAAGGTCTTGTTCACCCAATCTTGGAATATGGTAGTTGTATCCGGGACCTTAGTGGAGTGGTGCTTAACGAAGAAATTGAGAAAGTTCAGAATAGAGCTGCTAGATTTGTAACAGGCAATTACTGCTTTGAAGCTGGGAGCATGACTGGAATACTTGGAAAATTAAAATGGGAGTTTCTCAAGAAAAGGATAAAAGACAGTAGGCTAATCCTTTATACAAAGGTCCAAAGGGTGCTGCCAGCATCCCAACAGATGACCTTGTTCCCCAGCTAGACACTGTAGAAATCACCATTCGTTGGCGTTTCAGACCCGCACTGCAAGAACTGACATTTATAAAGAGTCGTTCTTCCCCAGAACCATTAGAGATTGGAATGTCCTTCCCGATTCGATTATTTCGACAGCTGAAGGTGCTGATGATTGTGTAGCTAAATTTACCTCTTTGGTTATAGCTAGGGACTAACTTCCCACATCACAGGTCCTGGTGTATGAATGTCATTTGACGTGTCACCAGTAACAATTCTGATTCTGATTCTGATGACAATTTTCGTGATCTGACACGAAAAACTATCACTACCTTGTATTTATCTGAATTTATTAACTAGAGATCCATAAAATTAAAGTTCTTACAGTCCCGATGCAGAAAAGTCTTCAAAGTTATGTCACATTTAGAGCTAATATCATAATGTCAATAAAAATGAAAATGTTTTGCGCAGTTTATGATACCGAGAACCCTGTTTTAGATGTTTTGTGTGTGTGTGTTAAAATTCTGTTTCGATCGTTAGAGTCATGAACATAACAACAGGCTCTGAAAAAAAGAACAGATTGTGCAAAACAAAATAATAAAACTGTATGTATTGATTTTACCTTTTTTATTTTGGATAGCCATTTGGCCATTTTCAGGGAAAGTATCTGTCCTTTTGGCTTTCCCCTTGGGGTTTGGTTTGTTCATGTTCGTGCTACTTTCCCTTTGGTGTCTCTGATGGGAAGTGTGGGGCAAGGATCGATTCCTGGATATTGCCTTCCCTTCTATTATACATAATCGGTCTACCACTACAGAAGCCTTTCAACAGAAACTGACAACTCATCACGAAAACACGCCTATATACTCCACTTTCATGTAGTTAAACTGGGGTTTAGAGGGGTATATATCATCTTTCTTATTTCTGCTCAAACACATAGAATGTGCGTACTCGTTAGAACCGCCTCTTCGCGGCGGTTCTAACGAGAACCTGCAATCTATTTTTCGAGCACAAATAAGGAAAAATATCAGAATTTTTCATATGAAAATTTTCATTTCTGGTAGTAAAATTCTACCAATATATTGTATTTGAATAGGCTTGTTTTCGTGATGTGCCTTCCTTGAATCAGCTGAAGGGAGGAAAAGTGACTGCAGGGAAATACTTTTTATGAATGGATGTTGCAATGCCGGCAGGGATCGAACCCATGCCCTCCAGGTTACAAGTCCATTACGAAAACATGCCTATACCAATACATAGTAATTTGTTTCACCTAACAAATGAAAATTTTATGATGAAAAATCGTGATATTCTTCTTATAAATGCTCAAAACACAGGATGTCGGTGCTCGTTAGAACCGCCTCATTGAGACGGTTCTAACGAGTACCCACAACCTATGTCTTGGAGCAGAAATAGGAAAAATAATGAATACCCCTGTAAACCCCAGTTTTCTCTATATAAAGTGGGGTTTGGGGGGTCTTCATTTCACGGGCTTGTTCACGTGATGTGACCGAGCTACCAATGTTGGTGCACTTCTTTTTTTAGATATGGCTTGATCAACGCCCGGTAATTTGATTCTGTGTTCCCAAAATATATGGAAACTGATATTTATGAATTGTATATTTGCACTTCTTGATATCCAAATATGCATATTCACTTCCACTTATGTGCATATTCATAATTAGTGTTAGAATTATGAAAATTGACAAAATGTCAATCAACCAACAGCAAAGGCTTCCATCAGAACTAAAATGTTATTCGTGCAAGGCAGCTTCATATTCATTAATATTCATGAATGGTCATTTTGGCATACCGCCCAATTCCATAATTTTATTTACTGATGATAGGGGAATGGTAGCTTTGCACTAAATACGGGAGGTACTGGATTTTATCACTTTGGGACAGAGCTTTTAGTTGCAGTCTAAATACACAATAATTATATCTGCAAGCTCAAAGAAATTGTTGCTGATTTTATATTGTCACCTCTCCTTTAAAAAGCCGGCTTGTATTCACTGCGAATCTGCATGTAAACAAACATGGCGGACCATAACTTGAAAAGGAGACGGGCAACATGTGGATTTTATTCTCATCAACTTGTTGAGCAGGATGGCTCTATAAATGAGTGAGGTTTGAAAAGTTTTGTATGTGTAGTTTTTGTGGGAGCATGTAAAAGGTTACTATTGTCGCCTATGGAAAATATTTTGTGGCAAGCTCCCGAATGGAAACACCTGGCAATTTTTTCCGCCATGGTTCAAAGGGAAACAACTTTCCGAACTTCATGTTTGCTTTTCTATAAGCTCTGTCCCACGGACAAAGGGGTCAACTATTTGTTACGAGCCAGCCGTAGCAGAAAGAAAAAAGCAAACAAGCCTTTTGGAAAAATTTAACAAAATTTATTTACAAGTTAACTTTAACCTGTAGAAGTAAGAAAATTAAATGTACTTAAGTCTGTTATGAAATATCCTGAATGAATCTATTTTCCTTGATCCCACAGAATTCACAGTCCAAAATGAAAAATAATATCCTATAACAATCTAACACAGAATTTAGAAATAACTTTACTTATAAGCCCAAACATCAAACTCCAAAGTCTGACTCAATGAGAAAAATCAAGCTCTTTTATAGACCCTAAGATTTCTCTAGAACATTCCAGAGGGCTGTGGAATAGGATGAGGTAATTCTCTAAAAATAATGCAACCAAGAACTTTCTGGAAGGTTCTGAAGTACTTTTCCTTGTAAACATGTTGTTTACAAAAATGAAATTAATCTGTGACTCGGTTTTCTAGAATCTTCTATAAGAAGATTAACAAGATATTTATAGCACTATTAGGTCAACACTGGGGTGAAAGTGGGAATCAGAAAAATAAATTCTTATGCATAACACTCCCCCTCTTCGAGGAAAAGAAAGATTTATGTAATAAAGCATTCTTTTGCTTTAAGAATAATAAAATATTGAGCATAGCATATAAAATTACATGTATCTACAATCCACTTTAGTAGGAAAGAAAAACACAACTCCTGACACTGCTCAAACTCTTGAAAGGGCATCAGGGATAATGTTATCTCTCCCTCTGATATGTCTTATGTCTAGATTAGACTCTTGTAGCATTAGACTCCACCTGAGCAACCGCTGATTTTTGTTTTTCATTTTATGTATGAAAGTCAGTGGATTGTGATCACTGAAAACAACAATCGGTGCAGTAGTAGGGGTAAGATAAACTTCGAAATGTTGCAGAGCAAGAATCAGAGACAAGCACTCTTTCTCTATGGTAGAGTAATTTCTCTGATGCTTATTAAAACTTTTTGGAAAAGTAGCAAACTGGATGATCCACACCATTTCCATCTTCCTGCAACAAAACACTACCTGCACCTACGTCACTAGCATCTACAGCTAGCTTAAACTCCTTTTCAAAGTTTGGTGCTAAGAGAACTGGTTCACTCTTGAGTATGGCTTTAAGTTTATCAAAAGCATTTTGGCATATTGCATTCCAATGGAATTTTGTTCTTTTGCTGAGCAAATTTGTCAAAGGCTCAGCAATGACAGAGAAATTATTACAGAACTTTCTGTAATAACCAGCCATACCAAGAAATCGCATCAGCTGTCTTTTGCACGTGGGTATGGGAAAATTTGAGATAGCCTCAACTTTAGCATCAATGGGCTTCACATGACCTTGACCTACAACATGACCTAGAAATGTCAAACTTGCATGGCAGAATTCACTTTTAGCAAGACTGATTGTCAATTTGGCATTACTCAGTCTATCAAAGAATGCTCGAATAGTCCCAAGATGTTGATTTCACTGGTCGTTGTATATGATAGCATCATCGATATAAGCACTGCAGCCTTCCAGCCCCGCAATTACCATGTTTATTAAGCGCTGAAATGTTGCCGGAGAGTTTTTCGTTCCAAATGGCATGACTTTATAGTTAAATAATCCGTCTGGTGTTGTGAATGCCAAAACCTCCTTTGCTCTATCTGTAAGTGGAATTTGCCAAAATCCTTTCAGAAGGTCGAATTTCGTTATGTATTTGGCATTCCCGATGCCATCAATGCAGTCATCCATTCTTGGAATAGGAAAGCTATCTGTTTTACTTAAGGAATTAACTTTCCTAAAATCTGTACACATACGATATGTCCCATCAGGTTTTGGTACAAGAATACAAGGAGAACTCCACTCACTTTGGCTTGGTTCAATAAAGTCATTGTCTAATAGATACTGAACTTCTTCTTTAAGATATTTTTGTTTCACAGGATTCATCCTGTATGGGTGTTGTTTTACAGGTTTAGAACCATTTATGTCCACATCGTGAAATATTTTGTCTGTCCGTGTTGGAATGTCAGGAAATAAGTGTTCATATTCAAAAATCAGCTGTTTCAGTTCATTCCACTGATTTGGCTCTAGATGTGACAGTTTCTGGTCAAGATTCCGTAGAATGTCAGAATTCTGAAGTTTTGATGATGTGGGATCCGACTTCACTGAATTAATATCTTCACAGTCATTGTCACATGAATTAAGTGGAACAGAGCTTACTAGATTGACTGATGTTAAAGATGTATTGTCCCTATCTATGTATTCCTTAAGCATGTTAATATGACATAGCTGCTTTAGCTTGCGCCTCCCAGGAGTGTTTATTATGTAATTTACGTCACTGATCTTTTTGTCTACAGTGTATGGACCATAATACCTGGCCTGCAACGATTTTCCTGGAATAGGAAAAAGAGCTAGTACCTTATCACCTGGTTTAAAAGGACTTCGGAAACTATGGGGGTTTTATGCCTCAATTTTGAAAGCTTCTGCAAGCGTCTGTAGTGTGTATATATGGAATTGACCTAATGTAGACTAAAAACTGACGTATGTCGAACATCATGGCATTTACCAAATGTAAAAGGATGGCACACTAGTAGAAAAATTCCACATTGAAGTGGGCGGGGGTGATAATTTTTGAAAAAAATATAAGGTAAAAAAATGACAATTCCATGTTTCATTTTCAAGTTGATATCAAGTTAGGGCTATTACAACTTAAAATTTTAACATATAGTGCTATGCACACATAAAACGCAGGTGCACTACTTCAATGCATTTTACACCAGGAGGTACAGTGCTCATCACAAATGGACACACCTGTACATAAATAATAATATTAGATATACACCTGTTATTTATAGAAGACAGGTAGCCTGCTCATTCAGGTATAACATACCTGTAATCTGTATGTACACTATATACATTGCACTTTAGGCAGCTACTACCATGGCTGATAAATGTACATGGTGTGGTTTTAATACCAAGAAGAGAAAATCGTCTTATGCTAATAGGCGCTCTTTGCTCGGTGACACCTATGCTTGGCACAGAGAATATTTGTCTAATGTCTGCAACATAGCAGATGTAAATGAGAGAGGCATTCTTTGCAGTAAATGCATAAGAAAGCTTAACCGTCTCAAAGTTACAAATGCACAAAACTGTGGTGCTGCAGAAATGGATTCCACCAGCAGTGATGCAGAATCCAGTACCAAGTCTGTTCCCCTCAGAGCCTCCTCTGTTGCGACAACACATGCAAGATGCATAGTTTGCAAAAGAACAGTGTTGGGTGGTATTTGTACAAAGATACCAACAGAAGCCCGTTTTGATTTGTTGATTCGTTTCAGGGTCTACTCTGATTCTGAATGCAGGATTTGTTTTCAGCATCTGGCTGGAAATCGCCTGGCAGAATCAGTAGAATGGAACACTTCCGGTGACGATGAGGAAATTTCACTCAGTTGTGACCAAGCCTCCAAGATTATAGAGCAATTTCTCATGTTGTCCAGAGAAAAAGAGCGATATTTTGCTATAGATTTCAATAACCCCTACTTTACGGACAACGACTGCTTGGTTTGGACTGGATGGACAATACAACAGTTCCAGTCAATGCTTGACTGCCTTCATACTACACATGACAGCCCTAACCGAGACAAAAGCACAGCTTTACTTATATTTTGGGTTAAGCTAAAAACAGGCCTTTCTTTTCAGCAGATAGCCTCTCTTCTGAATCAGAACAATGAAAATGGCCGGAAAATGGTTTCAAATGCTTTTAGCTCCGTCACATCCGATTTGGACAAATTTTTTGTTCCCCTACATCTTGGTTGTTCACACATAGCACGGGAAAAGGCCCTGTCTGAACATATGACAGCGTACTCCTCTGTGTTGTATGGAGGAAAATTATGCATCATTTGGGATGGAACATATTATTACATCCAAAAAAGTGGGAATTATAAGTTTGGGAGGCAAACATATTCAGGTCAAAAACATCGGCCACTTTTGAAATTTATGTCCATCGTTCTGCCAGATGGTTATGTTCTTGAGAGCATCGGCCCTTACTTTGCAGATGGCAAGAACAATGATGCTGGCATAACTCAACATATTTTGAGTTTGCATGGTGATCTTGTTGAATGGCTTCAGGAGGGTGATGTCTGTGTTGTAGACAGGGGCTTTAGGGACGTCCTTGATGTCTTTGAGGACCTTGGCCTCGAGACAAAGATGCCATCCTTCCTGAAGCCAGGTATGGCCCAGCACAACACAGAAGAAGCCAACCAGTCACGTCTGGTGACCAAAGTTCGCTGGGCTGTTGAAGCTTATCATGGCCGGATGAAAAAGTGGCTGTTTTTGATAAAGTCATACACCATGATTTTCTTGATGTGGTTGGACCTCTCAACAGGATTCTGACAGGGGCCATGAATGCTTTTAGACCTCCCCTGATATGCACAAATGATGCAGATGCAGAAATGGCAAGGAACATGCTTAGGAAAGCAGAGGAAACAAGAAACAACTTGTTCAGTCGGATTGAAAAGGGGTCTCTCTAGCAGAGGGCGATGGACAGTCCTGGATAGTAATGAAGCAGTTCCTGGCTTCCCCAAACTGTCACTTTCAGACCTGCAGGAATTAACCTTTGGAACATACCAACTGAAGCAGGCAAAGTCGTATGCTAAGGAGCACAAGTCGGAGGAAGGTGATTACACTATTGATGTGCACAGCAAGGCACCTGGTCTGTTAAGAGTCCGAATTCAATCTCGGCATATCAATGCAAAACGCTATTTCTGTTGGATTGAATACAGTGATAACCAGATTGCTGCTTGGTTTTGTCATTGTAAAGCAGGCCAAAGAACAGTAGGCTGTTGCGCACATGTGTCATCTGTCCTATGGTATTTAGGTCATGCACGACATCAAATGGAAGGTCAATTGCCTATTAAAAAAGGGCCAAATGTAATGAATGCAGCAGATCATTGAACTTGTGCGACTTTGTCTTGACTTCAGTTGTGTGGATTCGTCCAAAGCACCAGTCCTGTTGAGATTCTGAAATCATGTTGTTTACTGCAGATACAGAATGGATCAATTGTACCTAATCATTGCCTAGGGGTAGATTTGATAAGATGGTTGTCACAATGCAAAGTAAAGGGGAAACCCCCAAAGCACAGATGGCTACCTTGCGGCCATATTGTTTGACTGACCGGTTTTTGTCAGGGAGACACAACTTGGTATTGAAGGAAATCAATATGAAGGTTTCGATCAAATTCTTCCACTTGCTATGGAGCATATATGATAACAAGAAAAATTCAAAATGGCCGAGGGTGGCCATGTTTGTTGATGAACGGGAACTAAAATGGCAGGTGAACAACTAGACCACTAGGGGATAATTCCAGACAAGTTTCAAAAAAAAAATTTAACGAGTTGTCTCTGAGGAGATGCGATAACAAGATCCTAACAGCTTGAAAACTTCTGATTTTTTATCTTGGAGGAGATGTGATAACAAGAAAATATTTACTGACTTACGGACACCGAACTTTTGCCCTCTGAGATAATCGAAAAAGTTGTCTGCTTTGTTCATGACATATCATCTCAATGTGATGTAAAAACCTGCAAAATTTCATGGATATATTCAAAACGGTTTAGGAATTGTAGCCTGGACACGAAAGTATTACAGACAGATGCACGGAAGAACTGTACAACCTTTGCATGGGGTATAATAAATTATTATCTGTAAAGGAATGTTTCACATAATAATAATAATAATAATAATAATAATAATAATAATAATTCGTGCCGGGCATAGCCTTTATTAGCCAGAAGGTTACATCCACCTCAACATGGCAGGCACATATATGTCCACCTCCGCCAGGGTTCGAACCCACGACTACCGGATCAGACGGCCGACGCTCTAACCACTGAGCTATAAATATGCAAGTATCCTCAACAAACAGTTTTGTTTATATCATTTGCTTTTAGGAAAGAGTATACCTTTGACTACTAACTGTAGTGGCATTTTCTTTTTCATATTATTGACAACATACTGTAGGTAGTTCAATTGTCATGCTCAGCCAGGCATAAATATGTCCTTAGTTTAAAAATAAACCCTACTGTATAATGATACAGTATAGTTCCAAATCCTGTGAAGTTTTTCAATGATAGCGCTAAGCATGCATGTTGGTTTTTAGGATTTTTCACAGCCTTCCCCCCTTGCCCAAACACGACAGTTGGTCAGAGGATGTATAAGCTAAAAATACAAATGTATGCCAAATTGTTTTATTGGGCAAGGGGGGGGGGACATATACTTATTTAAAAGTTTCTGTTTCCTATGCAACTTTATAGCAACTTGACTCAATGAAGCCAAAAATCAACAAAATTAATATTTGAGCTGTAGACCAAAATGCATATCATGATAGAACAAAGTGTTACCTTTAAGTTGCCTCTGTGATGAGTTCATTTGGTTAAATTTGAGAATTTTATAATTTCCGGGGCAAATGTCTTAACAAAGTTTCCGAAGTCCTTCCTTTCTTTTGTCCCTATGTCATATAGCTGTTTCATTTTCCTTTGGGCTGACTGAAGATTGGTTCGAGCAGCCTCACAAGCTTTTGAAAGTCTAGTTTTGAAATCGGACACATACTGAAGTAAATTCAGGGAGGTGTCATCATTGGAGAGAAATTTCTCTTTGAGAAGTTTCAAAGGACCACGAATAGTATGGCCAAATACTAATTCAAATGGACTGAAGCCAAGAGATTCTTGCACAGATTCTCTTACAGCAAATAAAAGCAGATGGATGCCTTCATCCCAATCCTTCTCTGTGTCAAAGCAATATGATCTTATCATGTTTTTCAATGTTTGATGGAATCTTTCAAGGGCGCCTTGACTTTCAGGATGATAGGCCGATGACTTATACTGAACAATGCCAAGTTCATGCATTACTTGTTGAAATATTCCAGACATAAAATTTGAGCCTTGGTCTGACTGAATAGATTTAGGCAGCCCAACAAATGTGAAGAACTTCACTAAGGCCTTGACAATTGTCTTAGTTTTGATATTTCTTAAGGGAATGGCTTCAGGAAAACGTGTGGAAGCACACATAATAGTCAAAGATATTCACAGCCAGACTTAGTTCTGGGCAAGGGACCCTCACAGTCTGTAATTATTCGACTGAAAGGTTCATCAAAAGCAGGTATAGGCTGCAAGTGAGCCTTAGGTATAGTCTGATTGGGTTTTCCTACCATTTGGCATGTATGGCAGGACCTACAATGCTGAGAAACATCTGATTTTAACCCAGGCCAGTAAAAATGATTAAGAATCTTGGGATAGGTTTTATTTACACCTAAATGTCCTGACATGGGGGTTTCATGCGCCAAGTTTAATATTTCGGGACGGTAAACCCGTGGAACCACTATCTGATGGTTGACAGTCCACTCGTCTTCTGCTGAGACGTCTGGTGGACGCCATTTTCTCATAAGAATGCCATTTTTGACATAATAACAGACTGGGACCTGAGATAATTCCTGCTCATCTAAAGCCCTTTCAAACAAAGGCGAAATTTCAGGATCCTTGTGCTGTTCTATAGCTAGTTGAGACCTGGACATTTTGTCATGACCTAGATCTAAAGATGACTTATTCTCATGAAAATCTGCCTGCTGATCAGACAGGCTTGAAGACAGAGACCTTGTTATCTCGTCATTAAAAGACTGACCCAAAAAGGTATCAGTGAAATCAAAATCCTGCTTCCCATCAGCTTGCTTGGCCTTATGTGCCATAGCCCTTGTGACTGCACAAGACGGATAAAGATCAGGAATTTCCTGCACAATGGGATCAGGCGGTCGGTCTATGCAAGGATTATTAGTCAAAAGTGGGTTTACCACAACCTTATCTCCAGCTAAGTCATTGCCTAGCAACAAATGAACACCTTTAAAAGGTAAAGAAGGTCTAATACCAACAGCAACTGAACCGGATACCAAGTCTGATGACAAATAAACGTTATGAAGCGGAACATTAACAAATCCACATTCCACACCCTGAATAAGGACACTTTGGCCCATAGAAGTCTTCTCAGAAAAAGGCAGAGTATCTGCTAGAATAAGAGATTGAGAAGCTCCTGTATCTCGTAAGATTTTAATAGGGGTAGGATGGGCATAACTGTCACCATTTAGTGACACAAAACCATCTGATAAGAATGGTTCATAACACTCCATAACTGTATCAGTCTCAGATAATTTGGTATCAGAAAGAGTTTCCTCCCTTACACAAGACTGTGGTTTTGGCCTTATAGAAGTCAAGCCTGTAGGCTTAAGTTCCTCTTGTCTTTCTCTTTCTTTCCTTCGCTTTAATTTTAAACACTCAGAGATCAAATGACCTGTATTTTTACAATAATAACAGACTACTTGAGATTGAGATAAGGGATTCTGGTCTTTGTTTTCACCAGAAGGTTTGGAAAAATTCTGGCTTCTGTTTTCACCAGAAGGTTTGGAAGGATTCTGGCTTTTATTTTCACCAGAAAGTTTGGGCATAGTACTAGATGTATGGCTATAACTACCAGAAGGATTACTGGGATAGAATCTTGGACCTGTCTGTGGAATATAAGGTTTTCGAGGATAAGGCCTGTTCACAAATGAGACTTTATGAGTCAAAGCATAATCATCTGCCAAACGAGAAGCTTCCTCCAAAGTTTCAACCTGTCTCTCATCGAGAAAAGATTTAATGTCTGAATTTATGCACCGTTTGAACTCTTCAACAAGGACAAGCTGCCTAAGTTTGTCATGATTAGAGCCTACTTTTTTAGAAGAACACCACCTGTCAAATAACTGTTCTTTGGTTCGAGCAAATTCTACATGGGTCTGGGAAATTTCTTTTTTACAATTTCTAAATTTCTGCCTGTAAGCCTCAGGGACCAACTCATATGCCTTAAGAATAAGCCCTTTAACCAGATCATAGTCTGAGCTTTGCTCGACAGTCAGCTGAGTATAAATGTCTCGAGCCTTTCCGACAACAACGCTTTGCAAAAGTAAGGTCCAATGCTCTTTTGGCCATTTTAAATTTTCTGCAACTTTTTCAAAATGCATAAAATACTTATCTACCTCTTTTTCCTGAAATGGCGGAACTAATCTGATGTGCTTTGTGGCATCAAAGTAACTACCAGAGTCAAAAACAGGGGTAGTTTTCACCCTATCCTGACCCTGGAGTCCCAGTTCTTTCATCTTTAGTTGAAAATGCCATTTTTCTCTTTCTATTTCAAGTCGCTCTTCTTTTTCTAATTTTTCTTTCTGAAGGCGTTCCTCCATTTCTCTTATTTCCCTCTCCATTTCTAATTTTTCCATCTGCATTTGTCTCTGCATTTCTCTTTCTTTTTCCTTCTCTCTTTCTTCCATTTCTAATCTTAACTTCTCTAATTCAATTTGCCTTCCTATTTCAATTTGTCTCATTTGTAATTCAGTATGTGAAACCATAATGAGAGACAAAGCAGATGGATCAAAAAGTTCTTCATCAACAAAAAACTGTACCAAAATATTCTTAATTTCATGTTTTTTCATGCTTGTTTTGACAGCAGTGACCCCATAATGGGAAGCAATATCTAGCAAATCTGTCCTTTTGGCCAGATTAAACAACTCCTGAGTGGGCTGAGCCAAAAAGCTTCTCAAATCAAACGACATGTTTGCTTTTTTATTTGTTTTATAAAGTATTTATGGAAATACAGATTGAGGTTAATTTGACAAAGTTTTTTTTTTTTTTTTTAAATGACAAGCCAAAAAAAAATTCACATGAAATGACAAGTACTATTTCACCTGAAATGACAATTCACATGAAATGACAATCCCCTACATGCCTATGGGGAAATACCTACCTTTTGAAGCAACTGCCAAGACTATATCCGATAAGAAATGACAATTACTTGCCTACAAATGAAATGTCAGTCCTAAAATGCTCAAAATGTTTTTTATCCCGGACGAGCCCCCAATTTCTGTTACGAGCCAGGCGTAGCAGAAAGAAAAAGCAAACAAGCCTTTTGGAAAAATTTAACAAAATTTATTTACAAGTTAACTTTAACCTGTAGAAGTAAGAAAATTAAATGTACTTAGCTCTGTTATGAAATATCCTGAATGAATCTATTTTCCTTGATCCCACAGAATTCACAGTCCAAAATGAAAAGTAATATCCTTTTACAATCCAACACAGAATTTAGAAATAACTTTCCTTATAAGCCCAAACATCAAACTCCAAAGTCTGACTCAATGAGAAAAATCAAGCTCTTTTATAGACCCTAAGATTTCTCTAGAACATTCCAGAGGGCTGTGGAATAGGATGAGGTAATTCTCTAAAAATAATGCAACCAAGAACTTTCTGGAAGGTTCTGAAGTACTTTTCCTTGTAAACATGTTGTTTACAAAAATGAAATAAATCTGTGACTCAGTTTTCTAGAATCTTCTATAAGAAGATTAACAAGATATTTATAGCACTATTAGGTCAACACGGGGGTGAAAGTGGGAATCACAAAAATAAATTCTTATGCATAACATATTAAAGGAAAGAATTTGCTCCCCCAATTGACATGGGAGACAAAAATAATTCTGTAGGAGTCACCTCGCCTGAAGGTGTATCAATTCCCCTTAATTTCCTAGACAATAGTATTTGCAAAAGAAGCAAACCAACAAGGCTCAATAAAACGATAAAGTTTCCAAGGCAACATTCGATTTTGTGTTGCACATTTCATTACTGGTCGTGAACATTGAGTCTACAATTTTCGTTTATTTGGTGTATTCTTTGCTTCCGAAGGATCTAACTATTCAGAATTAAAATAATCTTCACTGCAGCTGGTGTTGTGCCGTCTGGCGGCCGTAAAAAGTCTCCCCGTATATCCATCATAATGCAGATTGTATTTTCTGCAACCCAGGGCTTAGATGTATAGTATGTTGCAATGGTAAGTGGTCGCCTACAAAAATCCTGCCATCCATGCCTCTGGGATCCAAATTGGTCACACCCAAGGGGCTCATTAGCTCCCACAGACTTATACTAATATTCAGAATGTAGCAATGTTATGTGGTCACCTACATAAATTCAGCCGACCTTGCTCCTATGATTTAGAATTAAAATCTTCAAAATTGTCAATTGGATGGTTTCTATAGCAATTCAGAATGAATATTCCATGTCTTTTTTAGCCCATTGTTACGGGAAACCCCTAAAGGGGTACCTTGGAAAACAGTGCAGGCCAAGATCAGACCCCGCAGAACGCCGCGTCAGATCAGGGCCTACACCATTTGCTAACAGAATGTTCCGTCCAAAATAGAATAAAAAAACACAAAACAAAAAACAAACAAACAAACAAAAAATAGTTCTGACACCCCTTATATGATAAATGGACTGGTCCAACATATAGCAATGGAAGAGTCCACTACTATACACTGGGTTAATGTAATAAATATGACAATCGACTGAATATAGCCAGTGGAGCGAAGGCCCTCTTGGACCTCATGTTCGGGCCTCTTGTTCGGTTATATCGAACCGGTACACTCTTCCTTGGCAGACGTATACGTAAACTGTTATCCAGTACATTGTACATTATTTCGCCAGAAACTCACATCTGCCCTTCTTGAATCAAAGGAAGGGACAAAAGACTGTAGAAATGATTTCGTGAAAAAAAGAAAAAACACACACATTTAACTGTTTTTACTTACTTGTACACGAAACATGAAGAAGAAGAAAATAAATCATCGTTTGCACTGTTGATACAAGTTTGTTCTTAAAAATCCGGGATGCATGATTCAAATGAGAAATTTCTACGGAACCCGGGAAGGGACATTTCTGTTCCAGTATCTAGCAGAACAGAAATTAAAATAATAAAATTAGAGTTTTTTTCTGTTCCACTCTGAAAAAGTAGAGTTGAATTTAAAACAATAAAAATAGAATGGAACAGAAAACAGAAATATGTCGTTTAAACGACATATTTTTGTTTCCTGTTCCACTCTGAAAAAGTAGAGTGGAATTCAAAACAATAAAATATATAGGAATAGAAAAGAAAACGAAAATATGATTTCTTGTTTTCATTTCCACTCTGCAAACATAGAATGGAATGTAAAACAATAAAGACATCGTTTAATCGACATATTCTTGACTTCTCATTGGTTAAAGATCTCGTGTTCTAAACATAATATGTCGTTTAAACGATGTAATCCCAGCCTTCCATTGGCTGGTGTTACCAGGCAGGCATGGCCAACTTTATCTGACAGTCAACCGTGACGGCCACACAGATTGGCTTCCTTTGACTGAGGCCTATAGTAAAAAGACAGCGAAAACTAGGGATCGTACTGGGAAGATGTACAGACCGATCCGAGTCTTTCATTACGATGACAAACCCGTGCGTTATAGTGCATTTTTTCACATCTCCAAAATGGCTACTTTTCTGACGAAAATCGATGATAGTTTCCTTATTCATAAAGCAAACATAGATTGTGGGTGCTCGTTGGAACCGCCTCATTGAGGCGGTTCTAACGAGTACCCACAACCTATGTCTAGGAGCAGAAATAAAGAAAATAATGTAGACCCCCGTAAACTCCTGTTTTCTCTTTATAAAGTGATGTGGAAGGGGGGTGTTCAATTCAAGGACTTGCTAGCGTGATGTGCAGATTGGAGAGGAGGTCTTTTAATCATTAAGATAATACCCATCCGACATAGTGTTCTCATTTCTATCTAACAAAGTTACTTTTGTGGTGAAAATTTGTGATGTCTTCAAACACAGGTTGTTGGTGCTCGTTAGAACGGCCTCAATGAGGCGGTTTGAACGAGGGCCCACAACCTAGGTATTGGAGCAGAAATAAGAAAACAAATGTAAAGCCCTGTAAACCCCAGTGTTCTATATGAAAAAAGGGTTTAGAGGGGTGTTCATTACACGGAGTTGTTAAAATGATGCTAAGTACAATTAAGACCACCTAAAATTAGGACTAATTCTGCTATAAAATGCTTATTTTGAAGGGTACACTGAATTTTTGTTTGTATTTTCTGCCTACAATGTCCTCTGGTCAGGGACCACCTTTGGGACTGTTCAAAAGTGGTCAGTGGTCTTTAAGACCACTTTTGAACAGTCC
The DNA here is from genome assembly GCA_963580285.1 of Lucinisca nassula. Lineage (NCBI taxonomy): Eukaryota > Metazoa > Mollusca > Bivalvia > Lucinida > Lucinidae > Lucinisca > Lucinisca nassula. The sequence goes on along the minus strand of OY757017.1, from coordinate 101,581,824 downwards.
CAAAGGTGGTCTTAATATAGGAATTTTACTGTAGTTTTTAGGTTGTTTATTCCGCCGCGAGCCGCTGCACAATGGCGCTTAACCCATTTAGTACCAGAAACCCAAAACGGGTAGCCTGGCAAACATTGCAGACCCAGATAAGACGCCACAGAACGCGGCGTCTGATCAGGGGCTACACAGTTTGCAAAAGATGCAGCCATTTTCCAAATAAATTAATAATTCACCGGTGGAAGATCACGTCACTTTGTCATAACAGATTAATTGTTCATACGCTTTCACTCCAGGTGCTTGAAAAAATGGATGGGCTGCATGATGCTTCCACGCAGAGCTGAAACCGTCCGCATACTAGTACTGGTAAACCGCTTCGAGGATCTAAGCCTGTCCAGGAACCGCGATGCGAGGCGGACCGTCCATGATTATAAACCCTATTGGTTTCATTGGTTGATCCTTATATGAAGCATACAAAACTGTGGTAAAACAACGACAGTACCCTACTTTAACGACTAAAAGCTTCACTTTCTGTTTATATTGCTAATAATCGCCTGTATCAGACGCAATGTGGTTACAATATTGTGCATTTTGGTAGCAATTATAATATTTCAAAATTATATTTAATAACGGCATTTTGCGATTAAATTTTGAGCTTATTCAGAATAAAGCTTTATCGTATACACACGCGTGTAATCCCAAAGCGTGTCATTCTCCGTCGACCGTGAAATGAACTCATCTTCGCCTTGGCATCTCCTTGAAATGTAAATCAATCTAAAATGCGGTGTCTGATCTGCGCCTTATTTATTTATTTATCAATCTAAAATGCGGTATCTGATCTGCGTCTTATTTATTTATTTATGTATTTGTTTTTCATGATCCGATTAGATTTTTTATACTTACTAAGCAATTTAAACACACATTGCTAGTAATAAGATTACAATTGAAAGAAAGAAAGAAAGAACGAACGAACGAACGAACGAACGAAAGAAAGAAAGATTCCGTATGTGCAGGCTAATCTGACATTTCGCTGTTCGCATTTTCGCATTGTTGACATTTCGCTGTTCGCACATTGTTTTGATTGAATACAAGAACACGAAAGAGATGTTTGTATTTTTCCTTTTCGTAACACTCGTACGTTTGATTATTAATTCCGTCTAGGTGGATTGTTGGTTATATTATTTTTCACATCTCCAAAATGGCTACTTTTCTGACGAAAATCGATGATAGTTTCCTTATTCATAAAGCAAACATAGATTGTGGGTGCTCGTTAGAACCGCCTCATTGAGGCGGTTCTAACGAGTACCCACAACCTATGTCTCGGAGCAGAAATAAGGAAAATAATGTAGACCCCCGTAAACTCCTGTTTTCTCTTTGTAAAGTGAGGTGTAAGGGGGTGTTCAATTCAAGGACTTGCTAGCGTGATGTGCAGATAGGAGAGGAGGTCTAGTCGTGCGCCGGCATATTTTAAGAATTTTAAACACTATTAAAACGATTTTTCTTTTAATCATTACAATAATACCCATCCGACATAGTGTTCTCTTTTCTATCTAACAAAGTTACTTTTGTGGTGAAAATTTGTGATGTCTTCAAACATAGGTTGTTGGTGCTCGTTATAACGGCCTCAATGAGGCGGTTCTTACGAGGGCCAACAACCTAGGTATTGGAGCAGAAATAAGAAAACAAATGTAAAGCACTGTAAACCCCAGTTTTCTCTATGAAATGGGGTTTAGAGGGGTGTTCATTACACGGAGTTGTTAAAATGATGCTAAGTACAATTAAGACCAATCTGATTAAAATCCGATCTCGCTGCGGCTAGATCTGACATCGACCCGTAGGAGGTCACCTTCCGTGACCTTTGACTTTAACCAATCGGTGATCAGCTTCCAAAATTCTGGAAGTAAATTCGGATCTACTCGGTCATTTTCCATATATCGCTCTAAGCAACGGTAAACAATAATAAATAGGCAGTGGCTAGCCGTCCGGTACCGGACGACCAGCCTACGGGTCTGCCCGTCCGGTACCGGACGACCAGCCAACGAGTCTGCTCGTCCGGTACCGGACGGCTTGCCAACCCACATAGGAATGGCTAGCCGTCCGGTAGTTAATTTAAGTCTATCATTTTATATAGGGTATGCATTCCAAATACATGTAATATTACCCACTGTATGGTGTAATTAAAATATTTCTAATTTACTGTAACTGTATTCTTATCACCTGTTTGTCGCCATTTTTTCACTAAATTTCAGTTAGTGACGTATTTAATTATTGTAATTGACCCTGATGCAATATATTGCTGTACTCAAAGCCTTGTCCGGGCACTGTGATAGTTATTATTATTATGATGATGATCATGTCAATGTTATAATTTATATTTTTATATTATTATTGTTATTATTAAAATCTGCAAATGTTTGTCCGATGTTGAGCTTGATATTAATCGTGATAGATTAACATTAAATTTGGGAAGCATATTTATTTAACCTACCGGTTCAACATGGTAGGTACAAAGAAATATTAATTAGGGCTAATTATCTTGTTAGCAGGGCAAACATAAAGGCAACGATCCGAAACAATAGCAATTACCATAATGATCCTATGTATTGCGACAGATAGGCTTCGGCAAATAATGCAGTCCCAGATCAGACTGCTCCTGAAGCAGGGTTTACACTGTTTGCCATTCCATCTGCACCTTTTGGACTCTTTGTTTGATCGTGAAACAAATTTGTTTAAAAAATAGGAGAATATCTGCAAGTCATCAATATCCTTATTTCTTAGAATTTTTATGGTACTCCTCAATTGCTATTAGTTGTTTTTCGCGACGCTTGGATCAAACGTTTTGCATAAACAAAGAAAAAGTAAAATATATAAACTTATGAAAAGTATTAAGCCCTATTTTTAAAATGACCTCAATGACATTTACATAGTCTCAAAGCAGGAACTATTTAGCATCCGGTACTCCAAAAAATTATATAAGTGCTATTCAGCATTCATACCCTACTAAAATTTACTACCGGACGGCTAGCCATTCCTACGTGGGTTGGTTAGCCGTCCGGTACCGGACGAGCAGACTCGTTGGCTGGTCGTCCGGTACCGGACGGGCAGACTGGTAAGCTGGTCGTCCGGTACCGGACGGCTAGCCACTGCCTAATAAATATGGCGGAGTGTCCAAATCTATATTTTGCATGATGCTTTTATTATAAGCGGTTTTGTCTGTCACTCAGATTTTTATTGGCCACAAATTAAAAACAACAACTGAATAATAATAATAAATTACGATTAACATCTGAGAGACGCCAGCTTATTCCAAAAGCATCTGGAATCGAAGTAAAAATTCGGCCGAGGGTCAGCACTGGTCAACACGGCTATCGCTAATAGTTGATAACTCGGCAGATTCCGAAGCTATTTCAAGGCTGAAGAATGACTTGAAATAGCTTAGGAATTTTAGGTTTAAGGTTGAAGAATGACTTAAAATGTCATTGAAGAGATTCTAAAGGCGAATCGATGTGAGCTCCAGATGGTTTATTTCCTATCCAAAACCTGACAACATTGTCAGAGAAGCACCTGCTGTCAGACTCCACCCCTGTGGAAGACCACTATCACAACAACAACAATCTTTCTTTCCTTTCTGCGATCGGTCACATTTGACCATTACTCGCAGGTGTACATTACTTACATCCAGATTGCAGGGTTGAAAGCCTACACAGTAATCATGTAATTACGGTAGGGGTCTTTAACCTGTACATGACATGACTCTTCCTGCACAGGGGGCCTCCAGTTAACGTCCTGATCCGAAGGACGGTGCACTTTTTGGCATTCATCCCTGCAAATGGAGCATGTTTGGACACCAAAATAATCACCGCCTCCGGGGATCGAACCGGGGCCCTGTAGCATCAGAGGCAATACCTAAACAAGTAGGCTTGCCAACAGGTCTTTACAATGACAGCAAACCAAAGGAAGCTTTAGATTAATTATGGCACTGATTTCTGCTCAAAATAGAGACTATGGGTACTCGATAGAACCCCCTCATTGAGGCGGAGACTGTGGGTAACCGTTAGAACTGCCTCATTGAGGCGGTTCTAGTGAGTACCTACAATCTTTAATTTAGAGCAGAAATAAGAAAACTAAGGTTACCACTGTAACCCAGATTTACTATATAAAATTGGGGTTCCAGGGGGTAAAAACTAAAAAAATATATAGGCATGTTTTCATGATGCAATTATCAAGAATGGCATATTGTAAGCTGTTCCAGGGGGTAAAAACTAAAAAAATATATAGGCATGTTTTCATGATGCAATTATCAAGAATGGCATATTGTAAGCTGTTCCAGGGGGTAAAAACTAAAAAAATATATAGGCATGTTTTCATGATGAAATTATCAAGAATGGCATATTGTAAGCTGTTCCAGGGGGTAAAAACTAAAAAAAATATATAGGCATGTTTTCATGATGAAATTATCAAGAATGGCATATTGTAAGCTATCTTCATATACTGCAGCAACCTTTTAGGAGTATTACGTGCAGTTTAAGCAACTTGGACTTGGCCGTTGAACACACAAGGTTAAAATAATGATGTCTGGACAAATAGGTCAAATTTATACAGGTTTTTGTGATGGTTGCAAATTAACGATGGCAATTTTGCCCATTTAATAATGCCATTAAGACATGCAGTAAAATTTCAAAATAGAGCCCTAATGAAGTTTCATGTCAGATTACTGAAATAGTAGATTTCATCAAACATGACTGTCACTAACACCACCTTAGCCCCTGACCATTTGGGCTTGAAGAAATAGATGGGCTGCATGATGCTTCCACACAACGCTGAAACCAATCCGCACAGGAGTACTGGTAAACCACTTAGAGGATCTAAGCCTGCTCAGTCAGTGTGGTGCAAGTCAGCCCATACATGCTTATAAACCCTATTGGTTTCATTGGGCAGCAGGGCTTGAGATGTCATTTCATCTCAATGTCGGGTAAAATTCCCACAAAATTGGAAGCAACATCTCCAAAATGACCTTTAAAGTGTTGACAGGGACGTTAAACCTCAAATCAAACCACTAACACCACCATATATCTTTCTTAATCAAATTTGGGATTTCAATGCCCCTGTCATTCAGAATTGGTTGTGATTTTACAGTGAAAGCAACAATCCACTTTGTGTCAAAATTCATTTCTTACATGCTTTTCAATGAATGATAGAGATTTATCAGTGAAATATAAATCGATATTTTCACTGTTTCAAACAGTGAAAATACGATTTTTTATTTTTCACTGTTTGGGACTACTTTTTTCTTCAAATCTAACTCTAATTTCAATTTTATCTTTGTCAGATAACTGAACAATACTGAAATGTGTTCTAATTGACGCATAGCCCGTTCATGTGTGACGGGGACGTTACTGACGTCATTAATGACGCTGACGTCACGTCTTTTGTCGCGCGACGTTAGACTTGCCAGCAACTTCTTTGGAAAACTACTCTCTCAATTATTTCATTAATCATTCATAATAATACCATCCCAGGCCATTTCTCAGGTGCAAACTTTCAGTTTACACCCAATAGTATACTCTCTAAACACGATGGACACCACTAAATTGACGCGAAACGAACAGGAACAAAGATAATTTTCTCCGAATGTGAGCGACACCATTAAAGACGCTAAATATTGCCTTTTGAAGCATGTAAGAAACAGAAAATTTGATTTTTTCAGTGCAAGATCAAATTTTATTTCACTCATGAACACCAAAACTGCTATTTTCACTCGTGGCTACGCCACTCGTGAAAATAACAGTTTTGGTGTTCATTCGATGAAATAAAATTCGATCTTACACTGAAACAAGATGTGTTTGTGAAACACGAACATGTCCCCGGGCATGGTCATTTTTCATTCAAAATTGCTCACAGTTCAATATTTTTGTTTGTGTGGGAAGCCCTTGACACAAGAAACTTACATGTCAAATATGAAAGCTCTATCTTAAACGGTTCAAAAGTTATGAACAATAATATTTTTTTTTCTTTAAAGTAGGTCAAGGTCACGGGTAAAAAAAATGCATGAATGTAAAGCTCTTGTCACAAGGAACCTACATGCCAAATATTAAGGCTCTATCTTAAACGGTTCAAAAGTTATGAACAATTATATTTTTTCTTTTAAGCAGGTCAAAGGTCAAGGTCATGGTCCAAACATTTTGCATGAATGAAAAGCTCTAATCACAGGGAACCTACATGCCAATTATGAAAGCTCTATCCCAAACGGTTCGAAAGTTATGACAAAAAATGTTTATTTTTTTAAGTAGGTCAAGGTCACAGGTCAAAATTTTTGCATGACTGTAAAGAGTCTGTCACAAGGAACCTACATGCAAAATATGAAGGCTCTATCTCAAACCGTTCAAAAGTTATGACAAAAATGGTATTTTCTATTTTAAGTAGGTCAAAGGTCAAGGTCACAGGTCAAAATTCTTTGCATGAATGCAAAGCTTTTGTCACAAGGAACATACATGCTAAATATGAAGGCTGTATCTCGAACGGTTTAAAAGTTATGACCAATGTTAACTTTTTCTTTTATGTAGGTCAAAGGTCAAGGTCACAGGTCAAACTTTTTTGTGTGAATGTAAAGCTCTTGTCTCAAGGAACCTACATGCAAAATATGAAGGCTCTATCTCAAACCGTTCAAAAGTTATGACCAAAATGTTATTTTTTATTTTAAGTATGTCAAATGTCAAGGTCATAGGTCAAATTTTTTTGCATGAGTGTAAAGCTTTTGTCACAAGGAACATACATGCTAAATATGAAGGCTGTATCTCAAGTGGTTCAAAAGTTATGACCAATGTTATTTTTTTCTTTTAAGTAGGTCAAATGTCAAGGTCAAGGCCACGGGTCCAATTTTTTTGCATGAATGTGAAGGTCTTGTCACAAGGAACCTACATGCAAAATATGAAGGCTCTATCTCAAACCGATCAAAAGTTATGACCAAAATGTTATTTTTTTATTTTAAGTAGGTCAAAGGTCAAGGTCACAGGTCAAATTTTTTTGCATGAATGAAAAGCTTTTGTCACAAGGAACATACATGCTAAATATAAAGGCTGTATCTCAAGTGGTTCAAAAGTTACGACCAATGTTATTTTTTTTCTTTTAAGTAGGTCAAAGGTCAAGGTCACAGGTCAAATTTTTTTGCATGAATGTGAAGGTCTTGTCACAAGGAACCTTCAGGCCAAATATGAAAGCTCTATCTCCAACGGTTCAAAAGTTATGGCCAACGTTAAAGTTGTCCACGTACAAACCAACAAACCCACAAACAGACAGGGCAAAAACAATATGTCCCCGCTATCGCTACCGGGGACATAAAAATCAAATATCCTCTATATCTTAATTCCCACGAATAGAAGATAGCAGTGCAGCCTGTTACAGGCACCTTTGGCTATGATATAAGCTTATTTATCAAAATAAGAACCAGCTAGTAGCAATCCTATTTGAATGTTAAGGTTATTTGAGTATGATGAGGTATAGGCAAATAGCTAATTTTTCAACTTTGCATCATAACAAGGGTAGGTCAAAAATATTTTCTGCTCTACTATAATACATGTATATAGCATGTCAACTTTGTTGTGTTATCAGCATTAACAGTATGCAATTGTCCAATGACTGAACTACAAGTGAATGACCAAATATAAAAGGCAAGCAAGAAATCAAAATAATGATGCACAGTTTATAGGGCTAAATTTTGACATTATCAAAAAATCATTGTTTTGGCCTTACTCAAAATTCTGTCAAATGTCCCATGAGCAGAAAATGCTGGTACATACATTTTTCAGACACCTTTGCTATAAGGTGTTTTCATCAAATAAATAAGAACCTGCTTGTATCAAACCTTCTATTTAAGTATGAGGTACAGGCAAATAACCATTTTTTCAATTTATGCAAAATTTCAAGGGTTGGTCAAAATCTTATTCCACCTTTTTGTAATGTAATAGCATGACTTTGGTGTGTTCAACATCAACAGACGGCAGTTGTTCAATAATTGAACTGCAATTGAAAGATACAATCTAAAAGATTAGCGAGAAACAAGAATTATGCTACACCATGTATAGGGCTAAATTCTGACATTTTCATAAAATCATTGCTTTTGGCCTTACTGAAATTTCTGTCAAATCACCTCATGGGCAGAGTTTGCTTGTACATACAGCATAGGGTGAATATTAGATATTTTCATACAATCTGTGTTAGAAGCCTCCGTGGTCGAGTGGTTACGCTACTCGCCTTGTAAACCAGGGGTCGCAGGTTCGATCCCGGGCTTCTCCAGACTTTCGGATGAGTCTTTAAACCGAGGTCCCGTCTCCGTATGACCTTAGCTCTTCGTGGGACGTAAAACTGAAACACTCACTCACTCATACAATCTGTGTTGTTTGCCTTCACTCAAAATTCTGATAGATCTTGCCATGAAATGAAAATACTGTATCTTTGACTTTTAAGGTCTCCTTCATAAACAGGCTGATGAATCAAGCAATTAAAAACCTGCTAGTATAAATCCTTCTAGGATGCCTTTAGACTTTTCGAATTATTATGCAGTATATAGGCAAATATTGCCATTTTCCAATTTCACACCACAATTTGGGGTGGTCAGTTTTTTTTTTCTCCCCTTTTATGATATAGACGCTTCATTTTGGTGCATTCAGGATTAACAGTACTTAATGTTCCAGTGATGGAATTAAAATGGAAAGACTAAATCTAAATGACTGCTGAATAATTAGCATTATCCTACACTATGTATAAGGCTAAATTCTGATAGCACAATGTTTGAAGCATATATACAATTATCCCAATTACAGAAAATTGTCATTCTTGTAGACACAGTGGATAGCATTATCTCACATAAGGGTTTGTAATATGGAAAAAAAAAAACTTGCCATCAAATCAAATAAGCAAGATCAGATCAACAACTGGCCTCCATGGATTGCAATAATGAAAACAGATTTGCTATTGATAGAATAATAACTCCCAAGTATTATTACTCTTGCAAAACTGGAAAAAATACTCTACCTGTTCTTGGGGATGATCCACCATTATGAAATTGTAAATGAATACATACAAAATATCATACAATGCCTTTTCCAATAAAATGCAGCAATGCAAAACTGAATGATTTTCTACAACTTACATTAGCCGAATATATACCTTCCATTGTCCCCTGCTCATGATGGGGAGGTGGAAGACTGAGCAAGATATTTTACTACATGTACTTGTATGTATTTTAAATGAAGTCACTTTTGATTTTAATATGTATTTTGAGCAGTCACTGCTGTGAACAAAAGATACTTGACTGCCTTAACCCATTTAGTACTAGGTACCCCAAAACGGGTAATTGGCAAACAGTGCAGGCCCTGATCAGATGCCGGGGCCTACACTGTTTGCAAAACGTTCAGCCAGTTTCCAAATAGATTTTTAAGAAAGCACAACCTGACTCCCCTAAATTTTGAAATGGCCTCCTGCTTTATATTCAGAGGAAGATTCCATTTGGTACAAAATTGGGTTAAGGCTGATCAACTTTACAAATTAAAAATCCCACTGGAAACCAATAATGAATGTCATCATTTAGCAAGGAGACAACTTTCATGACCTTTTGTTTATCTTTTTACTTTTTTTTCCAAATGAGGACCTCTGAAGAGGGTTCTACTCTATTTTTTGTTTGCATATGCCATTCTGCTATACAGCCCGGGCTTCTCCAGACTTTTGGTTGAGTCTTTAAACCGAGGCATTAGGAAAAACAATAAAATGATTCAAGGAAATTTAAATGGATTCAGTATGGTGTTATTGAATTTTTCAATATTGTTGACAGAAGTTACAGGACTTTAAATATTCTCGAAATGATCTGCTGTGATTTATCATGGAACTCTTTATTTAAAAAATAATGCGAGGGAACTTACAGTCACCGAAACAGGTCAGTCACCATTTCTGGGCTTCTGATACTGTAATCGGTCAAATGTGACCATTGCTCCCATGTGTATCTATCTATTTATACTGCAGCAACTAACCTGTAACTATTGTACATTGTATACACTCCAGGTTTGCAGGATGAAAGCCTACACAGTAATCATGTAAGATAGGGCTCTTTAACCTGTACAAGAGATGGTTCTCCCTGCACAGGTGGTGGGGGGAGGCTACACTAGTAACGTCCCGATCCAATGAACGCCTTAAGGTACATTTTGTGGCAATCATCTGGGTCTAATTCTCCGTTCAAAGCAATATATAGTTGATAAGATAATGATTTCCTCTAACTGTTGAAAGAATGGCAAGGCAATCTAAATCTTTTTCTGATGGATTTTCGATATTCTTCGATCAGGAGCATATAATTTCACTCGTGAGTGAAATTATATGCTCCTGCTTCGATATATAGCTTCCACCGCCATTTTGTCCTGCTCACCGAGAATGTTTCGTAAAAGGTGCACCGATTGGTTCGTTTAAAATAGAATAAAACGGAAATTCCGAGGTCATGGAAGGTGACCTTTCATGGGTCGTTGTCAGATCTAGGCGTACATAGTTCAGCTTAGATCGGGTTTCAATCAGATTGAATTAAGACCACCTAAAATTAGGACTAATTCTGCTATAAAATGCTTATTTTGAAGGGTACACTGAATTTTTGTTTGTATTTTCTGCCTACAATGTCCTCTGGTCTGGGACCACCTTTGGGACTGTTCGAAAAGTGGTCAGTGGTCTTTAAGACCACTTTTGAACAGTCCCAAAGGTGGTCTTAATATAGGAATTTTACTGTAGTTTTTAGGTTGTTTATTCCGCCGCGAGCCGCTGCACAATGGCTCTTAACCCATTTAGTACCAGAAACCCCAAAACGGGTAGCCTGGCAAACAGTACAGGCCCAGATAAGACGCCGCAGAACGCGGCATCTGATCAGGGTCTACACTGTTTGCAAAAGATGCAGCCATTTTCCAAATAAATTTTGGAGAAAACACAACCTGTAACCCCTAAATTTTGAAATGAACTCCTGCTATATATAAGTAGGAAGATTCCATTTGGTACAAAAAGGGTTAATGAACACCCTTAATAAGCACCGATTTTCGAAAGCAAAAATAATTTTCCAGACTCTTTAAATAGTTTAACCTTTATGCCCAGCGTCCCATTTTTGACATTTGGAAACAGCATAGACAAACAATTGACACCACAGAATACGGCATTTGATCAGGGTCTACACTGTTAACAAATTGACTTGTTATTTTTGAAAGCGTGCCGCAAAAAAAAAAAAAAAAAAAACAACAACTGGCACATGATAATTCACCGGTGGAAGATCACGTTGTTATTACAGATTAATTGTTCATAGTTACGCTTTCACTCCAATGCTAGTAAAATCTTTATCTTATTCGCTTGCATTTAATTTCACTCATTTACAGAAAACCATACATTTTGATTTTAATATTTAAACCGTCAAAATATTTTTAATATACATTAAACTCACATCGGAAGGATATAAAATGTTAGGTTTGTACCTTTTAAAGGACTATGTTTTGGTCCCGCCAGAAAACGGTGACACTATTGTTCGATGACGAATTACAATAATTATATTTTGCAACACTCAGGCTGACCTCGCAGCGGCTAAGTTCATCACGAATACACGCCTATATAATTTTGACCCCCCTTGAACTCCACTTTTATGCGGTAAAACTGGGGTTTACAGGGGTAAACCTATTTTTTGTGACTCGGGCTGTTGACTACCTAACTCTTTATAGTCACTAATGTTAGTTTTCCATACTTCAACACATTAATTCTAACACGAGTTGCTTACACGATGTATTAGTTGAACTGTGTATTTTTCTTGCAGGTCAGAAAGAGAAAAGGATTTGTAGGTCACATTTATTGACAGCAATTAAAAGTTTTTTCATAGACACCTTGTGAAAAAATAAAAGATTGGGTCTGATTATTTTGGATAGAATATTAAAAGATCATTTGACGGATATTATGAGGGTGCTTAAGGAACGTAGTGGGCTCAGTACCATTGACGTTTTTGTATGGGAAGTTGTGTTTCGAACCTGCCAACATGTGCATTTTGCTGTGCCCTGATTTTGGAGAGCAGCGATACAATATGCTGACTTATAAGATGTAGCACTTTAGTCACAAAGATATCGATTTATTATGATTCTTGAAATATTATTATCATTATTATTATTATTATTATTATAATTATAACTACTGCTACTACCACTGCTACTTCAACTACAACTCTACTAGTACTGATAAAAAATTTAATAATAAATTGATGATAAATATTATACTGTCAATACTTTTTCCACTACTGCTACTATCATTGGGCCACGGCCAATAGGGCTTGAAGAAATAAGTTGGGCTGCAAGATGCTTCCACGCAGAGCTAAAACTGAGCGCACATGAGTACACGTAAACTGCTTAGGGGGTGTTAGCTTGCCTAGGCAAAGTGATCTGAGTCGGACCATCCCTGTATAATAACCCTTTTGGTTTGTTTGGGCGGCAGGGCTTGAGATGCCATTTTATTTCAATTTCAAGTAACAGTCTCACAAATTGGAAGCAACGTTTCCAAAATGACCTTAATAATGCTGTCGGGAACATAAAATCTCAATACATGTGCAAACAAACAAACCATTACTATTCATGATACAACTTATAATAACGAAAATGATAATTTAAAAAATAAAAACGATGAAAACAATAATTATTCTCTTACTACTACTTCCACTTCTACAACTCAGTACTACAATAATAATAATAATACTAATAATAATGAAAACGATGGTAATAATAATTATATCTTACATCTACTCCAAATGCTATTCCTACTAATAGTACTACTGCTTCTATCACTGTACTACTACCAATACTTCAACTATTATTATTATAATTATCATTAAAGTGATGATAATATAGTGGACAAACACTAAAAAGAGCTAATATTGCTTGAAGGAAAGACCATTTAACAATATTAATAATGATTACAAATAATAATAATAATAATAATAATAATAATAATAATAATAATAATAATAATAATAATTTGTTGTTCTTGGTGTTGGAAAGGAGGGTGTAAAGTATGAAGAAGACCAGACATATTGCTGATTGTGCTTATCGGTTTATATAATTTCGCTAAGGCTGTGCTCGCTGATCAATCATGGTCGAATTCAACTCTGTGAAATATGCATTGTTAAATTCAACACCGGTTTAGACGTCAATTTAGATATTCAATCTATGGAATTCAACACAAACAAAAAAATGTACAACCGGTATTTGATACTGCAAATTCACTGATCATGTAATTCTAGTTATACGTTTATAACTAAACGGCTTTAATAATGAGATATCATTGTCTTTTTCTTTCAAAAATGGATAAATGCGATCACAATCGAGTCACTCGATATGGCACTTTGTGCCATATCTTTTCTTGTCTTATTTCTGCTCTAAAATACAGATGGTGGGTACTCGTTAGAACCGCTTCGATGAGGCGGTTCTAACAAGTACCCACAATCTATATTTTGAGCAGGAATAAGAAAAATATCACAATTGTTCAGCTAAAAATTTTCGGGTTTTTGGAGGTTAATTTTACAATATATTTGTATAGGCGTGTTTTCGTAAAGAACCGTTACCTGGAGATACTAAAAATCTGTGATAGTTACATGTACATGGAGAACAACAACGAAACACTTCTGTGCTTAGCAATTTAGGGTCGACTGGCAAACAATCGACCCCAAAATTCTTTTACTTGCTTTGCGCTTGAAATATTCAGTTATTCATTGTCAAAAGACGACATCACGAAATATTCAGTTATGATTGTCAAAAGACGCTCATGTATTGTGCATGATGTTACACAAACGCAATCTAAGCAGCAATAAGCCGAACGAAAATCTAAATATGCATTAAATTTGTTCTTTCACCGGGATATTGATGCCTGGGCGACTCTTTGAAACAGATGTGAAATCTAAAGAATTTGAAACATATTTAAAATAACACACTTATGTGACATAGAGCATTCGTTTATTTCTCTAAATACTTTTCTGTCTGCGTTTTCATTAGGTTTTGTTTGTTTGAATTGAGGTTTAACGTCCCCGTCAACACCGGTTACGTCATTTTGGAGACGTTGCTTCCAATTTTGTGAGATTTTGCCCGACATTGAGATGAAATGACATATCGCCCTGTCGCCCAATGAAATCAATAGGATTTATAAGCATAGACGGTCCGACTCGAACCGCTCTGCCTGGGCAGGCTTAGATCCTCTAAGCGGTTTACCAGTACCCGTGTGGGGTCGGTGTCAGCTCAGCGTGCAAACAACATGCGGCCCATCTATATATTCAAGTCCCGATGGGCGGGGGCCGGTGATCTCATAAGAACCGACTCTTTAGACCATATTCATATATGGGCCCCGTCAAGCGATTTTGGTACTTATCGCCTATGCGAGCAGCGAAGGTTCAGGCGAGCCTGCGAATCCGCGCAGTCTCGCCAGAACCTTCGCGGCTCGCTCATACAAGCAGTGAATCAAGGGGAACCTTCAGACAGAAATCCATATCCCTGGCCCCTCTGAATAGCTGGGCATGCGCAGTTAAAATTTGTCATGACGGAATGCTCGAAGACACAAATTCGCTTGGCGGGGCTCATATAACCTAAATTAAGGGGAATGGATACACCTTCATGGAAGGCAGCTCCTACAAAAGTATTTTTGTCTCTAATGCCAATAGGGGTCAACTCTTAAAGGAAAGAAGGAGCAAATTATTCCATTTAAGAGTAGATCTTACCTTTAAGAGAAGGCCCCTTTTCCAGTGGGAATGAGCCTATAGGAAAGCGAACAGGAATTCCCAAAACATGTCTCCCTTTGGAAAATGGCGGAAAAATGTTCTATATGTTCCCATTCCCCTTACCTTTACCCAATAGTTTGTGACCCGTCAGGGAAAAGGAATCTTGCTGATGTCCCGAATGCTAACTTTTGAACCAAACAAGATACAAGCGTCATTCAGATGGATTTCATGGTGATTTGTGATCGAACCATCTAATTGGCATTAAAACATGTGGGCCCCGTCAAGCGATTTTGGTACTTATCGCCTATGCGAGCAGCGAAGGTTCAGGCGAGCCTGCGCATCCGCGCAGTCTCGCCAGAACCTTCGCTGCTCGCTCATACAAGCAGTGAATCAAGAGGAACCTTCAGACAGAAAGCCATATCCCTGGCCCCTCTGAATGGCTGGGCATGCGCAGTTAAAATTTGTCATGACGGAATGCTCGAAGACACAAATTCGCTTGTCGGGGCTCATATGTGCAAAAACTCGAAATACTTTGCTTTTGTAATTATAATCTTTTTATAATGCAGTGTGAACGAAGACCTTCCAAGCTTTTCAAAACTGCCTCGATCAGGGGTTGCCAAGATATAACGAGCACCCACAATCCATTTTTGGATTAGAAATGAGAATAATATCAAATATTTTCATCTGAAAATGAGAGTTCTTATAATGAAATCTATACTACTTAAAAAAAAAAAAACAAAAAAAAAAAAAAAAAAAAAACAAGAGCTCCGCAAGCGGAGCATTATACGAAGTTTCAGCTTAATCGGATCGAAATTGTAGGATGAGTTAGCTGGAAACGAAAATGTCTACAGATAATTTTGAAGTGTTATACTGTGGACCGTCCTCTCTAAACCATAGACACTGCTCCACATCATAGTCAAACTTAATATCAAGATTTTGATAGATGGAATGTTACCTGCAGGAGAATTTAGCCACAAACAAAAATTTTCAAATTGGCATAACTCGATTAAGTTTTGATGGACCGTAACCTCAAAACAATAAGCAGTCGCCACATAATGGTCTAAGTATATATGAAATTTCAGCTCCATCGAATATTAATTGAAGGAGAAGTAAGCCACAAACAAAATACTTACAGAAATCTGTAAATGGCATAACTTTATTTATATCTTAACCTCGAAATCTTATGCACTGCTCAACATTGTGGCCAATTTTCAGCTTGATTAAATGATCACTGTAGGAAGAGTTAGCCATAAACAAAATGTTCACAGGAATTTTCAAAGGGGCGTTCCTCTATCAATATTTGGGGGACTGTAACCTTGAAAAAATTTACGCTGCTCCACATCTTGGTCTGACTAGATATCAAATTTCAGCTTGATCGGTTCTAATTTGCAGGCAAACTTGCTTACAGAAACTTTCAAAGGGGCATAATTTTGTTTTTATATGTTGGACCATACCCTCAAAACCAGACCACTGACTGCCTCAGAAAAGGCCCGACATAAAGCTACCAAAGAGGTGTGGTACAAGTTTTTATCAGAATGTAGGTCTTGTGATGGTAAGTATATGTGTGAATTTTCAAGTGAGAAATGCAAATGTATATTCTTGTTCATTGTTATTAGACACACAGTCACCCTACCCCATATTGGGGGGTCCGCAGGGGCCATATTTCTCCTTGCCACTTCATGAAAGGGCCTCATATTTCAGAAACCATTCAGATCCCCACTGTTTAACCATATCGTAAATACTCTTGGTCCTTACAGTGACAACAATCTTGGGCTTTTTTGGATCTGCCATGCCCGAATCCCTCCATTGCTTAAAAGGCCTTACATCTCAGGAACCATATATATCCCCTCTGCCAAACCATATAAGTCTCTGTTCCATTTGATAATACGCATTAAGTGACACCAACCGAGGCTCCATTGGGTCCATGCCCCACCCTCTCTACTTTATAAAACACCTAATATTTCAGATACAGTCCACAAGGGTGCTCTTTTGGGTCTGGAGATTGTTTGGGAGACTTTATAATCGGTAGATTAAAATCATAATCATGTTATAATACATGGCTGCCATTGGGCAGTGTCCACCTGAGCTCTGGTTTATGAAATTTGGCTCTTTGGTTTGTTTGCTATGGCAAGTTAAGAGGTTCCATTGACTTATAATGGGGAAACTTGAAAAATGACATTACTGCCTTTCAAGATATTTTGTCACACTTTCATAGTCATGTTCCATTAATTATGTTCCTTTTGGCCTATTTGTTGCCACAGATGTGAAATTGTCTATTGTCATCTGTTGTCCTGCATCAACACATTCCAGGGACATCAGAATCTGAAGCCACTAGGCTGATTTGGCTCAAATTTTATCTGTAGCATCCTTGGGCACAGGGCTTCCATGGTTAATTAAAATACATTGCTGCCAGTGGGCAGTGGCCCCCTGAGCTCTGGTGAGTATTGTGGCCCATGGGCCTCTTGTTTGTAATTGTTTTCGTTTCCGGATAACACCTCCTACAGTTTTCATCTCATCAAGCTGAAACTTAATAGGTAGTAAGACCATGACTTGATGCAGCGCATCTTCTTTCGAGGTCGTAGTCCACCAAATATTTAGTTATGTCATTTTGAGTTTTTCTGTAAATATTTCGTTTCCGGAGAACTCCTCCTATAATTAAGATTCCATCAAGCTAAAATTTGATATATAGTTAGACAATGGTATGTATCTTGTTAGAGTCCCTCATTGGCTACAACTATATTGCTGTTGTCCGTGTGTTTGTAACGCGTTAACATAAAACGTAACGTCGGTCATAAGTTCAAACATGGGGATTTGAATGGTTTCTGAGATATATGGCCTATTATGAAGTGGAGTCTTATCATAAGGAACAAGAATATCTATGGTTAAGAGGTGGGGATCTGAACGGTTTCTGAGATATATGGATTTTAATGAAGTAAAGTGGTGGGGAATGGCCCGTGGCACCCCCGGGGGGTGGGGGGGGGCGCATGCTGGTGTCACTGATTGCGTCTTAGCATAAGGAACAAGAATATATATGGTTTAGGGGTGGGGCTCTGAACAGTTTCTCAGATATATAGTCTTTTATGAAGTCTAGGGGTGGAGCATGCCCCGGGCACGCCCTGCGTGACCCCTAGGTTGGTGTCACTGACTGTGTCTTATCATTAGGAACAAGAATATATATGGTTTAGGGGTGGGGATCTGTAAGGTTTCGGGAATATTTGGCCTTTTATGAAGTGGAGGGGGTTGGGCATGGTCCCGGCACATCTCGGGGGACCACCAAGTTGTTGTCACTGACTGCAACTTATCATAGGGAATGAGAATATTTATGGTTTAGGGGTGGGGATCTCAATGGTTTCTGAAATAAATTGCATTTTATGAAGTGGAGGGGGTGGGGAATGTCTCCGGCACATCCCGGGAGACCCACAGGTTGGTGTCACTTAATGCGTCTTTTCATAAGGAACAAGAATATATATTGTTTAGGGGTGGGGATCTGAATGGTTTCTGAGATAAATGGTCTTTTATGAAGTGGAGTGGATGGGGCATGTCCCCGACACATCCCGGGGGGGGGGGACCCAGGTTGGTGTCACTTAATGCATCTTATCATAAGGAACAAAAATATATATGGTTTAGGGATGGGGATCTGTAAGGTTTCTGAGATATAAGGCATTGTATGAAGTGGAGGTGGGTGGGGCATGACCCGGCACAACCTAGTGGACCTCCAGGTTAGCATATGGCTAAGAGAAGTTTACTCAAGGAACAATTCTATGTAAATTTTGTCAAAATACCTGCAATGACTTTACAGTAAATGCCATTTTTGCAGTTTTCCACATTATAATTCCATGGAAACTCTAAGTTGCCACAGCAACAAAACTGAAAAGCCAAATTTCATAAAAAAAAACCTGTAAAGGCAAAAATGGTGAATATTTTCATTAAGTCTCAGCCTCCCAGAGCCTATGGTTTCTGAGGAGATGATTTTTTAAGTATTTTTTCCTAATTTTTGCATTTTGGTTTCCATGGCAACCAACAAAAATAAGCAGTAGGCCTAAAATCATATGGCAGATAGTAGATTTCCTACTGAACATTTCTATGAAAGTTTTGTCAAAATAACTGTAATGACTTGGCAGTAAATGCCATTTTTCATTTTTCCCCATTATAAGTCTATGGAAACTATAAGTTGCCATAGCAACCAAACTAAATAGTCGATTTTCTTAAAAAAAACAACACAAAACCTGTAAAGGCAAAAATGGTAAATATTTTCATAAAGTCTCAGCCTCCTAGAGCATATGGTCTCTGAGGAGATGATTTTTAAGTATTTTTTTCTATTTTTGCATTTTGGTTTCCATGGCAACCAACAAAAATTAGCTGTAGGCCTAAAATCATATGGCAGATAGTAGATTGCCTACGGAACATTTCTATGAAAGTTTTGTCAAAATATCTGCAATGACTTGGCAGTAAATGCCATTTTTCATTTTTCCCCGTTATAAGTCTATGGAAACTCTAAGTTGCCATAGCAACCAAACTAAAATATGTTCTATAAAAGGGTTATCCTTTGGAAGCAAGGAATACACCACAGACGTGAAAAATATGGCGTGTACATGTTTTCTGGGCCAGACAAGCTAGTTTCGGCCAATTAGGCCTCATCATTGACCCTCAGATATTTTCAAAATTCCACAATGGAATCAATGATCCCAAAGGACAAGAAAATATAATCTACACTATGATGTAGGGCAAGGAGACGTTTTACCGCCGCCACACATTCCCACACACCAGCTGTAGTGAAGTAAAAGGCCGATTGTCATAAAAACACAAACTTTCAATCCCCCAGCCCAAGGATGCTACAGATAAAATTTGGGCCTAATCGGCCTAATGTCGTTTAAAAGTGTTAAAGACGCAGACGACGACGGACAATGTCCACCGTATAAGCCTCCCGCAGCCTTCGGCTCTGGTGAGCTAAAAATTTAAAGGGGCATAACTCTGTGAATATTTGGTGGACCAATACCTCGACATGAAATATCCTACACCAGGTCGTGGTCTTATTATCTACCAAGTTTCAGCTTGATCGGATGAAAACTGTAGGATGATTTATCCGGAAACGAAAGGTTACAAAATATGTTTAAAGGGGTATAACTCTGTAAATATTTGGTGAACCGTAACCTCAAAACGATATAGCCTACTTCATGTCATGGTCTTACTATCTAACAAGTTTCAGCTTGTTCGGATGAAAACTGTAGAAGGAGTTATCCGAAAACGAAAAAGTTTACAAAACTGTTCAAAGGCACATATTTGTGGGACCATAACCTCGAAACAATATGCACTGCACCAGGTTATGGTCTTTCAGCTTAATCGGATGCAAACTGTAGGAGGAATTATCCGGAAACGAAACGTTTACGGACGGAAGAACGTCCGTCCGCCGACCCCATACCATAATGCGACCGTTTTTACAAAACGGGCGTATAATAATGAATTAGCCAACGTGTTGCGGTTGATTGGTTCTAATTAACAAAGACAATGTTATTATTTATAAATTTTATATTTAATTTCCGTTATTTTATCAAGTTTTCGAACCTTAATAGACGTTGGTTCGACGCTGTCCCTGTGCCTGCCGATCTGCATAATGGGTTACCAAAAGATACGCACCCGCAGCCCGATAAATTATATGTTCTTGCTTCAAAACAGGCTTTCCAGTTATGTGGTGTATTCCTTGCTTCCAAAGGATAACCCTTTCTAGAACATATTTAACGTCACTACAGCTGGTGTCTGGGAATATGTGGCGGCCGTAAAAAGCCTCCCTGCCCTACATCATAGTGTAGTTTATATTTTCTTGTCCTTTGGGATCATTGATTCCATTATGGAATTTTGAAAATATCTGAGGGTCACTGATGAGGCCTAAATGGCCGAAACTAGCTAGTCTTGCCCAGAAAACATGTACACTCCGTATTTTCCTGTTATGTGGTGTATTCTTTGCTTCCAAAGGATATCCCTTTCTAGAACATATTTAACGTCACTACAGCTGTTGTCTGGGAATGTGTGGCGGCCGTAAAAAGTCTCCCTGCCCTGTATCATAGTGTAGTTTATATTTTCTTGTCCTTTGGGATCATTGAATACATTATGGAATTTTGAAAATATCTGAGGGTCACTGATGAGGCCTAAATGGCCGAAACTAGCAAGTCTGGCCATGACAACATGTACACATGTACACTCCGTATTTTCCAGTTATGTGGTGTATTCCTTGCTTCCAAAGGATAACCCTTTCTAGAACATATTTGATAAAGCCTCAGCCCAGATTTTTCACTGAACTCTGATCTAGCGACATTAAGAATGTCTGTATTACTGTTCAAGATGTTGCTATTTGTGAAAAATTTATTTTAGTTCCCACCTTGACACCACAATTCATTTATAGCTTCCAAAGTTTGTTATCATGATCATGTTTTCTATAAATGTTACTTCTTTTATGGTACGTAAATTTATGATCTTATTATTTTCATACTATCTTCATTTATCATTTTCATGCTGGCTGGTGCTCGATGTAGTTGTGAGATGGACCAGCAGAGACCCCAACCCAAATCTCGTGACCCCAACCCAAATCACTTGGCAAACATATTGAGCAATGATCATTTCCAATGATCAGTGGAGGGCCTCTGTTGGTCTGTTTCATCACTGCATCTCAAGCAGCAAATGTTTGTTCACAATAACCCTAAATCTGTACCCATTGTTTATTCTTTTTATGTCACTTCAAAAGCTATTTTCAATGCTTTTGTCACCATACGTACACTCTCCTGGTTTTTATTTTTTTGGAATCTGAAATGCTTCTTTTTGATTCTTTTTTTTAACTACTTCAAGCCGGAGATATTGAAACCAATCCAGGTCCTGAAAATGTACATGATCTTTCAATTTTGCATTTAAATATCACGAGTATTAGAAACAAACTGGATTTTATACTTGATAATTTTTCTGATTTTAATATTTTGTGCTTTACGGAAACCCACTTAGATGCAAACGTTTCTACTGACATGCTTTCTGTCTCCAGTTGTTACTGCACATCATACCGAAAGGATAGAACAAATCATGGCGGCGGTGTTATGGCATACATAAACTCAAGCTTACTTCATGTGAGAAGACTAGATCTTGAGATCTTTTGTGAAGAATCTATATGGATAGAAATCAAGGTAAAGAATGAAATATTTTAATAGGTTTATTTTATAGCCCCTCATCAGCTGATGTTCAGTTAAACTTAAACATAGAAAGAGCCCTTGAACATTCGAAAAACCTTATTCTTATTGGAGACCTAAATGAAGACCAACTTAATCCTAATTTTCAAAACTTAAAAAGGATGTATTACTTATCAACTTCATATCAATTTTTATTAATGAACCAACCCGAAAACAAGCATTTCTTGACCCAATTATTATTCCAGAGGACTTGCCTTTTCTGGACTCCGGCACCATCGCTGTTCCCGCCAATATTAGTGACCATAAAGACACCATACATAACATTACCCTTTCAATATGATATAGAAGGTGTTTTCAATTGATTGATTTTTTATATAAAAGGGCAAATTTTACATTACTGAAACAAAAAATATCTATCTTTGATTGGACTTGTCTAAGGGCAGGAACTCTGGATGATGCCTGTTCTAAGTTTAATAATACTTTTCTAAACTTTGTTAACTTGTGTGTTCCATCAAAAAATGTACTTAACAGATATGACGACAAACCTTGGTATGATTGTGAAATAAGAAAAGTGTCTAGAAAAAGAGACAGGTTAAAACGTAAATTCAACATATCAGGAAACAAAAACATTTTGGCAAGGTACAAGTTTTTTTCGCAACAAAGTTAATAATTTAAAACGGCATGCAAAAGAGCAATTTTTCAATAATTTGGAATTTTCCATATCTGACTTTCACTCAAACGATAATAAACAATTTTGAAAAGTTGTACGTCACTTTGTTAAATGAAATAGCAGCACCTCTTCAATTCCACCTCTCAAATCCTATCCGGTCACTGGTCAAAACGACATCTGTTTTTCAACCGAAGATAAGGCTGATTTGTTACATTAATATTATACATCTATCTCCAATGTAAATGATGAAAATGCTTCATTGCCTGCCTTTGAATATAAATGTAAAAATAGAATATCTTGTATTACATGTACCCCAGATAAAGTTGCTTCCCTCGTTGAACTTTTAAATCCGAATAAGGCAACAGGGCCAGATGGAATTAGTAATAAAATGTTAAATAGAAGTGGAGGCAATGATCAGGAATCGATACAATCAACCCACAGCTCCCATCAGAGACACCAAAGGGAAAGAAACACAAACATGAAACAACAGACCTAATAGAAACATCAATAGCGGAAAGCCAAAAAGACAGTTTCTTACCAACAAAATGGCCAACAGGCTATCCAAAATTAAATAATATAAGCGACACAAAGACCCAAAGACAAGCAATAACAAAAATAAACCGCGACAGAAGAACCGCCTTGAAACGGTCAGCGGAAACGAACCCCACTGGGGCCCCAAATCGACCCAACGAGGCCACAATCCCCGCCCCTACTTCCGTCGCGATTTAGACAAATAATTTGTTCAGTCCGCACGAAGGCCTCCTAACTCATCAGTGCAACATCTCCGTGACAACAAAATTCAAACAACCACAGAGATGAAACAATGGTGAGGACTTGACAGCCCGAAACCACTGAAATGCTCGAGCCAAAGAAAACTAGCAGATAGACTCCGAAACATAAAAGCTGTTTCTAAAGAAATTGCTGTACCCCTAAACATATATTTTTAATAGATCTTTCAGGGAAGGTAAGTTTGGAGAAATCTATAAGTATTCTAATGTAACACCGTTACCCAAAAAGGGAGATAACTCTGCCCCTTCAACATTTAGACCAGTTTCACTCTTAGTAACGTTGGTAAGCTGCAGGAAAGAATAGCTTTTTAACATATTTTTTTACTTTTTACATGAAATGATTTACTCTATAAATATCTGGGTTTTGCCTAATCATTCTACAACTTTCCAACTTATTGACATATACCATCACATCTGTCAAACTTTTGATAATAATCAATATTCTTACATGTTGTTTTAGACGTTTCTAAGGCTTTTGTTAGAGTGCGGCAAAAGGGACTTACCTTTTAATTAAAACAATTTGGCATAGAAGGGAAATTACTCGAATGGAAAGGTGACTATTTAATCGGGAGAAGCAAAACGTTGTTATTAGAAACTGCTCATCAAGCTTGAGGAGAGTTAATGTTTGGGTTCCTCAAGGTTCTGTTCTTGGTCCTTTATTATATTTGGTTTATGTTTATGATATATCTGAATCTTTACTTAGTCTTACACGTCTATTTGCTGATGATAGCTCTCTATTTTACTCTGCAGCAAATATCAACGACATTGAAGGTATTATCAATCATGACTTACGTATGTTAGTCAGCTTGGCTGCTCAATGGGTAATCAATTTTTATCCCCTTGAAACTGAAGCAATGCTTTTTACCCTAAGACTTATTGAGTCACTACCAAATTTAATTTTTGACAGTACACCTATCAGATTTGTAACATAACATAAACATTTAGGTTTAACATTTAGCAAAGACAATGGCATAACCAGATCGAAAATATACTTAAAAGTGCTTCTAAAGTTATTGGTATAATGAGGAAGCTCAAATATACATTTAGTCGTGTTGCTCTTAACCAAATATACCTTTCATACTTACTGCCCATCATCGAGTATGCTTGTGTTGTATGGGACGGCTGGACAGAAAGAGATATTGAGTCTCTCCAAAAACCGTTCAGAATGAAGCTGCCCGCATCGTTACAGACTAGATCTCACGGCACCAGGAAAAATGGTAACTTTAAACGTAAATCACGTGCGTTTAAACGAAACAATACTAGACTGAAGTGACTGTCAATTATATTATTAAATCATGGACGCCACTCTATGCTTTCATCTTTAAGTTCATTACCCGTTTCTGTTTTACGTCTTCTGGACACCGAGGCGAATAAATTCTGCGATAGTTCTCATCAGTTATATGATGCGGCTCTCTTAACTAGAGGCTATACTCAGCATACTCTCCGTCCTTACATTGATTCTGAAATTAATCATAAACGCAATTTCTTCAAAATATCCTTCATTAATAAGGGTATGGATTTTATAGATTTGCCCAGTATCTTCCGTGAGAGATCGGTGCTTTCTTCCATTCCTGCTTATTTTCAAAATACTGAAACACCTATAATTTGCTATAAATATAACAAACCTGTTAGATCTATCATTTTTAATTTCAATAAACTTGTTTCAGATCTTGATACTAATACTCCTGATTCATGTGATTGTAAAAACTCAAAGTATTGCTATCCTGCTGCTGGTCATGTAATTACTGGCAATTTGAAAATTATTCCTGATTCTAGGATAAGGAATATAATTTCTAAAGGACCGAAATATCGGTTTCCTTCTAAAATTGATTTCAGTAAATGTAGAGATGAAATCGCTGCTTCCTTGAATGTATTCGGTAATCGATGGTGTAAGCGAGAGTATGTTGAGCATAAAGCCCTTAAGGACTGGAAACTTAGCATTTTAAAACTAGTGAATAAACGCATTTCTTTCTATTCTCAAAATACTAACTCATTACCTCCTAAGCCCAAGACGTCTTTACGTCATCTTAAACTAGGTATTCAAGAATTTCATAAGAAGTTTGTTTTGGCCCCTGCAGACAAGGCCGCTAATAACGTCGTCGTTGTGTGACGGCTCCACTATGTTAACACACTTAAGCAGGAGCTTGGTGGTACTAAGGCCTATGAACTTCAGCCTTTAGCTGAAGAGAGAGCTATAGTAGATAAACATGTTTGTCTTTCAGCCACCAAGTATGCTGTGTGTGTTAACGAAGGCCAAGACAAGCTTCCTACGCTATACTGGTTACCAAAACTTCATAAAAAACCTTACAAAGCACGGTTTATTGCAAATTCTAGCTCTTGCACTACCACTGAACTTTCTAAATTATTAACTTCCTGTCTTACAGCTATTAAAACGCATGTAATTAAATATTGTGATAAAGTCTTTGAAAGATCAGGAAGAAATCTGTTTTGGTCTATAAAAAATTCGAATGAGGTTTTAAATAAATTGAAATCTAGACATTTTCGTGCTTCTAGTCTGTCTACCTACGATTTTTCCACTTTTTACACTACACTTCCTCATAATCTTATAAAAGAAAAGCTTAATGATTTAATTGAACGGGCTTTTCACAGAGAAGATTCTCTCTATCTTGCATGTAATGTCAGAAATGCATTTTTCACTTCTAAAGAGCATAAGAATTATACACTTTGGTCATGTCAGAAAGTGTGTGATGCCCTCACCTTTCTACTTGACAATATTTATATTAGATTCGGTACTAAGTTATTTAGACAAATTGTGGGTATTCCGATGGGTACTAATTGCGCACCTCTTGTGGCTGATCTGTTCTTGTATTGTTATGAAAGAGACTTCATTTTGTCGCGTTCCATTGATAACCAATCTGAAATTATTGAAGCTTTTAGCTCTACTTCTAGATATTTAGATGATTTATTAAATATTGATAATACCTATTTTGATGGTTTGATCAGTCAGATTTACCCCCTAGAACTTCAGTTAAATAAAGCAAATTCTTCTGATACAGAGGCCCCGTTTTTGGATTTACATCTATCTATTGTAGATGGATTTGTTTCGTGCAAAATTTATGATAAACGCGATGACTTTGATTTTGAGATTGTAAATTTTCCTTTTTTGGATGTTGATGTTCCTCGTGCGCCATCCTATGGCGTTTATATTTCGCAATTAATTCGATTTGCTAGAGTGGGTAGTCATGTAACTGACTTCAACACTCGTAATAAATTATTAACGGCTAAACTCCTTAATCAGGGTTATCGGTACCATAAACTACGCAAAGCCTTTTCAAAATTTTATAGACGCCATTCTGATTTAATTTCAAAATTCAATATTGGACTTAAATCTCTTCTGCAACAAGGTCTATCGGAACCCGAATTTTATGGTGACTTAGTATATAAATTCAGAAAAATATATAACCGCAATGACTTCAGCACCCAATTTCATAAAATCATTCTTCGATATAAAAAGATTGGGTACAACATGGATATTATACGACAGACTGCATGCATGGTAGTTAACCCAATCACGGTTGGCAACTTTGCTTCCCTCTTTAATTGCACGCCGGTGGGTCAGGCTTCAGATTCTATGACGGCTCCAACGCAAAGGCTTATTGAAAATTAGAGAGATAATGTTGGTTGGTGCCTGATGCTCTGTCTCTGGTCGGGCTCATCGGAGTCTAACTGTTGGTTTTCTTTTGCTCCAGCATTTCAGTGGTTTCTTGCTGTCGAGTCCTCACCGTTGTCTCACCTCTGTGGTTCTTTGATTTTTGTGTTCACGGAGATGTTGCACTCATGAGTTAGGAGGCCTTCATGCGGACTGAAAAAGTTATTTGTCTTAATCGCGACGGAAGTAAGGGCGAGGATTGTGGCCACGTAAAATCGATTTAAGCCCCCCAGTGGAAATCTTCCACTGACCGTTCCAAGGCGGCTCTTCTGTGGCGATTTATTTATGTTGTTGTTTGTTTCTTACTGTGTGTATCACTTGTGTCTTTTGGTTTTGGATGGCCATATGGCCATTTTGTGGGAAAGTAACTGTCCTTATGGCCTTCCTTTGTTTAGGTTTCCATTATGGTCTGGTCGCTTAATGTTTGTATTTCTTTCCCTTTGGTGTCTTTTATGGGTGGAGTAAGTTAATTGTATCAATTCCTGATCTTTGTTTTACTTCTACTTAACAAGATCGGTTTCCTCAGATAACCTTTACAAAGAGAGTGGGAGGGTGTCACTTATCGAAAGACGGAAGCAGAAGAAACTTATCTTCATGTATAAATCAGTCAATGGTCTTGTTCCTTCATATGTGTCTGATTTAATTCCTCCGCTTGTTGGAGAAACAAATGCCTATAATTTACGAAATAATAACAATATTACTGTTCCCTTTTACAGGACAGAAATTTCCTGAAAATCATGTATTCCGTCGTCTATTTCGGCATGGAATTCGCTTGACATAGAACTACGTAATTCACCGTCTCTGTCTAGCTTTAAGCATCAGTTGAAAAAAAAAAAAAAAAAAAAAAAACACACACACACAAAATAATTCAATAGTTCCAACATACTACAAAGTTGGTAGTAGATACATCTAAGTCCTACATGCAAGAATTGAAAATAACGGTAGTAATTTATTATTTGATCTATATATTAATCATCTGTCACTAAGTCCTAAATGCAGCTGTTCTGAAGAAGTTGAAGATGCAGAGCATTATTTATTAAGATGCTCACACTTTATCAATGAACGAATGGCACTGTTTCGATCAACGAGGAATTTCAACCCACTTAATGTTAATAAACTTTTGTTCAGAGATGAAAATCTTACACCAGAAGAAAATGTTAGTATTTTCTCAGCCGTCCAAAACATTTATCAAGGACACCAGAAGGTTCACCGATTAGTCAGCTGGTCACTAAAGCCAGTATGACAATTCATCTTATGACATTCCATTCCATTGTCTTATTATATATTTGATTAGTATATTATTTACATTATTATACCTTTCACTCCATCACCTTTTCGTATTTTAGTAGTGCTTACTTGTTTACTTTGCCATTATCATGTGTTTGTATTTTGCTGTAATGAAGTTCTGTTAGGGGAGGGCCGTAACTAATGTTGGCAGAACTTGTGGCCCGACCCAATTGCTTGTTTAGAGGATGCAATAAAATATGTTTACACTTTAAACCTGTCGAACGTCCTGTAAATAATCCCATTTAAGGCGGGCGTTAGCCCGTCGTTTGTCACCGTACATCAGATTTTTGTGCTCCTCTTTAGACATTCCTTCTTATAGTCCTCCGCCAAAAAACAAACTTAAAATACATATCCAACTATGTAAAAAAACAACAACAAAAAACCTACAACAAAAATAGGACACGCAATGACACCAATCAAGTTCGACGGGCTGTTTGAAAAATGACAAAGTTTTGTAAAAATAGACATGCTTTTTAGATTTTTCAATTACATTTGCAAAACATTCAAACGCCGTGAAACCATTCCCTTTCATCCCTCACCTTCTAGCTTTGATATTCGGTGGAAAGGTGTTTTGTCCAAGTCACTGACAGCGGCAAACCGTGTAGATTCTGATGAGACTGCTCGTCATATGCCATCTGATCTTGATCTATAAGTTTTGCATCAGTATCTGCACCTGTATCGGTATCTTCAGCGATGTACAGGGTTGACCCGCTTCTCGGTGATTATAAATAACTACTGATCGACATCAAACAGTATTCCGACCTTTTGGAGATTAAAAAATAGAAATTTTATTCGCTGTGAGTTTACATAAAATTCAGTACTTTAAGCAAATAATGAAGTTAATGATCAGACGCCACATTTTGTTGCCTCTTATCAGGGTCTTCAGTGTTTTTGAATGCCCCAGTAAAGGGGCGCTTGACATTTATGGGCAAATAAGCTGCAGAATCTGTGAACACGTTCATATTTCATGTACAGTCCAACATGTATTAAGCAAGCACCTAAGGAATAACCAATATGTGCTTGTTTAAGACAGGTGCTTGCTTAATACAGGCAAATTTGAATGCATTTGCCTTTTTTGCTGGGGGTGGGGGTGACCAAATGCATGATTGCTTAAGACAGATTGCTTGCTTCATAGGAGTGCCCTCTATGACAGATGTTACTGTATATACTGGTGAGACGACGTCCATGGTGATCAAGTCAGTCTGTTTGTGGGCATGGTTTATGGCCCTATCAAGATTGCTCACACTGTCATGGTAAAATTTAACTAATTGAGTTTCGCAAGACCTTTTGACTTCGGAAAACATGTTGACAGTCATCAAGAATGCTCGCAAAGGCAAGGTGCTTGTTGATGTTGCTAACCAATATATGGTCTAGGGTTTTGCAACAAATGCATGTTAGCGACACTCGTCTATATTTTGCTGCGTCATATTTTGCTCCTTTCCTATAGACCGGGGTAACATTTGCTTGTCGCCAGTCATCTGGTACAGTGCCCTGGGCAAGTGATTCAATGTAGATAAAGGTCAGCACGGGAGAAATTTCAGAACCACATTCCTTAAGCACCCTGGTATTCAGGTTATCCGGTCCAGGTGCCTTATTATCTTGAGCTAACCCAACAGTTTAGCAACCCCCTTAGGGTCCCCATGGAGGGGAACTATTACCTTTGGTTGGTAGCTCACCATCAGTTTCACGCGTAAATGCAGATTGAAACTGTTTGTTACATATGCTGGCCTTATCGCGCGAATCTGTTTTTAGAATTCCGTTTTCCCTTAACGAAGTGATCCCAAACGCTTCCTTTTTCAGGGACTTTACGAATGACGAAAACTTTTAACTTTACCGTTCTTCTGGGGACAATCGGTATCTGTGTTATCAAAAGGTAAAGCTGCTAGAAACATGCTTCCAATATGCATATCTTATTGCCTTTTGTACGTGTGATCGGAACCGCTTGTAATTGCTCTAAACGCCTGGGTTACTAGACTTACACGCACGAAAGTACATTCGATTGATTCTTTTGATAAGATGCTCGATCGTGTTGTCAATCAAAGGCGCACTATAATTTGTTTTGGTCATTTTCGTTGGAATAATCCTTTCAATAACCGTAGTTAATTTGATCTTAAAATTGACCCACATATCACCAAATGACATGTGCGGAAGGTCAGAGGAAAAATTGACGTATGGTCTCGCAGACCATCAATACCCGCACGTTTATATAGATATACAGACCAGCTACCGGTAAAAACCGATTTCTTTTTGTTTCGCGGAGAACCGACTAATGCGGAATCGGCTATTTTCTCCGCAAAACCGCGAAAAAAAAAATAAATAAAATGAGCGAGAAATTTCATCGCGGAGAAAATTCGCGGAGATTATCGGCGAAAATTTGACCGTTTGCTTTCATTAAAAAATGAATTTCCCGCGTTTCGCGGAGAAAAAGAAAACAACAACTGGGATTTCGTGAAAGTAAACGTCAAATATTCGGCTCATTATTAGAGTTATTTTTTTAAAGCAAGGAATACACCACAGACCTGAAAAATATGGAATGTACATGTCTTCTGGGCCAGACTAGCTAGTTTCGGCCAATTAGGCCTCATCCGTGACCTTCAGACTTGGGTTTACAGGGGTATAAATTATTTATCTAATTTCTGCTCACATAGATTGTGGGTAATCGTTAGAACAGCCTCGCCGTGTCGTTATACAGAGTACCCACAATCTTGAGCAGAAATATTAAACAATGTCAGAATTTTTATCCGAAAATTTTCCGCTTTTAGTGTACGAAAAATATTTCGTATTAAAATGACATAAACAGTAAACATACAGATATGACGTAACGTACGCCATAAAATGGTGTTTAACCATCATCGTGTAGCCTTACCTAATGAAAGTTATTACTTCGCTAATAATTAAAGTCAAAAGCTGTTCAGTTTTTTCTCTTTTTATTTTCTGACCAAGTTAAACTGGTCTAATAATTATTTGTTTCAATGTTACATAATTAGAACGCATCGAAAATCGAAAGCTTTTGAGACAGGTAGTGTCCAGGACTAGAACTAGCCCGATATACTGAACACGTCTGCTTCTTAAAGGTGCATTATTGAGCTATCTGGAAAAAATGCTTCCAAAAATAAAATACATATAGCCGGTATTTTTCTTTAAAACAATACAAATAAATGCATTTTATGCAAAAATGCGAACAGTTATGATGACAGGTAAACGAGTTTGACAGGGATTCCCTTACTAGGTTTCGAACACTAGTTAGATCTAT
Organism: Lucinisca nassula; assembly: GCA_963580285.1. NCBI lineage: Eukaryota > Metazoa > Mollusca > Bivalvia > Lucinida > Lucinidae > Lucinisca > Lucinisca nassula. The sequence continues at coordinate 101,550,253 of OY757017.1, read as the reverse complement.
TTTTAGTTCATGATAAAAATAGAACCCCATATATGACGTTATGCGACGTTCATTTTTGGCCTTGTTTACTTAGGCCATGCCTGAATCGGAAAAAAACATGACGCTGAATACCATGCCATAAGTAACGACACTCAGAAACGATACTGTCGCCATGTATGTGTAAAGTGAGAGATTTATTTTTAGAACAGAAATTCCGAACACATGTTCAGAGCGAAGGGTAAACAGGAATGAAAACGACCATTTTCACAAAGTTCTGAAGCTGTATTTGGCTCCAAAAGTGTACACATGACAAAGGAGTATGCATTGAAGATAAAAACCAGAAAAAAAAATTGAGACCCGGTAGCTTAATAATGCACCTTTAACTGAAAACCTGACTGACTTGACATGATCAAACTTGATGTTGTATACGTTTCAGAGCATTCCACAGGCTTTTGTTCTCAAATTAACACAATTTCTATTTATAACAAACGTCTATCATTAACTAAAATGTTTAAAGTATCTCAACATCTGGTGATCAAGTGAGCAAAAACCTGCAGGGTACTATGCACTCAGACAATGCCTAATAGTGCCCGCATGATTGGCGTAAACGGAAACATGCACCCCTATGATTGACGTTTTGTAGATACATTTCAGGTTTTATGTAAACTGCACTTGCTTTTTCTCCCGTAATAGTATTTGAATAACAGCACATGTTATCTTAAGTAATGCATAACTGAGAGTATATTTTATGTAAATGTCAGCGGATTTGAATAGGATCCAAAAACACAACATCCATATATTTGGTCGCTTCATGTACAACTGCAATTTTATACAAAGAATGGATTCAAATATGTGAAAAGTAAAGTAGAAGTAAAACAAAGATCAGGAATTGATACAATTAACTTACTCCACCCATAAAAACGATTCAACTTTCCACTGTAAAAGCTTATAATGTTTCATAGCCCAATCAACATAATCCCAAATTACATTTATTACACCTTCAACAGTATATTGATCATATGAAGTTCTTACTACTCATCAACATTGTTTCAACTATTCATGTAACATGCCTGTGTAACAAAAGTGCATCTTTTACAAACCGTCAACACTATTTGGGTCATTAAGATCACACGTCTATGTAACTACGTTACACACCTCCCATTTTTATAAAATTAATTTTCTTAATAAGATTAATTTAAATATACATTTATATACATTTGTCTAATTGATCATGTCTTCCTTAAAAGTTTTTTAAGAAGTTAGTTTATCATACAAGACAATTCTGCATAAGCTGAATTAATCTTATATGACCATATAGGATAGACATGCATAAAAGGAATAAATCCTATATGAAGTAATTAATGAATAGTTAAAATATTAATGGTAGTATTGACAGTTAGCAAGCAAGTCAAGTTATCCTGAAATCAACATGTTAAAATTATTTAAAAAACCAATATATAATGTCATTTAGTCCCGTAGCTTAAAAGTTTATTCACTTCTATGAGGTGAATGTTTTCTGAATCTTTAAGCCTTCAGTCCATTTTACAACAGTTAATATTTAAGATATAATATGAACAATTAAACGACATTTATAGAGTTTATCGTTCACTGTTTAGCACTTTCCTCGTTGTTCGTTGGTTTCTGTGGTATAGGAATCATAGGAATTATATTCGTGGGTACCAATAAGCTGTCATCGTTGGGTATACTGGTTTACTATCAGGTACACTGGAACAGGAGGAGATCTTCTCGTTTGTTCATATGACTCCCTCATTACTGACATGGCATCTGTATATGCTGTTGATGACTGGAACGAAGATACAATGCGTGTGTTCAATAACTCTACTTGTCGTTTACGATCAATCTTCACCATCAGCTTAACCTTAAGGGTTAAACCTAGCACTTATGTATAATCTAATAAAGTTAATAAACTAAAATGTCATGTTACTGTTCTTCACCATCAGCATTACCTTTAGGGTCATACCTAGGACTTTTAACTAATTATGTTATTTACAATGAAATTTAATCAGGATCAAATTAATTTTCTTCTATTTAGTTATTTTCTCCATGCCAACATGGCATCTGTCTGTCTAAGTGATTGTGTTTGTCCCTCGGGCTCGTTATGGACGTCCCTATTCTCAATTACTACAAACATTTCCAATATCAACATCAGCACCTTGCACAGGTGATTGTTTCGCATTTGCATCACAGTCACGTGCGTTGTTCTTCACCATCACAAACACAATAATAGGTCAAACATTTTACATCTACATTCCCAAGGTCATACATATTAGCCTGCCGTTTACCATTTATCTGACTCAAGTTACATGTACTTTAACCTGTAAATGTGCAAACATTACTATTATATATTACAAAATCAGAATCAGAATCAGAATTGTTACTGGTGACACGTCAAATGACATTCATACACCAGGACCTGTGATGTGGGAAGTTAGTCCCTCGCTCTAACCACAGAGGTAAATTTAGCTACACAATCATCAGCACTTTCAGCTTTCTAAATTATCGAATCGGGAAGGGCATTCCAATCTCTAATGGTTCTGGCGAATAACGACTCTTTATAAATGTCAGGTCTTGCAGTAAGGGTCTCAAACACCAACGAATGGTGATTTCTACAGTGTCTGTCTGGGGGAACAACCTCATCTGTTGGAATGCTGGCAGCACCCTTTAGACCTTTGTATAAAAGGATGAGCCTACTGTTTTTTCTCCTTTTCTTGAGAGACTCCCGTTTTAATTTTCCAAGTATTCAAGTCATGCTCCCAGTTTCAAAGCAGTAATTGCCTGTTACAAATCTAGCAGCTCTATTCTGAACTTTCTCAATTTCTTCGTTAAGTACCACTCCACTGGGGTCCCAGATACAGCTACCATATTCCAAGATTGGGCGAACAAAACCTTTATATGCTGCCTCTTTTACATCCTGAGGGCACTGATGAAGATTTCGCCTCAGGAAACCAAGCGCTCTATTTGCCTTAGTACACATGTTGCTAATATAAGTATTCCATCTCAAGTTGTGTGTGATTGTCACTCCAAGGTATTTAATGTAGTCCACATTCTCGAGGACCGTTCCCTCTAAGGTGTAAGAAGCCTCAACTTTATTAGATCTCTTCCTAGTTATCTGCCTAATGTGGCAATTTAACTGGCTGTAATCCCATGCCCCATTTTCGGGCCCAACATCCTAATCTATCTATGTCAGTCTGAAGTTTCAGTGGGTCATCTGTATCTCTAATTTCCCGGTAACAAACACAGTCGTCTGCAAACAGTCTTATTTCTGAGTCAATGTCAGGGGAATATCATTGATGTACAGGGAGAACAAAATACGGCCAAGAACAGTCCATTGCGGGACTCCAGACAAAACTGGAGCCCACGCTGAAGATTCACCATTAACAACAACACGCTGTTTTCTGTAGCAAAGAAAGGTATCTATCCATTTGAGGGTCTTCCCCCTAATTCCGTAACCAAATATCTTAGGTTTAAGAAGTTCATGAGGAGGGGTGTCAAAAGCCTCCTCGAAGTCCAGAATAAATGTATCCACCTGTCCCCTTTTGTCCAAGATTTTTGCCCAGTCATTAATAACTGTGCTCAGCTGAGTTTCACAACTATGCTTCTTCCTAAATGCATGTTGTCTCTCTGACAAAAGTTTATGTTCATCCAAGTGGGCCATGTTGTTTGAGCAGACTATATGTTCAAGCAATTTACACAGAACACAAGTCAGAGACACAGGGCGATAATTACGGGCAGGAGCCCTCTCTCCTTTTTTGAAGAGTGGACAGATGTTTGCTAAGAGCCATTTTCGGGGGTTCCTACCCGTATCAAGAGACTGTTGAAACTAGTGTGCAAAAACTGGACCTAACTTATTTGCTGGTTCCTTCAGGGCTCTAGGATGAAGCTCATCAGGTCCTCAGGCCTTACTGGGGTTTAAGCCTTGAAGTAACGTGATCACTCCTGTAGCTGATACAACAATATAATTCATGGATGGGGCCGATCTTCCAGTCAATGGAACCTCAATGAACTCAGTTTCATTAAACGTATCATTGAATTGACCAACTAGTTCCTCTGCCCTTTCAGTGTCTGATTCAGCAAACCCGTTCCCTCATCTTTTATTAAGGGGCGGGATACCTTGCCTGTCTTTCTTCTGGCTATTGATATATCTGTAGAAGTCTCTGGGATTTGCCTTTACATAACCTACCAAGTTATTCAGATACAAATCATGCTGATTGTTTATATCAGTTTGATTTCACGTCTCAAGTTTTCAAATTTTGTCCGGAGTTTACCACTTCCCGTCTTTTTTGCCTTTTCATGGGTCTTATTCCTTCTCCGAATTTTTCTTCTTATCTATGGTGTGATCCATGGAATATAAGATACAAACCTACTAGATTTTGAGGGGATGTGGTTTTCGGCCGAAGTATGAATGAAAGAAGTTATCAAATCAAAGTTCTCCTGTACAGACCGAGCACCAGAATGACCATTAAATCTGAGTGCATCCTTCCTCATAGTATCATTGTCACCTTTCTGATATGAGTACACCTTCCTCCGAGGTTTCTTGATTGGTGGAATGTGAATTTTCAAATATCCAGACACAATAGCGTGATCACTTAGTTTATCTGGGGAATGAATATCTTCAAATTGTCCTGGCAAAGTCGTTAGGATCAAATCCAATGTGTTCTTATCACAAGTGGGGAAGTTAACCATTTGTTCCAATCTATGATCGTTCATAATGTCAATTAATATTTGTCCTTCGGACTGACTCAGCATTGTGCCTTGTTTACGGAGCCTGTCGGGGCAAACAATGACTCTGAAGTTGAGGTCACCTAAAACATGTACAGCCGGGATTTTTTTACCCTTATGCTGCGACTTAATGCAATCCAGCTGATCTTTAAACAGCTGGAAGTTTTCGACCGTACCATTTGGTGGTCGATACCAACTTGCTACGAAGTGGGAAGTTTTATTTGCAGAACCTTAACCCAGACCGATTCGGTGTCATTTTCCAGTTCCATAAAAGGCATGTGAGGGATGTCTCTGTGAATTAGCAGCATCACGCTACCACCATGAGAGGTTATATTTTTTCTATAGACACAGTACTGACAATTTTCATGGAAAAGCTCAGATGTGGTAATTGACCTGTCAATCTTTGTTTCCTGAATAGCAACAATATGCGGTTGAGATGTATCGAGGAAAGCTAAAAGTTAAAGAATGTTTCCTCTTATTCCATTTATGTTTATACTGCAAAGTTTCAAACTTTTTTACAAACTTCGACTTGTTTTCATCAGCAGTCCAAGATTGGTCTCTCTTATCCTCTGACAGAGGTTAAAACTTGTTTGGCTTACTTAGTTCTATATATTCATTAAAGAAGGAGTCTGATAAGTTGCAAACCTCACATTTTGGACATATCCAGTGGCAGTGAGAGTTTGCCAAAGTGCCGTATTCCGCATCTGAAATGAAAGAACATTCAGTGTGTAATCACATTTCACATTGATCACACTGAACGGCTTTCGGGCCATTAAGGGCAGCACCACTACAGAGACCACAGTCAGCTTTGCAGTCTTTGCAATACCAAGTTCCAGCTCTAGATTCAATTTATAACAATTGACTGTTATCCAAATAAGAACATGAGGAGTAAAAACGTTTGTTACAGTCCTCGCATTCCATCCATTTCTCGGAACCTTTGCAATATTTTTTGCAGAGTCCACATCGAAACCTTGGGCCGGGGTTAGTTTCAATGTCTCCGGCCAAGATAATGAGTAAATAAAAATCAAAAACGAGTTCCTTTAAGAGCAATGAAAACATTCATAAGAAAGAATATGGGTCATACTACGTAGTTTCGGCTAATAAAGCCTCATCAGTGACCCTGTAATGATCCGATAACGAAAGCCAGAGGAAACATACTGCAATTTTGCGAATTCCGAATAGGCAGTCGATTCAAAGTAGAAGTAAAACAAAGATCAGGAATCGATACAATTAACTTACTCCACCCACCAAAGACACTAAAGGGAAAGAAATACAAACATTAAGCGACCAGACCATAATGAAAACCTAAACAAAGGAAGGCCATAAGGACAGTTACTTTCCCACAAAATGGCCATATGGCCATCCAAAATTAAAAGACACAAGTGATACACACAGTAAGAAACATATCAACATAACTAAATCGCCACAGAAGAACCGCCTTGGAACGGTCAGTGGAAAGATTTCCACTGGGGGGCTTAAATCGATTTTACGTGGCCACAATCCTCGCCCTTACTTCCGTCGCGATTTAGACAAATAATTTGTTCAGTCCGCATGAAGGCCACCTTACTCATCAGTGCAACATCTCCGTGAACACAAAAAATCAAAGAACCACAGAGGTGAGACAACGGTGAGGACTCGACAGCAAGAAACCACTGAAATGCTGGAGCAAAAGAAAACCAACAGTTAGACTCCGATATAAAAGACTCAAAGACTGATATAAATCAAAATGGGGTCCAAATAATTAAAAACGTGTCAAAGCCAAGTTTGTACCGCGTGAGGACTTGAAGTTTTGCAAGCTCGCCGAACACCTTCTGTCCCCATTCTTCGTTGTAATTGCCAAGAACTGGGACATTTTACTACCGAAATCTTATTTGTAATCCTGCACTCCTGATTTCCATCATCTTGGAACCCAAGAATTAAGACTGCGGGAAACAGGGAGACCCTTATTTTAATATACTGAGTAGTGATTTGTTGATTTCTAATGATTTATAATGGGTGTCAAGTAACACTCCTGATTCCGAGTTTATCACAGCCAGCACACTGACAACTACAAAGGGCTCATCAGTTCACTGGTCCAATTATAAACAGCTCAGCACATTCAAATATCTGACAACGCACCGGCTCTTCAGAAGAATAAATGTGACAAGCTACCTAATTTTGATCCTAAGAATTTCAGTTTGCGTTACCCCACCCACTAGTGAGGTAATGGCGGGAAAGAATGTCAACAATATTTTCAATCTACAAGACAAAAAGTCACACTGTAGGGTAACCAGCAATAATATGTTGCTGGTTTAAGCTTGTCTGTTATGAATCAGACACGAAACCAAACAGAATTCCAAGAAAAACACTTCTCTTTTAGCGAGCGATTTTTCTCCAATTACGACGATAGTTATTCGAGTATATATCCAATGGTCTCTCATGTAAAACACTTTATTAATCAAATACTCAGCTGTTAGTATTTATTTTATGGCTTGCAGTTATTGTTTAACTGGACATATCTTTACTTTAATACCGCTGACTTTATATTTAGTTAACGGACACTTAAGTCACGAATAAATGTCATATATTTGTATCTGTCATTTATAAAAAAAAATGTCTTCAGGCATAACGAAGCCAAAAGACTACCTAATAAGCAATGACCCTAAGAAATGTATAAAACATATATTGTGTTCATCTGACAGAACAAACACATTTGACAACAAATTATTTACAAAACATATTTACACAGTCTCATCCATGAAGTAATTTAAGCATACAATGCACCTAAATGAGATAAACAAAGTAATATATCAATTACTTCAAACCATAAGTATAAGGAGGTTAGTCTATAACATATTTACCTAAACTTATACATATGTAACAATTCAGGATTTTACCTGAATAAGTCTACTCATACTATGAGTAGCCCAAATATGTAACCAAATCATTATTCCTAATCGTAAGTCGGTAAACCAAAAGATTATGTGTCATTCTACTCTAAATAGGAACAGCCCTCGTGAGTCCTTTTATAAGGAATACGCTATTAACACCGCGTACCATGGTCCCCCTTTGCCCACAGCTCAAATCCCTATTAAGAGATGTACCCACATATTGTTCGTCATACTGCTAACTCTATAACATCATAGGGCAGCCCTATTATTAAACGAACAATATCGTCAATGTAACACTTTGAAACAGTCATTAGTAGCCTATGCTTTTTAAATGACTCGTGAAGCTGTCGTATTTAATGACCCATCTCGTTCCTGAAAACATTGACCACAACACGGCTGTCCACGTGTTACAACAGGAGTAACATCAAAATATTGATCATTACCTGGTCAGTTGGTCAGGATATTTTAATTACAGTTACATTAATAAAGGGTTAATTTTCGTTTACATAATTAGACATTATAATTCCTTTGTTAACCAGTGTTTAAAAATAAAACAGAAAGAAAAAGACCGTAGACTTACATTAGCGGTCATCATTACCATTTGCACACACACTCTTGCATTAGTTTACCAGAAAGTCTTAATATTTATTGAGATTTAGGTGGAATGACCACTACATATTTGCAATTTCCTAAATCATCACAAACATACACACATAATGAATTTTCTCATAAATTTCTTAACATTTCTAAAAACTCTTTGTGATTTCCATGGTACCACCTTACAACTTCAGCAGAGATACCTTGCTTCTGTAAACTTTCATGTAAATTGAGAATTTCTTGGATGACTTTTGCAGATAAATGTTCCATTAATTCTAAAAATTCAGATCGGCCTTGTTCAGACATGATAGTAAAGTTTAACTATATACTTGCTTTTAATAGTTTTATTTCTTACACTAAGTTATCTACCTAGATAACTAACATACCTACACACAAACATTGACTTAATTTCAAAATCGTAATTGCTTCTTAAATTGTAAATGTCAAAAGGTTTCATTACCTTTTTATAACTTAATGCAGCATGTTTGATCTAATTAATTTGAAATAATTTTCTTAAAATAGTTCTATATATGATTTAAACAAGGCAAACTACAATTTCATTATTGGTAAACTTTCAACCAACATGTATAACCCCAAAGAAGTATTAGTAAAATGTCCTACCTTACTTGCCCTACATCATAGTGTAGTTTTTATTTATTTTTTATTTTCTTGTCCTTTGGGATTATTGATTCCATTGTGGTGTTGATGCTCCGTCTTTGGTCGGGCCCCTCGGAGTCTAACTGTGGGTTTTCTTTTGCTCCAGCAATTCTGTTATTGTATGCTGTTGAGTCCTCAACCTTGTTTCATCTCTGTAGTTTTTGTGATTTGTATGTTCTCGGAAGATATTACACTGATGAGTTAGGAAGCCTTCATGCGGACTAAACAAAATTAGTGTATACCGCGACAGAGGTAAGGGCGAGGATTATGGCCATGTAAAATCGATTTAAGCCCCCCCCCCATCCCCCAGTGGAAATCTTTCCACTGACCAATTCTTTTCACTGACCGCTCCAAGGCGGTTCTTCTGTGGCGGTTTATTTATGTTGTTGTTTGTTACTTACTGCGTTTATCACTTGTGTCTTTTTATTTTGGATGGCCATTTGGCCATTTTATTGGAAAGTATCTTTCCTTATGACCTTCCTTTGTTTAGGTTTCCATTATGGTCTGGTCGCTTCATGTTTGCGTTTCTTTCCCTTTGCTGTCTCTGATGGGTGGAGTAAGTTAATTGTATCGATTCCTGATCTTTGTTTTACTTCGACTTTGAAAAAAGGGGCACTGATGAGGCCTAATAGGCCGAAACTAGCTAGTCAGGCCCAGAAAACATGTTCACTCCATATTTTCTAGTTTATGGTGTATTCCTTGCTTCCAAAGGATAACTCTTTTATAGAACATATTTAACGTCACTACAGCTGATGTGTGGGAATGTGTTGCGGCTGTAAAAAGTCTCCCTGCCCTACATCATAGTGTAGTTTTTTATTTTCTTGTCCTTTGGGATCATTGATTCCATTTTGGATTCTGAAAACTTTGAGGCTCACTGATTAGGCCTAATTGGCCGAAACTAGCTAGTCTGACCCAGAAAACATGTATACTCAATACTTTCCAGTTTTATGGTGTATTCCTTGCTTCCAAAGGATGACCCTTTTATAGAACATATTTGTACTATGACCATTTCCTGTGATCCGTCCATTTTCCTTTAGTGAATGTTTCACTGGTCAGCGCACAACAATGTCTTTCCTGGTCACGGCCCCAATTCACCCTATGCCGTAACCTACGCCACAAAGTGGTGTTTAACCATGATCGTATAGTTTTACTTAATGAAAGTGAGTACTTCGCAAATAATTAAAGTCAAAAATTGTTCTGTATTTCTCTTTTTATTTTCTGACCAAGTTCAACTGGTTTAGTAATTATTAGTTTCAATGTCACATAATTAAAACACATCGAAAATCGAAAGCTATTGAAACAGGTAGTGTCCAGGACTAGATCTAGCCCGATATACTGAACACGTCTGCTTTATAACTGAAAACCTGACTGACTTGACATGATCAAACTGGATGTTTTATACGTTTCAGAGCATTCCACAGGCTTTTGTCCTCACGTTAACACACTTTCTGTTTATACCAAACGTCCATCATTAACTAAAATGTTAAATGTATCCCAACATCTGGTGACCACGTGAACAAACACCTGCAGGGTACTATGCACTCTGACAATGCCCAATAGTGCCCGCATGATTGGCGTAAACGGAAACATGCACCCCTATGATTGACGTATTGTAGATACATTTCAGGTTTTATCTTCTTTCTTATGAATGTTTTCATTGCTCTTAAAGGAACTCATTTTTGATTTTTATTTATGTAAACTGCATTTATTTTTTCTCCCGCCAAAGTATTTGAATAACAGCACATGTTATCTCATGTAATGCATAACTGAGAGGACATTTTATTTAAATGTCAGAGGATTTGAATAGGGTCCAAATAAACAATATCCATGTATTTGGTATTCAAATACAACCTAATTTTATACACAGAATGGATTAAATATGTGAAAGGTAAAAACGTTTCAATTGTCTACTGTAAAAGCTCATAATGTTTCATAGCGCAATCAACATAATCCCAATTACATTTATTACCCATTCAACAGTATATTGATCATATGAAGTTCTTACTACTCATCAACATTGTTTCATCTATTCATGTAGCATGCATGTGCAACAAAAGTGCATCTTTTACAAACCATCAACACTATTTGGGTCATTAAGATTACACGCCTATGTAACTACGTTAAAAAGAGACCTATATTGAGATTGATCATGAAATCTTTTCTACGGTCATTCTCTCCCTTCCGCTGATTCAAGACGGGCAGCTGTCAGTTTCTGGAGAAAAATGACTGTACTGGTTAACCGCTTATGTATACGCCTGTCCAGGAAAAGTGTGGATAGGTAAATTGTCCGGCTCAAAAATGACCTAAAATAGTGTTGACTGGGCCATTAAACCCTAAAACAAACAAAACAAATCTTCTACCTGTAGTAAAGAGTCACTAGCGAACCCCCAAAGTGCTCCAATATGGGCGCCGTTTGACCCTTTTAGTCCGCCAAATTAAAATGTGGAAGCTCCGTTTGTTTGTTTGATTCGAGGATTAACGTCCTCTTCGACACTAGTTAGGTCAATTTGCCTCCAATTGTTTGGGACTCTAACCCGACACTTGGCTGAAGTGACTTCTCAAGCCCTTCCACCCAATGAACCCAACAGGGTTTATATGCATGGTCGGCCCAACTCGCAGCACTTAGCCTGGGCAGGCATAGACCTCCTAAATGGTTTACCAGTACTCATGTGCAGCGGGTTAGCTCCTTCTGGAAGCATCATGCAGCCCGATATGTGTATATGCATGTATATATGTGCATACTGCGGCATTACCAAATGGTCTTGCGTTTTCATTGTTCCTCTCCTTTGAATGTGACAACTTTGTATATGGTCACATATGGGTGTTCTTTCCTTCTGTCACGAAATTTTGTCTGATAGTAATAGAGAGCATATGCAAGACGATGTGTAATTATGCATTCAAGGAAACTCTAGATGTATGTACGGATCTACATGTACATGTAGGTATACGAGCAGGGAACACGTACCATACCATTACAACAGGACAGTCTCGTGCGAAGGAAATTGAGAATGTTCTGAGTCAAGCTGGGCAGGGTGCCCCAACACCCCGACTCAACCCACACACCCTACCATAGAAATAAAAGAATTAGAAACTCTCTGAGGTCTAGAACCATTTTTTGACTATTAACCCATTCAGTACCTGAAGCCCCTAAAGGGGTACCTTGGCAAACAGGGCAGGCCCAAATCATCCCACTGTTTGCTCAAAGTTCACTCATTTTCCAAATAAATTTTGAGGAAAACAAAACCTGTCACCACTAAATTTTAAAATGAACTGCTGCTACATGCATACATAAGGAGGAAAATTCAATTTGGTACAAAAAAGGTTCAAATGTTTATAATCCACGAGAGTTCAGTTCACAATGGACTGTTTCAGCATCAAGCTGGGAGTGTCTTACCTTGCAAAAAGGGGCGTTAGGTGTGAACCCACGAAGAACGGCAAACAGTGTAGAGCGTGATGAGACAACACCTTATGTACCGTCCCATCTGAAGTTAGTATGCAAAAACCATTTATCCGGTCTAAAGGTTTGAACAAAGAACATGCATTTCGTCATATGCTTCAAACTTTGTGTACCAAATTTGAATGCATAAAAAAACACATGCATATGAACATGTAGGTATAGGCAGATTTCGCGAAGAAACACCGTGAACGTCTTCACCTGTACTAATTATCCTTCTCCAAGAAAAAGCGATTTTCGCTGAGAAATTTCGCGACATTTCGCGGAGAAATTAACCGCTTTGAAACGCGAGCTGGTCTGTATTTTACGCGCGACTTTTATGATTCGCTTCGCTTTTATGCCATATTTAATTAGGACTATGACGTGATCAGCTTTGCCGATCGGGGGCATCCCCTTAACTCGAATAGCTGGTGATTGGGAATTTATAAACAATAAATCAAGGGTCTTTTCTTGGCGGGTAGGCATATTAATTACTTGAGCCAGGCAGTGTCTTTTAATTATAATTAAAAGTTGTGGATGTGTCTGCATGTTGCTCCATTCAAAATCTCCACAATTGAAGTCTCCACCAACCGGAATGTGAGCATTTGCATTCGATATTATCCTAGTATGATTAGGTGGGCGATAAAACTAACCAAGGTACAAAGTCCTACATCCAATAATGTTTAATTTACACTAAACTAATTCACAGTCGGTGCCCAACTCCGGAGTTTCTGTATAGCATAGGCCTCGCTTGAAAGCCTAAAAGACACCTCCGTGTGCATTCCCAACTCTGTCTTTACGGATGGCCTCAGAGGTGTCTGGAAAATTTTCTGAGTTTTTAATTTCTGGGGTTAATCAGGTCTGATTGCCCAAACTGAAGTCCGGATTTGCTGAGCCGATAATGGTATGAAGTTCAGCCCTTTTCTTCTTTATTGTCTGACAATTCATAGTCAATATCCTGAGGGGGTGGTTAAGGACCGCCGTTTTGGTCTTTGCTTTAGCTTCTTTTGACTGCTGCTCACTGGGCGAAGAAGCTGCAGTGGGTGGGCCAGTGTTGTCTGGTATCAATCTATCAGGCTCGGACAGGGTTGATAAAGGTTCAATATGGTTATAAGTATCTATAGAAGATGAAGTGTCAAACAGAGTTGTGGAAAATGTGGCATTCCACATTTCATGCAATCCCATGCTACGTTCGTATTCGATGATTTGTTATATAGACTATACATAATTGATGGCATGCACTGACAGCCTATGTGATACCAGACAGTGCAAGTGTCACAGCAAATCCTTCGGTCTTCCCAAACCAACACTTCTTTGACAAAGTCCACAGGGGAAATGTGAACTGTCATTTAGCGAACTTGGACCAGAATTTGATTCTACGTCCTAAGCGTTACCTATTATAACTGTAAATAAATAAAGGTAAAAAAAGTTTATTTGAACCAGGAAATCCCTTCATTCGAACCAGGAAATCCCTTCATTCTTAGCAATTGTTTTAGGATAGATACCTTGCAAACATGGGGCAAATGATGTTCAAAGTTATGCTCGTTTGCTGTTGTACCAAATGTATCCATATAAACTGGAAAAACGTCAGCAGGAATTGCCTGTGGATCCTGTCCACTTCAGATGGGTAAAAGCTAGACGTGTTACTAACAGCTAGCAACATGCTCCAAATAAGAGATCAAACGCTAAACGACTCATCATTCACAGGTTGTATGGTGACATTATGATATCTGAAGGGCAATTTATACTAAGTTGTGTCCTGGAGAGTCTCCTCTGCTGGGCAGTATCAACAATCAAAGTACTGAAAGTACTGAGAGGCGGGCGAGTAATGTCATTGCTTTACAACGCTCTTGAACAGAAGGGAACGTTTGAAACTTTATATATCAGATTTACCTAAATAAAACTTTAAAAAATAAAATAAAATAAATTACTACAGACTTATTACGCTCAATACATGTAACTGCTCTTGAATTTATCATTTTGAGTGTTTCAGATGGGTTATTTTAATAATAATAATAATAATAATAATAATAATAATAATAATAATAATAATAATTATAATAATAATGATAAAACCACATACAGGACGCATGTCCCAAGAAGTTGACTGTTATTTTACTAGCTGGAAGAAACTGGTTTTTATTTATTTATTTATTTATTTATTTATTTATTTATTTATTTATTTATTTAAATGTACCGTTCTGTATCTGAAATAATCTCCTCCGATTTTGCTGACTAGCACATATCTATAGCGGTCCACCTACAAATTATCATTCTGCGTATTGAAAGCATCAGAAATTTCACTCGCGCATTACGCTCGTGATAGAACTGATGTTTTCACCACAATCTTAGCAAACTCTATTTATACGACTTTATGTTTCACAATAAATTCAAAATACTGAGGGAGATTAATTAGATCTAATTATACTACATTGTCAACAGTTCGCCAGATTCCTGAGGTTAAAAATGGCTTAGTCGAAAAGGGAGACATACCAAATCCGACTGAGGAAAGGAAAACATAACTAAATAGATAAATAAAAACATAAATAAATAAACACAAACGAGCCTGTTCATTTTAGCTCCACTAGCCGAAGACCCGTGGGTCTTATGTTATGGCCCTGTGTCCGTCATGCGTCCGTGCGGTCGTGCGTTAACTGTTTTCTTTAAACATCTACTCCTTAACTACTCGGTCGATTGTTACCAAACTTCACAGGAATGTTTCGCACATAGTCCTCTTCTAAATTCCCTTAAATAGTTTTGTTACATGCAGAACTCTGGTTGCTATGGCAACAAAACAAAAAAAAATATCTTTAAAAATCTTCTCCTCCAAAACCGCTCAATGGATTTTATTCTTATTTTGCATGAATGTTTCTTTGCTGGACCTCTGTCAGATTCCTTGAAGAAATTTGGATCAGGCAAAAAAACATGGCCCCCATGGCCACGCCCCTTGGCTCATTAGCTTCCAAAGACTTATAAGGGGAATTTTTTTTTAAAATCTTCTCCTCCAAAACCGATAAGCTCAATGAATTTCATTCTTATTTTGCATGAATGTTCCTTGGGTGGACCTCTGTCAGATTCCTTGAAGAAATTTTGATCAGACAAAAAAAACATGGCCGCCATGGACACGCCCAATGTCTAATTAGCTGCCATAGACTTAAAAAAGAATTTTGTAATCTTCTCTCCAAAACCTTTGAATGGATTTCGTTCTTAATTTTCATGTATGTTCCTTGTGTGGACCATTATCAGATTCCTTGAAGAAATTTTGATCAGACAAAAAAATGGACGCCATGGCCACCACCTTTGGCTAATTAGCTTCCATAGACTAATAAAGGGAAAAACTTCAACAATCTTCTTCGCTGAATCCATAAGGCCTAAAGCTAAGACATTTAGTATGTAGCAAAGTTATGTGGTCACCTACTAAGTCCTGCAAACTATGCCTCTAGGGCCCTAATTGGCAACGCCTCGGGGCTAATTAGCTCCCATAGACTTATAATGGAACAATCTTGAATTTCTTTTTCTCTAAAACCATAAGACCAAGAGCTAAGATATTAAGTATGTAGCAACTTGAAGTATTCAACTCCATAAATCCTGCCAACCATGCCCCTGTGGTCCAAATTGGCAACACCCTGAGCCCCATTAGCTCCCATAGACTTATACAGGGAAAAACCGACAAAAATCTTCTTCTCTGAAACCATCAGTGCCCCTAGCTTAGATATATTAGTATGCAACAACGTCAAGTGGTCACTCACATAAATCCTGCCAACCATGACCCTGGGGTAAAAAATTGGCTACGCCCAGAGGCTTATTAGTTCCCATAGACTTATAATGGGACAAATTTAAAAAAAAAGTCTTCTTCTCTGACGCCCTACGGCCCAGAGCTTTATGAAAGAGACTTCATGTTGTTGCTTTCCATTGATAACCAATCTGAAATTATTGAAGCTTTCAGTTCTACTTCTAGATATTTAGATGATTTATTAAATATTGACAAAACTTACTTTGATGGTTTGATCAGTCAGATTTATCCCCTAGAACTTCAGTTAAACAAGGCAAATTCCTCTGATGCCGAGGCCCCCTTTTTGGATTTACATTTATCTATTGTAGATGGATTTGTTTCTTGCAAAATTTATGATAAACGTGATGATTTTGATTTTGAAATTGTAAATTTTCCTTTTTTGGACGGTGATGTTCCTCGTGCGACATCGTACGGGTTTATATTTCGCACCTAATTCGATTCACTAGAGTGTCTAGTCATGTATCCGACTTCAACACTCGTAATACATTATTAACCGCTAAACTTCTTAACCAGGGGTATCGGTATCATAAACTACGTAAAGCCTTTTCTAAGTTTTATAAACGTCATTCTGATTTGGTTTCAAAATTCAATATTGGACTTAAAACACTTCTGCAACATAACCTATCGGAACCCGAATAATATGGTGACTTAGTATATAAATTTAGAAATATTCATGCCTGTAATGACTTTAGTACCCAATTTCGTAAAATCGTTCGTCCGATAATCATCAAACTTGCTCAGAACGATTATCTTGTCAATATCTCGGTCAAGTTCGAATATGAGTCATGCCGGGTCAAAAAGTAGGTAAGTATGTCAAATCAGAGAAAACCTTGTGAACAAACTAGAGGCCACGGTTTTGGTCCGATCAACATCAAACTTGCCCGGAATGATTATCTAGACAATATCTCAGTCAACTTCGAATATGGGTGTTGTCGGGTGAAAAAGTAGGTCAGTAGGTCAAATCATAGAAAAACCTTCTGAACACACTAGAGGCCACAGGTTTGGTCCAATCATCATCAAACTTGCTCAGAATGAGCATCTTGATAATATCTTGGTCACGTTCGAATATAGGTCATGTCGGGTTACAATGTAGGTTGGTAGGTAAAATCATAGAAAAACCTTGTGAATACACTAGAGGACATAGTTTTGGTCCAAACATCCTCAAACTTGCCCAGAATGATCATCTTGACAATGTCTCAGTCAAGTTTGAATATGGGTCATGTGGGGTCAAAAAGTAGGTCAGTAGGTCAAATCAGAGAAAAACCCTCTGAACACACTAGAGTCCACAGTTTAGGTTCGATCATCATAAAACTTGCCCAGAATGATCATCTTGACAATATCTCGGTCAAGTTCGAATACGGGTCATGTCGGGTCATAAAGTAGGTCAGTAAGTCAAATAATAGAAAAACCTTGTGAACACACTAGAGGCCACAGGTTTGGTCCAATCATCATTAAACTTGCTCAGAATGAGCATCTTGATAATATCTTGGTCACGTTCGAATATGAATCATGTCGGGTAACAATGTTGGTTGGTAGGCCAAATCATAGAAAAACCTTGTGAACACACTAGAGGCCACAGTTTTGGTCCGATCATCATCAAACTTGCCCAGAATGATAGTCTTGACAATATCTCGGTCAAGTTCGAATATGGTTCATGTCGGTCAAAAAGTAGGTCAGTAGGTAAAATCATAGAAAAACCTTCTAAACACACTAGAGGCCACAGTTGAGGTTCGATCATCATAAAACTTGCCCAGAATGATCATCTTGACAATATCTCGGTCAAGTTCGAATACGGGTCATGTCGGGTCATAAAGTAGGTCAGTAGTTGATTTTGTAATGATGCCGTTTCTGTTGGAGAACTCGATTTGTACATGTATGTACATAAAAAGAACATGACGATGATAAGTGAGAGTATTTGGTCGCCACACTTTATAACGGCCTGAGCGACGTGGATGACGTCAGCTGTGTCATCAGCGTCACGAGGACGGTTGTGACGTAGTGCCTACCAAATAAGGAAAGAATTTACGGCAAAAAGTGTTGGTCCTTATGAAACACTAACAAATGTTGTGGAGAATAGATGAAAATATTCCTGTTTGTAGTTTCTAGCTGTTGTTAATGTAATGAATTTGTGAATAGTTATATTTGTGAGCCGTGTCGCGCAGAAGGATATGAAATAGAGTTTGTTATGTTTCCTGTAATTGGCGGGTGACCAGGTAGCGCAAAGGTGTAGTCTGTTCAATTGCCTCTTACCTGTGGTAATGTAGTGAGCACGAATTTGATGAGTATTATGCTCAGTAGTAGTGAGCATTAATTGATTTCTGTAGTGCTCAGTAAGGAAACATAGACTTTGAGTATTCTTGTGTCAAGCGCTGGGTGCTGATAATTTGATGCACAGTCAAGTTGAGTTCTGCTGTACGGTTATTTGTCGCACGCACTAATCAGCCTGTGTGTCTGGTCGGCGCATGCGCAATAACGGTATATGCATGAACATATTCTTACTTCTCCGGGAGGGGGATCATGATATAGCATGTATGTTTTGTGAACTGTATCTTAGTCGAATTGTCGTAATTTGCAGGCACAACAATGTGTGGTGACCTGCTGCTCCCTGCATTATAGAAGCAGGTACTGGTACGACGCCATCGGTTTCGAGTCCAGCAAGGGCGGACTTAACCAATAGCAGACCGTCGAGGCCATATTGAACAGGTCGTGGGAAACAACCTGGAGTCGATTGAAACGATGTAGAAGTTACAGGAACTTCAAGTTTTCGATCGCTAATAATATAATTCCTTGTGGTCGACACTAAGGTCGACAGACTAGTCGACGGTGTGGTCGACAGTAGCGTGCGAGAGAGGGTTCACCTAAGTGAACTGATAACCTGGCCAGTCGAGTTTTTTGTGTTGTTTCTTTTTCTTATTTTGTTGTTGTTTTTATTTTTTGCTTCTGTAGACATTCACGTCACCCCGGTTCGAGCACAGAACATTGTTTTGCCTTCAGGGCGGACGTCGTGAATGGGCTATAGAAGCAGTTAAATGTGGTGTTTTTGTGTTGGTATTGTTGTATATAGATACTGTAAATAATTCATGTTATTCATATGATATCTTTCTTGTGCCTTACCCCACAGCTGCCCGTACACCTGTCAGGGATCACACTCGGTTGTCTTGTCAGAATGGGGGTTTGTGGGACGCCGTAAACCCACATGTAACGGACAGAATTTACGTCAATGTTTCAGATCTCCTCAAATTAAATGCCTACGACCATCAAATCGTGCATAGTGCTTCTCCTAGACGTACTTACTCTGCAGGTACGTTGGCTCGGTGACCTTGACCGATAGTGTACGCTCCTGTGACTTTGGCACATTTAACATAGAGTTTCCAGATCTCCTCTAGTAAAAGGCCTGCAATCACCAAATCTTGCATAGTGCTTTTCCTAGAGGTACTGACTGTGTAGGTACCTTGACTTGGTGACATTGACCTATTTTTGTACCCCATTGACTTATATACATTTTAGGTCGACGTTCCATATTTTCTTAACAATAAGGCTTTCAACCACCAAACCTGGTTAAGTGCTTCTCATACATTTACTGACTCTGCGGGTACCTTGATCTGGTGACCTTGACCTATATTATGCACTCTTGTGACTTTAACACATTTTACGGCAATGTTCGATACACTGTATGTCCTAAAATAAATTGCCGACAGCAACCAAACCTTGCATAGTGCTTCTCGTCGACGTACTGATTTGGCATGTACCTTGGCCTGGTGACCATGAGGTCCAGTGACTTTGAGACATTTTACATCAATTGCTAAGAGTAAAATTTACTGATTTGATAACTACGTTCTGATGGTGGCTCCTATGACTTTTGCCCCTAGCAGGTGCGACGCCGCCTTCTACGGAATTCTTGTTATGTTGTCTGAGATGTAGCACTAATGAGTAAAAAAGCCTTTCTGTGGACTGAACAAATTAATTTTAGTATTAACAACGACAGAACCAATGGCATGGATTGTGGCCAAGTAGAATCGATTTAAGCCCCTGCCCTCCCCAGCGAAATAATTTCACTGACCGTTCCCGTGCGGCTCTTCTGTTGTGGTTTATTAGTGTTATTTTGCATGTCGAGAGTGGGCTGCGTCTTGTGATTGTGGCGCTCCCTGTGTCTTCCTTTAAATTTTGTGTTGCTTATATATTTTAATTTGGATAGCCGTCTGGTCATTTTAGTGGATAAGTGACTGTCCTTTTGGCATCATTGTTTTCATTAGGGTTTAGTTATTTGACGTTCGTGTATCTTTCTCTTTGGCTTCTCTGATTGGGGTCTGTGTAATTGTACCGATTCCTTATCACCGTTTTCACTTCGATTTTGCAGTATAATAAATTCGTTATTTTGATTTTTGGCGGGTAAGACGCGGGGAAATATCACTTTCAGGCGGCGACTATGATCTCATGTTCCCCACCAAGAATCAAAATAACTAAGAATAAACAAATGAAGGGACGGTTCACAAGCTGGGTCTTAGAGGTATTATCCTTTCAAAGAACATTCATGGAAGTTTACAAATCCTCGTTCCATGGTAAAACGTAACTGCAAAATTATGTAAAAGCCTTCTATTGTTTTGATAACGTGTTAACTTTTGCAGGTTGCAGTGGCAATATTAGCAGCCATAGGATTATACCTGAACTACATGTTTCAAGAACGCACAAAGGTATTTCGCCATCTTTATAAAGTATTTTCTGATGATGACTTTCCTGTACCATCGGATTCGCAATTATTCATTAGTCCTTATATCAAAAAGTCATCGGGACTGTCATCGGGAGAAGACGCTGAAGCATCTCGGGATTACTTCAAAAAGAATTTCCCAATCGTGAAAAGTAACAGATACCTTATATATACATGCATTGACCACAAGCTCTGTGGCGGATGGGGAGACAGACTGAGAGGTATTTATACAGCTTATGCGGTTTCGGTTATACAGAACAGAACGTTTTTTATGAATATAACCAAACCATGTTTGTTACAAAAATTCATGCGCCCATCCGTCCTTAACTGGACTGTGCCCTGGGAAGCAGTACAAGGTAAAACCACTGCGCGGCACTCGCATTTAGATTCAAAGCCATCGCCTCTCCAAGTAGAGAAAATACTTTCTTCGATTGATACTGCTGAAGTGCTAAAAGTAACATTCAATATGAACTATTATGACGCATTTCGACTCTTCAACAAAACGAGAGAAAAGCTTTCATTTCTTAAGCAGATGTATATAAGCGATATTTACAAAGTAATATATCATGGGTTGTTTCAATACGAAGAATCTTTCAGTGCCGAAATTGACACGTTCTTAAAAACATTTGTAAATGACCGTCATCTTGTCGGCGCTCATCTCAGACTTGGTGACGCTGGAAGCAGTGTTAAGCGACTCACCGATGAAGATCTTGAGACAATATGGAAATTCCTTGAAGGTTATAAAGATAACAACAAATACAAGATTTTTATTGCAGCTGATACTCAGGAATTAAAAGATAAAGCCCAAATGCTATTTGGTGACCAGTACGTCAGCATCCCTGGAAAACTTATCCATACAGATCATGTAGGGGGTAGTTATAACACACCGGACTTTTGCGATGGTTTAAAACGTTCTCTCTTTGACCATGCTATTCTTATTCGAAGTGATACTCTTCTTTTGACAAGGAGTGGCTACGGAATAGAGGCGGCTCACGTCAGACATACCTCCAACAATCTCTATTGCTTTGTTAAAAATGAAGGCATAATGCCATGTTATCGCGAAAATCTAAAATACATCTACAGAAGGTAGAATGTTTAAAAACGTCTGTCATTTTAACTCGTTCATTTGAGTTTTTGAAGTTTTGCAGCTGACTGTTTCATGTTTGCATTAAGACTCATCTTCTTCTGTAAGTACGAGTTCTATTGAAAGTCATTTACTTGACCATCGGGTTATGGAATCCGTGTAATAACAACACCTGTGAACCCAACTTTATATATTGAAAAAAAATGGGATTACATGGATATACATCATTGTCTATATTTACCCTGAACTGCATAGGTTAAAGGTACTAGCGATACCCGCCATAAATAATAAATAGGTGTGAACATATCACAGATTTTTATTAGAAAAATATCAGTGTTGGAGATGTGATATAATGCTCGAGAATCCCCCTTGGTTTTGGTATTATTATTGTTATAGTTCATCTCGGCATTCATGTATTGCTAATATACTAAAATGTGAGATAGCTTTTGGCCATTTTGTGAGAAAGTAACTGTCCTTCCGGAATTCCGCTTGTGTGGTTTTCAATATGGTGAAGTTGTTTTATGTTTGCGTTTCTTTTTCTTGGGGATGCGAGTTAATTGTATCAATTCCAAATCACTTCATTCGCATCTATTTAGGAGATGCGATACAATGCCCTCAGTCACACTGATAACAAATAGTATAGTATGTCCGAGGGATATATATATATATATATATATATATATATATATGTGTGTGTGTGTGTGTGTGTGTGTGTGTGTGTGTGTGTGTGTGAATTAGGGTTTAACGTCGCTTTCAACAATTTTTCAGTCATATCACGACGGTGTCTGGTTGCGACAGGGAGCTCAATGCTCACTTTTATAGTGCTGCTTCACTGAAGTATCATGTCCCAGACACATTACATGATACCATACCCAGTCACATTATCCTGACACTGGGTCGACCAGTCCTAGCTCTACCCCGTAAATCTGAGTGCCAAGCGAGGAGCAACTAGTACCATTTTAACGACTTTGGTATGTCGCGGCCCGGGATCGAACCCGTGACCCCGCCGAGGAATATGATAGAAGGCCCTAAGTCTCATGGATAACAGACAGTATAGTTTTGCCGAGACCAATATTGCGTATCTCGGCCTTTTAACCGAGCCGACACGAAATTTATAACTTAAGTTTAACTCGTAGAAGATATGTTACCTTTTTCCGAAGGAAATACCTATCAAAATAGAATACAAATAAGCAGTGTCGACAGGACTTTTCGCACCGGCAAGATTATAACTTTATATGGTCGTTTGGGTTTTCTATTTCTCAAATTGCTGACCAAAACTTTGGTTTACTAGCTGTTTCAATTTAGCAACCATTGTTTATAAAGTAAACTTGCACAATGCTGTGGAACTACATTTTTCTTCCCTGTCTCTTTGCCCATGAAGAATGGGAAGTTTGTTTTCTTCATTTTGACAGTGGTTTCTTCCTTGATGTATGGCTAATGCAAAATAACATGAGCGTCTGGCCGTTTCAACCGTTTTTTTTTTTCATTCGATTAAATGCATATATTTATCTCGCCGTTTCCCGAAGAGGTCGATATTGCTATTCAATACACAGAGACCGGTAAATGGGTCGCGGCGCTGTTCAAGTTAATCATACAAACTGCTTATTGATAATTGTTGCCCTTTATAACGATATTTGAGCTAAATATTGCTTATGGTGGGAGAGGATTTTACTTTGCATTTTTAAAACACAGAGATCGTTCCGTTGTATGCACTCACCTATGTGTCGAAGCCACATTTTCCATCACGATTCTTTGCTGATTTCCACCACCCGCCGTTAAACACTCGGTCATGACACGCTATACGCCTTGATTGAAACATATTCAGTAGATGAGAGCGGTTTTTCTTAAAATACAGAAAGATGCCAAACATGCACAAGTTGTTTACGAAAACCGAACTATTGGGCGATAGCATTTACTAATTTATTCTTTACATAAGAGGTCTGTCTCGTGCCAAATTGCAACAGTGATACATGTTTGTCAGAATGCCAAATGCGTAATCACCATTTAATGAAGCTTGCATTCAGTGTGTTGTCAAACTGGTGCCAATTTCTCCAAGGAAAGAAATGAAAATGCACGATATACATTGTTCACCTGGCACCAAATCTTCCACAGCATGCAGATGTATGTATTGAAAATGGATCCGAGCATCTCTTTTCAAAAAGCTTCAGATAGTTATATTATTCTGTTACATTTGTGTGAAGGGCCTATTTTGCACACAGCTATTCTTTTTTCTTTGCTGGTCATATGACAAGTTTAACTTCTTCAGTTGCAGCGCTTTCTTCAAAAAGGTGACTCAGAAATACATATTGATAGGGGTGAAATCTAATGCTTTTTGCAGCATATTAGGTCTACTGCTCGGCATAGCCTCGCATGCAAATTAATTATACTGCAAACGTGCCTTGTCTCAGACTCTACCATATCATAGTCCACCATATTGTAATGATAGTAGTGCGATGCGAAGGAGCATGCGAATACGTTGTGCATCAGTGAAGTCGTATATGTACTGGTTGTCGTATTGGCCCGCCTTTTGGCTTATTTTGGCCCTGTATTTTCCGTAATGGCCCTTTTTGGACGTTTTTTTTTAAATCCACCCTTTAGAATAGCGATGTTCGGGCGGGCGGTCGTCGTCCGAGGTTTACCTTTTGGTTAACCTTTTTTCAAAGTAATATATTACCTTTATTCTTCAATGGATTTCTTCAAGTAGCTCATCTGTCTAATGTGCTCTTGATTTCTTTCATATTAGGACTGTTGCTTCATTAATAGTACCTCTTTCATATGCAGTGTTCCATATAATTGTTGTATATGAATTGCTGCAGTCTGTTGATTTCTTTTACAAAACAAAATGACATTTTTGGAAAAGAAAAACCTGCATAATTGAAATTTTATTTGGCTAGGCCCCTATAGGCGAGCTGTGCTGCCTTCTGCCAACTCTTACTACATATACAGGTTGCAGCTTTGCTGACGTCAAAACTGTACTGAAAAATGCCGTTAGGAATTTTTCTTGTTATCTTCTGTATTAAGGGGAATGGGAACACCTGACAGGTTTTTCCGCCATTTTTCAAAGGGAGACAACTTTCGGAACTTCCTGTGCGCTTTTCTATAAGACCTGTCCCACTGAAAAAGGGGTCCACTCTTAAAGGAAAGAATTTGCTCCCCAAGAGCAAATTCTTTCCTTTAAGAGTGGACCCTATTGACATGGGAGACAAAAATACTTTTGCAGGAGTTGCCTCCCCTGCAGGTGTATACATTCCCCTTAAGCAGACAGGTTTGGCCATACAAATGTTATACTGTCGCATTTGATTAATACGCCAATGTTTAATACTAGAGCTGTCAGTGAAACTGACTAGGGCCCCGGCAATGCCATCAGAGGAGTTGGATTTTTTCAAAGGGCCATAACTCTTAGAGTATTGTAGCTAGAGTTACGTTACTTGCGTTGTAATTGTGTAATAGTATTGTGACCTTATATCCAAAGTTTGAAGTTGATGCATTCGACTGTTTGTACTCGTAAGTTATGAATAAAAACAAAAGGGTATTACTAAATGGCAACTGTCAATAACTTCAGCCTCTTTTTCATTTGGATATTCATATTGGTTTTGAAATTAAGATGAAAACAAAAGTCGAAAAAGTTTTTTTTTTTGTTTTTCAAAAGGCAATAACTCTTAGAGTATTATAGCTCGAGTTAAGTAACTTGCCATAAAATTGTTTAATGTTGTTTTAATGTTACGTTTGAAGGTTGAAAATGATGCGTTTGAAGGTTTGGAAGTTACAAAGGAAAACATGAAAATGTTGATGGACAGATGAACAGACAGATGCACGGACGTCCGTCCGGATGGACAGACAGAACATTACTATAGAGCAACTGTCAATAACTATATGAAGTTTCATTTGCATATCTATAGCGGTTTTAAAATTAAGATTAAAAAGACGATAAAAGCTGAATTTATAATTTTTTCAAAGGGACATAACTCTGATAATATTAAAGCTACAGTTATTAAACTTGCCATAAAATTGTGTAACGGTAATGAGACCATATATTTAAAGTTTGAAGTTGATAGGTTTGACGGCTTGTAAGTGATTAAGAAAAAACATGACAAATGTGGACATTTTTAAGTTTCAAGGGCCATAACTCTGATAGTATTATAGCTAGAGTTACGTAACTTGTCATAAAATTGTGTAATGATATTGTGACTTTATATTTATAGTTTGAAGCTGATGCGTCTGACGGTTTGTAAGTTATTAAGAAAAAATCATAAACAATGTGGACGAACAGATGGACAGACGGACGGACGGACAGACAGGGTGATTGCCATAGGGCACCCTCAAATTAATTTGCGGGGCCCTAATTAAGGCTTT
Source organism: Lucinisca nassula (assembly GCA_963580285.1). NCBI lineage: Eukaryota > Metazoa > Mollusca > Bivalvia > Lucinida > Lucinidae > Lucinisca > Lucinisca nassula. The sequence goes on along the minus strand of OY757017.1, from coordinate 101,524,042 downwards.
TCTTGAGAAAATTTTCTCCTCCTTTGTTTCAAGTTAAGGGAATTTGTGGCGGTCGTTAATAGTCTCTTTGCAATTCATTATGAGGAAATATTTGTGGGTCACTGATGAGGCTAATTGGCCAAAACTAGCCAGTCTGGTCCAGAAACAACTTCTTCACTCTACTGTTTTCAGTTCTGTGCTGTTGTCCTTGCTGCCAAATGGAACATTTAGATTCACCAAGGCTGGAGTTAAGGGAATGTGTGACGGGCGTAAAAAGTCCCCCGCCCGTCATCATAGTTTGGGGTATATTTTCTTATCCTTTGCGACCATTGATTTCTTTGCCGAATTAAGGAAATATTTGAGGGCGACTGATGAAGCCTATTTGACCGAAACTAGGTAGTCTGGCCCAGAAACAACTTGTACGCTCTACAGTTTTTAGTCTTGCTTTTAAAGAATTACCAACTTTTCCGAACATCTAACGGTCTAACTGGGTTACATGTTCTGGCGTATTGGTCTCCATATATATTGTCTAAGCAGCAATAAGAATTCATATTTTCTCTGAATGACCCGTATCGCTCCATTACAAACACACGCCTATACAACTACACTGTAAACGTTACCGCCTAAACAAGAGGGCCAAGGTGGTCCTAATTATGAAATGGTCCTAACTGTAAGATATATACATGTGTGTCCAAGGGTGGGGCAATTTTTGGACAAAGCTCTATAATTTGAAAATCTCAGTAGACCCGGGCGCGGGGGCATTTTTGGCCCAAGGGCTATAATTTGAGCAATCGTGGTAAAGGTCCAGTAGATGAAGCTTCATATCAAATATCAAAGACCTGGGCCTTCTGGTTACATACAAGAAGATTTTTAAAGGTTTTCCCTATTGAAGCCAACGTAAAAACCGTGGGCCACAGGGCGTGGGCATTTTTGGCCCTGAGTGAGGACTATAATTTGAACAATCTTGGTAGAGGTTCACTAGGTGAAGCTTCATACTGCATATCAAAGAACTGGGCCTTCTGGTATCAGACAAGGTTTATAAAGGTTTTCCCTATATAAGCCTATGTAAAACCAGTTGGCCCCGGCGCGTGAATGGGGGGTGGGGGGGGGGCATTTTTTGGCACCAGGGCTATAATTTGAATAATTTTTTAGAGGTCCACTAGATGAAACTTCATACCAAATATCAACGACCTGAGCCTTCTGGTTTCAGACAAAAAGATTTCTAAAGGTTTTTCCTATATAAGACTATATTAAACCAATGGGTCCCGGCGCTGATGCATTTTTGGCCCCAGGGCTATAGGGTAGAGGTCCACTAGATGGAGCTTCAGATACCAAATATCAAAGATCTGGGCTTCTGGTAGATAAGAGGATTTTCAAAGTTCATGGAATGAAATTCTTTTAACAACTTTGAGAGAGGACCACCCCAAGATCATTTCTGCCATATCTGGTCAAAATCTGTTCAAGGGTTTAGGAGATGTCGTTTAAAGGAATTGTGGACGGATGGACGGACGTACGACGACCGACGGTGAGCCATCACAATAGCTGTCCCGGAGCCATCGGCTCAGGTGAACTAAAACCGGTGGGCCCCGGGGCGGGACCATTTTTGGCCCCAGGGTTATAATTTGAACAATCTTGGTAGAGGTCCACTAGATGAAGCTTCATACCAAATATCAAAGACATGGACCTTATGGTTTCAGAGATGATTTTTAAAGGAGTTCCCTATACAAGGCCATTGAAAATGGTGAGCCCCAGGGCGGGGCCATTACTGGACCAGGGGCTATAATTTGAACAAGCTTGGTAGAGATCCACTAGATACAGCTTCATACCAAGTATAAAAGACCTGGGCCCAGTGGTTTCAGAGAAGAAGATTTTTAAATGCTTTTCCCTAGGTAAGTCCATGTTAAACCGGTGGATCTCTAGGCGGGGCCATGTTTGGCCCCAGGGCTATAATTTTAACAAACTTCTTAGAGGCCCCCTAGATGACGCTTCATACAAACTACAGTAAAATTCCGCTATTAAAGGTGCATTATTGAGCTATCTGGAAAAAATGATTCCAAAAATAAAATACATATAGCCGGTATTTTTCTTTAAAACCATACAAATGAATGGATTTTATGCAAAAATGCGAACAATTATGATGACAGATAAACGAGTTTGAGAGGGAATCCCTAACTAGGTTTTGAACACTAGTTAGGGCCCCGCACTGAAAGTGTGGGTGCCCAGTAGTAATCACTCTGTCCGTCCGTCTGTCTGTCTGTCTGTCCGTCTGTCCGTCCACAAATTTTTACTCCTCTGATAGCGCTGCCTGGGCTCTAGTCAGTTTCACTGACAGCTCTAGTTAGATCTATTTTTAGTTCGTGACAAAAATAGAATCCCCATATATGACGTTATGCGACGTTCATTTTTGGCCTTGTTTGCTTAGGTCATGCCTGAATCGGAAAAAATATGATGCTGAATACCATGCCATAAGTAACGACACTCAGAATCGATACTGTCGCCATGTATGTGTAAAGTGACAGATTTATTTTTAGAACAGAAATTCCGAACACATGTTCAGAGCGAAGGGTAAACACGAATGAAAACGACCATTTTCACAAAGTTCTGAAGCTGTATTTGGCTCCAAAAGTGTACACAAGACAAAGGAGTATGCATTGAAGATAAAAACCAGAAAAAAATGAGACCCGGTAGCTCAATAATGCACCTTTAAGACCACAGGCGCTTGAAGTTTGGTCCATCAAACATACTGAAAATGTTCAAATCCAAAAGCTCTGGAAGCAATTTGAAAGAAATTAACAGGACGTGTGCAAGCGCTGTTTCGGAGCCATTGCGCCTCTGACTTCCGTAACACCGCAGCGAGTGTTGCACGGCAACGTCATGAACGTCACATAATTCGATGTTAAGCTTCACGTAAAACAAAAATGGAGGACTGCCATGCAAAACGACTCAGAACTAGCATTGATGAGACAAAACCTGCGTGTCTCTGCATGTTGTGTAACGGGCAACAGATTTTAATATGCTGCTATAAAATTACAAGTTGCCCCTTTCGAGGTTTTCACTCGTCGAGGTGGCATATCTTACTGCACAATGTCTTAAAGCACCTTGCAATTTATCCGACCATACTGACTGGCAGAGGGTAATGTGACAGATAATGCACTAAAATGCTCCTTCACAAATGGGCTTGAAGCAGAGAGACAATCATCACGTGAACAAGTCCGTGAAATGAAGACCCCCCTAAACCCCACTTTATATAGAGAAAACTGGGGTTTAGGGGGTATTCATTATTTTTCTTATTTCTGCTCCCAGACATAGGTTGTGGGTACTCGTTAGAACCGCCTCATTGAGGCGGTTCTAACGAGCACACACAACCTATGTTTTGAGCATTTATAGGAAAAATATCAAGGATTTTCATCAGAAAAGTAGCCATTTTGGAGATGTGAGAAATGCACTATGCCGTACGGGTGTGTTATCGTAATGGAAACACTAGAATGGAGAGCTTTTTAAATCGCACACTATCCCCAACCCAAACCTAATAATGAATAAGTAAATCTCAGTTATTACCTGTTTTTTACGCCGCCCCGCCCATCGGGGCTTGGGGAAATAGATTGGGCTGCACGCTGCTTCCACGCAGAGCTGATACCGACCACATATTAGTACTGGTAATCCGCTAAGAACGTCTAAGCCTGCCCAGGAAAACTGCTGCGAGTCGGCCCGTCCATGCTTATAAACCCTATTGGTTTCATTGGGTGGCAGGGATTGAGATGTCTTTTCATCTCAATGTCGGGTAAAAGTCCCACAAAATTGGAAGCAACGTCTCCAAAATGACCTAAATAGTGTTTTCGGGGACGTTAAACCTCAAATCAAACAAACAAAACCTGTTGTTTACAGGGGTGTGGCATCGGATCGCATGAAAAAGAGGAATGTTGTCATCAGGTAGCGCTCTGCACTGTCAGTGTTCGAAGAATATGACATGCGTAGAAAAACAAGTTGGCTGCTTTCAAAAAGCATCCAATAGGTTTGGTCTTGTCAGTCTACATTCTGATTTGAGCCAGCTGATATCATTACCCACTTAATGCTTTTTTTAATAAAAATAATAACTTTAATATAAAACGTGTATATAAAATTTCGAAGTCTGTGACCTTGGTATCAGGAGGGGTAGGTAGTGATGAGTATTCTGTGGTAAATTGTTTAACGCCATGGCAAGTATAAACTAAATGTAACTTACATATGGTTTACACATGTATAGCACAAAACTTCACCAAAGGAAAATGTAAACCGAATGTTTCAGAGGGTCATACTCTGTTAATAATTGGTGGACAGTAATTCTCGAAACTTAAGGCACATCTTCACATCTTAGCCTTACTACATACACATTTTAGGCTTGATCCGATGAAAACTGTATAGTAGGAGTTATACGGAAACGAAAAAAAAGTTTACGAACGGACGGACGGACACCAACCCCATATCTTAATACTACCGTTTTTGTTGTTTTTGTTGTTGCTGTTGTTGTTTTTCAAACGGGCATATATAAAGATTTTCTCCTAAGTCATCAGGCCTTCTATAGGGCCTTGGTTATCTATTTCATTTTTTGTTGTTAACGTCCCTGTTGACACTGTATGAGTCTTTTTTGAGACATTGCTTCCAATTTTGTGGGGCTTTTACTCAGTACTGAGATAAAACGGGCAGATAAAACTCCTTCTCAAGCCCTGTCGCCCAATGAAACTAAATGGTTGAAATACACGAAAGGTCCGACTCGAGCCACTTGTCCTGGTCAGGCTTAGACTTTCTAGGCGATTTAACACTACTCATGTGCGGCCGTCATCAGCTCTGCGTGGAAGCATCATGCAGCCCAATCTAGTTCTTCAATCCCCGACGGACGGGGGCCGATCAGACCTTGGGGCAATATATTGGACTGCATGAGCTGAAACCGACCGAACTTTGAAGTATTGCTGACCGCCTTGGAAGATCTAAGCCTGCCCAGACAAAGTGCTGCGAATCAGACTGTATCTTAAACCTCGGCAGTTTCTTTGACCGGTACCTCCGCAAAAACCTGAAATTTGCAATCTTTTTGTATATCTTTCTGGATCACAATTTAATTGTAAAAGAAACTGATTAGTAAAACGTCAAGTACTGAGTGGAAATAAAGAACACCACTCTCGGCTTATCAGATACAATAGCTCCCATCGAATGCGCCAAAAAGTCTTTTAACAACTCTGTAACTGGTGGCAGGTCACTTAGTAGTCATGAAGTTTTTGACCAAAAAATATTGCTATCTGTGCTGGGCTCAAGGACAATAAACAACGATCCATCAACGTTATGACCTTTTTTCGCTCCCTAAATATTTTAGCTCACCTGAACGAAGGTCATGGTGAGCTTTTGTGACTGTGAGATGTCCGGCGTCGTCGTTCGTCGTGCGGTGTGCGTCGTGCGGTGTGCGTCGCGCGTCATGCGTGCGTAAACTTTTCTTGTTAACACTCTAGAGGCCACAATTTTGATCCGATCATCATCAAACTTGGTCAGAACGATCATCCTGACAATAACTCGGTCCAGTTTGAATATGGACCATGTCGGGCAAAAAGTAGGTCACCAGGTCAAATCAAAGAAAAACCTTGTTAGCACTCTAGAGGCCACAGTTTTGGCTCAATCATCCTCAAACTTGCTCAGAATAATCATCCTGATAATATCTCGGTCAAGTTCGAATATGGGTCATGTCGGGTCAAAAAGTAGGTCAGCAGGTCAAATCAAAGGAAAACCTTGTTAACACTCTAGAGGCCACAGTTTTGGTCCAATCATCCTCAAACTTGCTCAGAATGATCATTCTGACAGTATCTTGCTCAAGTTTGAATATGGGTCATGTCGGGTTAAAAAGTAGGTCAGTAGGTTAAACCATAGAAAAACCTTGTTAACATTCTGGAGGCCACAGTTTGGGTCCAATCATCTTCAATCTTGCTCAGAATGATTATCCTGACAATATCTCAGTCTAGTTCAAATATGGATCATGTCGGTTCAAAAAGTAGGTCAGTAGGATAAATCATAGAAAAACCTTGTTAACACTCTAGAGGCCAAAGATTTTGCCCAATCATCCTCAGACTTGCTAAGAATGATAATTCTGACAATATCTCGGTAAAGTTCGAATATGGGTCATGTCGGGTCAAAAAGTAGGTCACCAGGTCAAATCAAAGGAAAACCTTGTTAACACTCTAGAGGCCACAGTGACAGTTTTAATATGGGTCATGTGTGGTCAAAAAGTAGGTCAGTAGGGCAAACCATAAAAAACATTGTTATCACTCTGGAGGCCACAGTTAGGGTCCAATCAGCTTCAAATTTGCTCAGAATGATCATCCTGACAATATCTCGGTCAAGTTCGAATATGGGTCATGTCGGGTCTAAAGGTAGGTCAGTAGGTCAAATCATAGAAAAACTTTGTTAACACTCTAGAGGCCCCAGTTTTGGTCCAATCATCCTCAAACTTGCTCAGAATGATCATCCTAACAATATCTCGGTAAAGTTAGAATATGGGTCATGTCGGTTCAAAAAGGAGGTCAGTAGGTCAAACCGTAGAAAAAGCTTGTTAACACTCTAGAGACTGAAATTTTAGTCTAATTATCATCAAACTTGCACAGAATGATCATCTCTGCAATATCTAGATCAAGTTCGAATATGGGTCATGTCGGGTCAGAAAGTAGGTCAAATCGTAGAAAACCTTGTGAACATACTAGAGACCACAGTGTTCGTCTGATCATCATCAAACTTGCTCAGAATGATCATCTTGGCAATATCTCGGTCAAGTTTGAATACAGGTCATGTTGGGTCAAAAAGTAGGTCAAATCATAGAAAAACGTTGTGAACACTCTAGAGGCCAGAGTTTGACAATATCTCGGTTAATTTCGAATATGGGCCATGTCTGGTCAATAAGTAGGTCAGTAGGTCAGATCATAGAAAAACCTTGTGAACTCACTAGAGGCCCCAGTTTTGGTCCGATCATCATCAAACTTGCTCAGAATGATCATCTTGACAATATCTGGAGCAAGTTTGAATATGCGTCATGTTGGTTCAAAAAGTAGGTCAGCAGGTCAAATAATAGAAAAACGTTGTGAACCGTCCAAGAGGCCAAAGATTTAGTCCAATCATCATAAAACTTTCTCAGAATGATGATCTGGACAATATCTCACTTAAGTTCAAATATGGGTCATGTCAAATCAAAAAGTAGATCACTAGGTTATTTTGTCATAACTTTTGAACCGTTTGAGATAGAGCCTTCATATTTGGCATGTAGGTTCCTTGTGACAAGGGCTTCCCACGCATATAAAAATAGTTGACCTGTGACCTTGACCTGTAACCTACTTTATCATAACTTTTGAACCATATGAGATAAAGCCTTCATATTTGGCATGTATGTTCGTTGTGACAAGGCTTTCCCAGCCATTCAAAAATTTGACCCATCACCCAGACCTTTGACCACATTGTCATAACTTTTTAAGCATTTGAGATACAGCCTTCATATTTGGCATGTAGGTTCCCTGCGACAGGGTTTCCTATTCAAACATAAAATGTGACCTTTACCTTGACATTTGACCTACTTTATCATAACTTTTGAACCATTTGAGATGGTGCCTTCATATTTGGCATGTATGTTCCTTGTGAAAAGGTCTTTCCACCATTACAAAAATTTTGTCTCATGACCTTGACCTTTGATCTACTTCCACCATTTGAGATAGAGCCTCCATATTTGGCATGTAGTTTCCTTGTGTCATACAAAAATGACTTGTGACCTTGTCCTTGACATCAGACCTACTTTATCATAACTTTTGAACCATTTGAGGTAGAGCCTTCATCTTTGTCATGTATGTTCCTTGTGGCAACGACTTTCGAAAATTTTGAACTGTGACCTAGACCTTTGACCTTCTTTCTAATAACTTTTGAACCATTTAAGATAGGTTCCTATCTGTGTGAAGTAAACTTTGCAAGTTTGTAAATTTGTATTTAACGGCCCAGTCAACACTGATTTGGGTCATGATTGGGCCTGTCAGTGTACTTATCCACGCTTTTCCTGAGCAGGCTTATCTGTAAGCGGTTAACCAGTTCAGTGCACATTCTGTCGCCAAAAAATGACCCCTGTCCTTCCTGAATCAGCGGAAGGGAGAGAATGACCATAGAAAAGATTTCATAATCAATCTCCAGGAAAGAATGTTGCCGACCCAGGTAGGAATCGAACCCGAGTCTTCCTCATCGCCAGTCAGACTGCATCCGACTGAGCTACCGCAGCTAGCCACACTTTGTGAGTAGTAGTAGTTATGTTCTGTTGTTTTTCGTTTCCATGGCCCCATGGACTTACTCCATAATGGCATTGCAAGACGTAAAATTTGCGAAATGACAGCTACTCCTGCAAAAGTATTTTCTCTTTGGATATGTCTAAGGGGTATACTCTTAAAGGAAAGAATTTGCTCCTGGGGAGCAAATTCTTCCCTTTTAGAGTAGACCCCTTGAGGAGCAAATTCTTCTTCTTTTAGAGTAGACCCCTTTTTCAGTTGGACAGAGCCAACAAAGTAGCAACCATAAGGTCCTTAAAGTTGTATTTCCATAACGAAATAATGCCTATAGAATTGTGATCCCCTTTAATATGTTCTATAAAAGGGTTATCCTTTTGGAAGCAAGGAATACATCACAGAACTGAAAAATATGGTGTGCACATGTTTTCTGTGCCACACTAGCTAGTTTCGGACAATTAGGCCTCATCAGTGACCCTAAGATATTTTCCAAAGTCCACAATGGAATCAATGATCGCAAAGGACAAGAAAATATAATCTACACTATGATGTAGGGCAGGGAGACGTTTTACCGCCGCCACACATTCCCACACACCAGTTGTAGTGAAGTTAAATACGGTAGGTGACCAATTAGTTCGAACACCCTAGCAGTTCGAACACCCAAAATCATTTCGAATTTCTGGCTGAAAACCTTCTCATTTAATTCGAACTCCCAAATTTTTCAATAATCAGAATTTTTAATACTTCGAACACACAAAAAATGCCGAAAAATGCATCCAGAACAAGCATTTCGGATCGTTCCCGGGTTTATCGTTACAACATCGTACTGGTCGTATATAGTGGCTCCCGCCCATAGAGGCTTGAAGAAATATATGGGCTGCATGATGCTTCCACGCAGAGCTGAATCCTGCCCGCACACTAGTACTGGTAAACCGCTTAGAGCATATAAGCCTGTCCAGGAACCGCGGTGTGAGGCGTCCATGCTAATAAACCCTACTGGTTTCATTGGGTGACCGGGCCTGAGATGTCATTTCATCTCAAGGTCGGGTAAAAGTCCCACAAAATTGGAAGCAACGTCTCCAAAAATGACCTTTACAGTGTTGACAGGGACGTTAAACCTCAAATCAAACAAACAAAAAACTGGTCGTACATGAGCTAGCGCACGTAAAAAAGAATGTGTGCGACTTCCAAAGACTCGGATTAACATGCACTCTGTAAGGCAAATGGTTCGCTTCTCTCACTTTGGATAGCCCTGTGGTAATGGAAGGTTCATACCCTCACCGAATACTGATCAGACTGCATGAATGAGTACGCTAAGATGTGTCTTCGCTGGTTTCTCAACGACCTGCAAACACTGAACATGTGCACCCACTACCGGTATGCAAGGCAAAGGGTTTCACTTAGCCTTGTGACTTCGTAAGATTTAAGGCTTCAGTAAAGACTGATCACATTGCATCGATGTGCAGGCTAATCCTAGTCGGTGATGTAGCATTGTGGCCTACAAAGGCTGGGATCATCATGCATATGCAAGTGTTTTCGCTTTGCTCTCAGACTCTTTGGAGCGTAGCTTCAGGTTTCATTATTATTTGTGTGACAGTGTTACCCTTTTTTCATGTGCTGTGGCATTGATTCAATGCCTCTTTGACAGCAGAAGCGCCCCTTTAAATATTAATTGAGAGTTTCCCGCCTTTTTCCACAGAACGTCTTTTAGCAGGTGCGAGTGAAATACATGGTTGTTGCATGCAAAAAGGTAGTTTAATTCAGGTTACCTGTTGGGCTACCCTGGTTTTCTGAGGAGCAACTGAAGATGCCCATTTATTTCACGGTGACAAGTTATTATTAGAAGTAATTTCGCGGAACATGATTAAGAAAATAAGTCATGTAAGTCATATGCGATGGGCGAAGACTCAGGTCAGTTTGCACATGCATGCGGTCTGAACAGTCTTCGTTGTTCGTATGTGCCAACCATGGCCTCTGTGCTAATCAAAGAACAACAGGTGAAAACTATGGCCACATTGGCTAGATGCGCAGGCTAATCTGGTCCTTCGTTTGAAACTTATTTTTCGCCGTGCGCCGGCTTAAAACGACGGCGTGTACATCTGCATGCGACGTTACAAACACATTCTAAGCTACCAAGTGCACGGATCAGTCTGTTCAGATCTCCTATCTCGAGTAAAATACTTATTGCGCATGTGCGTACAGAAAAGACTGGTAAGTCTGCGCAGTTGTGCAATCGGGACTGTGTTTTCAATGTTCAAGAGGTATGAAACGTTTCAAGGCGCACAAAGTGAAGATCACACATGAACAGGTTAACTTTTTGTGTATGATGTCTGCATTTGCTTTTTCTTGTTACTTGCCTATCAAAATAACATGATGGTTTTGCATCCGCACAGTCTAATCAGTCTTCACCGGACTACTTCCATGGGCATTGAATTGCTGCATGCCCCCGGCTTACGCTGATTTGAGACTGCTTATTAGTAAACAGAGAACACACAAACAAGGCTGCGCAGTCTCGCCTGAGGCTTCACTATGCGCTTAAACAATATAGGTGGGGGGGGGGGGGTGAAGTATCTATGCGCCTAGATCCACTGGGGAGCTGCACGTGCGGGTTTCAACATCACATCTCATATATACATGTAGCTGGACTTTGTCTGCTGCGGTGTAGCCGGAACAAAAAAAAATATTACAGACTATAAGGAAATTCTTTGAACAATCCTCTTTTTCCTAGATATGGGATACTCTTAAGAAAAGAATTTGCTCCAAACAAATCAATTTTTGTTATTCCTGAGATCACAAATTGACTCGCCCATTTTAAAGTGAATAGTGATAGTCCAATAGGTGTAAATGTCATTAATGACAATGTGTAACCATACTACTTGTAACAACATGATAAACTCGCATTCAAAGACCCCCTGCACACACTGACATATTTATAGATCAAACGGTTCTGCACTGCATAAGTGATATTTATAACTTCTAATCACGTGCGGATTGACAGGGCCACGGGAAAAAAAAAAAAAAAAAAAACGTAGTTGTAAAATATTGAACACAGCCTGATCCAATGCATGGAATTCTTTCAGATCAAACAGTTCGAACACTTATAAATTTCCAACATCTGCCAGGTGTATCCATTTCCCTTAAGATATTTTTATTGTTGGAGTTGAAACGCTTGCTTTTTGGTCTGTTTCGCTATTCACATGATTCATGTAATTGCAGTATAGTATTGCATCATCGTTAAAACTGATTGGTTGGTCGCGTCACGTGCCCCTCCATGGAACAGTTACAATCTGGTCATTATACCCGGTTTGCCCGCCTCATGGCGACCAAACCATAAAAAAAAACAGTATTCACACCATCCGATGTCCGAATAGAAAAACTGGTGTGCTGTGACCTTAATGCACCGATGATCTGATTATGACGTCAAACGTATCACGATATATAATCGTACGGTGCATTATATATAAGTAGCGATACACAATGCAGTTAGTGACATTTGTTTTTGAATAAGAGAAAAACGACAGAACTTATTTTGGCTTGTGTATTTATGCAAACTTATTCGAAGAGATATTTTTCTATCCTTCTATCTAGCTATTTAGGCTACAGGACAGACATTTCTATAGATCTTGGTCGTTACCTTAACAAAGTTCTCTGTCACCGTTGTTCTGTTTCGCTGTAGATCCCGCCAGTCAGTGGCGCACGGGTGACTCCTCGATGAAGAATCTCCGTGAATATCTTCGTTATTAAATCCACCAATTGAATTCAAAATTAACACACCAGTTCATATCGCGAGCGCCATCTCCACCACGGCTCTCAAGCTATTTTTCTTGTTTCAACGAGTGTTTTTTTTTTTTTTTTTTCTTGGGCTATAGGGATAAGGACCCGTTTCTCATGCTCTTTTTCAACGATCGTCATGGATTTATCATGTAAATGAGCCAGCGCACAGCAAAATACTTTTTTTCTAAGGAAGGATATGATCGGTCTGTACACCTAGCAAACGCTGCCAAAGTCTTCGCTTGTAACTGTTTGAATATCCCAGGGGCCACTTAGACGGCTCGAGTGAACAGCGAAGACTCCGATCAGACTGCACAGATGCGTTGGATGATCTGAATCTTCACTGGTCACATTTTTCTTGATATTGTCAAAAACGTGTTTTAAAACAATGTACATAGTTCTTCAAAATTAGTTTTATTCCCTTGTTGCCTTAAAATAAAGCAGTGATGAAACGGTATTCGGGATTTGCGACGAGGTCCAGACACAAACCGGTAATCTCAGCTACAAACCGGCAGCACATTAAACTATGCTGATCAGACTGCACGGATGTGAAGGCTGACAGGCCCCTTTGTTGCACGCAAATAATGGAACAGGTTTTCTCATGACAGGCCACATTCTTTCTGAGTGCTTAAAAGGCCTAAACCTACCCAGGCAAAGTCATGCGAGTCGGATCGTCCTTGCATATAAACCCTATTGGTTCCATTGGGCGACAGGGCTTGAAAAGTCACTTCATCTCAATGTCGGTAACGGTCCCACAAAATTGGCAGCGGCGTCAACAAAATGACCTAAATATCGTTGACAGGGACGTTAAACCACTATTCACAAAAAACAAACCATCGACGCCTATATTCATGTAATTTCAAACTTTTACTTGCATGCTTGAGATGGTGCAGATCATGCTTGTGAATAGTCTGTGCTAATTGTTGAACAAGTCGGGTCACATGTGAGACACCAAGTTCGGAATGTCAGGTGATTTTATCTGGGAACTCCACCACTGATTAACGATGGGTTCGGTATAATTCAATCTGATTGAAACCCGATCTAAGCTGAACTATCTACGCCAAGCCGCGGCGAGATCGGACTTTAATCAGATTGGATATAATTAAGGCGTAACTAAACCAAATTTAGTGACACAGAGGCCTTTCTGATATTTAATCTTCATCAGTGTGTCTCAACCCCAAAGTTCTGAAACCGAAACAGACGGTGGACAAGACCAGGGAAACACAGCAAAACCCCTTCCGAGCACACACCGACCGACGTAGCTCGTGAGACAGGTCAACTAGAGGCATCAGGCAACAGACGCCTACGTGAAATAATCTTGAAAGGACCGTAAAACAAAAAAGAATACTGAACAAGGCGCTTCAATGTATTTGATAGAGAGAGAGAGAGAGAGAGAGAGAGAGAGAGAGAGAGAGAGAGAGAGAGAGTCATCGGATTCTTGTGCAGGGGATTGAGAGAGAGGGAGATATTTCATTCCCGGCGTTACCAAGAAAGTTAACTTAGCGTATCACAAGCCTGCTCCAGCGTATCGACATGGTCACTCTTTTTATACCGTGAAGTCGAAAACAAAATAATCACCGTTTTTTTCGTCTGAGAGGGCGTGGCGACCTTTCAAATTATGGCGCAGTTCACACCAATAAAAAGGTATGAAATATTGCATAATTTTACCTGATCGAAAATCGACACCTGTCAACACTCCATGTTTGGGTGCTTATGCTATAAAAGCGGCTTTTAAGTAATTTGGCCAACAGTGACAAAATGGATCTTGTCACAGCAGGCAAGGAAGGGGCTACTTTAAAGCAAGCGATGCGACTTTGAATCTTGTTCTGCCTAGATCGGGGCTTGATCAGACCGGTCGGGCAAAGACGGTCTGTAAAAAAATAAACGAGCGCTTTGGTGCAGTGGTAGCGCATCGCATTTGTGATCGAGGGGTTGCGGGTTCGATCTTCACGCTGACCAAAGTATTGTGTCCTTGAGCAAGGCACTCCATCAACATTGCTTAAAAAAAGTATTGGTTACCACCCAGGAAGTCCTGCTCGTAATGCTCATTTGTGAGCGAGTAGCAGTAATAGGAGCGTGATAGCTAAGTGGTTAGTGCACTTGCCTCTGATGCTAGAGGACCCCGGTTTGATCCCCGGAGGCGGTGATTATTTCAGTGTCCGAACACGCTCAATTCGCATTATTTGCAGGGATGAATGCCAAAAATGGCACCGTCCTTCGGATCGGGACGTTAACTGGAGGTCCCCTGTGCAGGAAGTGTCATCTCCTATGCAGGTTAAGGCTGAAAATTTTCAATATTTTTCTTATTTCTGCTCGAAACACAGATTGTGGATACTCGTTAAAACCGCCTCGACGAGACGATACTCGTTAGAACCGCCTCGACGAGGTGGTTCTAACGAGTACCCACAATCTATGTTTTTGAGCAGAAATAAGAAAAAATAATGCATACCCCTGCAAACCCCAGGTTTAGTATATGAAAGTGGGGTGTGAGGGGGTCAAAATCATATAAGCGTGTTTTCGTGATGACAGTCAGTCATGTCACTCAGCGGGGGTGGGGGTGCCTGTGTGTCGATTTTACGTGACCACAATTCTGTCAGACAAATAATTTATTTAATCTGCATGAAGGCTTTCCAACACGTAAGTGCTACATACACACACACACACACACACACACACACACACACACACACACACACACACACACACACACACACACACACACACTAACGATTATGGTGATGAAGCAATCGGGGAAACAGTGGTTGTGACTCAATGGAAGTTAGTTTCCGGTAAGCATAAGTAACGGTTGTGCATAGTGGTTTGCAGACGTCATCATGATGTGCAAACGTCATTATGATGTAGCCGGTGCACTGGTAAACAAAGGCTTTGGAATTTTGAATCTAATTTTTCATCACGTCAACAAGTCCGTGAAATAAAGACCCCCCCTAAACCCCAATTTATATAGAGAAGACTGCATGAAGTCTGCAAACCCCAGTTTTAGTATATGAAAGTGGGGTGTGAGGGGGTCAAAATCATATAAGCGTGTTTTCGTGATGACAGTCAGTCATGTCACTCAGCGGGGGTGGGGGTGCCTGTGTGTCGATTTTACGTGACCACAATTCTGTCAGACAAATAATTTATTTAATCTGCATGAAGGCTTTCCAACACGTAAGTGCTACATCCACACACACACACACACACACACACACACACACACACACACACACACACACACACACACTAACGATTATGGTGATGAAGCAATCGGGGAAACAGTGGTTGTGACTCAATGGAAGTTAGTTTCCGGTAAGCATAAGTAACGGTTGTGCATAGTGGTTTGCAGACGTCATCATGATGTGCAAACGTCATTATGATGTAGCCGGTGCACTGGTAAACAAAGGCTTTGGAATTTTGAATCTAATTTTTCATCACGTCAACAAGTCCGTGAAATAAAGACCCCCCTAAACCCCACTTTATATAGAGAAGACTGGGGTTTACGGGGGTATATATTATTTTTCTTATTTCTGCTCCAAGACATAGGTTGTGGGTACTCGTTAGAACCGCCTCATTGAGGCGGTTCTAACGAGCACCCAAAACCTATGTTTGGAGTAGAAATAAGAAAAATACCATGGAATTTCCTCAGAAAAGTAGCCATTTGGGAGATGTGAAAAATTGCACTATGTCGCACGGGTGTGTTATTGTAATGATGTTCTGGGATAAGACTTAGGTAAGGATTGCATTTAAATAATCTGACAAACACATAAAAATGACCTGTTTTATTTTTTCTAATTAATTTTATGTATTTGTAAAAATTGATTTTACCAAAGCGTGACAAAGAGATTTTTTTACCCGAGGGTACCGGAAACTGGACACGCAATGGCTGTCGTCAATTTTGACAACATTTTGCTCGTTGCTTATTGCGTCATGCTGATGTGTCAGAAAAAGTTATCCATGCCTAGAATAATCATTTGATAAATATTTTCTCTGCACACAGTCGGTACTTGCCGAGAATCTGTGGCTGAAACATTTCAAAGGTGCTGCAAAAACGCTTGCACCCCTGGCCATTTCTTATGAAATGGCCTACTGTCACTTTTGTTTTTGGACATCGCGAATTATTTATGGACAGAAATTCAAGCTCCTGTGTTAAGACCACCTAACTTTAAGACTAATTCTTCTTTAAAAAGTAGAAGTAAAACAAAGATCAGGAATTGATACAATCAACTTACTCCACCCATAAAAGACACCAAAGGGAAAGAAATACAAACATTAAGCGACCAGACCATAATGGAAACCCAAACAAAGGAAGGCCATAAGGACAGTTACTTTCCCACAAAATGGCCATATGGCCATCCAAAACCAAAAGACACAAGTGATACACACAGCAAGTAACAAACAACAACATAAATAAATCGCCACAGAAGACCCGCCTTAAAAAGCTTATTTGTTGTAGATATGCTCTATTTGTGTTTTCTGCATAAAATGTCCTCTGCTCAGAGACCACCTTTTTTTAAGACCACTTTTGAACAATCCAAAAGGTGGTGTTAATATAGGAATTTTACTGTATCTAAGACCTGGACCCTACGGTTTCAGAGAAGAAGATTTTTAAAGGATTTACATAAACAAACCCATTTAAAACTGGTGGGCCTCAGGGCGGGGTCATTTTTGGCCCCAGGGCTATCATTTGAACATTCTGGGTAGAGGACCACTAGACGAAGCTTCATACCAGATATTCAAGACCTGGGCTTTACGGTTTCAGAGAAGAAGATTTTTTAAAGGATTTCCCTATACAAGCCCATGTGAAATCGGTGGGTCCCAGGGTGGGGCCATTCTTGCACACTGGGCTATAATTTGAACAATCTTGATAGAGGTCTACCAAATGAAACTTCATACCAAATATCAAAGACCTGGGCCTTCTAGTTTCAGACTAGAAGATTTGTAAAGATTTTCCATATATAGGCTTTATATGTAAACACGGTGGGCCCCGGCGCAGGGGTATTTGTAGCCTCATGGCTATAATTTGAACAATCATGGTAGAGGTCCACTAGATTAAGCTTCATACCAAATATCAAAGACCTTGGTCTTCTGGTTTCAGAGAAGAAGATTTTTAAAGGCTTTCCCTATATAAGCCTGTGTAAAACCAGTGGGCCCTGGCGCGGGGGCATTTTTGGCCTAATCCCTATAATTTGAACAATCTTGGTAGAGGCCCATTAGATGAAGCTTCGTACTAAATATCAAAGATCTGGGCCTTCTTGTTTCAGACAAGAAGATGTGCACTCTGCTGGTCACCCGCTTACGTATAAGCCAGTCCAGGGTTAACCGACCGGCTCAAAATGACCTAAATAGTGTTCCCTGGGCTGTATAAATAGAATACAAACAAATCCTATGGGGTCGGCTCTGCGTGGAAGCACCCTGCTGCCGAATCTACTTGTATTTCATCGAGCCCCGGATGGCGGGGACACGCCTCGCTCAGTTTACATGTGGTAAAACATGATCAACTAACGGGTGGTTAAGTGATTTTCTCCATGTTATCTTGCGCACGCTCACCTCAGTGCGGCACGAACGATTCATTATTGAAAGGTTCATAAAACTTATAAATCAATTTCTCCTCTCGTTCTTCCCATGACTCGTATTAAAGTGAAAAAAGGTAAGTGAAGGCTGGGTTTTGAGTTTGCAACATACATGTACGAGTATATACTTGTAACAAACTAAGTCAACAGTGATAACTGTCAAACTTTATATTGATAAGAATATAACAATAGTCACGGAAGAGTGAAAAAAAGTATCAGGAAAAAAAAAGTATTAGAAAAAAAAAGATATCAGTTTTAGGAAGGAAAAAAGTATCAGTTTTATCCAAAATCGTTTCTGATTTTACAATGATGATTAAGATACTTTTGTACATATATGTTTGGATTTTTTTTCAGTTTAATATTCAATTTGCAGCCTATCTCTGTTATACCTGCTTTATAAAAGGGATGAGTTGTCACTTCATCTCAATGTCGGGTAAAAGTCTCACACACTGAGGGAACGTCTCCAAAATGATCTATATTATGTTGATGGGGACATTAAACCATCAATCAAACAGCCCATGTGGTGCGAGCCGGACCTTCATGCTCATAGACCCTATATGGTTTCACTGGGTGGCAGGGATTGAGATGTCATTTCATCTCAATGTCGGGTAAAAGTCCTTCATCTCAATATCGGGTAAATGTCCCAAAACTTGAAAGCAACGTTTCCAAAATGACCTATATAGTGCAGACGGGGACGTTAAACCTCCAATCAAAACAAAAGTGTTGCGAGTCGGACCTCAGTGCTCATAGACCCTATTTGGTTTCATTTGGGCGGCAGGGCTTGAGGTGTCATTTCTTAGGATGACATTACATAGCCGTTTATATATCCGTTTTAAATAAAACTCATACTTTATTCCTGATATTTGTTTCCTGATACTTTTTTCCTGATTGTTTTTTCCTACATTCGAGTCAACCATGGCGTCTTTCCATTATATCACCCAAATATAGATTTATAGATGCTGAACAGAACCGGCTTAGCGAGGTGCTTCTGACGTGAACCCACAATCTATGTTTTTGAGTGAATATAGGCAAAACAAGGCAAATAATGACTGTTATGTGTAAGGTGAGTTTTACGATTAAAAAGTACAGTCAAACTCTGATAATTCGAATATGAAAAATCCGTTTACTGTAACGCTTTGCTCTCAAGAGAAAAATGCCCGAAAACTGGATTCTGACTAGTGAGTGAGTGAGTTTAAGTTTTACGTCCCAACAACAGCTAATGTCATACGGAGACGGGGCCTCGGTTTAAAGACTCATCCGAAAGTCTGAAGAAGCCCGGGATCGATCCTGCGATCCCTGGTTTACAAGGCGAGTAGCGTAACCACTGCACCACGGAGGCTTCTAGGATTCTGACTAGTAGTGAAGCCCCAGACCAGACAAAGCAGAACACGGCATTTGATCAGGGCATTCACTGTTCTCTAAAAGTGTTGACACAATAAAGCTGAAAAGAACTCCAATATAAAACCAGTGACGCGACGAGAAATAAATCACCTCAAAATGTTGTCTATTCATCACGTGAACAAGTGCGTGAAATGAACACCCCACTTAACCCCATTCTATATATAGAAACTGGCGTGTGCTTCAAGGAGGAAGTTCTAACGAAGACCCAGAACATATTTTGGCAATAAAAATAAGAAAAATATCACATATTTCCATCAGAAAAGTAGCCATTTTGGAGATGTGAAAAAAATCCCTTATTTCGCACGAGTGTGTTAAAGTAATGTAATGTATAAGGCCGCCTGATTAATTTTTTTTTCAACTATAATATATATACATGTATATATTTGCAAACAAGCAGACAGTGTGGACCCAGACAAGATCGTCTAACATATTACGAAAACACGCCTGTTCCAAATTATATTTTAAATTTTACTGTAAAGAAGTGTTTTATTGTGTTTTTGTTCGAAAAAAAAAAAAAGCTAATTTTCCTAAAATCTGCCCAAAAGATACATGTCGAATGTAGGAACTCGTTAGAACCGCCTCGATGTTTTCAGGCAAAATAAAAAAAAAACATAATATTTGCCCCCGTAAACCCCAGGTTTGCTATACAAAGTCCGTGTTTAATGGAGTGAAAATAATTTTGGTGTTTTCTTAATGCGGAGCAGTCTAATCGGGTCCACACTGTTTGCAACAATGACTTTTAAGGTAACAAGCAGACGACAAAGCTCGACCCCGCCCATCGGGGCTAAAAGGAAATAGATCAGGCTGCATAATGCTACCGCGCAGAGCTAAAACCGACTGCACATGAGTACTGGTACCCGTTTAGAGCATCTAAGCCTGCTCAGGAAAATTGGTGCGAGTCGGACAGTTCATGCTTATAAGCCCTATTGTTTTCATTTTCCTTTCATCTCGGTGTCGGGTAAAAGTCTCACAAAATTCGATGCAACGTCCCCAAAATGCCCTAAATATTCTTGACGGGGGCGTTAAACCTCAACTTAAACAAACAGACGACAAAACGGACAACAGTTGTTTTGACTGACACCTCAAGTCCCTCAAAATAGGAGGTAAGAAAAGTGATACAAAAAGTGTTGACGGGTACATGTATACATTCATTTAATCAAACTGTCCATCTAGATAGATCATTTTGGAGACGTCGCTTCCAATTGTGTGGGAATTTTACCCGACATTGAGATCAAAAAGACATCACAAGCCCTGCAACCCAATGAAACCAACATGTTTATAAGCATTAAGGTACGACTCGCACTACTTTGCCTGGGCAGGTTTAGATCCTGTAAGCGGTTTACCAGTTCTCGCATGCGGGTCGGTTTCAGCTCTGCGTGGAAGCATAGTGCAGCCCATCTATTTCATCAAGCTGGGCTTTTGGTAAATGTCACACGTCATTATGGTGTTAATAACCTACATGTACGACTCATTGTGAAAACTCGCCTATTCAAATATATTAAAAATTTTACCACTGAAAACGGAAAATTTCCGGATAAACGTTCTGACATTTTTCATATTTCTACTCAAGATTTTGGGTACTTTTTAAAACGACTCGGCGAGGCGGTTCTAACAAGTACCCTCAAACTATGTGAGCAGAAATTAGATAAATAATGTATACCCCTGTAAACCGGGTAACAAATAAATAGGCGTGTTTTCGTGACGTGAATAAAAGTTGTCATGATACTTTTAAAAAGGGATTATACAATGGAGAAATAAATTACTAAACTGAAATTGTGTAACATGAAAGAATATTTGATTATGATTTAACAATGTCTATTATTTGCCTTCATTTACAAAAACAACGCCAAACAAACGAAGAAATAATAATGAGCCGAAAATTTGACATTTACTATCACGTAAGCCCAGTTGTTGTTTTTTTTTTCTCCGCGAAACGCGGGTTATTTCATTTTCAATGAAAGCAGTCGGTCAAATTTTCGCAGAGTATCTCCGCGAAACCGGGAGAAATTTCAGCGAGAAATTACTCGCTCATTTTATTTTTTTCTCGCGGATTGCGTTAGTCGGTTTCTCAGCGAAACCCCCCCCCCCCCAAAAAAAAAAGGGGGTTATTACCGGTAGCTGGTCTGTACATGACAAGCAATTGGATAGAAAAATAATGAGTGTTACAGTCTCTGGAT
This sequence comes from Lucinisca nassula, assembly GCA_963580285.1. Lineage (NCBI taxonomy): Eukaryota > Metazoa > Mollusca > Bivalvia > Lucinida > Lucinidae > Lucinisca > Lucinisca nassula. The sequence continues at coordinate 101,502,883 of OY757017.1, read as the reverse complement.
TTAGGAGTGTGCTCTTGAATATCTAAACCAGAAACAATTTTATTGAAGTTGAATATTGTGTTTCTAATAGGATTATTGTATATATAGCAAATAATTGGGGATTCAGTTTTCCTGAAATATGCTCGAATAGAAAATATAATAGTATTAGCTTTACATATGCTGGTTAAGTCTATGAAGTCAATACCTTTATTGACAAACGGAATTTTCAGAAAATATTTCACATTATTAATCTCAGAATCGATGTAAGGGCGTAAAGCATGTTGAGTATAGCAAAGAATCCAAGCGTTCTATCAGCCTTTATACACATCTTGCTAATATGAGTATTCGGTCAAAAGTTATATGTGGTGGTCACACCAAAGTATTTATCGGCATCCACATTTTGGAGGACCGTTCCCTCCAAAGTGTAAAAAGCCTCGATTGTGTTAGTGCTTTCACCACTTGCAATGAACGGCCTAAAGTTCATATCCCAGTTTATAGTCTATCTCTAAGTAAGTAAGTAAGTAAGTAAGTAAGTAAGTAAGTAAGTATTATAAATCTCTATTCGGTGAATTAGGCAGCCGGCCCACTACATATAACAACAATCAATACAATTTCATCCAGCGCCATTCGTGTACATTTCATTACACATTAAGATATCAGCTGTTTCTTTTTTCATCATATCCTAACTTATCAGTGCAACATCTCCGTAAACACAAAAAATCAAACAACCACAGAGATGAAACAACAGTGAGGACTCGACAGCAAGAAACCACTGAAATGCTGGAGCCATAGAAAAACAAGAATTAGACGCCGATGGGCCCGACCAGAGACAGAGCATCAGGCACCAAACAACATTACATAGAATTAGATCTCTAATTCTTAGTAAGCCTTTACGCTGGAACCATCATAGAATCTGAGGTCTGACCCACCGGCATGCAATTAAAGAGGGAAGCAAAGTTTTCAACCGTGATTGGTCGGCAATTTTTTTCTGCGTTTGCAGAATGTTATAGAATTCATATAACGATTTAGTATTATACAGATCAGTCGGTAAATATGCGTATCTTATAACATCATAAAGAGTGCATTGGAATAATGCATGATATTCATCTTCCAGTTGATAAAGTTTATTATTTAATACACAGTAACTGCAAGTTTAAAATTTCCTGGGTATCCCTGCATGTTTTCCCATTTCAATATTTCATTTATGATAAGAACGCCTAAATTATGCTACTGCTTATTTGTCCCACGGCAAATTACTGCAAATATATCGCTCGACGTTTAGCATTGTCTTAAACTGTTTATAATGCTCGCATTTTGTAGAACTCGAAACTTGTTTATGCCAATCTTGGATGTTACACCCAATTACTCGTTGTTTGAATAGTTTTGAAATGCTGTTGTGATAACCATATAAAACATAACCCAATTCTGTAAATTAGATCACACACATTGCAAGCCAAGTTAGCTCGTCCAATTGCAATGTGTGAGTTTAGCATTTAATAACATTTTTGACATCTATTTTAATTCATATAAAAAAAAGTAACGTAACGATAAGGAATCGATACACTCAAAGACAATCCATAACAAAAATATACCACGACCGTAGCACCGTCTTGGAACGGTCACTTAAAAAATTCACTAGGGGGGCTATAATCGATTTGACGCGGCCGCAATCAGCACCCCTGATTCCATCGAGATTTAGACAAAAGGATTCGTTCGGTCCACCAGTCCACATGAAGGCTGTATACCTCATATGTGCAACATCTCGGAGAACACAAAATAGAACAATGAAACAACGATGAGGACTCGACAGCAAAAAACTACCGCAATGCTGGAGCAAAAGAAAACAAACAGTTAGACTTCGATGGGCCAAACCAGAGACAGAGTATCAGGTACCAACCAACATTACAAAAATAAGCCTTTAGGCTGGAACCGTCATAGAATCTGAGACCTGACCTACCGGTGTGCAATTAAAGAGGAAAGCGGTGTTGGTTAACTAGCACGCATGCAGTCTGACGTATGTCGTACTTATGTTGCATCCTATCTTTTTATATCGACGAGTGAAACGAAATTGTGTACTGAAATCATTGCAAGTATATATTTTTCTGAATTTATAAAATTCAGGTTCGGATAGTTCCTGTTGCAAAAGAGATTTAATTTTAACTCTGAATTTTTAAATAAAATCGTAATGACGTCTATAAAATTTAGAAAAGTCTGGTTAAAAATTTTAAAAATTAAGAATTTATTACGGGTGTTGAAGTCAGTTACATGACTATACACTCAGGCAAATCGAATAACTTTCGAAATATAAACGCCATAGGGTGTCGCATGAGGAACATCACCAAGTAAATGACACCAATATTTTATTCATTTATAGTAGTGACACCAATAGTTTATCTATTTATAGTAGTGTGTGGTGCAACACATAGTAGTGTGTGGTGCAGAGCGAATACATGCCACATGCTCCTAACGTAATTCAATTATTGCCATTCTCGACAACACGTCACGAAAACACGCCTATATACTTTCGACCCCCTTGAACCCCACTTTTGTAGAGTAAAAATGGAGTTTGCAGGGGTTACCCTTATTTTTCTTATTTCTGTTCTAAAATATAGATTGTGGGTATTCGTTAGAACCGCATCGATGAGGCAGTTCTAACGAGTACCCACAATCTATATTTTGAGCATAAATAAGAAAAAAATCACAATTGATCATCTTAAGGTTTTCATCTTTTTCGGCGATAAAGGTCACAATGTTTTTGTATAGGCGTGTTTTCGTTACGTAAATATGAAGGCTTTTATCAGGAATCGATACAATCACCCCCACACCTTTCCAAGAAAGAGACACCAACTGAAAGAACCACAAACGTGCAATAACTAGACTAGATGTGTGTGTGGGGGTGGGTTGGGGGCGCTAAATCGAATTTACGCCACTGAATTTCTCGCCTTTGTTGCATCTCTGTGGTTGTTTGATTCTTTTTTGTGTTCACGGAGATGTTGCACCGATAAGCTAGGAGGCCATCATGCGGACTTGACAATTTATTTGTCTAAGTCGCGACGGAAGTGTGGCCGCATAAAATCGATTAAAGCCCCCAGTGGAATTCGTTTCGGCTGACCGTTCCCAGGCGGTTTTTCTGTCGAGGTTTATTTTTGTTATGGTTTGTCTTTGGGTGTTTGTTTCGCTTATATTATTTTATTTTGGATATTTGCCATTTTGTGGGAAAGTGTGTGTTTGTTTCCCTTTGGTTTCGTTGATGGGAGCTGTGGGTTAATTGTATCGATTCCTGATCATTGCCTCCACTTCTATTTTACTTCCATCGCGGTTTGAGAAAAAAAAATAATTTGTTTAGTCCGTATGAAGGCATCCTATTCTAACCCGACCGTGCAACATCTCCGAGAACACAAAATCAAACAACCAAAGAGGTGAAACAACGATGTGAACTCGACAGCAAGTAACCATCGAAATGCTTGCGGAAAAGAAATTGAACAGGTAGACTCCGATAGGCCCAACCAAAGAGAGAACATCAGGTAACAACCACTATTACATAAGTAAGCCTTTGCGCTGGAACAGTAAGGAATCTGAGGCCAAAGGGAAGCAAATGTTTCAATCATGATTGGGTTAACTAGCATGTATGCAGTCTCTCGTATAGTACTTATGTTGTACCCATTTTTTATACCAAAGAATGGTATTACGAAATTGGGTATTGAAAGCATCAAATAATATAGTTTTCTGAATTGAACCAGTAAGTCACCATAAAATTCGGGTACCGATAGACCTTGTTGCAGAAGAGATTTAAGTCCAACATTGCATTTTTAAATTAAATCGGAATGACGTCTATAAAATTTAGAAAAGGTTTTGCGTAGTTAATGATACCGATAACCCTGGTTAAACACTTAAGCAGTTAATAATTTATTACGAGTGTTGAAGTCAGTTACATTACTAGACACTCTGGCAAATTGAATTACTTTCGAAATATAAACGCCATAGGATGCTGCACGAGGAACATCCCCGAATGAATGACACCAATATTTTATACATTTATAGTAGTGCATTACGAAAACATGCCTATACAGATACATTGTATATTTTACAAAATCGAAAGTTTTAAAGGCATATATTCTCGTTTATTGAGGACCATCATTGCATTATATAATATTATATTACCCTCAGTGCTGACAAGAGAAGTCCTCTGTCTTCAACAGATAAGGGGCCTCTTGGGGAAAAATCCATAGTTTACTAACTTTTGACTAGAGTGTACCTTATTGATTTTCCCCTTAATGACACATTTTTTCTCTATATAAAAGGGGTGGCCTGTCAAATGGTCTACAATAAACAAGTCCTTGGGACCATAATGCACATCAAAGGCTTATCTTATCTAAGTGATTAGGAGGTGATTATGAGCACAGACTCTCTGAGAGATATATTTAAAAAGGGGCTCTATAAAGGGAAATTGTGTGATGGTATATTTTTTAATTTATTGAGATTATTTCCAACAAAATGTTGTTTTAAATTACTTCTTTTTTAATTTAAAAAAAGTAAAGGAAAACACTGACATTCATTGTCTCATTAGCTCAAACATGAAAAGAAGTAAACTAAATGAACTGATTCATCAAGATTAAATCAATCAATTAACATTTATTTATTTTTTCATTATTTTTGAAAGTAGTTCAGTCAAGATGCACCTATAAAGTGTTTCTTGTTTTTAGACACAATCATATCAGAAAAGAGAACCCCCACATTTTTATTCAGTAAAACAGGGGCCAAGAGGATTGTGCATTATTTTTCTTATTTCTACTAAAACACATATATTGTCGGATCCGTTAGAACCACCTCGCAGAGGCGGTTCTAACAAGTATCTGCAATATAAAATTATATTGCACGGTAAAACTGGGATTTAGAGAGGTTTACATTATTTTTCTTATTTCTATTCAAAAATATATATTGTGGGTCCTCGTTAGAACCCCCTCGCAGAGGCTGTTCTAACGAGTACTCACAATTTACTAATATTGTACAGTAAAACTGGGATTTAGAGGGGTAAACATTATTGTTTTATTTCTACTCAAAAACATATATTGTGGGTCTTCACTGAGGCGATTCTAACAAGTACCTACAATATATGGTTTGAGCCGAAATATTAAAAATATCAGGACTTTTATCATTTTAGGTCATAAAATTTAACCAAGATATTTGAATATGCATGTTTTTGTAATGATTTTAAATAATGGTGTCTAAAAAAATAAAAGTGCGGAATATCAAAACCAGCACGTAGTTATCAAACAAGCTAATGAATAGATGTGAAATTTCTCTAGGTAAATTGATTGCTCACTCTTGGCCCCCGACCTGTATGACAGTCAGAATACCCCAAAAGTATCTTATCTCAAAACTGAATGTTTCAATTAACGGTCATTAGGGTGTTATGCAATCAAAAATGTCTCCGTCAGGGATTCAACAAGAGCTTCTTATCACCATATTAGGGGTTGCCTTTGATCTGCTACAGAGAGTATATCACAGGGGGCAATAAAACAATTATGAGTACGGGTGTGTCCTACCTTACAAGAATAAATGCCTTTAAGAGGAAAAAAAATGTGATATTTTCCTTTTTCTGCTCAAAGTATAGATTGTGGGAACTCGTTAGAACCGCCTCATCGAAGCGTTTCTAAATAGTACACACAATCAATATTTTAAAACAGAAGTAAGAAAAATAAGGTGTACCTTAGTTACCCTTTCTAGAACATATTTACTATAAAAGTAGGGTTCAAGGGTGTTAAACATTACGCAAACACGCATATACAAATACATTGTCACCTTTATAGCCGAAAAAGGAAACTTTTAAGGTGAAAAATTGTGATATTTTTCTCATTTCTGCTCAAAATATAGATTGTGGGTACTCTTAGGAACCGCCTCATCAAGGCGGTTCTAACGAGTACCCACAATCTATATTTTAGAGTAGAAATAAGAAAAATAAGGTATACCCCAGTAAACCCCAGTTTTGCTATATAAAAGTAGGGTTCAAGTGTGTTAAAATTATATAGGCATATTTTCGGGATGGTGTGGTGCAGAGCACATATCTGCCACAATTTCCTTACGCCATTCGATTACAGTGAAATTCCGCTATTAAGACCACCTAAATTCAAGACTAATTTTGCTTTGTAAAGCTTATTTAGAGATATGACTCATACTTTCTTTGTGCTTTCTGCAGACAGTGTCCTCTGATCAGAGACCACCTTTGTGACTGTTCAAAAGTGGTCTTAAAGACCACTTTTGAACAGTCTCAAAGGTGGTCTTAATATAGGAATTTTACTGTATTTGCATTCTAGACAAAATAGAAGTGAATGCAACGATCAGGAATCGACACAATTAACCCACAACTCCCACCAGAGACACAAAAGGGAAATAACTAGACCCTAATGGAAACATCAATTATAGAGGAAAGCCGAAATGACACTTATTTTCCCTAAAACGGTCTATTGGCTAATCAAACCAAAGTATAAAAGCGATACACTCAAAGACAAAACCATAACAAAAACAAAAAAGAAGCGCTATGGAACAGTTAGTAAAAATAATTTCATTGGGGAGCCTTGGGCTTAAATCCATTTTACGCGGCCACAGTCCGCGTCTTTACCTCCATCGTGATTTATTCAAATTGTTTGTTCAGTCCGAATGAAGGCTTCCTAACTCATCCGTGTAACATCTCCAAGAACACAAAATAAAACAACCACAGAGAACACAAAATAAAACAACCACAGACATGAAGCAACGGGGATGACTCGACAGCAACAAACCACCCAAATGTTGGAGCAAAAGAAAACCATCAGTTAGACTCCGATGGGCCAACCAGAGATAAAGCATCAGGTATCAACCAAGATAGGCCAGTCATTATAGCATTGAACCTCAAACAAATTCCTTCAGAAGGGTTTTCACTATTTTCAGAATCAGTGAGGTGTCCTGACTTACAGGAAAAAAATCCCCAAAAATATCCCCTGGCGAATTTGATTTTATGGGGGAAAATGCTCGAAATTTAAATAAAAATCGCCAAAAACAGGAATTGAATTATAAAAAGTTCATTCAATAGTAGCAAATTTATTTAAATAGCCGAAACTAAGCTAACTATTGTCAAGTAGCGATAAAAGAAGTTTTAGCTTGATATGTGAACAGAAACCTGTCTTTTTGGGGGTAAAAACTTGGAAATATTGACAAAAAACGCAGAAAATGGGAATAATTTTTTAAAAAAGTTACTGGTGTGGATTCTGGAAAACGTTTTGGTGTAAAAATTTATATACATGTATGTGTATACCCTAAATACAGGAAAAAAAATTATATGTTTAAAAAGTTCCATTTTTCGGGGTATGAAAATGCACATGTTTACATAAAGACACCCAAAATCTAGTATTTTCCGGTCAAGTAGACATTACATTATAAAAATAAATTGTATGATGTCAAACTAATTTATATAGCCAGATGTACACTGACTATATCAAGTAGCTCTCAAAAATCCTTCAGCTTCGTGCCTACACAGCAATTTGACTTTTTAAAGGCAGAAAATGTAAAACTTATAAAAAAAACCCATAGAAAATTGGAATATGTTTTTTTAAGTTAGTGATAAGGATTCATGAAAATTTTTGGACGTAAAAGGTAAGATATCAGTTAACTACAGGAATAAAATAAATTTTTAGATATTTGGAATGTCAATTTTCCGGGTAAGAAAATACACATTTTTAAACAAAACCCTCAAAACCAGTAACACTATACTACTTAATAAAGGGCTCTAACAATATACAAAATAGTACCGTCTTGTGCACTATAACTTGTCTTTCACTGATCATTATGTGTCCTGCAGCAAGGCATTCTTATATATATATATACAAGTGTAAATGTTAGAGATATACATACACGTATTGTCAGATCATGAACCATCTTATGTTGTGCAAAAATGTTGTTTATATCCAACAAAATACTGTTTTAAACCAAGATACTGCGGCCCCCGCCCATTGGGCCTTGAACAAATAGATGGGCTGCATGCTGCTTCCACGCAGAGCTGAAACCGACCGCACACGAGGACTGGTAAACCGCCTAGAGGATCTAAGCCTGCCCAGGCAAAGCGGGGCGAGTCGGACCGTCCATGCTTATAAACCCTATTGGTTTCATTGGGCGACAGGGAATGAGAGGTCATTTCATCTCAATGTCGGGTAAAGGTCCAACAAAATTGGAACCAACGTCTCCAAAATGAACTATATTGTGTTGACGGGGACGTTAAACCTCAAATCAAACAAAAAAGACCCAGATACATTATTTGTTGGGAAGATTTATTTGACAGATTCACTCTTGTCTAATATGTGTAATTTCTTAGCTATATAGCATGTTATGCTTCAAGCCAACATGCCCATTTGGAGACAAAGAAGAAATGCATTAAACTATGCACAAAGAATCAGAAAAATGTGTTCACTTTTCCATGATAGACGCCTTCAAAATATTTTGACTATCACAAAGACCAATAAGAGAAAAGAAGAACAGGAATTATAGAAGAACATGCAAAATGTTAATAGATCAGAAGCAACATTGAGTTAACTAAATCCATGTCCAAACTATAGTAGACCTGTGTTTCACCCTGGACTAATTGTTCTTGCAGTGTGAATTCAGGGCAAAACAATAAGGGAATTAAAAAAAAAATAGTACGTGGGACAGGGCAACCATCCAGCAACTGGAAATATGTTTCTTTTCCTTCTTATCCAGTATTATTTTAGTAATAATGTTTTAGATATATTTTTTGCATTCAAAATCAAACAGCAAACTCTGCAAACTAAAAGCTTGATTTAACAATATCACTTTGTATCTCGCCATAATCTAACATGAATAAGGACAACAGCTGCAACAAATAGCATTTTCTGCTTATTTCTATAAATATGCAACATAGTTACTCAATTAACATACTTTTACTTAATACTGGAGGACGGAACAGTCAAACAGTTTTAAAGAAAGCGAACCATGATGGTCCTGCATGTATATCCCTCATCAAAGCTAACATATTTGCATACTGAATATTGAAATTTCACATGAACTTTTACAGTTTTTGTTTAAATTCCATCTCCAAGCGTGCCAATGTGTCCTGTATTGAGTACCAATACCGTATTTGACAAGCAGTGCTTAAATTGGACCATTTAAGGACAACGAGGCACACCAATTAATCTCTACACCACTGATTAATTTGGACCACATTGGTGGAGGGCCACCCAAGGAACATTTGTGTAATCAGCCCGTTACTCTTCTCCAGGTAATACAATTCTACGAAATTTTTTTAGGATCAACCGAGGATTATTCCTGCACAGTTTAGTTGAAACCCTTGCAGTAAAGAAATTGTGAATGGATGGATGGATGATGGAAATGGTCCCAATTACATGGCATGAGCACACTGTGTTCACTTGAGTTCACCAATTACCCCAATGATGGTGCCATATCTGAACCTAGAGCTGTAATTTGAACACCTTGATAAAGGTTTACTTGATGTAGCTACACGTACTTACCAAATATCAAAGGTCCTAGGACTTCTAGTTTCAATGTTGTTTTTAAAGCCTTTCCCTATATGAGTCTATGCAAAATAAGTGACCCCCTGGAGTTGGATCATTTTTATTCCTGGGCTATAATATAAACAATGTTGGTTGAGCAATACTATAAAGGTATACCAAAAAACAAGGCCTTGGCCCTCTGTTTCATCTGGGCCTTCCAGTTTCCAGTCAGATGAATATACATACAAATATCAAGGACACATATTTTTTTATACTTTTCCCTATATGAATAAATTTTTGAACAATCTTGACAAAAATTCACTATCTGAAGCTTTATTTACCAAACATCCAAGGCCCGACCCTTCCATTTTCAGGCAAGAAGATTTTTAAAGTTTTCCAATATGGGTCAATGTAAAACAAGTGACCAACAGATGGGGCCATTTTTGACCTCAGGGCTATAATTTCAACAGTCTTGGAAAAAGCTACATACCAAATCTCTAAAACCTTACAGCTTTATACAAGATGATTTTAAAGATTTTACTTATTCACCTTTTTTTCTGCCATGGCAACAAATAAAAATCAAAAATGAGTTCCTTTAAGAGCAATGAAAACATTCATAAGAAAAAAATGGGTCATACTACGTAGTTTCGGCCAATAAAGCCTCATCAGTGACCCTGTAATGATCTGGCAAAGAAAGCCAGAGGAAACATACTGCAATTTTGCGAATTTCGAATAGGCAGTCGATTCAAAGACTGATATAAATCAAAATGGGGTCCAAATAATTAAAAGCCTGTCTAGAATATGAGTCTAAACCAATAATTTATTTCTAGTTTCTCAGAAAAGCTGCATGGGATGGATTATTCGAACAGCAGACCCCAGTGTGGGCCAATTGGTACCTCAGGGCTATACTCTGGACAATCTTAATTGGCAAAGATCCACTAGATGAGGATATCTATTAAATATCAAAGGCCAAGATCGTCTAGTTTCGGGATGTGAGTTCATGTAAAGCAATTGTAACACCAGGGATAGGTACACTTTTGACCCCAAGGCTATAATTTAAACAATGTTGATAGAAGCTGCTTGCCAAACCTAATAAAAGACCTTCTTGTTCTGGTTTCCGATAAATAATCTTGCAAATTTCTCCGTTTTTGTTGCCATGACAATCAGAGTTGCATGGAATGGATTTTTGAATAACTCTGAACAAGTTTTAGTGACTTTAGAAATGTCATTTAAGAAAATTGGGAACAGAAGGGCAGACGGATGACAGTGACTACTATGGACAGTGACCAGTTACAATAGATTCCCAGAAGCCTTAAGCTTATGAAAGCTAAAATACATAATACATGCTCATTTTTCATGTCTTTTTTTCTGTAAAAGTTTATATTTTTACCCTGAAATAAGGATTTGTTTTTCAAAAGCTAAAAATGTTTCTTCATGCAGTAATCTGATGTAACGTTATACATCAAAGTGTTTTCAAAAGGCTTTACCAGAGTCATGTATTAAAAATGTTCGTTTTCCATGTTTTGTTTTCTTTGGCAAATTTCCAACAACCTTAGAAAGGAACATTTCTGTGAAGGTATGAAGTTGAAGCATTTAATAGCTGCTTCAAAGTAGTTTGTGAATATCTGGTAATACAAACCAGCTCCACGTCAGACATGTATGTACTATGAAATTCGGTTAAGTAATTCCTACATGTGAAAAAATATGGTATTTTGGGGTAAAATTCAACATTTTTATCGCCTGAAAAATGAAACTTTATAAACATTTCAATATCTTTCTTTGTTTCTGTAGTTAACGGTTATCCACATGTAACTTTTTGTATAAAAACATTTTCAAGAATCCTCACCACTAACTTTTTACAAAAACATTCCCGTTTCCCTCGCTTTATTTGTCAAAATTTTGAATTTCTCCCTTAAAAGGCAAACTTCTGAGCAGGCACAAAACTGAATGTTTTTATAGCTACTTGAGAGTAGTTAGTGCACATCTGGCTATATAAATTGGTTCGACATTCTACAATATATTTTTATACTGTGGTTGTTACTTGCCCAAAAACTAAGGGATTATGAGCGTTTTATATAAAAATGTGCATTTTCCTACACCGCAAAAAATGAATTTTTTTGACATATAAAATTTTATTTATTTTTTCCTGTAGTTAACTTATACACATATATAACTTTTTACACCAAAACATTTTCAAGAATCTAAACCAGTCACTTTTTAAAAATGTATTCCCATTTTCTGCGTTTTTTGTCAATATTTCCAAGTTTTTTTCCGCAAAAAAGACAGGTTTCTGTTCATATATCAAGCTAAAACTTCTTTTATCGCTACTTGACAACGGTTAGCTTATTTTGGGCTATTTAAATACTTTTGATATAATTTAATGACATTTTTATAATTCAATTCCTGTTTTTGGCGAATTTTATTCAAATTTCGAACATTTTCCCAAAAACATCAATTTCGCCAGGGAATATTTTTGGGGATTTTTTTCCTGTAAGTCAGGACCCCTCACTGATTTGGAAAATAGTGAAAACCCTTCTGAAGGAATTTGTTTGAGGTTGAGGGTCTTTTTGGGCTAAAATGATTGGCCTAAGAGTACATTTAGGGGATAACTGTACTGAAAATTGTCATTTGGGGAGGTAAATCGGAGGTTTTACGGTCGGAAATTTCGTTTTACGGCGACGCGTTAGCGGAGCCGTAAAACGTAATTTGCGACCGTAAAACCGACGATTTACCTCCCCAAATGACAATTTTCAATACAGTTATCCCCATTCTAATGCACTTATTCAGTTGTTAAGTAAAAAACTGTACTGTTTTGCACAAGGCGGCAAGCGCGGTGAGCTGCGTAAAACCAAATGACAACCAATGGACAGCGACGTTACATGATGACGTCGGATTTCCGACAGTATATCGCAGAATATACTGTCGCAAATATTTGACTTTATCCAATCAGACGTCGCGTTACATACGCAAGTGCATTAGAATAATCGTTTAACGTTCGAATGCCGTTCTTCTTTTGTGGTTTATTTTTGTTGTGGCTTGTTTTTTAGTGTTTGTATCGCTTATATTATTTTGCTTTGGATAGCCATTTGGCCATTTTGTGGGAAAGTAACTGTCCTTTTGGCTTTCCGCTAGTGATGTTTCCATTAGAGTCCAGTTGTTTCATGTTTGTGTTTCTTTCCCATGGTGTCTCTGCTGGGAGCTGTTGGTTGATTGTATCGTTCCCTGATCATTGCCTTCACTTCTATTTTTAAGTAATCCTTTACGCTGGAACCGTCATAGAATCTGAGGCCTGACCCACCGGTGTGCAATTAAATAGGGAATACAGAGTGTTAAAATCAGTTACATGACTAGACACTGGAAAATGGAATTACTTGCGAAATATAAACGTTATAAGGTGCCGCACGAGAAATATCACCAAGTAAATGACACCAGTTGTTGCTGTGGTTTATCCCGAACATAAGTAACGAATCTCCGATAGCGAGTTCCACAATTTTTCTCTATAAGTGTCCCTGTACAATAATGCCCCCCCCCCCTCCCCGAACAACACTAATGCCGACAACGCTACCCAATCGGCTTTGCAACTAACGTTAAAATTACGTCTTATAAAACGTTACGCCCAATGCACAACGTTCGAACAGCATAACGTTAATTCATAAAGGAGAGAAGAACCTCATATCTATTATTCGCCTCCGAAAATGTCATCCATTTCGATAAAGTACTTCAATAAATCATTCAAAATAATTTTCTATGCAAAATTTAAGAAAACGTTAAAGTAAATTAAACAAGAGCATCGCACGCGGGTGCCAACGCTCGGCTGCAAATATTCTAAGTCGAAAATGGGGCATAACTGTGCCAAAAATATTTTGAGGGTTACCTAACCTATCTGTATGAGTTCCCCTTTTCATAATGAACAACTAGTCCAAGTTTCAAGTAAATATGTTCAGTCATGACAGAGATATTAGAAAATGTCATTTTTGCACGACGACGACGACGCAAAAATTCTAAGTCTAAAAAGAGGCATAACTGTGCCAAAAATATTTTGAGGGTTACCTCACCTATTGGGTTGAGTTCCCCTTTTTATAATGAACAACTAGGTCGAGTTTCAAGTTAATATGTTCAGTAATGGCAGAGATATTACAAAATGTCCAAGTTTTTGCACGACGACGACGCAAAAAGTCTAAGTCGAAAAAGGGGCATAACGGTGCCAAAAATATTTTGAGGGTTACCTCACCTATTGGTATGAGTTCCCCTTTTCATAATGAACAACTAGTCCGAGTTTCAAGTAAATATGATAGGTAATGACAGAGCTATTACAAAATATCCAAGTTTTTGCACGACGACGAAGACGACGCAATAGCTATGACAATACCTCGTCGTTTTCTTCAAAAAACAGCCGAGCTAATAATATTTCATTAGAATAAATCATTCAACCAAAGTTTCTCTCTAGTATGAATTCATGCTAATATTAAGTGTAGCCATTTTGGCATTATCTTGAGTATGGAAAAGTTTATCGGCTCATCAATTCCTTGTCAATGGTACGGTTTATATCTCTCCCTCCAAAGGACACAGCTTCGTCACTGGCCGTGTCAAGGTGCCTTCCCCAACCTTTACCTTGGCCACCCGGGACTGTTTATCGTCCCCGGTGTAAACTTCCAGGATTCCCCCCAGTGGCCAATTTCCACGTGGCGTATTTGGCGAGATTACCAGGATTACCTCGCCAACTTCTATGTCCCGTCGTTCCCGATGCAACTTCTTTCACGTACTTAGTCCGGCAGCCATTCCCTCAGCCATCACTGTCAGCAGTGCCGGACTAGCTCATGGATCCAGTGGCAGCGTTTCCTCGGTATAAACTGCTTCTCGTCTACGGATGTTGTCGCAAACTGACCCTGCTATTTGCCCATGGAGAAAGTGGTTTGGTGTCACCGGAACGTCGTCCTTGTGATTCGCAGACTGGTAAGTAAGGGCCGGGTGTTGATCAGACCCTCGGTGCCGATGATTGTCGTCATCAACTCCTCGTCGGTGATGTCAGCCTGTACAAGTAAAGCGATGATTGCCCCTTAGCTGATGTTATCACAGACTCGTGCGCCCCAACTAAATGCGGAACAAGCGGGGGATGAAAATGCCACTTTACTCCATCGTTCGCAACCGATAAGTTAATTTTTGTTTCGTCCAGCTCTGACAGTAGCGTCTGCAGTTCTCGATTAACTCCTTTAAAGTTGGCACCATTATCAGAAAACATCTCCTCGGGAAGTCCTCTTCGACTTGCCATTCTGTAGAAAGCATTTAGAAATGAGTCTGTGTCGAGACCAAATGCTATTTCTAAATGCTAGGCTCAAGTGGCGAGGCAAGTGAACTGACACAAGTACCGTTTTGCTCGTCGTCTGCTTCTGCTTTGTATCGTGATAAATGGTCAACCAAAGACAACAGCTGTTCTGGTGAATGCTTTCAGTGACGATTGCAGTCTAGCCAAGGGAAGCGGTGCCATGATCTGTTGCGCGGCTATCGCCTTCCGACGGCAGCACTCGGCACATTCTCGTTCCAATTCACTGTTTGCCTCCCGTGCCGAGATGGTCCGATTCCGAGACGATAACGTGGCGAATGTCTTATTGGCCCTAAATGCGTGGTTCCCTTTCTCGAGAGCATCCTTAACTATCAACTTCGTAAGGAAGCATTTTCGCGGTAAAATTACTGGGTACCGTAAGTCATAGGAAAGGAATCTGACGGTTTTTAGACGTCCATCAGATCGTATGAGGCCATCACCGTCCATTTTGGGCTTCAATCTGAGATGCTAATGGACATTCCCGAGCCAAAAACTTCCACTCCTCCGGATATTCTACCTGCTGTGTTTGCTTAATAAGCTGTAATTCTGCTTGCTTTACCTCATTAGCCGTCAACTCCCAAGATTTCCTGTCAATCCCTTTTATTTGACAAGTTCCAACAAACCGATTGATCCTAGCCTGTATACGTTTTAATTTCAACCAGCTTAAATATTTGTGTGGTGCTAACAGAGATGCTACGTCTTCGTCTAGTGCTACAAATGTACCGGTATGATAGGTTTTATCAACAACATTTGGATCTTCGGGTCTAGAGTCAAAATAGAATCAGGAAATGACCAGGAATCGATACAATTAACCCACAGCTCCCATCAGAGACACCAAAGGGAAAGAAACACAAACATGAAACAAGAGACCCTAATGGAAACATCAATAGCGGAAAGTCAAAAGGACAGTTAATTTCCCACAAAATGGCCAACTAAATAGTATAAGCGATACAAACACTCAAATACAAACCATAACATAAATAACCGCGACAGAAGAACCGCCTTGGAACTGTCAGTGACACGAATTCCACTGGGGATGGGGGCGGCTTAAATCGATGTTGTGTGGCCACAATCCTCGCCATTGCTTCCGTCGCGACTTATACAAATTATTAATGTAGTCCGCATGATGGCCTCCTTACTCATCAGTGCAATACCTCCGTTAACGCAAAAAAAAAAATCAAACAACCACAGAGACGAAACAATGGTGAAGACTCGACAGCAAGAAAACACTGAAATGCTGGAGCAAAAGAAAACCAACAATTAGACTCCGATCGGCCCGACCAGAGACAGAGCATCAGGCAACAACCAACATTACATAGAATTAGATCTCTCTAATTCTCAATAAGCCTTTACGCTGGAACCGTCATAGAATCTGAGACCTCAACCACCGGCGTGCAATTAAAGAGGGAAGCAAAGTTGTCAACTGTGATTGGGTTAACTACCATGCATGCAGTCTGTCGTACAACATTTATGTTGTACCGAATCTTTTTATATCGACGAATGATTTTACGAAATTGGGTGCTGAAGTCATTGCGGTTATATATTTTTTTCTAAATTTAAATACTAAGTCACCATGAAATTCGGGTTCCGACAGACCTTGTTACAGAAGAGATTTAAGTCCAATATTGAATTTTGAAATTAAATCAGAATGACGTCTATAATATTTTGAAAGGCTTAGTGTAGTTTATGGTACCGATAACCCTGATTATGAAGTTTAGCCGTTAACAATTTATTTATGAGTGTTGAAGTCAGTTACATGACTACAGATTCTGGCAATTCGAATTAGTTATGAAATATAAACGCCATAGGATGACGCACGAGGAACATCACCATCCAAAAAAGGAAAATTTACAATCCAAAAATCAAAATCATCGCGTTTATCATAAATTTGGCGAGAAACAAACCCATATACAATAGACAGATGTAAAACAATAAACGGGGCCTCGGTATCAGAAGAATTTGCTTTATTTAGCTGCAGTTCTGTAGGGTAATTTAACTGATCAAACCATCGAAATAGGTATTGTCAATATTTAATAAATCATCCAAATATCTAGAAGTCGAGATAAAATCTTCAATGTTTTCAGACTGGTTTTCAGCAGAAAGGGACATCGTGCAGTCTCTCTCATAACAAAAGAAACACAGATCAGCCATTGAGGGTGCGCAATAAGTACCCATCAGAATACCTACAACTTGTCTAAATAACAAAATACCAAATCTTATGTAAATATTGTCCAGTAGAAAGGTGAGAGCATCACACACTTTCTGACATGACCATAAAGTATAATTTTTTGCTCTGCAGAAGTGATAAAAAGCATTTCTTACGTTACATGCAAGATAGAGGGAGTCTTCCCTATGAAATGCCCATTCAATTAAATCATTAAGTTTTTCTTTTATAAGATTATGAGAAAGTGTAGTGTAAAGGATGGAAAAATCATAATTAGACAGACTTGAAGCACGAAACGTCTGGATTTCAATTAATTGAAACCTTCATTAGAATTGTTTATAGACCAAAACAGATTTCTACATGACTTTCGAAGACTTTGTCGCAATATTTTATCACGTGTTCTTTTTGATGGCAGTAAAACATAAGGTTAATAATTTGGAGAGTCCAGTGGTGGTACAAGAGCTTGAATGTGCAATAAACCGTGCTTTGTTTGGTCTTTTATGACGTTTAGGTAACCAATATAACGTAGGAAGCCTGTCTTGGCTTTCTGTAACACCGACAGCAAACTTGGTTGCTGAATGACAACTGTGGTCATCAACTAAATTGAAGTGGAGGCAATGATCAGGAATCGATACAATCAACCCACAGCTCCCATCAGAGACACCAAAGGGAAAGAAACACAAACATGAAACAACAGACCCTAATGGAAACACCAACAGCTGAAAGCCAAAAGGACAGTTACTTTCCCACAAAATGACAAATAGGCTATCCAAAATAAAATAATATAAGCGACACAAACACCCAAAGACAAACCATAACAAAAATAAACCGCGACAGAAGAACCGCCTGGGAACGGTCAGCGGAAACGAATTCCACTGGGGGGGGGGGGCTTAAATCGATTTACCTAGGCCACATTCCTCGCCCTTACTTCCGTCGCGATTTAAACAAATGATTCGTTCAGCTAAAGGCTGAAGTTCATAGGCCTCAGTACCATCAAGTTCTTGCTGAAGAGTGTCAACATAGAGAGTAATAAAAGTGAAGGTAATGATCAGGTCTCGATACAATTAACCGACAGCTCCTATCAGAGACACCAAATAGAAAAACACACAAACATGAAACAAGAGACCCTAATGGAAACATCAATAGCGGAAAGCCAAAAGGACAGTTACTTTCCCACAAAATGGCCAATTGGCTATCCAAAACAAAATAATATAAGCGATACAAACACTCAAAGACAAACCATAACAAAAACAAACCGCGACAGAAGAACCACCCCGGAACGGCCAGTGAAACGAACTCCACCGGGGGGGCCCAAACCGACTCCACGAGGCCACAATAGTGAAGCCGTCAAACAACGACCACATTGTTAGCGGCCTTTTCTGCTTGAGCCAAAACAAACTTCTTATGAAATATAGATAACGGACCGCCTGTAATATACACGCATATTGCAAGTATAAAATCAGAGTAAGCTTTATTAAATGTCTTCAAATTTAAAGCAGTAATGAATTTGAAACACTGGTTGCGCCCTCTAGCGTATATTTGAGCAAAACTCGATTTTCGAATCTCGTATTGACTAGATATTAAGTCGAAATTTAGAGATACTAAGTCGAAAATGAGACAATGACCTGAACAAATAAAAATATAAATATTGTTTGATGAAGTACGGGAAGGCGTTCTGCGCCAAAAGATGGCATTTAAGACAAGCTAACTAAAGTGAAATGCGTTTATAAGCCGTATGGTGTTTATTGGGACTCTTTTCAAAAGCAGTAATTATATTTACTAATCCCTTCATATATACTAAAATCATATATACTAAAATACTAAAATGGAACCCGTTATCCCATAGCCAATGATCTACACTTTGATGAAGTACGGGGATTTTTTTTCTCCCATCGCACGGCACTTAACATAGCAAACATAACAAGTGGAAAGCCAACAGGGCAGTTTTTGTCCCAATAATGGTCAAACCGCTACCCAAAATAAGTCAAAGCACTGAGGGTACTGGTGGGTCGGTTGTCTCTGAGTGTAGTTGGGCAAATAGTCCGGAGCTGAGAATTGATCCTTCGTTTAACCATTAAATTCCACTATTTGTGAGTGCACAAGCTCAGTCCCGATTTCCCTTACCTTCTACACAGTATTCTGACGTCGCATTGGAGAAGACAAGCACTGCTATAAATAACCATTACCTAGGTTTTGTACATGGTCAACGACAGTCACGTGGACAATAGCAGGTGGTAAGAACTCTGCTCTATAACGTAGTCTGTGGGCAATCGTTAAAACGTCTCATTATAAGAAAAGTATTCAGGATAATATTTGCCTGAAAATAACGTTCTTGGTATTGGACTTTTTAAGGGCCTTCCGTATACATGTATATTCTAATTTGGACCAGGACAACAGATTGATCTTTCTGAAATTAGAATATTTCATTGATAATGCTTAAGTTCATATGCAAAATAATCTTTGCTGGAAAAGTTATAACACCTTCCGAACTAAACTTTTATTCTGCTGTTGCTTTGCAAATAGTGTAGATCCAGATCAGATTGCTTCTGAAATAGTCATCTGATCAGGATCTACTCTGTTTGTCATTCAGTTTGTGCATTTTAATGAATACAGTAATCAAGTAATCTGCTTGGTTGAATGTCAGTAATGGGTGTGGCTAGTTTTATTTATTCAGCGGGATAAGAGCTAACATTAATGGTCTTGTATGTCCCTAAGATGCTGGCAAGCAGTGAAGAACACTGCGACTGAACACTGGCAACACTGCTACTGATCACTGGCTTCACAATGTTTAGACAAAAGAAAGACATGCAATGAACAGAATAAATCAAACAGCCCTCAAATTGAAATGGACCTGTGCGAAATTATTAGATTCAAGAATATTCGTCAGACCGCTAGCAAGATGAAACTAAAAAAGGCGTCTGCCGAGCCGATGAACTTCCTATGGAAGCCGATAGGGGAGATTTTGACTTTTCACAGAGAAGATTCTCTCTATCTTGCATGTAATGTAAGAAATGCATTTTTCACTTCTAAAGAGCATAAGAATTATACACTTTGGTCATGTCAGAAAGTGTGTGATACCCCCACCTTTCTACTTGACAATATTTATATTAGATTCGGTACTAAGTTATTTAGACAAATTGTGGGTATTCCGATGGGTACGAATTGCGCACCTCTTGTGGCTGATTTATTCTTTTATTGTTATGAGAGAGACTTCATGTTGTCGCTTTCCAACGATAACCAATCTGAAATTATTGAAGCTTTGAGTTCTACTTCTAGATATTTAAATGATTTATTAAATATTGACAATGCTTACTTTAATGGTTTGATCGGTCAGATTTAACCCCTAGAACTTAATTTAAACAAGGCAAATTCCTCTGATACCGAAGACCCTGTTTGGATTTACATTTATCTATTGTAGATGGATTTGTTTCTTGCAAAATTTATGATTTTGATTTCGAGATTGTAAATTTTCCTTTTTTGGACGGTGATGTTCCACGTGCGACATCGTACGGGTTTTATATTTCACAGTTAATTCGATTCGCTAGAGTGTCTAGTCATGTATCCGACATAAACACTCGTAATAAATTATTAACCGCGAAACTTCTTAATCAGGGGTATCGGTATCATAAACTACCTAAAGCCTTTTCTAAGTATTATAGACGTCATTCTGATTTGGTTTCAAAAGCCAATGTTGGACTTAAGCACTGCTGCAACAAGGCCTATCGGAACCCGAATTCTATGGTGACTTAGTATATAAATTTAGAAAAATATATGCCTGTAATGACTTTAGTACCCAATTTCGTAAAATCGTTCGTCGATATAAAAAAGATTGGGTACAACATAAATGTTATAAAACAGACTGCATGCATGGTGGTTAACCCAGTCACGGTTGGCAATTTTGCTTCCCTCTTTGATTGCACACCGGTGGGTCGGGATTAAGATTATATGACGGTTCCAGCGTAAAAACATAAATGGAATTTTATTTTATTTTAGTATTCTTTATGTTGGTTGGCGCCTTGTGTTCCATCTTTGGTCGGGCTCCTCGGAGTTTAACTGTTGGTTTTCTTTTGCTCCAGCATTTCTGTTGTTGTATGCTGTCGAGACCTCAACCATGTTTCATCTCTGTAGTTTTTTGATTTGTACGTTCTCGGAGATGCTACACTGATGAGTTAGGAAGCCTTCATGCGGACTAAACAAAATTAGTGTATACCGCGACAGGGGTAAGGGCGAGGATTATGTCCATGTAAAATCGTTTTAAGCCCCCCCCCCCCCCCCCCCCCAGTGGAATTCTTTCCACTGACCGTTTCAAGGCGGTTCTTCTGTGGCGGTTTATTTATGTTGTTGTTTGTTACTTACTGTGTGTATCACTTTTGTCTTTTTATTTTGGATGGCCATATTGCCATTTTGTGGGAAAGTAACCGTCCTTATGGCCTTCCTTTGTTTTGGTTTCCATTATGGTCTGGTCGCTTCATGTTTGTGTTTCTTTCCCTTTGGTGTCTTTTATGGATGGAGTAAGTTAATTGTATCGATTCCTGATCTTTGTTTTACTTCTACTTTGTAACATTTGGACTTGCGACTTATGACGTTTGGCTTGTGACTTTGGATAGACCTGAAGCAATGGCGGATGGCGGACAATGACGGCGATGATTCCGGTGAGGCTAGCAATTTTGTATTATATGGTTTATTAAATCTATTTATATTTTATTGTATTATATATTGTATATTACCCTATTTGATATTATTAACTCAGTTTTTGTGAATTTGTATTACTTATGACTTGCGACTTATGACTCTTGACTTGTGACTTGTGACTTATGACTTGTGACTTCTGACTAATCGCTTTCGACTTATGGCTATTTGTTTGGTGCAAACCTGAAGCAATGGCGGATGGCGGACAACGACAGCGACGACTTTGAAGAGGTAAGCCATTTTGCTTCTTCTGTAAATTATGTATATACTTTGATAAAGAATACACTGTTTATGTATTATTAACTCTGCGTTTGTGGAAATTTTGACTTATGACATTTAACTTGTGACTTTCGACTTATGACTTGCGACTCATGACTTTTGAGTTGTAACTTGCGACTTTATGCCACGCGGAGGATAACACCAATGACGATAGTGAATAAAAAATCGGGATAAAGGTTCATGTACGTTTCTGAGCTAAGGGACAACACACAAGTATACAGTCGTCATGTTGTGTGTCCCTTCGGAAAGCTCAGAAACGTTTATTTTTCCTGATTTTTATTTAATATTGTCATTGGTGTTATCCTCCATTACTTCTGCTTCGCGCCAAGAAATGGTCTAGTGTCGCAAGTCACAACTCAAAAGTCATAAGTCGCAAGTCATATGTCGAAAGTCACAAGTCGAAAGTCAAATGTCATTAGTCGAAAGCCATAAGTCGAAAGTCACAAGTTGGAAGTCAAAAGTCATAAGTGAAAATGTGAAAAAAAGTATAAAAAAAAATCACAAAAGCAGATTAAGAGGAGAACAAGGTCTTCTTAATGGCATTTTCCGAAAAATATGCAGAAGGAGCAAACAACTTACCTCGCCGTCGTTGTCCGCCATCCGTCATTGCTCCAGGTTTGCACCGAAAAGCCATAACTCGAAAGTGATAAGTCAGAAGTCGCAAGTCATACGTCACAAATCAAAAGCCATAAGTCGCAAGTCATAAGTCATAGAAATCACAAAAGCAAAGTTAATAACATAAAAGGGTAAAATCCACTGTAATGCAATAAATAAATAAATAAATACAATAAACAAAATAATACAAAATCGATTACCTCGCTGGAATCGTCATCGTCGTTATCCGCCCTCCGCCTTTGCTTCAGGTTTGTCAAAAGTCACAAGACAACAGTCGCAAGTCATAAGTCACAAGTCCAAATGTTATAAGACAAAATGTCCCCCGTCGGCTTCCATAACTTCATGCGGCTTGCAGGCGGGTTTAAACGTAACTTTAACCCTTAAAGAGCCAATCACAACAAAAGTCGTCTGCTGGGTACTTTGAAGTTCATTGTTGCAAACAATGTGGACCCAGATTAAAAAGCTCCTCTAGACTAAGAGCAGTTTGATCAGGGTTTGCACTGTACCTGACAGTTCAAGAATAATGTCTTGACCAGCTTCATGTCTTTATATATTCGCCTCGGCTTCTCCTCGAAACATGTCAAATAGTATTTTGTAATCAGCATTTTGGATAGATTTTGAATCCCACCTGTGTTTGAAAAACAATCAACATATTCTTCTCGCTGTCCTCAGACGGACATTTCGATTATACTCGTAGTACGCTCCGTCAGCGAGTCGTTTACTATTCTTTCAAGTGTAATGTCAAATTTGGAAGTCTTAGAAGGACTTCCTACCTCCGACTTCTAGGCTCATAACTTCCAACTTCTAACTTCTAACATTCGACTTCTTATTTCTATATTCCGACTTCTGACTTCTTACTTTCAACTTCTAACTTCTGACTTCTTTATCCCATTGTAATAGTGTGTTGTGGAGACGGGACTTCTATCTTCCTCAATTGTTTTTCTTACTTCTGGCTTACTAGGTCTAACTTCTTACTTCCGAGTTCTTGCTTCTAACTATCGACTTCTAACTATCGATTTCTAACTTCCATCTTCTTACATCCGACTTCTTACTTTTAACCTAACATCTTAACCTCTTTCTAGATTTAACAAGTAGGGCGTTACAAGTTGGAAGTAAGAAAGAAGAGAAAAGTGATGAAGTTAAAAATCCCCGTTTCCATCACACTCAGATGTTGACCTCTACAATAATATGTGAAAAACATGCACTTGCCACGGGTCAGTAGCTGGATTATTGCCAGTGTGTGTGTGTGTGGGGGGGGGGGGATTGCTGGGTGTGTGCTGAGGGCTACTCTTAAACGTATCCATTTGCTTCTCTCCCGTTATATTCCCTGGAAAATGATATTAATTAAGAGATTTCTCTTCAGAACGTGATTTACAATACGCACATGCGAAATTGGCGTTTCGTATCCGTCGAAAGCTTAGCAGGTATATTCTTTCACATGTACGTATCTATCAAATGATAGGTTGGCCCCGCCCATCGGGGCTTGAAGAAATAAATGGGCTGCATGATGCTTCCACGCAGAGCTGAAACCGACCGCACACGAGTACCGGCAAACTGCATAGAGGATCTAAGCCTACCCAGGTAAAGCGGTGCGAGTCGGTCCGTCCATGCTTATAAACCCTGCTGGTTTCATTGGGCGACAGGGCTTGAGAAGTCATTTCATCTCAATGTCGGGTAAAAGTCCCACAAAATTGGAAGCAACGTCTCCAAAATGACTTATACAGTGTTGACGGGGACGTTAAACCTCAAATCAAACAAACAAACAAATGATAAGCACAGAACGTAAGACTGGTGTTCCACTATCAACACCATATTGCATATTGATGTCTCAACTTACACTGTAGAAAAGTAAGTTCCTTAGGATAACGCCCGTGGGACCATTACGCAAACACGCCTATACAAACACATTGCCACCTTTTATCGCCGAAAAAAAAAAAGAAAATTGTACAATGAAAAATTGTGATATTTTTCTTTTTTCTGCTCAAAATATAGACTGTGGGCACTCGTTAGAACCGCCTCATCGAGGCGGTTCTAACGAGTACCCACAATCTTTATTGTAGAGCAGAAATAAGAAAATTAAGGTATACCCCCCGAAATCCCAGTTTTACTATATAAAAGTGGGGTTCAAGGGGTCAAAATTATATAGGCGTTTTCGTGAAGCAAAGTGCACTCTTTCATATTTCAAAAACTAACTTTTTTTCTGGTCAAAATATGTGATATTATTATTATATCTGCTACAAACATAGATTGTAGGTACTTTCAAACGTGGAACCAACATATACATTTTCAGGAAGAATGAGAAAGATAACCAAGACCCCTGAAAACCCATTTTAAAGCATATAAAGTGTGGTTCAGAGGGTTATTCATCACACGGACTTACTAATAATAATAATATGATGTTGACCCTTTCATTATTCAAACACATAGATTGAGAGTATACAGACTGTGAGTGCCGTTGAGCAGCGCCATTAGTATAAGCGGGCTATCCCCGGGTGTTCATAATACAGACGTGTAAACGTGAATGCGATGCGTGATGCTAGTTTGGACTAATATACTAGTTAACGGTGGTTTATTAAGAGGAATGGGAACACCTTCAGTGGAGACAACTCCTGCAAATGTATTTGTGTCTCCAGTGTTAATAGGGTTCAACTCTTTAAAAAAAGAATTTGTTCCTGATGAGCAAATTCTTTTCTTTAAGAGAAGACCCCTTTTTCAGTGAGACAAGGCTTATAGAAAAGCTAACAGGAAGTTCCAAAAGTTATCTCCCTTTGACAAAAGGCAGATAAAAACTGTCAGGTGTTCCCATTCCCCTTAAGAACCGCTTTTAGTATACGGGCGTTCGTAATACGGACGTGTAAACGTGATTCGATGTGTGATGCTAGTTTGATCTCAAAAACTAGTTTACGGTAGTTTATTAAGGGGAATGGGAACACCTTCAGGGGAGGCAACTCCTGCAAAAGTATTTTGTCGCCCATGTCAATCGGGGTCACTTCTTAAAGGAAAGAATTTGCTCTTAAGGAGAAATTCTTTATTTTAAGAGTATACCCATTTTTCAGTGGGACAGGGCTTATAGAAAAGCGATCAGGAAGTCCCGAAAGTTATCTCCCTTTGACAAAAGGCAGATAAAAACTGTCAGGTGTTCCCATTCCCCTTAAGAACCGCTTTTAGTATACGGGCGTTCGTAATACGGACGTGTAAACGTGATTCGATGTGTGATGCTAGTTTGATCTCAATAACTAGTTTACGGTAGTTTATTAAGGGGAATGGGAACACCTTCAGGGGAGGCAACTCCTGCAAAAGTATTTTGTCGCCCATGTCAATCGGGGTCACTTCTTAAAGGAAAGAATTTGCTCTTAAGGAGAAATTCTTTCTTTTAAGAGTATACCCATTTTTCAGTGGGACAGGGCTTATAGAAAAGCGATCAGGAAGTCCCGAAAGTTGTCTCGCTTTGAAAAAAGGCGGTCCCCATTCCCCTTAAGCAATTTGTTTATTCCATGTTAAGAATTCAAATGCTTCACCGATTCGTGACAGGATGTGCAAGATTTCATGAAGACGCCGGTATTTCTTTCATAATTCAACACCACGAAATTAAAAGAATCGATTTCTTCCGTCTGACTGGAACATTTTATAGGCGAATTGATCATCCTATCCTGAAACCACATATTTATGTAGACAAATCGAATTATTACAATTATGGGAAAATATCAAGTGATCAAGCATAATTGGCCTCGATAGCTCAGTGGTTAGCGCGTTCGAATTATGACCGAGGGCTTGTGGGTTTGGCATTCGGAGGCGAGATGCGTCCTTGAGCAAGACACGTACTGCCACTTCTCCACTCCATCCTGTTATAAATGGATTGCAGTGGTGTAAAAGTCACCGCTTCTCTCTCACGCGCGTGATAACATCCGGAAGAGTGTTCGGTTGCGAATTTTCATCGAAATCGAAATCGAACTTAAATAAATTAGTATAAACTAGTGTAAGATTAAGCGGTTCTCTATATATTTATTTTTAAACAGGGTGTCATATACAGTGAAAGTACACTATTACGACCACCTCAAATTAAGTCAAATTATTCTTTTTAAAACATATTAAGAAGGTTTCAATGACATTTTCTTTGTGTTTTTTAACTTCAGTGTGCTCTTGTGGCAAATCACCTTTGGGGCTGTTCAAACGAGGTCTTGAAGACCACTTTTGAACAGTCCCAAATGTGGCCTTGATATACGAATTTCACTATTATTATAACAGAGGTATATCAACACATTGTCAACATTTTTCGGATGCTATTGTGCATCATGTATGTATTTAATATTGGACAAAGAGGACCTCACACTCTCAAAAAAGTCATTATTTACTTAATTACTTACTAACTATGTTGCGTGATACCAGTAAGCTCCCTAAACTCACCTTAAACTCTTCGTTTGCTCCAGCATTTCTGTTATCTCTTGCTTTCGGGTCACATCCTTGTTTCATCTCTGTATTTGATTTTTATGTTCTCAGGGTGGTTGCACTGATGGGCTAGAACTCCTTTAGGCGGACTGAACAAAGTACTTGAATAATCTGTGACAGAATCACTGGGCGAGGATTATGGCCAGACCCCACAGGTGAAAACTTTTTACTGACCGTTCCAAGGCGGTTCTTCTGTCGTGGTTTATTGTTGTTATAGTCCGTCGTTTGAATGTATATTACTAATATCTTGTTATTTTAGATAGCCATTTGGCCCTTTTGTGTGAAAGTAACTGTCCTTTTTAGCTTAAGCTTAGGCCTGTGACATTTTATATTAAAGTGATGTTAATGTATGTCCGTGTTCCTTTCCCTATGATGTCTTGCCTGGGAGGTGTGAGATTATAAGAATCTGATATGGGGTTCTGTTGTAGATGAGCTTTTCCAGCCCGAGGGACGAGGATTGGAAACGCCCATCTACAACAGAACCCCATATTGGATTCTTTTTCTTGCACAACACCTCCGGTTAGTTTTGACAGCTCGCACATGTATATTGTTTACAAAATAAAAGTAGTGCGGAAGTAGTTCTGGCAGTTGAATAGAATTGAAGCCCATTCATGTTAGTTGCCTGGGTCGGAACACCAGGGTCAGAACATAACTTTCTATCCCAGGGTAAAATCACGGATTTGCTAGTCTGGTGTGCAAGAAAATTGTTTCGAATCCTGATTATTGCCTTCATTTATATTTTGCCAAAACGGCTATCCAAAACAAAAATACATCAGGATTACAGTTCAACCTGTCTTAAGCAAGCACCTAAGGGATAATCAAAATATGCTTGCTTAAGGCAGGTGCTTGCTTTAATACAGGTGAATTTCAATGCATTTGCCTTTTTTGGGAACTAATTGCATGCTTGCTTAAGACAGGGTGCTTGCTTAATAGAGGTGGCCACTAAGACAGGTTTGACTGTATGTACATGCAAAGTCAAACAAACAATAGCAAATAAAAATCAACAGTTGAACTCCGATGGGCCCTACCAGAGACACCAATCGCTACCCCGCAGACACTCGTTGAACTAACGTTGACACTCAACGTTGAACTAACGTTGAGTCAACGTTTTGTGCCTGCAGGGTATTGCTTAAAATTTAACGTAAGTCTTTAGGCTGGTGCCGGCATAGTCAACGGCCCAACCTACCGGCATGCATTTAAAGAAGGGAGCAAAGTTATCATAACTGTCATTCATGCAGTCTGTCGCATAACATTTATGTTGCATCCGATCGTTTTATGCCAAATAATGATTTTACGAAAATAAGGTACTGAAATCATTGCAAGTATGTATTTTCCTGAATTAAGATACGTTTGGATAATCTGAGTCATCCTTCGGGAAAGATTTATTGCTTTCTATGCTGTTTTTGCTGTTGTAACACAATGTTTCGATTTCTTTCTATTGCGATATTGTTGGGGATTCGGGATCCGATTGTACCAGTTCCTTATCGCTTCTCTTTTCAATTTCCAAATGGACTTGTTGCAGAAGAAATTTAAGACCAACACTGAATTTTGGAGCTTAATAGAAAAAGCATCAAAAAGTTAGATAAGGCTTTGTGACGTCATGATACCGATAACCCTGATTAATGTAGCCGTTAATAATTTATTACGAGTATTATGTTTTATAGAAGACGTTTCGATTTAGTTTGTAAATCCAATGTAAGACTTAAATCTCTTTTGCAACAAGGCCTGTCGGATATTGAATTTTATGGTGACATGGTATATAAATGCAGGACAAATATATACTTGCAATGCTTTCAAAATCCCAAATTCGTAAAACCATGGGGTAAAACATAAATGTTATACGACAGACTGTATGAATGGTAGTTATAGAAACAGTCATGACAATATATAGGTCTCTTTGACGATAAACAATTAACACGGAATGAATGTTGAAATAGGGCATTTATTTCAATGCCGACACAATTAGAATATACGTGTCATCACGAAAACACGCTTATATGAGTTTGACCCCATCGAACCCCACTTTTATATAGAAAAACTGCTGTTTACAGGGGTAAACGTTACAGTAAACCCTGCCTTAGTAGCCACCTGTATTAAGCAAGCAACCTGTCTCAAGCAAGCAGGCATTCAGTTCCCGAAAAAGGAAAATGCATTAAAATTCACCTGTATTAAGTAAGCACCTGTCTTAAGCAAGCACTTTTTAAATATTCAACATGTGCTTGCTTAATACAGGTTGGACTGTATTTTTCTTATTTCTGCTCCAAAAATAGATTTTGGGTACTCGTTAAAACCGCCCCATCCAGGCGGTTCTAATGTGTACCCACAATCTATATTTTGAGCAGAAATAAGAAAAATATGACAATTTTCATCATAAAATCTTCATATTTTCGGCGAAAAACATTACAATGTATTTGTATAGGCGTGTTTTCGTAATGATCAATGAAACAGGAATGCTTTTAACTCTTATAGTCCTTATAATGATACAAATCATTAATACGCCAAATCTGGGCGACAAAAAGCGTCTCCCAATTATTAATTTGCCAAATACAGGCAAGAGGAGCCCTGATACAAAATATTTTGTGCCAGCCAAAGCTTAAGGGGGAGATTGGGGAAGGTGGTGGGTAATGATTTTTGAATACAAGCTGGCTGCTTTCAAAAAGCATCCAATAGGTTTGGTCTTGTCAGTCTACCAGCTATATCATTATCCCACTTAATGCATTTTTGAATAAAAGTAATAAGCTTTAATACAAAACGTGTATATAAAATTTCGAAGTCTGTGACCTTGGTATCAGGAAGGGTAGGTAGTGATGAGTATTCTGTGGTCAATTGTTTAACGCCATGGCAAGTATAAACTAAATGCAACTTACATATGGTTTACACATGTATAGCACAAAACTTAACCAAACGAAAATGTAAACCGAATATTTCAAAGGGTCTGTTAATATTTGGTGGACAGTAATTCTCGAAACTTAAGGCACATCTTCACATCTTATTCTTACTACATACACATTTAAGGCTTGATCGGATGACAACTGTAAAGTAGGAGTTATACGGAAACGAAAAAAAAGTTTACGAACGGACGGACGGACACCAACCCCATAACTTAATACGAAACGTTTTTTTTTTTTTTTTTGTTGTTGTTTTTTAAACGGGCATAAAAAGATTTTCCCTAAGTCACCAGGCCTTCTATAGGGCCTTGGTTATCTATTTCATTTGTTGTTAACGTCCCTGTTCACACTGTATGAGTCTTTTTAAGACATTGCTTCCAATTTTGTGGGACTTTTACTCAGTACTGAGATGAAACGGGCAGATAAAACTCCTTCTCAAGCCCTGTCGCCCAATGAAACTAAATGGTTGAAATGCATGAACGGTCCGACTCGAGCCACTTTTCCTGGGCAGGCTTATAACTTCTAGACGATTTAAAACTACTCATGTGCGGCCGGTATCAGCTCTGCGTGGAAGCATCATGCAGCCCAATCTATTTCTTCAATCCCCGATAGCCGGGGGCCGATCAGACGTTGGGGCAATATATTGGACTGCATGAGCTGAAACCGACCGAACTTTGAAGTATTGCTGAACCGCCTAGGAAGATCTAAGCCTGCCCAGACAAAGTGCTGCGAATCAGACTGTATCTTAAACCCCGGCAGTTTCTTTGAGCGATACCTCCGCAAAAACCTGAAATTTGCCATCCTTTTGTATATCTTTCTGGATCACAATTTAATTGTAAAAGAAACTGATTAGTAAACGTCAAGTATTGAGTGGAAATAAAGAACACCACTCTCGGCTTATCGGATACACTAGCTCCCATCGAATGCGCCAAAAAGTATTTTAACAACTCAGTCTGTAACTGGTGGTAGGTCACTTAGTAGTCATGAAGTTTTTGAACAGAAACTATTGCTATCTGTGCTGGGCTCAAGAACAATAAACAACGACCCATCAACGTTATGGCTTTGTTTCGCTCCCTAAATATTTTATATATCTGGAAGAGTTAGAACCTTCGACCTTGGCACTGACGTTAATTCTAGTAGCAAAGACATGTTTTACGATCCTTTCAAGATTATTTCACTCACATCCAGCCGGTCGTTAATCAGAGGTGAGCGAAAACTGGAGTACCCGATGAAAAACCTCCTGACCTTCCGTTGCAGAACTTCTCATTATGTGAGCGAGCCATGCTCAAACCTACAGCGTTGAGAGACCTAATGATTAAGAGTCAGCACTCGTATCCACTAGGCCACGGAGGCCCGTTACACCCAGCGATCTTTATAAATGAGGAAAAATAACGTTCTCTGTCTTTCCAACATTTACATATACGTATTATTAGAGCTATCAGCGTACCGAAAGATGTTCAGAATATATAAATATGTTCCTATCTGTGTGAAGTAAACTTTGCAAGTTTTGTTTATTTGTATTTAACGGCCCAGTCAACACTGTTTTGGGTCATGTTTGGGCCTGCCAGTGTACCTATCCACGCTTTTCCTGAGCAGGCTTATCCGTAAGCGGTTTACCAGTTCAGTGCACATTCTGTCGCCGAAAACTGGCCCTGCCCTTCCTGAATCAGCGGAAGGGAGAGAATGACCATAGAAAAGATTTCATAATCAATCTCCACGAAAGAATGTTGCCGACCCCGGTAGGTATCGAACCCGAGTCTTCCTTATCACCAGTCAGACTGCATCCGACTGAGCTACCGCAGTCAGCCACACTTTGTGAGTAGTAGTTATGTTCTGTTGTTTTTCGTTTCCATGGCCCCATGGACTTACTCCATAATTGCATTGCAAGACGTAAAAATTGCGAAAATGACTGCGGCTGTTAAAAGTTCCCCATAAGGGAAATAGATACACCTTAAGATGGTGGGCTACTCCTGCAAAAGTAGTTTCTCTTTGGATATGTCTAAGGGGTATACTCTTAAAGGAGCAAATTCTTCCCTTTTGGAGTAGACCCCTTGAGGAGCAAATTCTTCCCCTTTAGAGTAGACCCCCTTTTCAGTTGGACAGAGCCAACAGAGTAGCAACCACAAGGTCCTTAAAGTAGAAGTAAAACAAAGATCAGGAATTGATACAATTAACTTACTCCACCCATAAAAGACACCAAAGGGAAAGAAATACAAACATTAAGCGACCAGACAATAATGGAAAATCTAAACTAAAGTTGTATTTACATCACGAAATCATGCCTATAGAATTGTGATCCCCTTTAATATGTTCTATAAAAGGGTTATCCTTTGGAAGCAAGGAATACACCACAGAACTGAAAAATATGGTGTGCACATGTTTTATATAATCTACACTATGATGTAGGACAGGGAGACGTTTTACCGCCGCCACACATTCCCACACACCAGTTGTAGTGAAGTTAAATATGTTCTATAAAAGGGCTATCCTTTGGAAGCAAGGAATGCACCACAGAACTGAAAAATATTAGGTGTACATGTTTTCTGGGCCAGACTAGCTAGTTTCGGCCAATTGGCCTCATCAGTGACCCTCAGATATTTTCCAAATTCCACAATGGAATCAATGATCCCAAAGGACAAGAAAATATAATCTACACTTTTATATTATAGTAAAGCTCGGGTTTGCAGGGGTATACATTAATTTCCGTATTCATGCTCTGAGACACTAGATTGTGGGTACTCGTCGAGGCGTTTCTGTCGACTGCCCGCAATCTATGCTTTGAGCAAAAAAGGCAAATATTCCATTTTTTTTTTAATTTCTTTCTCTTTGGCCAAAAAATGACAATGTATTTGTATAGGTCTGTTTGGAAATATTATGGTAAATATGGTAGACTAAATGCCACACCTGCCAGGTGTATCCATTTCCCTTAAGATATTTATTTTTGGAGTTGAAACGCTTGCTTTTCGGTCTGTTTCGCTATGAGGCAGGCTGTTTCCTGTAATTGCAGTATAGTATTGCATCATCGTTAAAGCTGATTTGTTGATCGCGTCACGTGCCCCTCCATGGAACAGTTACAATCTGGTCATTAGACCGGGTTTGCCCGCCTCATGGCGACCAAACCAAACATTGACAGCGGACGAAAAAGCAGCCATCTGCATGATCGACTCTCAAAATGTGCACTTCTACCTGAACGCGTGATCACAAGGTCACCAAGAACAGCGCATTCAGATTGGCTGCGGAAAACAAACCAAAAAAAAAAAAAAAACAGTCGATAATACTTACAAGTGTCTCTAGAAACTATAAACGTCATGTGTGAGTAGTCTCAATTAACTGGTATGGCATAAGCATTGGCTGACACAATATGATGGCTTTCTTTAAATATTTTTTTTATGTAAACATAAAATTTACATATAGAAACAACCATGACAATATATAGGCATGGATGCTGTGAAGCTCTGCTTGGAGATAAACAATTAACACGGAATGAATGTTGAAATAGGGCAATGACTGCTGCCATATTGGGAACCGATATTGGAAGAAAGTTGAACAGATTTTGTAATGCATGGTTAAGATACGCTGTGTAAAGAGCCACTGCATCACCATATATCCTTTTTGTACGACGATATGGATGCCTCTAGCATGCGGAAAACAGTCGGTCTAAAAGGAGTATGTCGATTAGTTCCTGGGTACTTCTGTGGGTTCTGCATCCATATGCGGTGCTCGTTGATGGAACTCTAGTACCTGAAAACGCGAGATAAGACCAGGTACCTGCAACATGAACGTCTCTAGTTAAAATATTGTATTTCATACATGGAATCACGAAACTACGCACAAGTGACATTATGTTCTTATCCTTGCTAGATTGCTTGTTTAATATATATACTACCGCGTAGTTATCTGAATGAATAGTGATGCATTTGTCACAAAGGTCAGGACCCCATAACTGAAAAGGCAATGTAATGGAAATAATTCCTTATATGTAATTGGCAGAGATGCTACCTATTCAGGCCAGGGACCATAGAACCAATGGGTTTTGAAAATAGCAACATATCCAAATGCACCTGCTGCATCAGTGAAGAGATGAAGTAATGGATTATGTCGTAAGGATTCTTCATGGTTTCCCCGCAACTTCCTAAACTGAATGTCATAATATTACCAGGCCAGACCAGGACGCATATATGCAAGACCCCTAAAAGCCTCCCCCGATGATACAGACTAGCTACCGGTAATAACCCATATTTTTTTCTCCGCGGTAATAGGTTTTTTTTTCTCGCAGAACAAGCGAAAAATTTCTCAGAGAAGAAAAAAATCGCGTTTCAAAGCAGTTAATTTCATCGCGAAACACCGCGAAATTTTTCCACGAAGATCGCTTTTTCTCGGATAAAAACAATTAGTACAGGTGAAGTCGTTCACGGTGTTTCTCTGCGAAATCTGCCTATACCTACATGTATTTGTTCATGTGCATGTATTTTTTTTTTTCATGCATTTAAATTTCGTACACAATGTTTGAAGCATATGACGAAATGTATGATCTTTGTGCAAAGAGCGACAACTCTAGCGATCGTACCATTACGAAAACACACCCGTACGAATTGGTGCATTTTCACACATCTCTAAAATGACCATTTTTCTGATGAAAACCGTGATATTTTTCTTATACATGTAAATACTGCAAACACAGGTTGTGGGTGCTCGTTAGAACCGTCTCATTGAGGCGGTTCTAACGAGTACCCATAATCTATGTCTTGGATCAAGAATAAGAAAAATAATGTATATCCCCATAAACCCCAATTTTCTCTATATAAAGTGGGGTATAGATGGGTCTTCATTTCACGGACTTGTTCACTTGATGAAGTATGATTTTTATAATGGATTTTGAAATCATAATGATTTGCATCTTATGCACTTTACGCACTTTTACAACGCAGTATGAACATGATGAATGTTTCTGTGTTTTCTTTATTTCTGTGTTCCTTTTTTACTGTTGTGTAAACGCCTCATAAATTGAAAACTTTTGTTTTTCTATCAGTTCACCATATAGAGATCACTTTATTTTTATCTCAAGTAAATACTTTAGAAAAATCAAACTCAGTGTTTATAATAACGGGGACCCTGCTTGTACATGCATGTGAGGGCGCTGATCTAACTCTACATTTTGGTTGATCTTTTTCTTACACTGCGAGTAATTAAACATCAATGATGCTTACACTTACGCTCACGTGGCCCGAGTGAGAGATCTAATGTTTAACAGTAGGCCACGGAGGCCTGCTTGTGTTTCTTGCCTTTACAATTCAATTTTGCTCATACATGTACATAAATATGAGGAAATTGCGCGACAAGCATTCCAAGGCTGCATATATGACTGATCTCTAACTTGGAACTACAAACTCCAAGATAATCAGCGAAATTTGTACAGACATGCAACCTGGGTATCATGTTAAGTCTACCGTACATCCCGAAGGTAACTGGTCCCCGTGTCCTAATGAGCAAGAGCGCTGACTCTTAATCATTGGGTCATTAGGTCTCTCCGCTATGGTTTGCGCCTCGCTTGTGCCACATATGAGACGCCAAGATCTGGAACAGAAGGTGGTCTTACTCCGGTTTTAGCTCAACTCTGATTAGCGGTCCGCTCGAAATAAGTGAAATTATCTTGAAAGTGCCGTAAATCCACTTAACAAGCCGAGGATAACGGACATCCTTGTCCTTATGGGAAAAAAGCGCTGACACTCATTAGGACTCTCACCGCTGTGGTTCGCACCTCGTTCGGTTCAAGTTCTGCAACGTTGCGAGCTGAGTGCAGTCGGCTCGTAATAACTGAAAAAGTTCTGACATCATGAAAACACGCCTATATAATTTTGACCCCCTTGAACCCCACTATTAATCCTCGAATCAAACAAACAAATGAAGGTTCCACACTTAATTTGGCGGACCCAAAGGGTAAAACGGCGCTCATATTGGATCACTTGTACATGTAAGTATTCGGGGTTCGCTCTTGACTCTTTACTATAGATAGAAGATTTGTTTTGTTTGTTTGGTTTGGAGTTAAATGACCCAGTTAACACTATTTTAGGTCATTTTCGAGCCGGACAATTTACCTATCCACACTTTTCCTGGGCAGACTTCTTCGTAAGCGGTTAACCAGTGCATTGCACATTCTTTCCCAAGAAACTGACAACTGCACTTCTAAAATCAGCGGAAAGGAGAGAATGACCGTAGAAAAAAAATCATGATCAATCTCCACTATAGCTAGAAGAAAGGCGTTGTTTTCTTCTCTGAATGTTTACTGTTTATATCATTTTAATCCGAAATATTTTCAGTACACATCACGATAACACGTTCAAGTAGAAAAGAGAAGTTTCACACACTTTCTGACATGACCATAAAGTATAATTTTTATGCTCTCCAGAAGTGAAAAAAAAAGCATTTCTTAAATTACATGCAAGATAGAGGGAGTCTTCCCTATGAAATGCCCATTCATTTAAATCATTAAGTTTTTCTTTTATAAGATTATGAGGAAGTGTAGTGTAAAGGGTGGAAAAATCATAAGTAGACAGACTTGAAGCACGAACACGCCTGGATTTCAATTTATTTAAAACTTCATTAGAATTTTTTATAGACCAAAACAAATTTCTACATGACCTTTCGAAGACTTTGTCGCAATATTTAGAACATGTTTTTTTGATTGCAGTATAACATGAAGTTAATAATTTGGAGAGTTCAGTGGTGGTACAAGAGCTTAAAATTGCAATAAACCGTGCTTTGTATGGTCTTTTATGAAGTTTAGGTAACCAATATAACGTAGGATGCTTCTCTTGGCCTTCTGTAACACAGACAGCAAACATGATGGCTGAATGACAAAAGTGGTCATCAACTAAAGCCCTCTCTTCAGCCAAAGGCTGAAGTTCATAGGCCTTA
The DNA here is from genome assembly GCA_963580285.1 of Lucinisca nassula. NCBI lineage: Eukaryota > Metazoa > Mollusca > Bivalvia > Lucinida > Lucinidae > Lucinisca > Lucinisca nassula. Next base: position 101,466,091 of record OY757017.1, on the reverse strand, counting down.
GTGCCACCAAGTTCCTGCTGAACAGTGTTAACATAGTGAATATGTTCTATAAAAGGGTTATCCTTTGGAAGCAAAGACTGCACCACAGAACTGAAAAATATGGAGTGTATATGTCTTCTGGGCCAGACTAGCTAGTTTCGGCCAATTAGGCCTCATCAGTGACCCTCAGATATTTTCAAAATTCCAAAATGGAATCAATGATCCCAAAGGACAAGAAAATATAATCTACACTATGATGTAGGGCAGGGAGACGTTTTACCGCCGCCACACATTCCCACACACCAGCTGCCAAACAACGACTACATTGTTAGCGGTCTTATCAGCTGGAGCCAAAACATACTTCCTATGAAATTCTTGAATACCTAGTTTAAGGTGACGTAAAGACGTCTTAGGTTTAGGAGGTAATAAGTTCGTATTTTGTGAATAAAAAGAAATGCGTTTGTTCACTAACTTCAGAATGCTAAGTTTCCATTCCTTAAGAGCTTAAAGCCTGCCCAGGAAAAGTGTGGATAGGTAAACTGACCGGCTCAAAAATGACCTAAAATAGTGTTGACTGGGCCGTTTAACTCCAAAACAAACACAGAACTTCAGTCAAATAAAACAAATTTTTCTGATAGCGAGGTCCCGTTTTTGGATTTACATCTCTCTATTGTAGATGGGTTTGTTTCCTGCAAAATTTATGATAAACGCGATGATTTTGATTTTTGAGATTGTAAATTTTCCTTTCTTTGATGGTGATATTCCTCGGTGATATGGCGTTTATATTTCGCAATTAATTCGATTTGCCAGGGTGTCAAGTCATGTAACTGACTTCCACACTCGTAATAAATTGTTAACTGCTAAACTTCTTAATCAGGGTTATCGGTATCATAAACTACGCAAGGCCTCATGTTGAACTTTTTCCTTCATTCGCCGGAAATCACCGAGTTGAATATCAATTTCCGTAGGAAATCGGCAGTTAAAGTTACCTGTATATTTTGAAGGTTTTTCATATTAAAATTATGAAGGAAAACAATATTAACTCCTCGTATCTTATTTATCCTTAACACTAGAAAAAAAGTCACTGCTATCCTCATGTAAGAAAATTATTCCGTTTCTATTTGGTGCATTTCACAGTGATGAATAATTAATTCTTATTGCTTCCATCTGCAATTTAATGGCATGCCTATATGTTCCATAGACGGCAATGTATTTAAAAAAAAAAACGTGCAGATTTCCATGTTTGGTTGCCAATATTAATTAGAAATGATTGGTTTGGAATTATGTCACTGTTATATACTGTTAGATTGTTGTTCAAAGTTTACGATGATATAAAAAGTAGAAGTTAAAAAAAATCAGGAATTGATACAATTAACTTACTCCACCCATAAAAGACACCAAAGGGAAAGAAATACAAACATTAAGCGACCAGACCATAATGGAAACCTAAACAAAGGAAGGCCATAAGGACAGTTACTTTCCCACAAAATGGCCATATGGCCATCCAAAATTAAAAGACACAAGTGATACACACAGTAAGTAACAAACAACAACATAAATAAATCGCCACAGAAGAGCCGCCTTGGAACGGTCAGTGGAAGATTTCCACTGGGGGGCTTAAATCGATTTTACGTGGCCACAATCCTCGCCCTTACTTCCGTCGCGATTTAGACAAATAATTTGTTCAGTCCGCATGAAGGCCTCCTAACTCATCAGTGCAACATCTCCGTGAACACACAAATCAAAGAACCACAGAGGTGAGACAACGGTGAGGACTCGACAGCAAGAAACCACTGAAATGCTGGAGCAAAGGAAAACCAACAGTTAGACTCCGATGAGCCCGACCAGAGACAGAGCATCGGGCACCAACCAACATTATCTCTCTAATTCTCAATAAGCCTTTACCCTGGAGCCGTCATAGAATCTGAGGCCTGACCCACCGGCGTGCACTTAAAGAGGGAAGCAAAGTTGCCAACCGTGATTGGGTTAACTACCATGCATGCAGTCTGTCGTATAATATCCATGTTGTACCCAATCTTTTTATATCGAAGAATGATTTTACGAAATTGGGTGCTGAAGTCATTGCGGGTATATATTTTTCTGAATTTATATACTAAGTCACCATAAAATTCGGGTTCCGATAGACCTTGTTGCAGAAGAGATTTAAGTCCAATATTGAATTTTGAAATTAAATCAGAATGGCGTCTATAAAATTTTGAAAAGGCTTTGCGTACCGATAACCCTGATTAAGGAGTTTAGCCGTTAATAATTTATTACGAGTGTTGAAGTCAGTTACATGACTACACACTCTAGCAAATCGAATTAATTGCGAAATATAAAGTTTATTTCTACTGAAAAATGATAAATTGCTTCACCGAGAGTTTATAAGCTGTTTTTCAGTACGGCAGTTCATGATGCAAAAATCGCTAAGTCCACATTAAGTGTACCAGAAATCGTATCAAACCTGTAATAAACAACATGCGGATAATATACTTGATACAGTGATTATATTTCTCGGATTTCTTTATTTTATTTTATTATTATTTTGTCTCAGTATTGTTACATTTATGTTTTCATTCATTTTGAATGGGCGGCAAATATATCAAAAGGACAAAAATTGTCGAAAACATTAACTGTGAAATGACGATTAAATGGCAATAAAGTTAATTAAAAAAGTTAATTTAAAAGTTAATTGGCAGTTTGAAGCCATTGATTGATTTTGTTTGTTTTTATTGGAGTTTAACGGCCCAGTCAACACTATTTATGTCAGTTTTGAGCCGGTCAGTTTACCTGTCCACACTTTTCCTGAGCAAGCTTATACGTAAGCGGTTAACCAGTACAGTGCACATTCGCCTCATCGAGGGGTTTCAAACGAGCACCAACAATCTATGTTTTGTGCAGGACTAAAAAATATATATCTCAGTTATTCATCTGAAATTGTTCTTTTTTATATAATGTATTTGAATAGGCGTGTTTTTTTTTTTTTTTTTTTTTTTTTTGTTACCACTGGGGACTTGGAGGGTGTTCTTGGGATTCGGTCTCAGGAATGTGTCCAAAGTCCTGTAATGTCAACCCTACCAGCCCGCTGGGTAATGACATATCTGTAAGCAGTGTAGTAGGTACGGATGAGTATGCTCACGATGGATCTCTACTGTTAATGATTGAATTTGCAACCCGATACTTTACAAACTGTGTAAATCAAATTTCTGTTCATTGTTGTACATCCAGACGAAGCGTCTCATCTGGATCTACACTGTTTGCCATCCTGAATGATTTTATAATTTCACTTACCGGAAAAGACACAACTTCACAGCGTAGATCCAGATGAGGCTGTGTATGGTATTTTAAACTTATCGCCATACAGACCAGTGCAAATGTCTATGCAAGCAATATAGATCCAGCTGAGGCGCCAAATCTGGATCTACACTGATTGCTATTCTGTTAATTTCTGTTATTGATTTTCAACTCTGCCTGGCCGCACAGTTACTTTGCAAACAGTGTATATCATGGTGCGACTGCTCAGGATGAGCCGTCGTTTCTCCAGATCTACACTATTTGTCATTCTGTTGATGACTTTGCCTAAACCACCGTCAATAAAAATGGAATGGTCTAAATTCACATTACGAAATCACACCTATACTGACACATTTTACCACCAAAAAAGAAAGAAACTGTTTACATAGAAAATTCTGCTATTTTTCATACTTCTGTTCCAAAAATAGATTATAGGAACTCGTCAGAACCGCCTCGGTGAGGCAGTTCTAATGAGTATCCACAATCTTTTTTTTTTCAAAAATAAGAAAAAATAATGTATACCACTGTAAACCCCAGTTTAACTGTATAAAAGTGGGGTTTAAGGAGTCACAATAATATAGGTGTGTTTTTGTGATGAGAGATGGATCAATCAATCAATCAAATATTTTATTCTCTCAATCCATCATACATAATGGCAATATAAGGTGATACAAACAATTGGTATTATAATTCAGATATGAAAGAATCTACTTTTGTAGAAACCGGTTTAAAGTTCCTCTGTCCGAATTTTCCACTATTTTCCGCATATCAAAGGTATGTCTTTTGTTTAAAGGTAAATAAAGGCATTTCTTTTGCTTGTTTGATTTGAGGTTTTAGAGTAACAGTCAGATAAATAATGTATACCCCTATAAACCGCAGTTTTACTATATAAAAGTGGGGTACATGTGGCTCAGAATTATATAGGTGTGTTATCGTGATGACGAAGATAACAAACGTGCTTTAATTTAACAATGAGTTGGCGCGTGCCCGTCGTCCCCCACTATGTGTTAATCTTTAAAGTGTCAATCATGTGTTACCCTTAAAGTGCCAATCATAATATTGAAGATAACAATTCGATTAATCAAATTAAATAAATAAACAAATAAAAATAAATTAAAATAAATAAAGTAACAGTCTCATGTGTGTTCACTTTTTGTGATAGATTTGATAGACAATTTTTGTGGTGTCTTGATTTATGTACAAGTTATTAACGCTTAAAGTGTAAATCATAACTAGTGCAGATGACATTTTCCAGGGTTTGAGTTGATTTATTTCGAAAACACGTCTATTAAAAATATTGAAAATTTTACCACCGAAAAATGAAAGTATTCAGATAAAAAAATGCTACTTTTAATTTTCGTATTTCTTCTCGAAACATAAATTGATGAAACTAGATAGAAACACCTCAGCGAGGCGGTACTTACGACAAATAACAATATATGTTTAAGCAGAAATAAGAGAAATAATGATCCACATTTTACTACATAAAAGTGGGTAATATGGGGTGTTTTTGTGCTGTGACCATAGTAATTGAATGCTTCATTTTAATAATTTAATAAATAAATATGCCGTATCTGTTTTATGTTGTTTTATTTACTGTATTTGGGTTTCCTGAATAAAACAATAAAACAGTATAATATTTGCTGTTTTATTTTATCCTGTTTCCAATATCACACCAGAGGTTGATTGTGTAATTCAAAACATGACATGTAACATATACAATGATTTCCCAGTGTAGCATTTCCCAGAACATGGCCAGTTTGGTAACTAATATATATTGACTTTGGCTCAGCACAGGCGGTGCATATTGTTACAAAACTGTGTTAATCTCAACGTAAACACTATTAACATTATCATTTTTTTTTGTTGTTGTTCTACTGAATGGTACCACTTTATCTTACTATAAACAGTTAGCATTATCATGGCTAATAATATCATTTTGTTCTGGCTGTTAGTATGAGTGGTAGTATTTATCATTACCACTATACTTTTTATCATTATTATTACCATTATAACTTTGTTGTGGTTGTTATTATGTTGGTCCGGTTTAATCATAACCGTTACTAATAACATAAGTATTACTATTATCATTTTGTTGCAGCTGTCGAGTGATACTATTTATCTAGTACCACTATATTTTTATCATTATTACTATCATTATCATTTTGTTGTTGTTGTTGTCATAACTGATCCCATTTTATCATAAACATTGCTATTAGCATAACCATTATCATTATTTTATCAGTTCATTGTGGTGGCTGTTATTCAAATTCATCTTTACCATTATCATTATCATTTTTATCAGTTTGCTGTGGTCACCATGAGTAATACCATTGAATGTTTGTATCATTTTTACTACCATTATCATTACCATTTTGTGGTTGTTGTTATAAATGATCCCATTTTATCATTATCATTATCATTACCATTTTGTGATTGTTGTTATGAATGATCCCATTTTATCATTACCATTATCATTATCATTTTCATTACTTTATCAGTTTGCTGTGGTTACAATGAGTAACACCATAAAATGTTTGTATCATTTTCATTATCATTATCATTACCATTTTGTGGTTGTTGTTATAAATGATCCAATTTTATCATTACCATTACCATTATCATTATCATTTTTATCAGTTTGTTGTGGTTACAATGAGTAACACCATTAAATGTTTGTATCATTTTCATTACCATTATCATTACCATTTTGTGGTTGTTGTTATAAATGATCCCTCTTTATCATTGTCATTATCATTTTGTGATTACTGTTATGAATGATCCCATTTTATCATTACCATTATCATTATCATTTTCATTACTTTATCAGTTTGCTGTGGTTACAATGAGTAACACCATTAAATGTTTGTATCATTTTCATTATCATTATCATTACCATTTTGTGGTTGTTGTTATAAATGATCCAATTTTATCATTACCATTACCATTATCATTATCATTTTTATCAGTTTGTTGTGGTTACAATGAGTAACACCATTAAATGTTTGTATCATTTTCATTACCATTAACATTACCATTTTGTGGTTGTTGTTATAAATGATCCCTCTTTATCATTGTCATTATCATTTTGTGATTACTGTTATGAATGATCCCATTTTATCATTACCATTATCATTATCATTTTCATTACTTTATCAGTTTGCTGTGGTTACAATGAGTAACACCATTAAATGTTTGTATCATTTTCATTACCATTATCATTACCATTTTGTGGTCGTTGTTATAAATGATCTCATTTTTTATCATTACCATTATCATTATCATTTTGCTGTTGTTGTTATGACTGATATTGTTCTATCATAACAATTACTAATAACATAAATCATTATCATTATTATTATCATTATTATCATTATCATTTCATTGTTGTCGTTATTCAAATTCATCATTACCTATTCAATATTTTTTTCATCATTATTATTATCATTTTGTTGTTGTTGTTATGACTGATCTTGTTCTATCATAACAATTACTGATAACATAAATCGTTATTCAAATTCAGATATTTTGTGGGGAATTATTGCTTAGCTAAAACGAGAGGTACGTCAACGCCTATTTTGAATGATGTGTTATTATTTTTATTCTACAGCTAGGAATATTAAACTGTACCAAGTCAGTTTCTAGAAAATGCTACAACTTGCAGGAGTTTCAAATAATAAATGATATTTGACAGAAAACAAAATATTGTGCATTACTAATAGAATAGTGTGGCGTTACATAGAGAGCCTGAATATTTCTGTAATTTACTGTTTTCTATTTGTAAGAAGTGGTGCATTTAAGCACTGCAGACTACCACATCACAGCTGCAATAGTATGGATGCATACTAGCTTTGCATCCTTACAATCTTACAGCGCACGCTTTGGCATCATTGTGCTCTTTGTGCATTAAATATTCAGGCTTCTACTTTGCAACAACAGATGAACATGTAAAGTGCATATAGTTGAACAATATAAAAAAAAAAACATGAAATTATTGCAAAAGTTCTGGACTTTTAACGGCCCACTTAACACTATTTCAGTCACACTGGGCAGGCCTATATGGTAAGCAGTACAACAGTACAGTAAGCATTCTTTTGCCAGAAACTGCCAACTGCCCTTCTTGAATGAGCAGACGACAATATTCTGGAATCAAGCAGCCCGATTGACATTATTTCAGTCATACTGGGCAGGCTCATATGCTAAGCAGTAACCCAGTACAATGTCAGAAATTGTCAACTGCCCTTCCTGAATGAGCGGAAGACGGTGTTCTGGAATTTAGCGGTGCGGTCAGCACTATTTCAGCCATATTGGGCAGGCTTACGTGCTAAGCGGTAACCCAGTACCGAGCACATTCATTCACCAGAAACTGACAATCACCCCTCTTGAATATCTTTACGAAAGAATGCTGCCGGCCAGCCAGTTAGTTTAGCCTCACATAATACAAAAAGTCAAGACAGTAGTTAGAAAAAGCAAACAAAATAATTTACAAAACATGATGAAAAGAGGAAGATGCAAGAAAGAATAAAATCAAGCAATATTAAGTAAGTTTCACATACCTGAATAAAACAATAAAACAGTATAATATTTGCTGTTTTATTTTATCCTGTTTCCAATATCACACCAGAGGTTGATTGTGACTGGTCAGGACAGAGCCAGGTTTATATACAAAACTTGCTGGTCAGGTGTGAAGCCCATTAATTGAGAAGCCAGTTGGCAGAACAAAAGATTACATACCTGAATCAGTCAAAAATTTTTGAGATCAAAGTAATGTGATTGACACTACTCACCCTCATAGCTTGGCAGCTCAACAAGAACAATGGTGTTTGGATAACAAAACCCTAGCTCAGGTGATAAAAATACTTAGTGGCTATTTAGGTAATTGCTGTCCAAACTGAAAGCGACATGAGCTGCTTGAGGGTAATTACTCTAAGCAGATGGCTTTTATCACCTTTTAATACCTGAATGAATTTTTAATTATTGTGTTGAGTGCCTAAGTCCAGAGGTGTGAGAGACCATTACCAAGATGTAGACAAAGCTAATTATTCTTAAGTATTTCATCACCCCAAAGTTTGAAAATGTTCTTTTCATCATACACAAAACATAAATATTTATTGAAATTTACATACAAAGTTATATGCCCTTACATCTTACATTTAAGGTTTATTATCTACATAACATTTTTGTCTCTTTTTTATTATTTTATTTATTTTATTATGTAGATAATTTTATTAACCCATGTACGTGAAATGCAAGGCATAATATCTCCCCCTTCTTTGAAGACTTTGGCCCCCAAAGTTTGAAAATGACATATAAAACAACCAGTTATAAAACTACAATAGATTATAGCAATACAAGAACAATTTTCAAACTACATCTGTACAAACATATAAAACATTTATTGACATAGTGTTTTCTTTATCCATATGTCAGAATAGATTCTGACTGGTAAGACTTTTCCAGTGTCATTAGGGATGTACAGCAGATGGCTTAAATTCAGTTTGACGAATTGGAATCATAAAACCATGATGAAGTTTATAAACATATACAAAGTACGGTTTTGCTAGGATTTTCTTGAGCCTATATGCATTTAAGACATTTATACTTATGGCAGACTTAATGTGTATTATGTTATCATTTAGAATGTTTTTGACAGTGAATTCTGGCCACGAGATATGCAACTTTGGCGAATACCAATGACCTTTAATTGCAAGTTCATTAATTGAATATGGAACAGTAATTTCAAAGTAGGAAGGGCACATAGGCAACTGTATAATGTCAAGTAGAGCACAATATTTACCACATGTGATTTCGAGGCATAACTTTGATTTTGTTTTCATTTGATACCTCTTCCATAAGTATATGAAAATACATGAAGCTACAAAGCATAATATGATAAAATTCACCTTATCCCAAGTGATTTCTAGTTGGAAACTGACGGTGCTAGATACCGGACTTAGTTTTGTATTTGTTTTGTAAATGAATGAAGGAATTTCAGTAACAAGAGCTTTTGCACTTTGTACCCTTTCGATTACTAAGAGACCTGCTGACAATTTGCGAATTTTGAAAACTGTCCAGAAAAATAATGCAATGAGTACTCCGGTGGTCCCTGTTACAATGTAGAGAAGGAGATTGTCAGTTGTTGGCCAATCATCAGCTAATTGTATTTGACCATCTATTAATGGCTCTGCTATAGTTTGAAAAATGACCTTATTCTTCTTTGCTGTTTCAGCCATTTTGGGCAGGCTTACGTGCTAAGCGGTAACCCAGTACCGAGCACATTCATTCACCAGAAACTGACAATCACCCCTCTTGAATATCTTTACGAAAGAATGCTGCCGGCCAGCCAGTTAGTTTAGCCTCACATAATACAAAAAGTCAAGACAGTAGTTAGAAAAAGCAAACAAAATAATTTACAAAACATGATGAAAAGAGGAAGATGCAAGAAAGAATAAAATCAAGCAATATTAAGTAAGTTTCACATACCTGAATAAAACAATAAAACAGTATAATATTTGCTGTTTTATTTTATCCTGTTTCCAATATCACACCAGAGGTTGATTGTGACTGGTCAGGACAGAGCCAGGTTTATATACAAAACTTGCTGGTCAGGTGTGAAGCCCATTAATTGAGAAGCCAGTTGGCAGAACAAAAGATTACATACCTGAATCAGTCAAAAATTTTTGAGATCAAAGTAATGTGATTGACACTACTCACCCTCATAGCTTGGCAGCTCAACAAGAACAATGGTGTTTGGATAACAAAACCCTAGCTCAGGTGATAAAAATACTTAGTGGCTATTTAGGTAATTGCTGTCCAAACTGAAAGCGACATGAGCTGCTTGAGGGTAATTACTCTAAGCAGATGGCTTTTATCACCTTTTAATACCTGAATGAATTTTTAATTATTGTGTTGAGTGCCTAAGTCCAGAGGTGTGAGAGACCATTACCAAGATGTAGACAAAGCTAATTATTCTTAAGTATTTCATCACCCCAAAGTTTGAAAATGTTCTTTTCATCATACACAAAACATAAATATTTATTGAAATTTACATACAAAGTTATATGCCCTTACATCTTACATTTAAGGTTTATTATCTACATAACATTTTTGTCTCTTTTTTATTATTTTATTTATTTTATTATGTAGATAATTTTATTAACCCATGTACGTGAAATGCAAGGCATAATATCTGTATTGTACTTCTGTGACCGACTTTTAAGGCACTTTTTATACCTTTCTTGAATTCTTAAAGTGTCAACCATAGCTCGAAAAACAGCATTTTTCGAAATTGTGTAAAAATTGTTTAGAACAAACATTACAGCCGATTCAAATATGAGTGAAATGTCTTTTATAATAAATAAATAAATACATAAAGAAATAGGCTTATCTGTGTTTACACATTATGTTACTTTTATGGCGTCCTTTCAATTATTCAGGGAATATCTTATACAATATACTGTATATCGGTTCAGTGTTAACTCTTAAGGTGTAATTCATGACTTGGGCAGACAATATTTTTCAAAATGTGTTTACCTATCATGTTACTTCTTATGGCGTCCTTTTAACTATTCAGGAAATATCTTATACAATATACTGTATATCGGTGTAATATTAACTCTTAAGGTGTCAATTATGACGGCGGCAGACTATCGCGAAAATTTAACCCCCTATAACCCCACTTTCATATAGTAAAACTTGGTCTGCAGGGGTATACTTTATTTTTCTTATTTCTTCTTAAAAACATAGATTGTGGGTACTCGTTAGAACCGCCTTGCCGAGGCGGTTCTAAAGAGTATCTACAATCTATGTCTTGAGCAGAAATTAGAAAAAATATCAAATTTTTTCATCTGATTTTTTTTTCATTTTTTTGGTGGGTAAAATTTGCAATGTATATGTATAGGCGTGTTTTCGTAATGGAACAAAATTTGTTTTAATGTAAGAACTTTCTCATCTGAGTTTATCTCGGCTCCCGCCAATATGGGCTTGAAGAAATATATGGGCTGCATGATGCTTCCACGCAGAGCAGAATCCGGACCGCACAATAGTACTGGTAAACCGCTTAGAGGATCTAAGCCTGTCCAGTATCCGCGGTGCGAGGCGGATGCTAATAAACCCCATTGGTTTCATTGGGCGACAGGGCTTGAGATGTCATTTCATCTCAATGTCGGGTAAAAGTCCCACAAAATTGGAAGCAACGTCACCGAAATGACCTTTACAGTGTTGACGGCGACGTTAAACCTCAAATCAAACAAACAAACAAAATCTGAGTTCATCTTGATCGAGTCTTATAGGCGTGTTTTCGTGATTGGCTAACAATATTTTTCATGGCGTTGTTTATTTAAATAAATAGATAAAATAAATGCATAAAAAGATCGGAGTCAAGAGATTTCACGTATCATATTTGACCTGAATCCTTATTTAAAATCACTGAACAAGAGACTGTGCTAATATATAATGGTGGTAATAACCGGCCTGATTAAGAAATTCAGTAAGCTGTCCTTAATTATCGAACAGTACACGTGTGATTAGCCACACCAATGCGATGCAATAGTTTCTATATAAAGTGGGAATTTAGGGCATAAAATAGATTTTGTGTGTTCTTTGCAACACCCTGATTCGGACGGTCTTACCAGTACCCCAGCTATGTTTTTGAGTAAGAAAAAGGAATATAATATATACTCTTGTAAACTCCCAACTTACCATTAACAAGGATGTTCATGACACAGGCATCTTTACATATAGACCCAGTATCCTACATGTCAAAAAACAAAAAAAAAAAAAAAAAAAAAACACTATTACTACTACTAATAATAATAATATTGATAATTATTATTATTATTATTTTAAGCAATTCTACATAATGTAGCTCTTCAATATGTTAAATATGTTCGTTCATACTAGATGCCCCGAAATGAAACGGCATGGTTGTTACTTCAAGAAGTTCTTTTTCACATTTAGATAGCCTTAATTTGAGCACTACTTAAGCGCTCCTTTGAATACCTACAGGTAAATCTATTAAGCAAAGTGTCATATCTGCAGATATATGATTAATGATTCCCTGAGGTCAGCGACTAGAGAAAAAAATATTGGATATTCTGTACCTTGATCCCAGTGGTGTTGAGGGAGATAACTTGAATATCGCCTCGACAGGTTTTAACGGAAATTCACGACTTATTCCGATCGCCGCCTATGAAGGAAAAAGTTCGGTATGTTTCAAAATGTTATAGACGTCATTCCGATTTAATCTCTAAATTCAGTGTTGGGCTTAAATCTCTTCTGCATGAGGTCGGAACCTGAATTTTATGGTGTCTTAGTATGTAAATTCAGAAAAATATATACAAGTAATTGCAATGACTTCTGCACCCAAGTTCGTAAAATCATTCTTCTCTATCAAAAGATTGGGTACAACATGAATGTTATACCACATACGGCATGCATGGCGGTTAACCCAATCACGGTTGACAACTTTACTTCCCTCTTTAATTGCTCGCCGGTGGATCAGACCTCAGGTGCTTTGACGGTTCCAGCATAACGGCGCACTGAGAATTTGAGAGAATTTGATTCTAAGTAATGGTGGGTGGTGCATGATGTGCTGTCAATGGTCGGCGGTTGGCATCTTTGCTTCCCTCTTTAATTGCACGCCGGTGGGTCAGGCCTCAGATTCTATGACGGTTCCAACGTAAAGGCTTATTGAGAATTAGAGAGATCTAATTCAAGGTAATGTTGGTTGGTGCCTGATGCTCTGTTTCTGGTCGGGCCCATCTGAGTCTAACTGTTTGTTTTCTTTTGCTCCAGCATTTCAGTGGTTTCTTGCTGTCGAGTCCTTACCGTTGTTTCATCACTGGTGGCTGTTTGTGTTCTCGGATATGTTGCACTGATGAGTTGGGACGTCTTCATGTGGACTGAACAAATAATTTGTCTGAATCGCGACGGAAGTTAGGGCGAGGATTGCAGCTGCGTAAAATCGATTTAAGCCTCCAAATGGAATTCGTCTCACTGACAGTTCCAATGCGGTTCTTCTGTCGCGGTTTATTTTTGTTATGGTTTGTCTTTTGAGTTTGTGTATCGCTTTATATTATTTTGTTTTGGATAGCCAATCTGTGGGAAAGTAACTGTCCTTTCGGCTTTTCGCTATTGATGTTTCCATTAGGGTCTAGTTATTTCACGTCAGTCTCTGTGTTTCTTTCGCTTTGGTGTCACGGATGGGAGCTGTTGGTTTATTGTATCGATTCCCGATCATTGCCTTCACTTCTATTTTGTTAAGACTGAGAAAGAATCATTTAAAGATGACCGCCGTCTCAGGGTATAATCTATCCTTAAGCTCTATGGGCTTCCTTGTTTAACAGAGTGAGACTGTGTGAGCAATTGTGGAAGAGGACAGATCAAGTAAGATTCCGATAACATTGTTTTAAAATCCACCCATTTGTTTAGGAGGAGAAGACATTTGGACAAGAAGTTAGATAAAGGTGTTTCTACTTTTAGCTATGCTGGCCACCTTGTTCATGGTAACGTAGGCTTTCGACCAAATTTCGTAGAGGTATTGTATGAAAAGTAGAAGTAAAACAAAGATCAGGAATCAATACAATTAACTTACTCCACCCATCAAAGACATCAGAGGGAAAGAAACACAAACATTAAGCGACCAGACCATAATGGAAACCTAAACTAAGGAAGGCCATAAGGACAGTTACTTTCCCACAAAATGGCCATATGGCCATCCAAAATAAAAAGTCAAACTTATACAAAGTAAGTAACAAACAACAACATAAATAAATCGCCACAGAAGAACCGCCTTGGAACGGTTAATGGAAAGATTTCCACGGTGAGGACTCGACAGCAAGAAACCACTGAAATGCTGGAGCAAAAAAAAAAAAAAAAAAAAAACAACAGTTAGACTCCGATTGCCTGACCAGAGACAGAGCATCAGGCACCAACCAACATTACCTTGAATTAGACCTCTCTAATTCTCAATAAGCCTTTACGTTAGAACCGTCATAGTATCTGAGGCCTGACCCACCGGCGTGCAATTATAGAGGGAAGCAAAGTTGCCAACCGTGATTGGGTTAACTAACATGCATGCAGTCTGTCGTATAATATCCATGTTGTACCCAATCTTTTTATATCGAAGAATGATTTTACGAAATTGGGTGCTAAAGTCATTGCGGTTATATATTTTTCTGAATTTATATACTAAGTCACCATAAAATTCGGGTTCCGATAGACCTTGTTGCAAAAGAGATTTAAGTCCAATATTGAATTTTGAAATTAAATCAGAATGGGGTCTATAAAATTTTGAAAAGGCTTTCTGTAGGTTATGGTACCGATTAAGAAGTTTAGCCGTTAATACTTTTTTACGAGCGTTGAAGTCAGTTACATGAAACTATTTCAAATCCCACCCACCGGTTTAGCAACCGAAGTCGTTTTTTGTTTCACACCTTGTTCATCCTAGCGGAACGTATGGGTTAAAACATATTTATAAATAAGTTCAAAAAATAATAAAACGTACAAACAAAGTTAACTATATAAAAGGGATCGATCATATGGTAGAGGGTCACCAATGACCTTTCCGGAGAAACTATTAACCCTTCTCTTGCTAAATATTCATTTAAGCCACACCCATTTCTGACGGGCCTCCGTGGCCTAATGGATAAGAGCGCTGACTCTTAGTCATTAGGTCTCTCACCGCCGTGGGTTCGAGCCTCGCTCGGGTCACGTGTGAGACGCCAAGTTCTGCAACGGAAGGTCAGGTGGTTTTTCTCCGGGTACTCCGGTTTTCGCCCACCTATGATTAACGATCGGCTCGATATGAGTGAAATAATCTTGAAAGGGCCGTAAAACCCAAACCAAAAAAAAAAAAAAACACCCATTTCTGACTTTGAACCAATCAAATTACTTGATGAAATTTATTCTTACAAAGCCATAAACTAAATGTCAAACAGTGTAGATCCTGATCAGATGGCTTCTTCAGAAGCCATCTGATCTGGAGCTACACTGTTTCCAAAGATAGGGGTTGTCGTGAACAGCAAGATAAGGGTTAAGAACCCATCTGCTGGTTTAGGAGAAGTCATTTAAACGTTCTTCTATTTTATTCCTGGCGGTCATCTTGTTCATCGAAGCGTAACTATTCGAGCAATTTTGGTAAAAGAACACCCAAGGTATATTCCTTCACAATTTTTTCAATATCCATTCAATGGTTCAGGAGGAGAAGTAGTTTGAAACTTTTTCTATTTTAGCTCGGATACTGTAACCATCTTGTTCATCCGAGGGGAACGGTTTGAGTAATTTTGGTAGAGGGTCACCAAAGAAACATTCCTGTGAAACTGGTTAAGGAGGAAAAATCATTAAAAGGTTTTAGTTTTTTTTATCTAGTGGCCATCTTCTTCATCCCAGCGGAAGGGTTTGAGCAACTTTGGTAGAATGTCTCCAAAGGAACTTTCCTTTGAAATTA
This sequence comes from Lucinisca nassula, assembly GCA_963580285.1. Taxonomy (NCBI): domain Eukaryota; kingdom Metazoa; phylum Mollusca; class Bivalvia; order Lucinida; family Lucinidae; genus Lucinisca; species Lucinisca nassula. The sequence goes on along the minus strand of OY757017.1, from coordinate 101,450,370 downwards.
TTTCAAAATCCATCCATTCTTGAAGTCGTTTATTTTTAAGTCCCCGCCTTTGAAGACGTTGTAGGGGCTTCATCACTAAAACACGTCTATAAAATTCTGACCCCCCCCCCCTCGAACCCCACTCTTATGAGGTAAAACTGGGGTTTACAGGGGTAAACCTTATTTTTCTTATTTCTGCTCTAAAATATAGATTATGGGTACTCGTTAGAACCGCCTCGATGAGGCGTGTACCCACATTCTATATTTTGAGCAGACACAAGAAACAATATCACAATTTTAAATCTTAAAATTTTCATTTTTTTCGGCGATGAAGGTTACAATGTATTCGTATAGGCGTGTTTTCGTAATGTGGGGGCATGTTTGCTTTTGCTTTGTTCGTCCGCCACGCACTATAGGATGTATCATATCTTAGGAGCCGTATATCCTAGGGTTCTAAACATTACGAAAACACGCCTATAAGAAAACATAGTAAATGACAATTTTATGGTGAAAAATGTGATTGTTTTTCTTATTTCTCCTCAAAATATAGATTGTGCGTACACATTAGAACCGCCTCGGCGGTTCTAACGAGTACCCACAACCTATGTTTTGGAGCAGAAATACGAAAATATGTTTTACCCCTATAAACCCCAGTTTTACTATATAAAAGTGGGGTTCAAGGGGTCAAAATTATATCGGCGTGTTTTCGTGATGAAATTTCAGAAGTGGACTGCTCATCACGTGAACAAGTCCGTGAAATGAACACCCCCTTACACCCCACTTTGTATAGAAAAATTGGGGTTTACGGGGGTAAACATTATTTTCCTTATTTTTGCTCCAAGACATAGGTTGTGGGTACTCGTTCGAACCGTATCAATGAGGCGGTTCTAACGAGCACCCACAACCTATTTTTGCAGTATAAATAAGAAAGATATCATGGATTTTCATCCGAAAAATAGCCATTTTGGAGATTGAAAAATGCACTATGTCTTACGGATGTGTTATCGTAATGTATGAAAAAATAAATGACCCGTATCATAAAGTTTTTTTATTTTCTTTTCAGTCAGATCAGTCGTTTTGTATAATTATATATGGCCCTTTATTACATACCTTCTATAGGAAAATTACATTAGAATCTTTCAATACAGGTTCATTTTTTCGCTATTTTGATGGCACAGTCACGTGACGGGGCCCAAAATCCATATAATATGGATTTTTGGCACTGCCTTTCCATATTGGCACTGCTCTACTCTGTTACTATAGCAATAGAACGTTAATGCCGTACTCCATAAGCTTCAAAATGGCCGCAGAAAAATCACTTGAAGCAATGTCAACCCGACTTCTGGACCTAGACAGATTTTGAGAAAAGTCTGATATTTCGAGGCAAGCATGAAAAACAAAATACTTTTTAAAAGAAGTTCACTCACGATTGGGAAGCATTGTGAAGGACGTTGCTTTCAAGCACAGCAGGGATGTCCCAACATTTGAAACAATAAGGTCTTGCCAACAACCTTAAACGAACAGATCCCTTCACTTATGAGGAGCTGGAAATTGTGCGGAAGAAATCTGTGGGAGGGAAACATGTACCCCAAAAAGTGTCGTCTTCAATTTTAACGTAAACAACCACCGCGACCGACTGCTACACACGGAATCGATTATGCAGTAGCTTGATGAATGACACTAAGAGCCTTTAAAATTAAAATGATCTTCAAATAAGCACAAAACATTCTGTAAAATACCTCAAAAAGCATTCTTTGAACTGCAGAAATTCTGTATTTAAAATGGCGATTTGTTTTTGTTTTTAAACTGACAGTTGCTACGTCACTTGTGACGTAATTTGCTGCGCACTACTATGTTACTGTATTACCGTGAGCATGGTTAGTGTAGGCCTACTAATCAGTTACTTAATTATTTAAAAGGAATATTTCTCTTTTTTTTCGGCGGATACCGAAAATATAGCCTCAACCCACTCGATGAAACCTTCCAGGCATCAACCTTTAAAAAGTAAATGTTCTCTTTGCCTTCATTTCTTCACGTTGCAATAGAACTATGCTATATAAATGATGTAATAAAGAGGTTATGATATGGTAAAGGTGTGCCTCTAAGTCATATTGGCACCGGAAGTCATATTGGCCCTCGGGCTAAAGCCCTCGGGCCAATATGACATACCGGTGCCAATATGACTTAGAGGCACACCTTTACCATATAATAGCCTCTATTTATTGACTTCGGCATTTTGCATAGGAAAAGCTTGTAAGCAAAATATCTCAAGAACCGCTTGGGCTAGGCCCTTGAAATTGTGCAGGCTGTTTGGAACCAATGTGACAATGACCTGACTAAATTTGGTTTAATGTTAAAAAACACAATTTCTCCTGAATCATTTCGGTCCGATTGGTACCATTGTGTAGATGATCTGATTAGATTTTGGTATAATATAATGAACAATTGACCAAATTATGACCTTTGTGGACTGAGTTTATACATTCAGAAAAATATATACTTGCAATGACTTCAGTACCCCATTTCGTGAAATCGCTCTTCGAAATAAAAATATTGCGTGCAATATAAATTTTATACGACAGACTGCATGCATGGTAGTTAACCAAATCACGCTTGATAACATTGCTCACCTTATTAATTGCACGTCGGTGGGTCAGGCCTCAGATTTTATGACAGTTTCAGCGTAAGGGCTGACTTAGAAATGAAATTTAATTTTATGTAATGTTAGATGCTCGGTGTCCGGCTCGCACCGCTGTGCGGCAGGCTTAGATCCTCTAAGCGGTTTACCAGTTCTCGTGTGCGGGTCGGTTTCAGCTCTGCGTGGAAGCATGATTTAGTCCAATCATTTCTCCAAGCCCGATAGGCGTAGGCAAATTTTTGGGACGTAAAAACTAACTACAAACCCTATTGTCAGGAAGTTGCATATGAAGTTAAATGGAAATTGGCCCAACTGTTTTAGATAAAAATGTCCTATGAAATGTCCATGTTCCTGCAATCGTAGTGAATTTCGGCCGACGTCGTCGAATGACCTTTAACATTTAGCATATAAACCATCACGAAAACACGCCTATATAATTTTGACCCCATTGAACCCCTCTTTTATATAGTAAAACTGGCGTTTCCGGGGGTATACCTTATTTTTCTTATTTCTGCTTTAAAATATAGATTGGGGGGACTCGTTAGAACCGCCTCGATGTGGCGGTTCTAACGAGTGGCCACAATCTATATTTTGAGCAGAAATAAGAAAAATATCACATTTTTTCATCTTAAATTTTCTTTTTTTTTGGTGGGGGGGGGGGGGGGGGTGCGATAAAGGTGGCAATGTATTTGTATAGGCGTGTTTGCGTAATGACATTTATTTTGCTCCTAATTCCATGTGGTGAACCACAATAACTTTCGAAAAATGTATTTTCCATAGTCAAAAGTCTAAGGAACCTAAGGAACCAATTTGACCTTGCCGTAAAATAGGTCGAGGTGAACCATTTGAACACAATTGGTAGTACCTGTCACCGAATACTACTTGTACCACTGCACGACAAAACCTACAATAAGACGTGCGCGCCCATCGAAGACTCAGATCAGCCTTCGCATCCATATAGTCTAACCAGAGACTTCTTGCTACATGAAGGAGCATAGGGCCCTTAGCTATCCTTAGAGCGCACAACGAAGACTCTGATCAGACTGCGCGGATGCACAGGCTGATCCGAGTCTTCGTTGGGCTCACATGTTCTATTGTGTAGGTTTTGTCATGCGCTGGCTCACTTACACCATAAAAATTGGTCTGTAGGTACTGGAATTTTGTTTTTTGATTTGTTTTAACATGCTTGATCCATCTAGATCATAGGACAGGGACCATTCGATGAAGGTTTCACAAAATGGCAATGGCCTTGAGTACTCATAGCCATTCATTTTGGACCTTCTGTCATGCCATATAGCACATTATTTTCTAAAGATGCAAACTCTACTAAAATAAAGAAAAGGCTTTGCATTTTATAGACACCATTCCGATTCAATTTCAAAATTCAATATTCGACTTAAATCTCTTCTGCAACAAGGTCTATCGGAACCCGACTTTTATGGTGATTTAATATATCAATTCAGAAAAATATATACAATTACTTGCAACGATTTCACTACCCAATTTCGTAAACTCATTCTTAAAAAGATTGGGTACAACATAAATGTTATACGACAGACAGCATGCATGGTAGTTAACCCAATCACGGTTGAAACGTTGCTTCCCCCTTTAATTGCACGCCGAAGGGTCAGGCCTCAGATTCTATGACGGTTCCAGCGTAAAGGCTTACTGAGAAATACAACAGAATTTAATTTTATGTAATGTTCATTGGCGCCTGATGCTCTGTCTCTGGTCGGGCCCATCGGAGTCAAACTGTTGGTTATCTTTTGCTCCGGCATTTCAATGGATACTTGCTGTCGAGTCCTCACCGTTGCTACATCTCTGTGGTTGTTTGATTTTTTTTATTTCTCGGAGATGTTGCACTGATGAGTTAGGAGGCCTCCATGCGGACTGCATATTTTTTGTCTGAATCGCGACGGAAGTAAGGGCGAGGATTGCGGTCGCGTTTAATCGATTTAAGGCCCAGTGGAATTGACTGACTGTTCCAATGCGGTTCTTCTGTCGCGGTTTATTTTTGTTATGGTTTTGTCTTTAACTGTGTGTATCGCTTTTTTGTTTTGGATAGCCAGTTGGCCATTTTGTGGGAAAGTAACTGTCCTTTTGGCTTTTCGCTATTGACGTTTGCATTAGGGTCTATCTATTTCATGTTTGTGTTTCTTTCCCTTTGGTGTATCTGATAGGAGCTATGGGTTAATTGTATCGATTCTTGATCATTGGCTTCACGTCTATTTTGCATAGGTTAAGATACCGATAACCCTGATTATGGAAAGGAAAATTAACAATCTCAAAATCAAAATCATCGCGTTTTTCATAAATTTTACAGGAAACAAACCCTTCTTCAATAGATAGATGTACACCCCAAAACGGGGCATCGGTACCAGAAGAATATGCTTTATTTAACTGAAGTTCCGGGGGGTAAATTGACTGATCAAATCATCGAAAAAGGCATTGTCAACATTTAATAAATCATCCAAATATCTAGAAGTCGAGCTAAAGGCTTCAGTGATTTCAATATTGACTTGCCCTTTTGTGGCGTTTTTTCCCCTACTGTATTCCTGAGATTTCTGGTTTTCTACATTATGAATCACGGGCTTTCGGCCATAGATACGTATCATTAAGAATGCATACAACATCATAATGTGGGCTTATTTTCTAGTTCTTTGGGATCATTGATTCGAGTGCGTAATGTTGAAAATGTTTGAGGGTGACTGATGAGACCCCTTCTTGATCGAATGTAGCTAGTCTATCCGCCCCGCACCCCCCCCCCCCCCACACACAAAAAAAAAAATAAATAAATAAAAATAATAATACAAAAATATAAAAAAATAATAATAAAAAAATACCTTGTGGTTTTCAGTTGTTTTCTAGTCCTTGCTGCAAAAGCATTACCTTTCTCTTGGACATATTTTATATTTTCTCGTTTTCGTAAATTAAAATAATGTTGTACAGCCATGTAAAATTAACGAAACCCGCCATTCTTGCGTTGATATACTTGCAAACTTCCTTATTTGCCGGTCATATGTGAAAGGACGTGCTCTTAAGTTTAAATATATCCCGGGAAATTTGCGCCACCCCCTCACCATCCCCTGTTAAATGTTAACGGACATTTGCCCTGGTTTAGAATACAGCAGACATTTATCACCACGTGTTTATTTTGCCAGTGGACATTTTCCCGCACACCTCCAATTTCAGAAAGGCACATTTGCACCAAAACTACATCCATGCCTTAATCTACTAATGTAAAAGATTCTGTTATAGCACTTGGATATGCTATGATAAAGAATACATAGTTTTCAGCATTTAGATCATGTTATTTTATAAGATTCTGACAAATGTATCCTCGGAAAATGTCAGTTATGGGACCCTGAAAACTGTTTTCTCAAATTTGATATTATAGTCGAACTTTAATGGCTCGAACACCTTTGGGACCACGAAAATCTGTTCGAGACAGGGGTAGTTCCAGCCACTGATGGCTACTGCCAAGAGGCATCTCGGGCTCAAGTTTACTATTTTCGGCGTTCTTTGATTGAAATGTATGCTGTGTGTACTCATTAGAATCGCCTCGATGAGGCGATTCTAATGAGTACACACAGCATATATTTGCAAGATAAAAGTTGAAAATCCCCTTAATTTTCCCGCACTTCTTCTTATGCAGAGGACTTATCTAGGGACTCAAAAATTGGTTCGACTCAGCCATTGTAAACGAGCCATCGGTGTTCGAGCCATCGAAGTTCTACTGTATATGTGTTTCATAATCGAGAGAATAACATTATATTTTTGCTCAACGTCTGTTGCGGGTACTACATGTAGTTAGAAGCGCCTCAATGAGTCGTTTCCGAACATTTATAGTCGGTATTGGGAGAACAATAAGGAAACTGTAAAAATATGTAATAATTGTCTGTGCTATATCACGGCCATGTTGTGTAAAACATTACGGAAACACTCCTATACAAATACAATGTGAATTTAACCGCCTAAAAAACGAAAAATTTTAGACAAAGAATTTGATATTTTTCTTATTTCTGCTCAAAATATAGATTGTGGGTACTTGTTAGAACCGCCTTATCGAGGCGGTTCTAACGTGTACCCACAATCTATATTTTAGAGCAGAAATAAGGAAAGTAAGGTTTGCCCCTGTAAACCCCAGTTTTACTATATATAAGAGGGGTTCAAGGGGTTCAAAACTATATAGGCGTGTTTTCGTGATGTAAGGTCTGCCTTGTGAGTATTAGAATGCCCAGGGAGACCTGATCTGGCTGACTTGACTACCATATACACATTTCGTATGTCCAGAGCACATTTTAGGGTGGTTGATAGAGGCACGGATATCATGTATCTTATGTCACTTGGACGCCCAGCTAATATTCATTACGCAAACAAATACATTGCCGCCTTTATCGCCGAACAAATGACAAATGAAAATTTTATGATGAAAAATTGTGATATTTTTCTTATTTCTGCTCAAAATATAGACTGTGGGTACTGGTAAGAACCGCCTCATCGAGACGGTTCTAACGAGTACCCTCGATAAGGCGGTTCTAACGAGTACCCACAATCTATATTTTAGAGCAGAAATAAGAAAAATAAGGTTTATCCCTATAAACCCCAGTTTTACTATATACAAGTGGGGTTCAGGGGGTTCAAAATTATATAGGCGTGTTTTCGTGATGTAAGGTCTGCCTTGGGATTATTAGAATGCCTATGGAGAACTGATCAGGCTGACTTGACCGCCATATACACATTTCGTATGTCCAGAGCACATTTTGGGGTGGTTGATAGAGGCACGGATATCATGTATCTTAAGTCACTTGGACGCCCAGCTAATATTACTCGGCTCATTTCAAACACTCGTGTGGCAGGGAGATTTCTTTATTATCTTCAAACGGTTACTTTTCTGGTGGAAATTTTTGACAGTGCTTTTATTTTTACTCCAAATATAGGCCTAAGGTGTTCGCTAGAATCGCCTCCATCACCAAAACACGCCTATATAATTTTGACCCCCTTGAACCCCACTTTTGTATAGTAAAACTGGGGTTTCTGGGGGTATACCTTATTTTTCTTAATTCTACTCTAAAATATAGATTGTGGGTACTCGTTAGAACCGCCTCGATGAGGCGGTTCTAATGTGTACCAACACAATATTTTGGGCAGAAATAAGAAAAATATCACAATGTCTCATCAAAAAATTTTCATTTTTTCGGCGATAAAGGTGGCAATGTATTTGTAAAGGCGTGTTTTCGTAATGGAAGGGCCGAGTATAAATAATTATTTTATGGTAAACATTACGGAAACACGTCTATACAAATACATTGTAAACATTACCGCCGAAAACAAAAGAAAATTTTAAGATGAAAACTTGTTTCAACACTGTTACACTACATTTTCGGCTGCTTATGTTGATGTCTTTTCTGTCCGCGTAAGTCAGTTATAAGAATTATTGGCAACAGACGGAATTGTTAAATCAATGCTCTTTAAAGCATTTTCGACATTTGTGATCAAAGCATCTTTGTATTTCAACATTCCTTCGTCCGCTGTATGACCATCACTATATTTTGTGTGATTCCATATTTCAAAACGATAATGATGCAGAAGTCCAGTATCTACTCCAACAACACTTGTTTTACCATCCCTTTGTTTCCATACAAAGTGTATTCCAATCGTTTCCACCTTCTTTGGATCCACAATTAATTTCGACCTTTTACTCATGGGGAAAATAAGAAGGTCTCTTTGAAGTCGTAAAAGAGTGGTGAGTTTGTACTTTTCGGCTAATTGGTCGTTAGTTGAATTCAACTGCCAGTTCTTTCGAAATAGAACACTTCTAAATCCATACGAACTAGCGCTTGGTAAACGTCTAAACATATCTGCCCACGAGAAATCCTGCTTTCTCCTTGGAATTATAAATTCATCCAAATCTAAAAATGCTAAATATTTTGTTCTATGTCTATTTCTGTATAAGCAATCATTCAGTGCAGCCATTTGGCCAAAATAATGGATCTTCCCGGGAGCCTGAAGTAACATGGGTATATTCCAATCCAACACTTCCACCAAACCTCGTTTTAAATAATACGAAAACACGGGTTCTATGTTACTAGCTATCGAATAATTATAAAAGGTGAAAAACTGGGCACCTAGGATCTTGTTTAGTTCAATCCATTCTATGAGTTCACTGATTTTGGAATAGTTACTGTGTAGAGGAGGACTACATACTGTGAAATTCATTTTACCATCAGGGTTTGAAACCGGGATGACTACTGGCAATATGGCCTCTTTGGACGGTGACGTATCATTAGTTGCAGCGAGTGCCACGGCAGTAGCTTCTATTTGTTTAGGCACTGGACAGGTGAAATAAGCTGCGGCAAACCTGAAATATTGAATTGAAGATCTTAGATGAGTGTTCATGTGTTATTTTATTTATTAAACTAGTTGAGGAAAATGGATAAAATGCTAGGGTTTATCGAGCATTTTATGCTGTTACCTCAATGAATATTGAATTTATTAAACGAGTTAAGGAAAAGGGATGCCTCGCATTTTATCCTTTTTCCTTAACTCGTTTAATACAGTAAATACATGGTTAGTGTATTTAATAATAAACTATAATCGGTGAGCCTTAGACAATTTTATAGGGGCGAGCTTTAGCGAGCCCCTATAAAATTGTCGGGGCCAACCGATTATATTTTATTATTAAAGACACTAATCATGTATTTAGTTTATACTACAATTCAAATCAATCAAGGGGTTTTGCAATAAATAAGCACATTTAAGCAAAACAGACAGCAGACAGTGCGGCATGTTAAACTATATTCAGTGTCATGGCGGGTGCAAAGTTTATGAAGTCACCGAGCCATAAAGACGTAGGAAACAACATGGACGCTCGATTAAAAGTTTCTCAGCGGTTTACATTCTGTATGAAAATCTGCAAATAAATAGTTTAGTTTAGCTTTAGAAATTATTTTCGAGGTTGAGACGCAACTGCAGTAGCAGTGCGCAGTTATTCCAACGGGCCATTCAAACCAGGAAAGGCAGATAAGGTAAGAATTAGCTGAGATTTCTGAAATTCTGTTCAAATAAATATTGCAAAGATTTTAACTTGCAGTTTCGTTGTTTTCTCATGTGTAAAATGTTGCATGTTATTGTTTACACTTGTAAATTAGTGACAAGAAAAGTAGTTCAGGTCTATAAACGGTCACTAGACGTATTGTAAGTTCTGAATAGTTAGATCCTCTGGAGGCAAAGAATACACCAAAATAAACGAAAATAGTAGACTCGGTTTTATTGAGTATGTTCATTACCATAACAGAAATGTGCTACACCGGCCACGCCCCCAAGCACCGGCTTAAGTAGAACTCTATTTTCAAAATGATTCTAAATGAACTCAATGATCCCAAAGGACCAGAAAATATAATCTGCACTATGATGGGTGTACGGGGAGACTTTTTACGGCCGCCACACGGCACAGCACCAGCTGCAGTGAAGATAAATACGTTCTGAATAGTTAGATCCTCTGGAAGCAAAGAATACACCAAAATAAACGAAAATAGCAGACTCGGTTTTATTGAGTGTTCATGACCAGTACTGAAATGTGCTATACCGGCCACGCCCACGGTAAGTCAGTAGAAGGTAATATAGGTCACTACCGATTATAGCGTGCAGTTATTCGACCCCATTTATTAGGTTACTACTAGAATGCCTGATTGCCGTATAAAAATTTAATACTACTGAGTAGGAATTCAAGATTCTATTTATGATATGACATTTTATCATGTTCACGATGTGTTTTGGCAAACGTGCGATTATTATATACATAGGAAACGTCCCGTTTACTTTGTACAGAAGGTATCGGTCTATAAGAATCTTATATGGGTGTGAGGAGTGGATGGAAAAATCCGTCCCGAGGGAGACTGTCTGGCATCAGGAGGCTTACCGATTGATGCCGGACAGTGATCCCGACGGACGGATTTTTCTATCCACCCCTCACACCCATATTGGATTCTTTTTCTTGCATACCTGCCATTTCTTAAAGCGGATTTTAATGCTGCAGTCACTTCGGTTACCAACGTCCGCCATATTGTATTGACACTGCAGGAATGTTTAGTGACATTGCTGTGACATCAAACTTAACGACGGCGCATACGAGGTCGTAATCAACCAGCGCATTTATCAAACACGCGATTATATTCGATTTTGGGTCGGAACACCAGGGTCAGAACATAAATTTCTATCCCAGGGTAAAATCACGGATTTCCTTGTCTGGTGTGCAAAAAAATATTTTTCCATATTGTCCGTAGGCAAGTTCATATTGCCCGTAGATAAGCAGCCTCGTTCAAGATAGAACTACTTTCAAATATATGCATTTCAAGACGAAACATAGGCAGCCATCATGTCGGGCGTATCGAATGAAAGAACGTAATACAAAAAGGAACCAGTGCTTCAGCTGAAGTGCCGGATGCTTTTAGCTTTATGTATGTTACTATATATGGGTATGGCGGCCATTTTGGTCATGTGACCTGGACCTAAAACGGTTCCCCCATAAATGCGCCTTATCGTAAGGAGCAAAAATATATCTTATACTTTAGTACTGTATTCTGAATCGTTTGCAGGATAAAATGCATTCTTACTTTTCGAATACAAAAGCATATGTGTCCAAGTTTGACCTAGGCACAGAGAATGTCAAGGTCAACCCAGGGTCACCATTTTAGCACTTTATAATGGCCTACGTCCCAGATACTATTTATCAAGTTTCGTGGAAATCTGCCCAGTGGTTCTGGAGAAGACTATTTTTGAACGGTTTTTACCATATATGAGCAAATTGTGGTTTTACCCATCCCATAGAGGCTCCATATGAAATTTGACTTCAATCGGCCCAAAGGTTTCTGAGGAGAAGCAGTTCGAAAATTTTCACATTTTTCGCCTCGGCGAGGCTATACTAAATGGAATGTAATATTTGGCAAGTTCATTGGTTAGATCTCATTGATATCTATCAGTATGCCAAAAATTATTTAAATATTCCAATCGGTTAAGTCACTATCACCAATTTTCACAAACGGGTTACGGACGGATAGACAGACTGACAGAATGACACGGTGATTTTAGGGCACTCTTAGAAAATCAACCGACTTCAGTCGGTCGCTTGTTCTGCGGGTCGTGCAATATAGGTTGTGACAAAGTGCATAAAACCCATTTGTCGCTGTCAAATACGACCTACATGTACCTGCAATCTGTTTAGATTTTCAATACGTACAGGATTATTGTGAAAGAAATATAACCGACGCTTCGAAAAATGGCGTCATGCGTTGGGAAACGTCAAATGAATGTTATTACTGACGTCACATCCACCAACGTTAACATAGTCTTTACTTTGGCGCCGTTGGGCGTGGAGTTTCAACGCGTAGGTCTCCATTGTTTTCCATTTCAAGTCACTCAAAGATATATAATCTGATTTATGTTTAGATTTCTGTACCAAGCAATCCTGAATTCTAGTAGACAGTTCAAGTTTTAGGTATATAATAAAGAGGTTATTGACTTTATATTGTGAAATATTCGGCACTCGTTCATATGGCGGAGCCGCACTCACAAGCTCGTGCGTCCTTCGCCATATGAACTCATGCCGAGTATTTCACAGTGTAAACCTATAATTTTTACACCATAAGTAAACGTGACGTGGTTAAGGACGTCGTACTTGTATATCTGACTAATTTGCATATTTAATCCACTTGTGGATTACCGAATTTATCACATGATGTTATCACATTCTAAGAGGCGACGTCATATGATGAAGAACAAATATGAAACTGAGTCGCGGTACATTAAAATCTTCAGACTTACAAGTGCCAGAGCAGTCTGAAACCAAGTGATCCTGATCTACATCCCGAAAACCTGCCTATATAATTCTTACGAGGGGTTTTCAAAAAGTTCCGATACGGACTCGGTATCTTTAGACTCCTTAACTCGAAACTCTTGAAATTTCGCCAAGTAATAGGAAAACACCTCCGACATTTATTAGTAAGTTGAAACTGGAATCATCAGACGCACGTAATAACTGCAGTTTCTATAGCAACCGAAGGTACGACGAGGTGGTGCAACCATAGGGAAGTCATATAAAATCTAGGATAAAGCCCGTAACATTTGTCCATTCGACATGAAATTTCGAACACTGGTTGCTTAATTATTCACCGTCAATGTTTAATGAACATTGATGGCGTCGTAACTGACGTCACTATGTTAACTGACGTCATGATATCACAATGGCGTTCTTCATCAAATATGTCGGCGCAAAATTTACAATAGCAGCGAAGAAACATCATATTTTGCGTTATGACTAGCAAAACAAAACCATAAACGCTTCGGCTGATTAATACTGTACACGGTGACGAATCAATGACAAAATCTTCCCGTGGTTTTACCGGTTTAATGAGGGTATAAAATCACAGCTTCGTTGAAGAAAGTTTGAGACTCATCATGATTTTCTGAAAGCAGCCCATACAAAACTGTACGGACTCGGCCCTGAATACTTTGAAATAGTCTTCAAGAACTGGACAAGGCGATCTAAGAATTGTTGTACCTATTGTGACGGAGGTTATGTTGAAAAATCCTAACTGTAGTAGAGAAACAGTTTGCATACAAATAATTTAATGCCACGTCGACGTCAGGAAATTGCGCCACCTCGGCCGCACCATATACGTTAAAACTCAAATAAAATATTAAATCGAAAGTTGATTTTATTGAAACTTCACATGCTTATTTACTAAGAGTGTAAAAACCTCAAGCCAAATATTGTAATTGAATCTTGAATAATTATAATGTTATGGCGTCCGTATCGGAACTTTTTGAAAACCCCTCGTATATAGTAAAACTGGGGTTATAGGGGGTAAAACTTCTGTTCTTATTTCTACTCTAAAATATAGATTGTGGGTGATCGTTAGGGCCGCCTTGCCGGGGCAGTTCTAACGGGTACCCACAATGTATGTTTAGAGCAAAAATATGGAAAATATCGGACCTTTTCGTAAGAAAAAAAATAAGTTTTTGGTGGCAAAATTCTTAATATATTGGCATAGGCATCTTTTCGTAATGTACGTGTGAATTGCCTGCCAACAGACATGGCAGCTACAAAATATACTTGAAAAGAACGACTAGTCAGGATGATGTGGGTCTTCACTAGTTGCACGATGGCATCGTGTTAAATATGCATAGACAAATTGTTGATATTCCGATACCTCTTTTGTTTGTATGGGGGTGGGGGGGTGGGGCTGAGCAAAATGTCCATTTCCAAAGTATCCGACGTAACCGAAGCTTCCGACTATGCTTCTCTATACTGGGAAGGCGTATTTCGAAGCAATTGATAACAACATTTATCTTAAGAATTTAATGAAAAATAAAGCTAATAGTATCCAGAGGCTCACGTTTACTCAAATAAACAATCCTGCTGCTGAATATTTTAATTTAGCCACACTCGATGCTGACTATAAACCAATCAAATTGTTTGAAAAATGTACTCGGTGAATTAACAAACTTCATGACAAACAGTATGGATTCCATTACCATAACACACCCGTAAGACATAGTGCATTTTTTCACACCTCCAAAATGGCTATTTTTCGGATGAAAATCCATGATATCTTTCTTATTCGTACTTCAAACATATGTTGTGGTGCTCGTTAGAACCGCCTCATTGAGGCGGTTCTAACGAGTACCCACAACCTATGTCTTGGAGCAAAAATAAGAAAAATAATGTTTACCCCCCGTAAACCCCAGTTTTCTCTATACAAAGTGGGGTGTAAGGGGGTGTTCGTTTCACGGACTTGTTCACGTGATGTGATTCGATGGCTTCGTTAAAAAAGATAGGATAAACGTTAATGATACCATTCCTTCAACAGATTATGATAACAATGTATAATTTTGTTTTTGCGATCAGTGTAAAATTTTCTTTCTTGGATGGTGGCGGCCCAGGCAATATATCTTTTATTTTACAAATTCAAATACAATTGGGTAGCATTAGTTTACTGTACAATTCAGGGCACGCATTACTATGTTTTAAATAGAGGATCTTACACGGCGAGTTTCATAAATTTCATATGAAATGACCACTTGTGTAAGATTCTGTTTATCATATGGCCACTCTAAATTGGATTCAATCGCCTTTAAATTTGACAAAATTTCCACAAAAATGTATGGTTGACATGGACGTCGTCATGACGTTACTAAATCCCGCTAAAGTGTTATTACACGTGTGGTCATACAATGTTTATTACACGGCGTTATTCACTGCTTATCAACGACTTCATATGACAAACGAATTTATCATATAACATTGATGTTGTATTGTTGATAACGTAACGCATAAAAATCATATGGCCACACGTGTGATTACTGACGCATAACGTCATGACGCTATCAATGACAACTCTGTT
Organism: Lucinisca nassula; assembly: GCA_963580285.1. Lineage (NCBI taxonomy): Eukaryota > Metazoa > Mollusca > Bivalvia > Lucinida > Lucinidae > Lucinisca > Lucinisca nassula. Next base: position 101,435,349 of record OY757017.1, on the reverse strand, counting down.
TGCTATTGAAATTCTGCTGAACTTCGCCAATAAAAACGAATTTAGCCCATAAAATGACAATCACGACAATTGTCACTTGTTTTGTCGTCTGCCGATTACTTTAAAAGTCATTTTTGCGACAGTGTTATGAGATGAAATAGAAGCCTATCTGGTGCTTTTGCACGTCTACATTATTTTAGTAGGTATATGGCAAAGCGGCGCGACTAAAGTATTTTAGATGAAATATGGTAGGCAATATAGGTCGGAGATAGTGAAGAATTATTGCGAAAAATAAATGTAATAAAACTGTATGTGCGTGAAAAATGTTTATCGTCACGCATCGATCGCGCGTATATCATGCGATGTATTAATGCGCGGTTTGTGGGAAAGTTATTCGCCATACAGTAGGCCGCTTTAAGTCTGATTTTTATGTAGATTGCCTTAAAAGTCGCCAAGCGCCAAATAGTGCCATATATATTTTTCATGTCAGTCGCGTTATTGTGGTGATTTGTACTTACGGGAGTTATACAATTGATCTGTATGGAAGTTTCATCATTCATTACGAAAATATGCCTATACAAATACACTGCAAATTTTACCTCCAAAAATAAAAAAAATAAGATGAAAAAGTGATATTTTTCTTATGTCTGCTCAAAATATAGATTGTGGGTACTCTTTAGAACCGCCTCATCGAGGCGGTTCTAACGAGTACCCACAATCTATATTTTAGAGCAGAGATAAGAAAAATAAGGTTTACCCCTGTAAACCCCTGTTTTACTATATAAAAGTGGGGTTTAAGAGTGTCAAAATTATATAGGCGTGTTTTCGTGATGTTTCTCCAAAGGAAACGCAATTGTAAAGGAGATCTATTTCTGCTGAAATTTGCTTCATGGCTATATTTGTGATAATTGTAGCCAGAAGCTATATTTCTCAAAATTTTATCGAGCTAGCACTGCTATGCATGATTTCCCTGTGTGGCCAATATATCCTAAAAATTACGGGCCTCCGTGGCCTAATGGATAAGAGCGCTGACTCTTAGTCATTAGGTCTCTCACCGCCGTAGGTTCGAGCCTCGCTCGGGCCACGTGTGAGACGCCAAGTTCTGCAACGGAAGGTCAGGTGGTTTTTCTCCGGGTACTCCGGTTTTCGCCCACCTCTGATGAACGATCGGCTCGATATGAGTGAAATAATCTTGGAAGGGCCGTAAAACCCAAACCAAAAAAAAAAAAAAAAATATCCTAAAAATTATCATACTGCCAGCAGCGGTTCAGAATTTTTACAAGTACGCAGTACGTATCACCACAAGTGTGTGCAGAGCGAAACGCCGAAGCTTTGATGGCACTTTATGGTTGATGATCAGACTCGCTGCTCACCACCCTACCTGAGCAAGCGTTGAAGGGTCGACGATCCAGAGGGCCCCGGCCCAGGCGGGCAAAGCCCAAATCGCGGAACGTCGTCGCCTGGACTACCACCACCTAAGAGAGAAGAGAGGCGGTCTACCAGCTGGTGTTGTTTGTGTATATGGTTGAACACAGTAACTATAAAGTGTCACAATATGACATGAAGTCCACAAAGTGTTACAACAGGACATGATGTCAGCACTCGTATACGCGGTCTTAAGAGTCGCAACGTGAGAAGTGAAATAACAAGGTCCACCCAAAATGGACATACAGTCAAACTTCAATGGCTCGAACACCTTTGGGACCTCGAAATTCTGTTCGAGACAGGGGTAGTTCGAGCCACTGAGGTTACTGTCAGGAGGCATAACGAGATACTTTTAGACATCTTTTCGGTGTTCCATAACGAATATGTGTGCTGTGTGTACTCATTAGAATCGCCTCATCGAGGCGATTCTAATGAGTACACACAGAATACATTTGCAAGATAAAAGACTAAAATCTCCTAAATTATCCCCCACTATTTCTTATGTAGAGGATTTCGCTAGGGGCTCAAGAATGTGTTCGACTCATCCATGGTAAACGAGTCATCGGTGTTCGAGGCATCGAAGTTCTACAGTATCTTCTTTTTTGGCCGGCATATTTTTTTCTCTTTGGTTTGCTCCTTTATTCGTGTGCTTTGTGTTATTTGGTTTTATATAATTTTCGCGTCACAGTCCCGAGCACAAAACATAGTTTAGCCTTCAGGATAGCGCTGTAAAACCTTATAGAAACAAATGAAGTGTTAAGTGTTGGTATTGTTGTTTTTGATTGTTTGATCTGAGGTTTAAAGGTGCATTATTGAGCTATCTGGAAAAAATGCTTCCAAAAATAAAATACATAAAGCCGGTATTTTTCTTTAAAACAATACAAATGAATGCATTTTATGCAAAAATGAGAACAATTATGATGACAGGTAAACGAGTTTGAGAAGGATTCCCTAACTAGGTTTCGAACACTAGTTAGATCTATTTTTAGTTCGTGACAAAAATAGAATCCCCATATATGACGTTATGCGACGTTCTTGTTTGGCCTTGTTTGCTTAGGCCATGCCTGAATCGGAAAAAAATATGACACTGAATACCATGCCATAAGTAACGACACTCAGAGACGATACAGTCGCCATGTATGTGTAATGTGACAGATTTATTTTTAGAACAGAAATTCCTAACACATGTTCAGAGGGAAGGGTAAACACGAATGAAAACGACCATTTTCACAAAGTTCTGAAGCTGTATTTGGCTCCAAAAGTGTACACATGACAAAGGAAAATGCATTGAAGATAAAAACCAGAAAAACAAATTTGGGACCCGGTAGCTCAATAATGCACCTTTAACGTCCCCGCCAACACGGTAAAGGTCATTTTGGAGACGTTGCTTCCAATTTTGTGGGACTTTTGCCCGACATTGAGATGAAATGACGTCTCAAGCCCTGCCGCCCAATGAAAAGGTATTGTTGTATATAGTTATTGTTAATAATTATTGCCTTGTATATAATATCTTTTTTGTGCCTTGCCCTACCATTGGCAGTTCACCTGTCAGAGATCACCCTTGTTCGTCTTGTCAGCATATGCATCACGATAACAAGTTCGTGAAACGAAGACCCCTCTTAACCCCATTTTATATAGCGAAAAGTGGGGTGTAAGGGGGTAAACATTTTCTGCCTTATTTTTGCTCCAAACAATAGATTGTGGGTACTCGTTAGAACCGCCTCAGTGAGGCGGTTCTAACGAGCACCCGCAATCTATGCTGAAAGCAGAAATTAGAAAGATGTTATCATTTTTACGTAATATATGTAACTTCTGACACCATGTTGGACGCCATTATTTCACACGGCCATGATTTCCTAATGGGGTTTGCGGGACGCCGTATCCCTGCACGTAACAGTCAGTGTGGACCCAGATTGAGCAGTATGATTTAAGTCCACACTTTTTGCCTGTACGCAAAAATATTTTGAATACGTTTGCAAAAAAAAAAAAAAAAAAAAAAAAAAAAAAAATCAGCAGACGACATAAGCAGACAACAGTTTCAGGTGTAGTTTTAACGGCGTTAGTAATATAGAATAGAATCGTACACTCATGGTCATTCCATATGAAATTTATGAACCTCGCAGTAGACTCGTTCATGAATTTCATACGAATTGACCACTCGTGTAAGATTCTATTTGAATGAAACATAAACGCTATTCTTCTGACAGCATGCCCGCTTGTCGACCCTGTCATCAACTTGTATATACGCTCCGAGTTTATACGGGTGTGGTCTGGGCATGGGATCATTACGATGATAAGTCCACGATTTGAAGACCCTGTAAACACCACATTATAAAAGAGAAAAACAGGGTTTTCCATCACGTGAACAAGTCCGTGAAATGAACACCCCCTAAACCCAACTTTATATAGAGAAAACTGGGGTTTACGGGGTGTACCTTATTTTTCTTATTTCTGCTCCAAGACATATGTTGTGGGTACTCGTTAAAACCGCCTCAATGAGGCGGTTCTAACGAGCAACTCGGACGAACCGCCTAAATGAGGTGGTTCTAACGAGCACCCACAACCTATGTTTGCAGTATAAACTAGAGCTGCCGCCTAACGGGCGCCAATTATACCCCCGCTACCGACAAATTTTTACAAGTATTTGACCTTGAGGAAGGTCAATGTAAAGGTCAAGGTCAGGTTTGTGTATATCAATCTTAAGTACTAGTGGCAAGGTGTGTGGTGTGTGAATATTAAAGAAATCGGTCAAAGAATAAGGAAGTTATGAGCAATGTTAAAGTTTTTTGTAACGGACATTTTTGTAACGGACCGACGACAGACGACAGACGACCTTGAGGAAGGTCAACGTAAAGGTCAAGGTCAGGTTTGTGTATATCAATCTTAAGTATTAGTGGCAAGGTGTGTGGTGTGTGAATATTAAAGAAATCGGCCAAAGAATAAGGAAGTTATGAGCAATGTTAACGTTTTTTGTAACGGACATTTTTGTAACGGACCGACGACAGACGACGACAAGCTGACTCCTATATACCCCCTTCAAACTTCGTTTGCGGGGGTATAATAAGAAAAATATCCCGGATTTTCTTCAGAAAAGTAGCCATTTTGGAGATGTGAAAAATGCACGGGTGTGTTATCGTAACACATTAAGATAGATGTATTCATTATCTTTCTTATTCTTGCTCAAAAATACAAAATCCCGTGAGTTTTTACGGAACCCGGGAAGGGACATGATTTTTTTTTTATTTTATAAGTTGTGCGCGTGCGGACAAGATATTATCTTGTGCGGACAAGATATTATCTTGTGCGGACAACATATTATCTTGTGCGGACAAGATAATATATCTTGTCCCCACAACTTCCTACGGTCTATGTTGTGCAAACAAGATAGTATGTTGTGCGAACAAGATCATATCTTGTCCGCACAAGATATATCTGGTCCGCACAAGATAAAATGTTGTCCGAACAAGATAATATCTTGTCCGCTCAAGATATTATCTTGTTCGCACAACATAATAAAAATAAAAAATCATGTCCCTTCCCGGGTTCCGTAAGTTTTCGTTAGAACCGCTTCAATAAAGCAGGTATGTCTTGTGCCTTTTTCAAATCAAACTTGAAAATGTCCATAGCCAATACATTAAATATTGATGTGTAAAAATTTGGTTCTATTTCAGATCCAGTAAAGAGCGAAATTATCGGTAATATAAAAAAATGCAATTAGTATATATAGAGGATCTTATTCGAGCGGTCGATGAAATTTATGAAGTGAGCTTAATGTTATAGAAAATTACCACGAGTGCACGAGTGTTAGAATATAAAGATTTGGAATCGGAATTTGTTGCGGAGGATTTTAACCCTTAAGATGCCGAGAAAACCTACATCTGTTATCTGTTTATGTCATCTGCTGAATCTTCTTGCAAAACTTTGCCTTCATTTCTAGTTTTAGAAATATTTTTTTTTTCATACAGACAAACAGTGAGGACCCAGATCAGACTGTTCCTAGAGGACGCTATATGATAGTTACAGGATTTTTTTAAAGTGCTCATGTATTATTGAACTAATTGAACGAGTTGAGGAAAAGGGTTAAAATGCGAGGCTGCTGCCGAGCAGTTTATACTTTTCCTCAACGAGTGTAATAAATTCAGAAATACATGAGTAGAAGATTCTATTTATCATATGACATTTACAACGCATTTTATTCACAGTTGTTTTACAAAAAATATCTGTATCCCGCCATTAGTCGTGCATGTAACGTTGCTGGGGTATCTAACTAATTTGCATATTTAATCCACTAGTGGATCATGGCGGCATTACATTCCCAGACGCGACATCATATGCTTAAACATTATCTCACATGTTTAAGTTATAGCGAGCTCTACGGCCTGTACGGCCAGTCATGTGGTAACACGTTACGTTATATAACAGCACGCGTGACTTAAAATTCACGTTGTTTCTAACGTGTTTGATCATTTTGTCATGTACCGGAAGTACATTTGGTTTGACATTTCAGTATAATAACCTTGCGCCATGTGAACAAGCTACTCGCAACATCACATTGCAGAATTTGTGGTTATTGGAGCTGATTTAGTGGTCATTCGTAATGTAAACTAGCATTCTTATATTTTCGCAAAGCGAGCGCGCGCGCGCGCGCGCTCGTGCGTGCGTGCGTGCGTGCGTGTGTGTGTGTTAATTCGGGTTTAACGTCGCATCAACATTTTTTCAGTCATATAACGACGGTGTCTGCCTGCCTGGATGCGACAGGGAGCTCAATGCTCACTTTTATACGAATTTGGTTTGACATTTCAGTATAATAACCTTGCGCCATGTGAACAAGCTACTCGCAACATCACATTGCAGAATTTGTGGTTATTGGAGCTGATTTAGTGGTCATTCGTAATGTAAACTAGCATTCGTATATTTTCGCAAAGCGCGCGCGCGCGTGTGTGTGTGTGTGTGTGTGTATGTGTGTGTGTGTTAATTCGGGTTTAACGTCGCATCAACATTTTTTCAGTCATATAACGACGGTGTCTGCCTGTCTGGTTGCGACAGGGAGCTCAATGCTCACTTTTATAGTGCTGCCTCACTGAAGTATCATGTCCCAGACACATTACATGATACACCCAGTCACATTATCCTCACACTGGGTCGACCAGTCCTATCTCTACCCCGTAAACTTGAGTGCCAAGCGAGGAGCAGCTAGTACATGTACCATTCTTAACGACTTTGGTATGTCGCGGCCCGGGATCGAACCCGTAACCTCCCGTTCCCCGGAGCGGACACTCTACCAACTGAGCTATCGGGGCCGGTAATTTTTTCGCAAAGTATAAGATACTCTGAATAACGTATTAAGCAGACAGTAAGCCAAAAATAGTTATCACCCTACTTTTCGTTTATTATTGACAACAAGCTCGCGCGACAGAAAACGATAACAACAAAATGGCTGACACCGCATCAACAACTAAGACGCTGATTTTGTGAATATGAAGAATTGCAGTTGCAGTTGTAGTTACGCCGATACATAATTACACTCCGTTTCATATTACCTAACACAAGCCCTTGCCTTTATGACCTGACTACTAACCCTTATCGAAACCAACCATCAGTGACCTACTCCAAACCCCACCCCTAACAATCTTTACTTTCAATGACCTACTCCCAATAAACGGTGGCGGACAGGCTGTAAAGCCCAGCCAAAGAAAGAAAGAAAGAAAGAAAGAAAGAAAGAAAGAAAGAAAGAAAGAAAGAAAGAAAGAAAGAAAGAAAGAGTGACACTTAATTCTACCTCGCTGAGACACGCTAGATCTCATAAAAATTTCAAAAACAAAAATATTTTGTCACTGACAAATAACACGATAAAAACAGAATTGCAAAAGATAACTGTTGTTAATCTGTGTAAACAATGCTCGAGGTACCGGGTTCGATCATCATCAGTACCTTGTTTTACTATCCAGGTTGATATTTTCCTTCTCATCAGACAGTTTTCCTTGTCATATTTGTATTGAAAGCTGGTCACGTTATTTTATATTTAGCAAACCGGTTCTAACGAGCATCCACAATCTATGTTTTGTATGTTTGTTTGATTTAAGGTTTAACGTCGAAGGTCATTTTGGAGACGTTGCTTCCAATTTTGTGGGACTTTTACCGACATTGAGATGAAATGACACCTCAAGCCCTGCCGCCCAATGAAATCAATAGGGTTTATATGCATAGACGGGCCGACTCGCACCGCTTTGCCTGGGCAGACTTAGATCCTCTTAGCGGTTTACCAGTACTCGTATGCGGGTCGATTTCAGCTCTGCGTGAAAGAATCATGCAGCCCATCTATTTCTTCAAGCCCCGATGGGCGGGGGCGCTCCCAATCTATGTCAGGTGTATACATAAGAAAAAATATCATTAATTTCCAGCAGACGAATACGCGTTCTGGACATATGCAAGAATGCTCTATCTGTACACGTTTGTTTCGAGTTTAACCCATAAAATAACAATCACGACAATTGTCGTCTGCTTTGTGGTCTGCCGGTTACCTTAAAATACATTTTTGCAAACAGTGTGGACCCAGATCAGATTGCTCCTGTAGGAGAAGTCTGATCTGGGCCCAGTGGTTGCCTGTGAGCAAAAATATTAAAAAAAGGTAGCAAGAACATTCAGCAGACGACATAAGCAGACATATTCAAGTGTTTTTTGTTTTTTTTTTTTTTCTCGGCGTCTTAAAGGTTTAGATAAATACGATAATGCATCAGTGTGACAATGTGCATTCATTCATGTCGCAAAAAAAAAAAAAAAATTTTTTTTTTTTCTGATGAAATTTTGTGATATTTTCCTTATTTAGACGTATCATTACGAAAACACGCCTATACAAATACATTGAAAACTTTTCCACCGAAAAAGCAAAACCTTTAAGATTAAAACAAATGTGACATTTTTCTTATTTCTACTCAAAATATAAATTGTGAGTACTCGTTAGAACCGCCTCATCGAGGCGGTCCTAACGAGTACCCAAAATCTATATTTTATAGCAGAAATAAGAAAAATAAGGTTTACACATGTAAACCCGTGTTTTACTATATAAAGACCGTCCATGCTAATAAACCCTATTGGTTTCATTCGGCGACAGGGCTTGAGATGCCATTTCATCTCAACGTCGGGAAAAAGTCACACAAAATTGGAAGCAACGTCTCCAAAATGACCTTTACACTGTTCACGGGGACGTTAAACCTCAAATCAAACAAAATCTATATAGGGTGGGGTTTATAGGAGTGTTCATTGCATGGACCTGTCCACGTGATAGATTTTATTTAATATTTAAAATTTCTTACGTGTCCCTTCTCTGCACTTGAAAACAAATAGTGATGACGCTAATCAGACGCCGGTGTCTGTTCAGGATCTTCACTGTTTGCCTGATAGGGCTTGAATATATAGATTGGACTGCATGACGCTTCAACGCAGAGCTGAAACCGACCGCACATGAGTACTGGTAAACAGTTTGGACGGTCTAAGCCTGCACAGGCAAAGTGGTGCGAGTCGGACCGTCCCTGCATATAAGTGTGTTTGGACGGTAGGGCCTGAGATGTCATTTCACCTCAATGTCGGGTATAAGACCCACAAAGATGGGAGCAGAGTCTGTTTGTTTATTTGATTTGAGGTTTAACGTGCCCGTCAACATGGTAAAGGTCATTTTGGAGACGGTGCTTCAACTTCTGTGGTACTTTTACCCTACGTTGAGATGAAATGACACCTCAAGCCCTGTCGCCCAATGAAACCAATAGGGTTAATAAGCATGGACGGTCCGACTCGCACCGCTTTGCCTGGGCAGGCTTAGATCCTCTAAGCGGTTTACAAGTACTCGTGTGCGGGTCGGATTTAGCTCTGCGTGGAAGCATCGTGCAGCCCTTATATTTAACCAAGCCCCGATGGGCGGGGGCCAAGCAGTGTCTGATGTGACCTTAAAATTGTTGACGGGGACGTAAAACATCAGCTGTTTATCAGAGTTGTTTTGGGGGACAATAGGCATATATGGGTTATATAAGCCCCGCCAAGCGAATTTGTGTCTTCGAGCATTCCGTCATGACAAATTTTAACTGCGCATGCCCAGCCATTCAGAGGGCCCAGGGATATGGCTTTCTGTCTGAAGGTTCCTCTTGATTCACTGCTTGAATGGGCGGGCAGCGAAGGTTCTGGCGAGACTGCGCGGATGCGCAGGCTCGCCCGAACCTTCGCTGCTCGCATTGGCGATAAGCACCAAAATCGCTTGACGGGGCCCATATCAAACTCACTGTCTTTCGTGGTTCTCTGGTAGTACAGATGACTTAACTCGAACTGTTGATATTCCAACTGTTTTATTTGGTAGTGTATACCAAATTTTACAAAACTGAGCGCTTGAAGAAAATCTCGATTTGGTCCGTTTCGCTCCAATGATGCGAATGATGTCGCCATCTCTGTGCGCTGAATAGACGAATTCGTCTATAGAGCTATTGAATATGTTTCTCCAACCATCAACGAAATTCTCCGAACTGACTGAAATATTAAGGGATCTGAAGGAATCTGTCAAGTCAGATAAACGCTGCAAAGAATCCAGTTTAGGAGCTCTCCTTCTTGTCAATGAATTCGTCTTTTCACAGTATGGGTCCGGCATCATCTTCTTTACAGAGAATTCAATATTATCAAAAATATACGAATTTTCTTGAACCCAGAAAAGAATATATCCAGTACTTAGTAATAAGAATAAAACAAAGCATTGGCTCCACTTCATGATTGACCTCGCATCAGTGTGGCGTCTCCTTCTTCTAAAACAAGACAAAGTGCGATCAAAATACATTAAATTTTCATAAGCCTTCGGAAAGAAATCCAATACAATACAGTGGATTTCCGCTATTTGTTTGTTTGTTTTGTTTGATTTAGGGGATAACTGTATTGAAAATTTTCATTTGGGGAGGTTAATCGTTGGTTTTGCGGTCGGAAATTTCGTTTTACGGCGACGCGTTAGCGGAGCCGTAAAACGGAATTTGCGACCGTAAAACCAACGAGTTACCTCCCCAAATGACAATTTTCAATACAGTTATCCCCATTCTAATGCACTTATTCGGTTGTTTTGTTAAAAATTGTACTATTTTGCACAAAGCGGCAGGCGTTGTGAGCTGCGTAAAACCAAATGTCAGCAAATGAAAAACGACGTTACGTGGTGACGTCGGATTTCCGACAGTATATCGTGGAATATACTGTCGCAAATTTTTGACGTTATCCAATCAGACGTCGCGTTACATACGTAAGTGCATTAGAATTAGGGGATAACTGTTTTCAAAATTGTGATTTGGGGAGGTAAATCGGAGGTTTTACGGTCGGAAATTTCGTTTTACGGCGACGCGTCAGCGGAGCCGTAAAACGTAATTTGCGACCGTAAAACCTCCGATTTACCTCCCCAAATCACAATTTTGCAATACAGTTATCCCCATTCTAATGCACTTCTACGGTTGTTTTGTTAACAACTGTATTATTTTGCACAAAACGGCTAGCGCTGTGAGCAGCGTAAAACAAATGCCAGCCAATGGAAAGCGACGTTACGCGATGACGTCGAATTTCCGACAGTATATCGCAGAATATACTGTCGCAAATTTTTGAGGTTATCCAATCAGACGTCGCGTTACATACGCAAGTGCATTAGAATGAAGGTTTAACGTCCCTGTCAACACTGTAAAGGTCATTTTGAAGACGTTGTTTCCAATTTTTTGGGACTTTTACCCGACATTGAGATGAAATGACATCTCAAGCCCTGTCGCCCAATGAAACAAATATGGTTTATAAACATGGACGGGCCGACTCGTACCGCTTTGCAGGGGCAGGCGGTTTACCAGTACTCGTATTCGGGTCGGTTTATCTGTGTGTGGAAGCATCATGCAGCCCATATATTTCTTCAAGCCGCGATGGGCGGGGTCCGGTGGAATTCCGCTATTAAGATTAAGTCTTAATATGTTTTAAAAGCTTATTGAGACGGTTTCAGTTATTCTTTCTCTCTGTGTGTGTGTGTGTGTGTGTGTTTGTGTGTGTGTGTGTGTTTTGTTTTTGCATCTAGTGTCGCCTTATAAGTTACCACCTTTGGAACTGTTCAAAAGTGGTCTTAAAGACCACTTTTGAACAGTCTCAACGGTGGACTTAATATAGGAATGTACTGTATTTTTAATGTTTTGATAGCATTCTCTTTCATGGCCTTAGACCTAGAACTTCTCCCAATGCAAATGTATGATATTGTTCGTGTGTTTGCTTGAAAAACAATGCAAGTAGGCACTCAGCGTTTAATCAACGTTAGACAACACTATAACGTCGTTTCATTAATGTCGACTATCGTTTAGTTTACAGTGCCTTCCACATGTGAGAATGACCTATCTTACATATTGGTGACATTTGCGGAAATAAATGCTAAAGGCATCAGGCTGTTTGAACAGTACCAGCACAGAAGCCTTGGAAGTCTTGACAAAAACCATGCCTATTGGCCTACAGCGTAAGAATAGATAAGCACAGGACGTCATTAGAGTCGGTGCCAACTATGCAGATGATCCACCCAGGAAATTTGATTCATGTATAGAAGGGAAATGAAGGGTATGGTAGAGGGTATGGGAGTCGTTTTTTTTTTTTTTTTTTTTTTTTTTTTTGATTTGAGGTTTAACGTCCCCGTCAGCACTGCATAGGTAATTTTGGAGACGTCGCTTCCAATTTTGTGGGACTTTTACCCTATATTGAGATGAAATGACTTCTCAAGCCCTGTCGCCCAATGAAACCAATAGGGTTTATAAGCATGGACCGTCCGACTCGCACCCCTTCGCCTGACCTGTCCAGTACCGGTAAACCGCTTGGAGGACCAAAACCTGCCCAGGCCAAGTCAATGCTTATAAACCCTATTGGTTTCATTGGACGACAGGGCTTGAGATGTCATTTCATCTCAATGTCGGGTAAAAGTCCCACAGAATTGGAAGCAACGTCTCCAAAATGACCTGTACAGTGTTGACGGGGACGTTAAACCTCAAAACAAACAAACAAACAAACAAACATATTTACGCATGCGCACATATAGCAGCCTGAGTTAAGTGCGAACAATTTAACCATAGACTGAACTTTATGCAAGGAACAAATTAATCATTGTTATCGGCTAATACGTCGGCTTTCGTAAACTTCTCGTGAATTTTCGGCATCACGTGAATAGCGGTCCATTTTCCGACCTCTGTGTATTGTATAACAATATTGCCAAATTCGGAAAACGACGAGGACAAATATATGCATTTGGTCTGGTGTGAAATTATGTAAATAGAGTTCACCAGTCTCGGGTCAATTTGTTTGCACTATACCATGCGCAATGCACAAAAGGTTTATTGAAGCAAATTGTGGTTATAAGCAGCGATATAATGCTTTATAGATAAACAATAGCAACAACATACAATTATGATAAATTCGTATTTCTGCTGCAACATTAATGTAGTTTACATTTACATGTACAGATGTTATAATGAGTACATTACACGGTACACATTATAATCCTTATTTTTACTCAAGGTTATAGATTGTGGGTTCTCTTGAGAACCGCCACGACGTGCACCCCAATCTTTGTTCTAAAAAAGAAACATGCCGACATTTTTCATCTGAAAAAAAAAAAAAAAAAAAACGTTCTGGCGATATACTATCACGGAAAGACACCTATTTGATTCTTAGCCCCTTTAACCCCACTTTTATATGAGCCCCGCCAAGCGAATTTGTGTCTTCGAGCATTCCGTCATGACAAATTTTAACTGCGCATGCCCAGCCATTCAGAGGCGCCAAGGATATGGCTTTCTGTCCAAAGGTTCCTCTTGAATCACTGCTTGTATGAGCGAGCAGCGAAGGTTCTGGCGAGACTGCGCGGATGCGCAGGCTGGCCTGAACCTTCGCTGCTCGCATAGGCGATAAGTACCAAAATCGCTTGACGGGGCCCATATAGTAAAACTGGCGTTCACCGGGGTAAACCTTATTTTTCCTACTTCTGCTCTAAATTGTAGATTATGGGTACACGTTAGAACCGTTCTAACAAGAACCCTCAGCATATGTCTTGGAGCAGAAATAATAAAAATGACTACCCCGTAACCCCCAGTTTTCTCTGCATAGAGTGGGATACATCACAAAAACACGCCTTTATAATTCTGACCCCCTTGAACACCCTCTTATACAGTAAAACTGGGGTTTATGGGTGTAAACATTTTTTGTGTTCTTATTTCTGCTCTAAAATATAGATTGTAGGTTAGAACCGCATCGATTAGGCGGTTTTAACGTGTACCCACAATGTACATTTTTGAGCAGAACTGAGAGATCCGGCCCCGCCCATCGGGGCTTGAAGAAATAGATGGGCTGCATGATGCTTCCACGCAGAGCTGACACCGATCCGCACACGAGTACTGGTAAACCGCTTAGAGAATCTAAGCCTGTCCAGGCAATGCGGTGCGAGTCGGATCGTCCATGCTTATAAACACTATAGGTTTAATTTGGCGGCAGGGCTTGAGTTGTCATTTCATCTCAGTGTCGGGTAGAATCCCACAAAATTGGAAGCAGCGTCTCCAAAATGACCTTTACAGTGTTGACGGGGACCTTAAACCTCAAATCAAACAAACAAACAAAGCAGAACTGAGAAAAGTATCACCACTTTTTCACCCTAAAATTTTCGTTTTCTCGGTGGTAAAATTTACAATGTATTTGTATAGGTGTGTTTTCGTAATGAGTTACGTTGGGTTTTCATTATACGGACTTGTTAACCTGCTGAAAACTTCTTGACAATACGAGCCCGCAAAAACATTTGGTCATAACGAAAATACGCCTATACAAATACATTGTAAATTTTACGGCCGAAAAACTAAATTTTTTAGATAAAAAATGTGATATTTTTCTTATTTCTGCTCAAAATATAGATTGTGGGTACTCGTTAGAACCGCCTCAACGAGGCGGTTCTAACGAGTACCCACAATCTATATTTTAGGGCAGAAATAAGAAAAATAACATTTACCCTTGTAAACCCCAGTTTTTACTCTACAAAAGTGGGGTTCTAAGGGGTCAAACTTATATAGACGTGTTTTCGGGATGTGAGCATGTACGCCAAATGAAGACTCAGATAAACTTGTGTGACATTGTATGCACAGTCTGCCCGGGGCCGTCCCTTAAGCCTGTGACACAAAGATATGTGCAAGGCTTTCATCATGAAACACGCCTATATAATTTTGACCCCCTTGGAACCCCATTTTATATTATAATAGTAAAACTAAGGTTTACAGGGTTAAACTTTATGCTTCTTATTTAGATTGTGGGTATACGTTAGAACCACCCGCGTTTCTAGCATGTACCCAAAATCTACATTTTGAGCATAAATAAAAAAAAATATCCCCATTTTTCATCTGAAATTTTTCGTTTATTATTTTTTGCTGATTCGGTAAAATTTAGTGTATTTGTATAGGCCTATTTTCGTAATAACACAAATATACAGTATATGCAATGTATGCAGGCTTACAGTGTATTCCTTGCAGCAAAACGTTGCGTTTAATACATGTAACAAGTCTGTATTATGAATATCCTGTTAAAACATCATTTCATATAGCAAAATAAATAAATAAATAAATAAATAAATAAATAAATAAATAAATAAATAAATAAATAAATAATATTAATTCATTACGACAACACGCCCTTGTAGCTACTTTTCTGATGAAAATCCATTATAGTTTTCTTATTTATACTGCAAACATTTGTTGTGGGTACTGGTTCTCATCGAGACGGTTCTATCGAGTATCCAACCCTATGTCTTGGAGCAGGAATAAGAACAATTATGTAAACCCCCGTAAACCCATGTGTTCTCTATATAGAGTGCTCCTAGACATAGGTTGTGGGTACTCGTTAGCACCCGCAACCTATGTTTGGAGAATAAATAAGAAAAATATCACACATTTTCATCGGATGGAGATGTGAAAGAATGTTCTATGTCACATAGGTGTGTTTTAGTAATACCACGGCTATTTTGAACTGATCCATGAGTATGTAGGGAACATCTCAATGACAAACTGATATTGATATACATGTATTTGCAATACATTGTTTGTGTGTTTGATTTTGGGGTTTAACGTCCCCGTCAACACTGAATAGGTCAATTTGGAGGCGTTGCTCCCGCTTTTGTGAGACAATGAGATTGAATTTTTCATATCTCTGCGCAAAACATAGATTGTGGCACTCGTTAGAACCGCCTCGGCGATGCGGTTCTAACGATTGTCCCCGCCTCGGCGAGGCGGTTCTAACGAGTGCCCGTAATCTATGTTTCTAGACAGAAATACGAAAAATAAAATATACCCCTTTAAACCCAAGTTTTACCATATACAAGTATGGTTTAAGGGGGTCAAAATTATATAGGCATGTTTTCGGGATTGCAAAGAATCCACTTTCCGTATGGGAATGAGGAAACACGAATAATTGTTTCATTTTTTATTATGTCACTTTTTTCATATTTTTTGAGAGTCTCCCTCTTCGTAATCACATTTCACAGGTGGACCATTTTTGAAACTAAGGTGCTACTCTAACCCCAATACGGAACGAAATGTTCTAGAGCAGACGACAATCTTATTTGTTTCAATATTTTTCGGCGAAAATAAGGTATGGCAGTTTGACAAAAATTAAAATAGAACGCAAAGGGGAAATAATGTCTTCCGTGGACTAGTGGATAAGAGCGCTGACTCTTAATCATTAGGTCTCTCACCGTGTGGTTCGAGCCTGGCTCGGGTCACATGTGAGACGCCAAGTTCTGCAACGGAAGGTCAGGTTGTTTTTCTCCGGGTTCTCCGGTTTTCGCCCACCTCTGATTAATGATAATCAAAGAAAGTATGATTGAAATAATCTTGAAAGGGCCCTAAAACCAAAACCAAAAAAAGAAGAAATAAAAATCTCTGCGTACCTTATTTATATTACGTTGCTGAGTAAATCGCCAATGTTCATCTTCAATAAATATATGGTTATGTAATTTTTAGATTGAGCCAATTTTGCACTTGTTTGCATGCGATAACTACGCGGCTACTTGTAACAACAGGATACAAGTACTTATCGGAGAAAAGTAAAAAAGAAATAAATTAACATTACGAGGACTGTTCAAATATGAATGCAACTAAGCACATAAATATGATTCCGTGATAGATTTCGATGAAAAATTTATTTTGTCCCCTCAAAGCATTCCCCTTTTAACAGATATACAAACTTTCAGTCTTCTGATCCAATCATTGAATACATTTTGGTAGTCTTTTCGAGGTATACTATGAAGGCACTGGAATATTGCAGAACCGAGGTGTTTGCGCTGTACAAATTTTCGACCAGAAAGGTATTTTCTCAGCCGCGGGAACAAAAAAAAGACACACGGGGCAAGGTCAGGGGAATACGGGGGTTGAGGGAGTTCAACAACCTTTTCCTGCTTCAGATAGTCTTGCACAATGAACGCCTTGTGCGAAGACGCATTGTCATGTAGCAATCTGATATTGGCCAAACCAGTTGCGGTTCTTCGTTCTTTGAAATATTTCTTCAATTTTCGAAGATCTTTATTCTTGTAAAACTTCGCATTTACAGATTTGCCTTTAGGCACAGCAACCTGAATAGCAGGGCCCTGATTTGAAAAGAATATGGCATACATTACCTTCTTGACGCTCATGGTTCGCTTTGCAATGCATGGTCTTTTGCAATACTTTGTTGCCCATATTTTGTTCTGAATGTTTCTTTTTTGCTCAAAAAAGTGAACCCATGTCTCGTCACCTGTGACGACATTAGCGAAAGAACGTGCATTGTAATTTGGAAACTTTTTAAGCAACTTCTTGACGCACTGATCGCGTGTCCTTTTCTGTTCATCTGTCAACAGATGGGGAATCCATTTAGCACAGATCTTTATCATTTTCAAATCCCGTTTCAGAATTGTATGAGCTGCTCCTAATGAGATGCCAACCATACTAGCTATTTGCATAGTGGTGTATCGTGCATCGGTAGCAACTATTTCTTTCACTCTAGCAACATCTTGCTCTTTTCGGCCGACGATCATGTGGTGCGGCATTTTCTGTTGAGCCTAGCCCACAGCTGAATTTCTTACACCAACGAAAAACTGTCGGAAAAGACATTTCATTATGCCCATAAACCGAACATGTTTCATCAAAAATGTCTTTGCACCGTATACCAAGAATACAACGATTCTTAATATAGGACCGTATTTCAACGGCGTACTCTGACCTTCTTCCAACCATGTTTTGTATTAGTATACAAGAGTAGACAGTGTTTATCGAACTAATGGCTAAAGTGGACGGATTTTAACAATTTTGGTATCAATGTATAGATAAAATGTTTTTTACGCTGTGATATTTATTTCCAGGTGAATTTCGCATTAGTGCATGAGAAAACGTTCTCTTTGCATTCATATTTGAACAGTCCTCGTATTTCCATGTCAGATGGTCACAGTTAGGTTTTATCGTGCGCTGATTCAGCTATCAAATTATGCCAGTTTATAAGATCAAAGCACTGACAGGGCTGATGGGGCGATGGTTTGTAAACTTTGGGTAGCATTAGGCAAATTTTGCATCTTGTTAGTATTTTTTTTCTTTTACCAGGCTTAAAGAATATAGTAGTTTACATGCAAATAGGGCTAGAATATATTGGGGGCTACTGAGTAGGCCTAATTTGATAGGACTAGCTATTCTGACCCAGAAAATTTGTACACTTGACGGTTTTCATGTCTTTGATCCAAAGCAGAAATCTTTACAGAAGACATTAACTACAGCTCAGGTACTGAGGAACTGTTTGGTCACCAAAATTGTTTTCATTGTTGTTGTGGTTGTTATTAATTTCCATTTTAGAAAAAAAGGTTATTTTTCTTTATCATATGATGCAAGTATTAAAACTGTATAAATTTATAAATGATATATCGATGTTTACCAGAACATCAGAAACAAAGCAATCAGAATCTGTTGCAAATATGTTCTAAAGTGGTATATTTCACCATCCCCTATATTAATAACGTATTAATAAAATGGTTGTCACTTGATTCTCCATTACCTGTCCCCACTTAGAACACCTAGGTGCAATGATTGCGGAATAGGAACAATTGCGTCCTGGTTTTGTGACAGTTTGGGGCAAAACGTCTTCAGCACGAAACATCCTATTACCACGGTAATCACCAGTTTTACTCTCACCCGCTGTTATTAGATTGGTCTCTCCTTAAAATCCTACTCGTTCGATTGTGCATTCTTTAAAAAGCACTAGCCAGTTCTATGTCGTCAAAACAATGCAATAAGATATTTTCTTTAACAAAAATAATTTCTTTATTGATCAGAAACACCCCAAAAATGACATATTATGTGTATTTTTAACCAGGGCGAATATAATTGAACTCTGCTATACAGTAGAACTTCGATGGCTCGAACACCGATGGCTCGTTTACCATGGATGTGTCGAACTCATTCTTGAGCCCCTAGCGAAGTCCTCTACATAAGAAATAGTGGGGGATAATTAAAGATATTTTAGTCTTTTATCTTGCAAATGTATGCTGTGTGAACTCATTAGAATCGCCTCGATGAGGCGATTCTAATGAGTACACACAGCATACATTTTCATTATAGAACACCGAAAAGATGTCTAAAAGTATCTCGTAATGCCTCCTGACAGTAACCTCAGTGGCTCGAACTACCCCTGTTTCGAGAAGATTTTCGAGGTCCCAAAAGTGTTCGAGCCATTGAAGTTCGACTGTACTTTCTAATACCCATTTCATACTGAATGTAATCTGCTCCCTAAAGAAGCACACGATCATTTAAAAATGATGTCAGGGTGTGTTTTCTTCAAAATCTATTTGGGAAATAGTTAAACTGTTTGCAGACAGCGTAGGTCCCGATCAGACCATAGGGGCTTGAATCATGAAAAAAATGAAAAAAAAAAAAAAATGAAAAAAAAAAAAAAAAAAAAAAAAAAAAAAAAAAAATTTTTTTTTTTTGGTACTATAATAGAGACAAGGGGGGAAACTTCGGCTCAATTTTTTTGGGGGGGGGGGGGTTACCTCATTTTACCCAGTGTATCTTTTTCGCAAATGCAGTTTTTTACCTGCTTATTATGAATAATACAAGTTAAATAAGTCCACTTTGCAAAAATAATCCGCCACTGTCTGCCACTTGCAGGAAACATGCTTTTCTCGCATTGATTAACTCAGCAAAGCAAAATTCGGCATAAACGTGTGACAAAAATTTTCAGGTTTTCATCAATCACAACCGAACTAGTGATACGGGGGGAACTTTTTTCACTTTCACCCGTTGTTTTTCATTTAACTTTAGCTCGTTTTGCCAATTTGAAGCCAAAAAGATGTACTCGCAGCTCTAAATATAGATTTTTCCAACTTTTGCTTCGCTTTCGCAGTGTTCTGTCAATGATCGGTACAGAAACCCGGGCGCTTGCCATAATCGTCGTGTTTAAAAGGCGGGACGTGCAGGACAGATATAATCCGGAACTTCTGAAACTACGTTCCGGCAGTGGAGTTGTTACTGTTAAAATGAGTGTGATAGCCTTGATTTCTCCGTTAATTTATTTTGTCAATGTAACATATTCTGCTAGGACTACGTATACACGTATTACGCAGCTAAGATAACTGGATGGTGTTTCTACGTATAATGGGCTGTGCTCTGGGAATTTTGTATTGCATCGCTTCCAGTCAGCCGCTGTAACTTTTTTGACACATGCGCAGAAAAGGAAATAAAATGTTTACTAAAAAGCAGAAGACGGCCTTTGATCTGATTAAAAAAACAAGGCCCAACTGGGCCCAACTGCCTTGTTTATGTCCAGGCTGGGACGGGCACAACCCACGTTATCGAGGAGATTGCTAGAGAGCTCCGTATTGAAGGGGAAATGTTTGTCAGTTTCTTGCACAACGGCTATCGTATAAAATCTATGTGTTTTTGGCAGAGTGCTAAAGAACATATGTACATGACGTTTGTTTGTTTGTTTGATTTGAGGCTTAACGTCCCCGTCAACACTGTAAAGGTCATTTTGGAGACGTTGCTTCCAATTTTTACCCGACATTGAGATGACATGACATCTCAAGCCCTGTCGCCCAATGAAACCAATAGGGTTTATTAGCATGGACGGTCCGCCTCGCACTGCGGTTCTTGGACAGGCTTAGATCCTCTAAGCGGTTTACCAGTATTAGTGGGGGACCAGATTCAGCTCTGCGGTTGAAGCATCATGCAGCCCATATATTTCTTCAAGCCCCTTTGGGCGGGGGCCGCTATGTACACGACATAGTCACCTTATGTTTAAACGCTCGTTCCCGGTACACGGCGACGGTTAGCTAAGCAAAAAAAATAAATAAAAATGCAGCAGTGTTAAGCCAAACGGTTCAGAATTTTAGTTAAAAGAGATACGGCTAGAAATAACTTGAAATTGTTTTACAAATTTGAATTCATAGTGGTCGGAAAGAATGACGACTTTAAGCGTGTGTTCTAATATTATTACCTAAATAACAAAGGCTGTTTTGGTGCCAATAGGCCTGTAGGAATTTCGTTATTTTTTTTTGTGATAAGTGGAAACCAAGGAAAAAGCGTTTCAACATGTATTTTGTCTAATGTTAGCTGTTCTCTCTCTCTCTCTCTCTCTCTCTCTCTCTCTCTCTCTCTCTCTCTCTCTCTCTCTCTCTCTCTCTCTCTCTCTCTCTCTCTCTCTCTCAGATATTTGGATTAAATTTGTGGAAGTCTTAAGATTAATTAGAGGGGTATGGAAATATTGTGTACTGTTCATTCCAGAGGTAGAAAGAACGGTGTACAGACATAAACTGCACCAACCTGCAGCCCAAGGATTATAAAACTTTTTTTAATGCTCAACTGATAGGGTATGGAATTTATCCGGCTCATAAATAAAAAAATATAATGTAAACACATAGAAAACAGTATGGTTCATACTTCCGTAAACGCATCGAGTCACATGATTTTCAGTGACATCAAGTGACGTCATTCTAAACCATGGTTCTCTACGGGCGTTGGTGAGGTCAACGCTGTTCCTCTCTATGTAGTAAAATGGGTGTAAATGTTTTTTCAGTTTAAAAAGTTTGCCCTATAAGCATTATTTTTCGCCCAGTGATGAGGGGCATAGAATGTTATTATAAAACAATAAACTTAATTTTTCTGCTTTTCATGAAAATATGAACGACAGCGAGTCGCTAACAAAGTTTACATGAACCCCGTGAACCCCGAAGGGGTTCACTTACTTTGCATACAACCCACTGCGTCCGTACTATCATGAACAGCAGAAAAATAATTTTCATTTCTTAAGTGTTTGTTTTCTTTGCCTCATATCGCTGCTCACTCTAGGGTTTATTAGCTATCCCATTATGTCAGTCATTGCAAAACACCCACATTGAGCCCGAGGTAATTTTGTTTTCAAAACCGTCTTCTGTAGCATGTTTTGTTATCCATGCAATTAGGGGAGCAGCTTCTCAGAATGACATGTCCTTATCAACTTTTAATGAAATGGACATTCAATTTGTCATCAAACTGCTGTCAAGTGTCAAAGAAAGCAGGTCATGAAATGTACATGCACTGGTTTTTATTTCATGCGTAGCACTTTACATGTAAACGGATGCTTTAGACACAAACTTTAGCGGCTCACTGGAAAAATTATGACGATATTCTCCAGGAGGTATGAATATTAAAATACTGACATTTTGTTGTGTTACATTGGTGTGAATGTGCTTTATCGCTTATTAATTTCTGTATATTTGTGCAGTTCACAACGCATTCTTTAAAGTTTTCGGACCTGCCCATCGGGGCTTAAAGAAATAGGTGGGCTGCGTGACGCTTCCAAGCAGAGCTGAAACCGACCGCACGCGAGTACTGCTAAACCGCTCAAAGAATCTATGCCTCCCCGGGTAAAGCGGTGCGAGTCAGACCGTTCATGCTTATAAACACTATTGGTTTCATAGGGCGACAGGGCCTGAGATGTCAATTCATCTCAATGTCGAGTAAAAGTCCCACAAAATGGATTTAACGTCACCAAATGACCTGTTGATGGGCACTTTTAACATCTAATCAAACAAATAAATTCCTTAAAGTGTTTGGGTGAGAAAAATAATAAATATTGCGGTCGTGGCTTCGGGCTCGTTTTCAGTGAATTAAAGTCTCGTGCTCGACAAAATCCTACATGATACTTAACTAAACTGAAAACTTGCTTGAAAATTCCTTGTTTCGGCCTCAATCCCATCATACATTCTATTATTCAGTTCTTATCTAAGCAGGAAACGGCCCCGCCCGTCGGGGCATGAAGAAATGATGCTTCCACGAAGAGCTGAAACCGACCCGCACACGAGTACTGGTAATCCACTTAGAGCATCTAAGCCTGCCCAGGCAAAGCGGTGCGAGTCGGCCCATCCATGTTATTTAAACCTATTTGTTCATTGGGCGGCAGGGCTTGAGATGTCATTTCATCATCTTAAGGTCTGGTAAAAGTCCCACAAAATTGGAAGCAACGTCTCTAAAATGACCTTTGCAGTGTTGACGGGGACGTTAAACCTCAAATCAAACAAACAAATCTAAGCAGGAAAATTGATGAACTTTTAGTATTTAAAATTAGCGAGCATTACAAATTTAACGCTCGACTGAATTGAGCATGAATAACGATTTATAACCTTTTAATAGCCTGGTCGAGAAACACTAAGATTGGAATGCCGCTTTACTCAAAAGCACCAAATTAAATGTCCTATATATTGAAAAAGGCCCCATTTCTCACTTACTTTCAAATACACTCTAGGCTAATACAAGTACTTGTTCAAAAGATCTAAGCAGTTCACAATCAAACCTTTCATAAAAGGCATCTATTTTAAGGCATTCAAGAGTTCTGCAACGGATGGCCTGATGTTTTTTGTTTTTTGTTTTGTTTTTTTTTTTTTTTACCGGATACTACGGTCTTCGATCACATATGATTAACAATCGGCTCGATATGAGTGAAATAAACTCGAAAGGACCGTAAAATGATCCCCGCTACACCCACCCCCCCTCAAAACTTTGGGTAGCATTAGGCAAATTTTGCATCTTGTTAGTATTTTTTTTCTTTTACCAGGCTTAAAGAATATAGTAGTTTACATGCAAATAGGGCTAGAATATATTGGGGGCTACTGAGTAGGCCTAATTTGATAGGACTAGCTATTCTGACCCAGAAAATTTGTACACTTGACGGTTTTCATGTCTTTGATCCAAAGCAGAAATTTTACAGAAGACATTAACTACAGCTCAGGTACTGAGGAACTGTTTGGTCACCAAAATTGTTTTCATTGTTGTTGTGGTTGTTATTAATTTCCATTTTAGAAAAAAAGGTTATTTTTCTTTATCATATGATGCAAGTATTAAAACTGTATAAATTTATAAATGATATATCGATGTTTACCAGAACATCAGAAACAAAGCAATCAGAATCTGTTGCAAATATGTTCTAAAGTGGTATATTTCACCATCCCCTATATTAATAACGTATTAATAAAATGGTTGTCACTTGATTCTCCATTACCTGTCCCCACTTAGAACACCTAGGTGCAATGATTGCGGAATAGGAACAATTGCGTCCTGGTTTTGTGACAGTTTGGGGCAAAACGTCTTCAGCACGAAACATCCTATTACCACGGTAATCACCAGTTTTACTCTCACCCGCTGTTATTAGATTGGTCTCTCCTTAAAATCCTACTCGTTCGATTGTGCATTCTTTAAAAAGCACTAGCCAGTTCTATGTCGTCAAAACAATGCAATAAGATATTTTCTTTAACAAAAATAATTTCTTTATTGATCAGAAACACCCCAAAAATGACATATTATGTGTATTTTTAACCAGGGCGAATATAATTGAACTCTGCTATACAGTAGAACTTCGATGGCTCGAACACCGATGGCTCGTTTACCATGGATGTGTCGAACTCATTCTTGAGCCCCTAGCGAAGTCCTCTACATAAGAAATAGTGGGGGATAATTAAGGATATTTTAGTCTTTTATCTTGCAAATGTATGCTGTGTGAACTCATTAGAATCGCCTCGATGAGGCGATTCTAATGAGTACACACAGCATACATTTTCATTATAGAACACCGAAAAGATGTCTAAAAGTATCTCGTAATGCCTCCTGACAGTAACCTCAGTGGCTCGAACTACCCCTGTTTCGAGAAGATTTTCGAGGTCCCAAAAGTGTTCGAGCCATTGAAGTTCGACTGTACTTTCTAATACCCATTTCATACTGAATGTAATCTGCTCCCTAAAGAAGCACACGATCATTTAAAAATGATGTCAGGGTGTGTTTTCTTCAAAATCTATTTGGGAAATAGTTAAACTGTTTGCAGACAGCGTAGGTCCCGATCAGACCATAGGGGCTTGAATCATGAAAAAAAATGAAAAAAAAAAAAAAAATGAAAAAAAAAAAAAAAAAAAAAAAAAAAAAATTTTTTTTTTTTTTGGTACTATAATAGAGACAAGGGGGGAAACTTCGGCTCAATTTTTTTTTGGGGGGGGGGGGGGGGTTACCTCATTTTACCCAGTGTATCTTTTTCGCAAATGCAGTTTTTTACCTGCTTATTATGAATAATACAAGTTAAATAAGTCCACTTTGCAAAAATAATCCGCCACTGTCTGCCACTTGCAGGAAACATGCTTTTCTCGCATTGATTAACTCAGCAAAGCAAAATTCGGCATAAACGTGTGACAAAAATTTTCAGGTTTTCATCAATCACAACCGAACTAGTGATACGGGGGGAACTTTTTTCACTTTCACCCGTTGTTTTTCATTTAACTTTAGCTCGCTTTGCCAATTTGAAGCCAAAAAGATGTACTCGCAGTTCTAAATATAGATTTTTCCAACTTTTGCTTCGCTTTCGCAGTGTTCTGTCAATGATCGGTACAGAAACCCGGGCGCTTGCCATAATCGTCGTGTTTAAAAGGCGGGACGTGCAGGACAGATATAATCCGGAACTTCTGAAACTACGTTCCGGCAGTGGAGTTGTTACTGTTAAAATGAGTGTGATAGCCTTGATTTCTCCGTTAATTTATTTTGTCAATGTAACATATTCTGCTAGGACTACGTATACACGTATTACGCAGCTAAGATAACTGGATGGTGTTTCTACGTATAATGGGCTGTGCTCTGGGAATTTTGTATTGCATCGCTTCCAGTCAGCCGCTGTAACTTTTTTGACACATGCGCAGAAAAGGAAATAAAATGTTTACTAAAAAGCAGAAGACGGCCTTTGATCTGATTAAAAAAACAAGGCCCACTGGGCCCAACTGCCTTGTTTATGTCCAGGCTGGGACGGGCACAACCCACGTTATCGAGGAGATTGCTAGAGAGCTCCGTATTGAAGGGGAAATGTTTGTCAGTTTCTTGCACAACGGCTATCGTATAAAATCTATGTGTTTTTGGCAGAGTGCTAAAGAACATATGTACATGACGTTTGTTTGTTTGTTTGATTTGAGGCTTAACGTCCCCGTCAACACTGTAAAGGTCATTTTGGAGACGTTGCTTCCAATTTTTACCCGACATTGAGATGACATGACATCTCAAGCCCTGTCGCCCAATGAAACCAATAGGGTTTATTAGCATGGACGGTCCGCCTCGCACTGCGGTTCTTGGACAGGCTTAGATCCTCTAAGCGGTTTTACCAGTATTAGTGGGGGACCAGATTCAGCTCTGCGGTTGAAGCATCATGCAGCCCATATATTTCTTCAAGCCCCTTTGGGCGGGGGCCGCTATGTACACGACATAGTCACCTTATGTTTAAACGCTCGTTCCCGGTACACGGCGACGGTTAGCTAAGCAAAAAAAATAAATAAAAATGCAGCAGTGTTAAGCCAAACGGTTCAGAATTTTAGTTAAAAGAGATACGGCTAGAAATAACTTGAAATTGTTTTACAAATTTGAATTCATAGTGGTCGGAAAGAATGACGACTTTAAGCGTGTGTTCTAATATTATTACCTAAATAACAAAGGCTGTTTTGGTGCCAATAGGCCTGTAGGAATTTCGTTCTTTTTTTTTGTGATAAGTGGAAACCAAGGAAAAAGCGTTTCAACATGTATTTTGTCTAATGTTAGCTGTTCTCTCTCTCTCTCTCTCTCTCTCTCTCTCTCTCTCTCTCTCTCTCTCTCTCTCTCTCTCTCTCTCTCTCTCTCTCTCTCTCTCTCAGATATTTGGATTAAATTTGTGGAAGTCTTAAGATTAATTAGAGGGGTATGGAAATATTGTGTACTGTTCATTCCAGAGGTAGAAAGAACGGTGTACAGACATAAACTGCACCAACCTGCAGCCCAAGGATTATAAAACTTTTTTTAATGCTCAACTGATAGGGTATGGAATTTATCCGGCTCATAAATAAAAAAATATAATGTAAACACATAGAAAACAGTATGGTTCATACTTCCGTAAACGCATCGAGTCACATGATTTTCAGTGACATCAAGTGACGTCATTCTAAACCATGGTTCTCTACGGGCGTTGGTGAGGTCAACGCTGTTCCTCTCTATGTAGTAAAATGGGTGTAAATGTTTTTTCAGTTTAAAAAGTTTGCCCTATAAGCATTATTTTTCGCACAGTGATGAGGGGCATAGAATGTTATTATAAAACAATAAACTTAATTTTTCTGCTTTTCATGAAAATATGAACGACAGCGAGTCGCTAACAAAGTTTACATGAACCCCGTGAACCCCGAAGGGGTTCACTTACTTTGCATACAACCCACTGCGTCCGTACTATCATGAACAGCAGAAAAATAATTTTCATTTCTTAAGTGTTTGTTTTCTTTGCCTCATATCGCTGCTCACTCTAGGGTTTATTAGCTATCCCATTATGTCAGTCATTGCAAAACACCCACATTGAGCCCGAGGTAATTTTGTTTTCAAAACCGTCTTCTGTAGCATGTTTTGTTATCCATGCAATTAGGGGAGCAGCTTCTCAGAATGACATGTCCTTATCAACTTTTAATGAAATGGACATTCAATTTGTCATCAAACTGCTGTCAAGTGTCAAAGAAAGCAGGTCATGAAATGTACATGCACTGGTTTTTATTTCATGCGTAGCACTTTACATGTAAACGGATGCTTTAGACACAAACTTTAGCGGCTCACTGGAAAAATTATGACGATATTCTCCAGGAGGTATGAATATTAAAATACTGACATTTTGTTGTGTTACATTGGTGTGAATGTGCTTTATCGCTTATTAATTTCTGTATATTTGTGCAGTTCACAACGCATTCTTTAAAGTTTTCGGACCTGCCCATCGGGGCTTAAAGAAATAGGTGGGCTGCGTGACGCTTCCAAGCAGAGCTGAAACCGACCGCACGCGAGTACTGCTAAACCGCTCAAAGAATCTATGCCTCCCCGGGTAAAGCGGTGCGAGTCAGACCGTTCATGCTTATAAACACTATTGGTTTCATAGGGCGACAGGGCCTGAGATGTCAATTCATCTCAATGTCGAGTAAAAGTCCCACAAAATGGATTTAACGTCACCAAATGACCTGTTGATGGGCACTTTTAACATCTAATCAAACAAATAAATTCCTTAAAGTGTTTGGGTGAGAAAAATAATAAATATTGCGGTCGTGGCTTCGGGCTCGTTTTCAGTGAATTAAAGTCTCGTGCTCGACAAAATCCTACATGATACTTAACTAAACTGAAAACTTGCTTGAAAATTCCTTGTTTCGGCCTCAATCCCATCATACATTCTATTATTCAGTTCTTATCTAAGCAGGAAACGGCCCCGCCCGTCGGGGCATGAAGAAATGATGCTTCCACGAAGAGCTGAAACCGACCCGCACACGAGTACTGGTAATCCACTTAGAGCATCTAAGCCTGCCCAGGCAAAGCGGTGCGAGTCGGCCCATCCATGTTATTTAAACCTATTTGTTCATTGGGCGGCAGGGCTTGAGATGTCATTTCATCTTAAGGTCTGGTAAAAGTCCCACAAAATTGGAAGCAACGTCTCTAAAATGACCTTTGCAGTGTTGACGGGGACGTTAAACCTCAAATCAAACAAACAAATCTAAGCAGGAAAATTGATGAACTTTTAGTATTTAAAATTAGCGAGCATTACAAATTTAACGCTCGACTGAATTGAGCATGAATAACGATTTATAACCTTTTAATAGCCTGGTCGAGAAACACTAAGATTGGAATGCCGCTTTACTCAAAAGCACCAAAATTAAATGTCCTATATATTGAAAAAGGCCCCATTTCTCACTTACTTTCAAATACACTCTAGGCTAATACAAGTACTTGTTCAAAAGATCTAAGCAGTTCACAATCAAACCTTTCATAAAAGGCATCTATTTTAAGGCATTCAAGAGTTCTGCAACGGATGGCCTGATGTTTTTTTTTTTTTTTTTTTTTGTTTTTTTTTTTTACCGGATACTACGGTCTTCGACCACATATGATTAACAATCGGCTCGATATGAGTGAAATAAACTCGAAAGGACCGTAAAATGATCCCCGCTACACCCCCCCCCCCCTCACCCTCCCCCCCCCCCCCCCTCAAGAACATCAGGTTGATATGCTCTAGCTTATTCTGACCTTCTTTGTTTGCCGTGTTGTGGTGAGTTGTGGTGCCTATTCAGATTAATACAAACTTGCTGAGCAGAAGAACTGAGCAGTGTTTTTTCTTACCCAAGTCCCTACATTAATGGATTTGGCCAAATTCATTAATAGAAGCGTCCACTTCAGAAACTCGCGGATGAGAGAACATGTGTGTGCTGCACTGTAGGGGTTCTGTCCCCTTAAATCACCCAATGGGCCCAACCTAAATAGTGCTTATTGTCATTTACTGGCCATTAGCGCGACCCAGGATCAAAATTTCAAAACATAAAAAGGAATATGTTGCAATTATTATTTTATTATTATTATCATTATTATTTATATTATTATTATTATTATTATTATTATTATTATTATTATTATTATTATTATTATCATTATTAGGGAAACAACTTGTTTCCATGCTGCATCATTTTGAACATTTACGTATTGATGGCATTTTAACAAGCTGGCTGTTTTTTAGCTCACCTGGGCCGAAGGCTCCAGAGGAGCTTATAGTATAGTGGGTCGTCCGTCGTCCGTCGTCCGTCCGTCCGTCCACACTTTTGAGCAGCTATATCTCTGCAGCCTGCAGGCTGATCTCAATCATTTCTTATCTGTAGCATGCCTCTGGTGGGGCATTGATGACATTAGCGTTTTTTTTTCTTTTTTTGTTTTTTTGAAATCGCATGAAAACTTTGGTTGCTATGGCAATCAGAAGGTCCCATAGACTTACAATGGGAAAATGTTTGTCATCACCGTAGCCCCTCCAGTTTTGATCGGATGTTTCTGAAACATATATATAAGGTGGCTTGGGATTAAACCTCGGATGAGTTCGAAAACCGGCCAAGTCGGCCCATTTATCATAGAGTTACATCCCTTTGATCGCTGAAAATGCCGATTTTTGACCGTGTCATCACCGTAGCCCCTTCAGTTTTGATCGGATCTTTCTGAAACTTTTATGTAATGTGGCTGTGGATCAAATCTCGGATGAGTTCGAATACCGGCCAAGGTAGCCTATTTACTATATAGTTATGTCCCTTTGATGGCTGAAAATGTCGATTTTCGACCTTGTCATCACCGTAGCCCCTTCAGTTTTGATAAGATCTTTCTGAAACTTATATGTAAGGTGACTGGGGATAAAACCTAGGATGAGTTCGAATACCGGCCAAGTTGGCCCATTTATCATAGATTTACGTCCTTGTTATCACCATACCCCTTCAGTTTTGATCGGATTTTTCTGAAACTTATATGTAAGGTGGCTGGGTATAAAATCTTGGATGAGTTCGAAAACAGGCCAAGTCAGCCTATTTATCGTAGAGTTATATCCCTTTGATGGCTGAAAATGTTGATTTTTGACCTTTGTCATCACCGTAGCCCCTTCAGTTTTGATCGGATCTTTCTGAAACTTACATGTAAGGTGGCTGGGAATACATCCTTGGATGAGTTTGAATACTGGCCAAGTCGGCACATTTATCATAGAGTTACCTGCCTTTGATTGCTTAAAAATGCCTATTATCGACCTTGTTAGCACTGCTGCCCCTTCAGTTTTGATCGGATCTTTATGAAACTTACAAACAAATAAGTCAGGCAGAAAAGCTCGGAGGAGTTTGAAAACTCGTGAGGTTTGCCTATTTGTCACAGAGTAACATCCCCTTGATTGCAGCAGTTAATTGCTTATTTTTGAACTTGTCATCACCATAGCCCCATCAGTTTATATCGGATCTTCTTAGCAAGTCAGGAATAAAAGCTGGGATGCGTTTGAAAACTGGTGAGGTCAGCCTATTTATCATAGTGTTACATTCTACTTGATTTGCAGAAAATGCTTACCCTGTCATCACCATGTCCTTCCATTAATCCTTCAGTAAAGGCTGGCACTTCCTAAAACTTTGAATCTGTTAGCTCAGGTGAGCGATACAGGGTTCATTTGTTTTATTTCTGTCTACACAAGCATGAGTGAAACTGTTTTGAAAATAACACAAAACGTCCACGATTTCAACAAAAAATACATTTCACATTTTCTGAGTCCGGTAAGGAGATAACTGCGGCTAATCCCTGCCTTCCTAAATTTAGCCACCTAAATTTAGCTCAGTGCCTCAGATGCTAAAGGTCCCAGGTTTGATCCCCAGCAGCGGTGCCAAAATTTCGGCGTCAGAACACGTTCCATTTGTATAATAAATTTTGCAGGTATGAATATCATAACGGTGCATCGTCCTTCGAATCTGAACGTTACCTGGAGACCTCTGTGCAGGGAGAACCATCCCCTGTGCAGGTTAAAGAACCCTACCGTAATTACATGGTGACTGTGTACTCTTTCAGCTCTCAAAACTGGAGTATATGCAGTATACAACGTCTGTGTCCCCTCTTGGGGTTTAGTTGAAAATGGAAAAAAAATAGCGATAATGCTCATTTGTCACTACTGTGAACGGTATAAAAATTAAACAGCACCGGTCGTACCGGTCGTTAGTTCATCGATAGAGCAGCCCGGAATCAGCAGAAAAACCAAGCTTCGCGACGACTGTTTTCTTGATCTTTTACATAAAGTGATGTAAAAGTAATAAAATCTAAATTTAGAGCTGCAAATACATAATTTTGGATTCAAATTGGCCAAGAGAGGTTCATTTGAATGAAAGACATCAGTTGAAAGCGAAAAAAGTTTCCTCCGTAACACTAGTTCGCTTGTGATTGATAAAAACCTGAAAATTTTTGTCACACGTTTATGCCGAATTTTGCTTTGCTGAGTTAATCCATGCGAGAAAAACATATTTCCTGCAAGTGACAGACAGAGGCGGATTATTGTTGCAAAGTGGACATATTTAACTTGTATAATTCGTAATAAGCAGGTGAAAAACTTCATTTGCGAAAAAGATACACTGGGTAAAATGAGGTAACCCCCACCCCCCCCCCCCCCAAAAAAAAAAAAATGGTGCCGAAGTTTCCCCCCTTGTCTCTAATATAGTACCCCCCCCCCCAAAAAAAAAAAAAAAAAAAAAAAAAAAAAAAAAATTTTTTTTTTTTTTTTTCATTTTTTTTTTCATGATTCAAGCCCCTATGATCAGACGCCACAGAAGGCGGCATTTGATCTGGACCTGCACAATTTTACCATCCCCCGCTATTTTTAGATTGGTCTAGAGAAAATAACTGAACTCTATTTTCTATTAACCCATTTTGTTATGAATTGATTCTGCTACATTATATGAGCACAAGATCATCTCTAAATAAAGGAGGACAAGTTGTGTTGTCCTCAAAACTTATTTTAAAAATAGTAAATTATTTGCAAACAGCGTATGCCTATATCACACGCCGCAGAAGGCGGCATTTGATCTGGATCTGCACTGTTTGCCAATTACCCGCTTTGGGTTTCCTGTACAAAATAGTCATTTTGCAGAAAGACAGTTTCAGCCTCATTGAGGCGGTTCTAACTTGTACCTACAACCTGTTAAGGAGCAGACAAAAATATGTATACCCTGTACACCCCAGTATTCTGTACATAAAGTGTGGTTAAAGGGGTGTTCGTTTCACGGACTTGATCACGTGATGTTTATTCGCTAGCGCTTTTACTGGCTGTGCACTTCTAGAAATTAGTTAGAAAAGACCACAATCTAAGAAGTCATATATAGAAAGTGACAAGGAGGCACATTGTAAATATATAATAAATAAGACAATGCAAAAGCACGACCGCCTACCCAGTAAGCATTCTACATAAATCTACAGCGGGCCGCTAACGGCCCGCTGTAGATTTATGTAGAATGCTAGCAGGGTAGTGACGTACTGGGGGTTGGGGGGGGGGGGGGGGCTTCAACTCCGGAGTTTATGAAATTTCCACCCTCGCTCTCAGTTCCAGTACAGTATCAAACAAAATATCAATAACGAATTGATCCGCGTGGACATATTGGGGAATGCGAAGGACCATTTTCTCAATTGTCAACTCGTCTGAAGTAGGACTGTGCATAAGTACTTACTTAATGACATGCATATATGTACAGTGACATTTAGCAAGTTGTACCGAATAAAAGACATGCTTTTAATTTGAAACGCAAAACATTAATACATTACGATGACACACCCGTGCGACATAGTGCATTTTTTCACACTTTCAAAATGGCTACTTTTCTGGTGAACATCTGTGATATTTATTGTTACATACGTTGTTAAGGCGGTTACATGGGTTGTGGGTACTCGTTAGAACCGCCTCATTAAGGCGGTTCTAACGAGTACCCACAACCTATGTCTTGGATCAGAAATAATGTATACCCCAGTAAACCCTAGTTTTCCCTATATAAAGTGGGGTTTAAGTAGGGTGTTCATTTCACGGACTTAATCACGTGATGATTAAATAAATTCACAAATAAATAAACAAATAAATAAAAATCATGAGAAAAAAAATATATAGATATATAAAAAATTATTGCTATCCAGTTATTTTTGCCACTTCTTTTAACACGCAGACACCTACATACAAAAATAAACTTAAGCATGCACACATCACGTGAACAAGTCCGTGAAGTGAACACCCCCGTAAACCCAACTTTATATGGCGAAAATTGGGGTTTCCGGCGGTATACATTATTATCCTATTTCTGCTGCAAGACATAGGTTGTGTGTGCGCGTTACGTATTGAGGCGGTTCTGACGAGTATCCACAAGCTATGTCTTGAAGCAGGAATAAGAAAATAATATCTATATAAAGTTGGGTTTAGAGGGTATTCATTACACAGAATCATTATGCATTTACGCTAAATTCTTGAAAATGAAAAAGATATGTGGAAATTTAATTCACCTTATTTGCATTATCTGCTGGTTCCTAGTCTGAAGGTTATCAGCGTTCGAAAAACAGGTAACCAGACCCCCTGACCTTGAAACCCCCCTGACCTTCCAAGGTCAGGGGGGAGGGGGCTGGTTACCTGTTTCTCCAATATTGACAATGTGCAAGCTGGGAGCCAGCAGATAATGCAATTATGGTGAATATATATATTGTTGTATGATTTCTTGTGTCCCTTTCTTTTCATCCACGGCTTGAGATGGCCGGTACTACGATTTAGGCGGGGATATCTATCTGTTTTAACTCATTTAGAACCAGATACCTCAAAACGGGTACCCTGACAAACAGTGCAGGCGCAGATCAGACGCCGCAGAACGCGGCGTCTGATCAGGGCCTCCACTGTTTGCTAAAAGTTCAGCCATTCTCCAAATAAATTTTGATAAAAAAAAAAAAAAAACAACTTGACACCCCTTAATTTTGGAATGGACCCCTCTCATATATAAGGAAGAAGA
The DNA here is from genome assembly GCA_963580285.1 of Lucinisca nassula. NCBI lineage: Eukaryota > Metazoa > Mollusca > Bivalvia > Lucinida > Lucinidae > Lucinisca > Lucinisca nassula. The sequence continues at coordinate 101,401,103 of OY757017.1, read as the reverse complement.
TTTCTTTGGTACTAAAAGCAGCACTCCAGCTCCAAGGAGACCCAGCACGACAGCAAAGACAGCCAAGCCACAGCAGCCAGCCAAGGAGAGACCTCTACAAGAGACAGCACCACCGGCAACAGTGACCATAGAGGTCTCTCCAGCACCGACCATCTCAAGACCAACAACAGCCAGCGCCGAACCAGCGCCCGCGCCGACACTGCCAACGCCGTCATCGCCAGCACCAGCTCATCCCCAGCCCGAAGAAAGTCCACAGCCAGCGACCACCGTTCCATCACCCACCGAGAGACCACCCCGCCTAAAGCACAACGACGCTCGTCACCAGCCCAACCCACTAGAAGAGGGAGGATCTGGACATCGGAAGAAAAAGACTTCGAGAAGCTGCCACCCAACCCACAACAGCCATGGCATGAGAAATACCACCTGGGTAGAGCCTGGATGGCAGCTACTTCCGACTCCCCCACCACCATCCTAGAACTGCACCGCCTGAAAAGACCTAACGAAACGATCAACGTGGACCTTGCCGTATATGCCTTCAAGACAAAAGAAACGCCCATCTTCATAATTTACAAGGGACCCACCTCAAAGTACTACGACGAGCACATGTACAATTCCATTGAACTACGCACCGAAGAGATCCCCCTGAACAAGAAGAAAACCCGGAAGGTCCACAAGCTATTCCTAGATACGGCGATGACGGAGGGAGTGGTAGTTAGGAGGGCGCATCCCTCCTAAACCTGCACCGGACCGAGATCGTGAACTTAGGGCCGCATGTCCGAAAACCCTGTTTACCATGGGTATTGCAAGGCTACTTCATGTGTAACCAGTCCGACGCCAATCACGCGGCCCTAAGAGAGAGCAACATGACCTAGTTTGCTCGGGCGAAACAGAGAAATCGCGATTTGCAGCCGAAATTGGCATTGATTTCACTGTTGCTTCATGCCCACTTTCGACCTGGCGTTCAAAATTCAAAATTAAAGTGCTTCTATTTTACTAAGGGAAGGGCACTGGCAGATCAGCACGATTCGTATTCCGCTGACCACTGCCGCGATTCGCAGCCCAGAAGCACTAAAACTTAGCCTCCTTGCCTTTCACCTCTACCACGGCCAGACGGGCAATGGCTATGGAACACGATTTGCAGGTCGGAATTGACCAGGTTCCATAGCCGCGATTGACAGCCCACAACTATTTGGAAACTATGTCAAAAACCACGGTAACTTACAGACCACTTTCACCTTTATTGCACAGCGACTGAGGCGAGAGGAGTACACCGGAATTAGTGTACAACTCCATGCGAAAGCCTTTCAGAAAGTGGGAAAACTAATCCTGGACACGTTCTAGGGGTAGCCCCTATGTGCTTATAGCGCCCGGTTACCTTAAAAACCAGTTCAGTCAGTCAGTGGTACTAAAAGGGTTAAAATATTAATCTGTGGTTTGGAGAAGTGAATCGGCGTCTTCACGGTAAGTTCATTTTACTTATACACATTCATTTATCTCCCAAAATGCAGTTATTCAACATTTTTGCATTATTTGCTGGCTCCCAGGTTACACATTATCAATATTGGAAAAACTGGTATCCAGACCCCACTGACCTTTTAAGGTCAGGGGGTCTGGTTACCTGTTTTCCCAACACTGATAATCTTCAGACTAAGAACCAGCAGATAATGCAAATAAGAGGATCTTACATGAGTGCTCATGTATTATTGAATTTATTAAACACGTTGAGGAAAAGAGATAAAATGTGAGGCTTTGCCGAGCATTTTATCGCTTTTCCTCAACGAGTTTAATAAATTTAATAATACACGAGCACGAATGCAAGATTCTATTTATCATATGACATTTAAAAGGCATTTTATTCACGATCATTTTACAAAAATGTCAATATTCCGCCATAAGTAAACGCGACGTCGTTAAGGACGTTGTTCATGTGACGTTACGGGGCGTATCTAACTAATTTGCATTTTTAATCCGCATCGAATTTATTACATGGCGTTATCACATTCTCAGACGCGACATCATATGATAAAACGGGTTTCATTGGCCTAATGGGTAAAAGTGCTGACTCTTAATCATTAGGTCTTTCATCGATGTGGTTGGAACCTCGCTCTGGTCTTGTGTTTGACGCCAAATTCTGCAACGTAAGGTCAGGAGGTTTCTCTCCGGGGCTCCGGTTTTCGTCCATCTCTACTTATAGATCAGTTCGTAATAAATGAAATAATCTTGAAACGGCCGTAAAAGAAAAACAAACGTATGCGACGTCTGATATAGTCAGTCCCTGTTTGCAAATGTAATCATATAACAGCTTAGGTCGGGTACATTGAAAGTAAAACAAGATGGTCATGATGGCCCTTTATTCGCTCACCTGAATCATTTAAAGCAATTTGACCTGATGACTTGGTCTTTGACCTGACAAATGACGCAAAACTGTGACATCTACAGAAAAAGAACAAGGTTTAAAAAAGTATGACTTAGTTATATGACACTCCCCATAGTAATTTGAATGACATATCATCAAGTCAGACATTTGGTAAAGTGTTATGAAGATTAATGCAAAACTGTAGCCTGTAGAGACAGAAATCTGACATTATGACCTTGTTTTGTCACCATATAACCAGTATTTGAATCTGACAATGTATCATTAAGACAAGTTTTTTTTTTTTTTTTTTAAATGGCCTTGGGGTTGATCCGACATGACCTATATTCTAACTTAACAGAGATATAATCAGGTCAAACATTATTGCAAAGGGTTTCGAAGACTGAAGAAATATTGAGGTGTCCACGGTGCACACAAGAATTTAACAGAATCTTACCTAGTTTTTGATCTGAAATGACTGAGATATCATCATGTCAAGTTTTTAGAAGATTGAAGCATATAAGGTTTAACGAAATCTAACCTGGTGACCCAATTTTTTATCTAAAAATGACAATATTCGAACTTGATTGTGATATCATAAAGTCAAACATTCTGAGGTTTCATGAGGGTTGAAGCAAATCTGTGGTCTTTAGGGTGCACTCAATGTTTTTACGAGCATTGATCAAGTGACCTAGTTTTTTATCCAACAAGACCCATATTCAAACTTGATCGAGACATCATCAAGTCAAATATTCAGATGAAGATCCATGAAGATTGAAGCAAAACTGTGGTCTCTGGGTCTACAAAATGCTTTTTGTTTTGCGAATTTTGATCTACTGACCTAGTTTTTAATCTGACATTACCTATATCCAAACTTGAACAAGATATCATCAAGTCAAACATTCAGGTGAAGTGTCACGAAGATTAAAACAAAATGACCTAGTGGCCTAGTTTTGATCTGACATGACCCATAATCGAATTTTTCTGAGATATCATCAAGTCAAACATTTAGGTGAAGATTCATGAAGATTGAAGCAAAGCTGTGGCCTCTAGGGTACACAAAAGGTTTCAACGAAGTCTGACCTATTGACCTAGTTTTTGATCCGACATGGTCCATGTTCAGATTCGATCAAGATATCAAGTCAAACATTCCAGTGAAGTTGCATTAAGATCGAAGCCAAACTGCGGTCTCTATGAAGCACACAAGGTTTTAACGAAATCTGACCTATTTACCTAGTTTTTGATACGATATGACCCATATTCGAAATAGATCGAGATGTCATCAAGTCAGTCATTCAGATGCAGTTTCATGAAGATCAAAGCAAAACTGCCGTCTCTAGGTTGCGAACAAGGTTGTAACGAAATTTGACCTAGTGACCTAGCTTTTGATCCAACATGACCCATATTCAAACTTGACCGAGATATTATCAAGAAAAATATTCAGGTGAATTTTCATGGAGATTGCAGCACAACTGTGGTCTCTAGGGTGCACACAAGGTTTTAACGAAATTTGAACTAGTGACTCAGTTTTTGATCCGACATGACCCATATTCGTACTTGACCTAGATATCATCATGCCAAACAATCAGGTTAAGTTTCATGGAGATTAAACAAAAGTGTGACCTCCAGGGTGCACACAACGTTTTAACAAAATCTGACCTAAGGGACTAGGTGATCTGACATGACGCATATTCAAACTTGACCGAGCCGTCATCAAGACAAACATTTGTTAAAGTTCCATAAAGATTACAGTAAAACTGTGGCCTCTGGAAGTTGCACAATGTAAATATTGATGACGTACGACGCACGACACCCGAAGGAAGTACGACGGGCACAGGATGATCACAATAGCTCACATTGATATCTTCGTGCTCAGGTGAGTTAAAAAGTATACAATTTAAGTCTATGCAATGTCATACTATTAAACAAGAATATAAATGGGATTCTACATGACTTTGTATTAAATCATGAGAAATGCAGCATAGAAGTGAAGGCAATGATCATGAATCGATACAATTTTAACCCAAACCTCCCATAAGAGACACCAAAGGGAAAGAAACACAAACATGAGATAACTATAGCTAGACCCTTATGGAAACACCAATAGCGGAAAGCCAAGGGGACAGTCAATTTTCCACAAAATGACCAATTGGCTATTCAAAACAAAAATATAAGCGATACACACACAAAGACAAACCATAACAAAAATAAATCGCGACAGAAGAACCGTCCTGGAACGGTCAGTGAAATGAATTTCACTGTGTGTGTGTGTGTGGGGGGGGGGGGGGGTGGGGGTGGGGGTGGGGTGGGGGAGCTTAAATTGATAATGGTTGTCACGGCACCCTCCTGACAAGCAGATTAAATTCAACTACTCACTACGTCAGCATACATTGGAACATGTCCAATCCGCAAAATATCTTGGTATCCATCACTGATAATCTTGACTGGGGTGAACATATTTCTGAGATTAGCTCGAAGGCAACTAGGACATTAGGGTTTCTTAGACGCAATTTTGGCTTTTGATCCTAGGTAGACAAGAGATGTTGCATACAAAACCTTGGTTCGACCTCAACTCGAGTATGCATCACCTCAGGTTCAACGGATTGAGAAGGTTCAGAGGACGGCTGCCCTGCAGGCGATGGCGGAACAGAAATAGTGTTGGTGAAATGTTCGATGAGCAGGAGTGGCCATCGTTGGAGGCCCGTCGCGAGCAGGCCTCTTTAACCTTCTTTTATAAGATACACTTTGACACAGTGTCTCTTAATAAAGATAAATACTTGACCTCTGTGACTACTTCAACTCAAACAAGGGGAACCAAAATTAAACAACAGTCAATATCGTAGGTACTAGGCCTATAGCGATGCCCTGAAGAATTCTTTCTTCCCTAGAACTATTCCTAAGTGGTAAATGCCCAAACTGCAGAGGAGTTCAAAGCCCGCATGGTGTAGATTGGGACCCAGAGGTGTGCGTTTTAGTACACCTCTGAAAGCAGATTGTAAATGGTTTTAAGAACTCATCCAGTGAGTTGTTTTTATTTTTTATTTTTTCGCTAAATTCTAAATGTAGATATAATGTGGCCGTAATCCTCGCCCTTACTTCTGTCCCGATTTAAACAAAATAATTTGTTCAGTCCGCATGAAGACTAATCGTAAGTTTCAAAACAATGCAGATCCAGATCAGATGGCATCCGATCCGGATCCCCATTGTTTGTCATTCAGTTCATGAATTTGTTGCAATGATTTGCACCAAGTAATCCGATCCGCCAACAACCAGTAGTGGGTGTGGCATATTTAAGTATTCAGCAGGACAAGGGTCAAGCTATCAATATTTCAGAACAAGCCTTTATGGTTCTAAACGCACTTGGGTCACTGAGGTTCGACTGTAATTAAAAAAGTTCTAACGAAGTGGCATACCGGAACTTGACATCAGCCCCAGCCACACCGGCCGGGTACGGATCCTTGGTTCAAACACCCATCCGGTAACTCGGCAAAATCAAGAAACCAAACCCACGATCACTCCTAGAGGGCACAAAAAGTCCTTGCAACGTCGCATCAACGGCGATGCAACCGTCGATACGACGTCGCTCAGACGCCATGCTTCATAAGGGAAGTAGAGAGATAATAATGAAGCATCATTTCTTTAACCACTTCGAACGTAGTATAGATCCAGCTGGATTTGTTTGTTTGATTTGAAGTTTGACGTCCCCGTCAACACTGTAAAGGTCATTTCTTATTTAGCCACAATGAACCAATACTGTCTGCCATTATTCGCCATGATGGATAACGTTTATTTTATACTAAACACCCAATGCAAACCGTTCGTGCCTCTAACACGTGAAAATTCCGCCGTCCTAAACTTACAGTAAGCCTCCGCCATCAAGACCCCCTCAAACAAGACCAAATCTGCTTTTTAAAGCTTCTTGTGAAGGGTTCGGTTATTCTTTCTTAGTATTTTCTACATCCCGTGTCTCTTAATAAGAGATCCTCTTTAGGACCGTTCAAAAGTGGTCTAAAAGACCACCCTTGAACACTCCCCAAGGTGGTCTTAATACTGGAACCCTACTGTACTTAAATATACAAATCTGTTTAAAACCTATACTGTAGGGTACTGCAGATAGACACATCTATACCTACATATACGCACTTCCATATTACATAATATCTTGTCGCTTCACATGTACAAACGTGAATGAATATTACAATCAGTAATACGCGGTTTACCATTGTAATAAGTTCCGTCGAAAATCGAGGGAGAAAGAGTACTAAGAAACTTCAGTTATAAGCAACCTAAGCAGACACATAACACCTAAGCAACACTACATTAACGTCGATGCAACGTCACGGCGTTACATCAACCCCAATGCACTATTGATTATACCTCATGAGTAGCGCTCATTATACAGTTTGCGTATTAATACTTATTTTTAGCAATACAGAGACGCATGTTTAAAACGATATTCAGTCTCGTAAGATACAAAATCTTTTGAAGGACAGATTCCTAATTTTCCAAAGAATGATTCCGGTTAGCCTATCACATATCAACCCATTGAAGATCTGACTAATAAGATCTATTTCGCAGACTTAGTCATTTATAAAGGTACCCTGAATAACTGAACCTTTTATAAACAATGTTAGCCCTGATCGGACACCTACAACGGTAAGCCGTGTCCGACCAGGGCCTTCAATGTTTGCTATTATCCCTGCCTAAGGTATCCCTAACGAAGCAGTATTTTTTTTATTCATGCCTCGGACCCATCAATATTGATGGGTCCGAGTTCATATCTTCATAAAGATTCCATGGCTAATATAGCCGAATTTCCAATTCCTCAAGGCAAGATCCACTAATTGTCAAACTCCAGGCCCTAAATCACCTCGTAGAGGCGATTCTAATGAATTTATCAAAAAACATATATTTTTTTTTTATTTCTCAGTTCTCTTTAGTTACCTAACACACTTATCAGAACAAATCAAGTTTAAATGGTCATACACTATTACTACTATTATAGTATTTTCATTCATGAATATGTTGACATATGCCGAACTTTTGAGCAGCGAATGGCATGAAAACCTCGAGCAGTAGTGACGTATAGAAGTACTGGGACACACATATACAAATTTATGTTGCTAGAGTTCTTGAATTAATATTGTGACACTGTGAGCTGTAGTGTAAAAACAGGATGTTTTCATTTCTTGCATTCGCTATTAGTTTATCGGATGTTCAAAGAAGGTAAGCCGTCTTGTTTAAAATGTACTATATTTAGGTGGTCTACGGCTCGAGGCTAACTCCACCCACTGACACATATCTGATATCATTCGGCTAATAAATACCTAACTTTTGATCGACACATATATACCTACATATACGCACTTCTATACTATAGTTCGCCAACAAATAGCTAGCAGTGACGTAGCTGACTATTTGGGCTATTTTACCGTTAGCCCCATAAGCTTTGTTCAGAAACATAAACAAGTCGTGACGTCACTGTCAACTATTCCTCGACGGACAGTACATAGCTATATAAAGACAAACGAATACAAAATGTTCTTAGCATTGAAACAATTAACTATAAATTTCTTTTTTTTTTTTTTTTTTTTTTTCTTGAACACACGGTTAGTTCTTTGATCTTTAACCGTAGCGTTTATTTGTTTTGGCTTTACAGCCCATTCTAAATTATGTCATTTGTTTCGTACCGATCTCCCGCCAAAGGTCAACGAAAACCGGAGTACCTGGCGAAAGACCTCCCGCCCTCCGCCGTAGAACGTGGCTGGTCATTACGTTTAAAGTACTAAATATAGATGTCCCATGGCTAATTGACACATAGCAATACAATCATGAACAACTATAATAAGAACATTACAAAAAATATTAACAAGTAAATTTGAACATTAAATAAACAATTTTAGGAATTTTCTCTTTTTTTTTTTTTTTTATTTTGATATGAATCATTATGTAACGCAAATGCCCTGAGTTATATCATAATCTATTACAGATGCTTTCAGTTTTGTCAGTTATTTAGTGTTTATTCATCTGTTTTTGCAAACAGAGTTAGGCAATAGTGTTATTTCGGTGAAGTATGGGAAGCCAAATTGGCAATAATACATATAATCTTTAAAGGACAGATTATCTACAATAAACACAGATTTGTCACAACAATATTTAAAATAATGCATATAAGTAATGTAGCATTGCCTTCATCCTGCTCAATTCGTACCAAGCACCCTTTTATAGCTCCCAGCTTCTGCATAGGGCTTATTTTTGCCAGGAAATTGGCACAGCAAATGTAACAGGGGTGCTCTAGAATTTCTCTACTTATTTGATATAGTGTTGGTTTTATGGTACCCGCAACGGATTGAGAAGGTTCAGAGGACGGCTGCCCTGCAGGCGATGGCGGAACAGAAATAGTGTTGGTGAAATGTTCGATGAGCAGGAGTGGCCATCGTTGGAGGCCCGTCGCGAGCAGGCCTCTTTAACCTTCTTTTATAAGATACACTTTGACACAGTGTCTCTTAATAAAGATAAATACTTGACCTCTGTGACTACTTCAACTCAAACAAGGGGAACCAAAATTAAACAACAGTCAATATCGTAGGTACTAGGCCTATAGCGATGCCCTGAAGAATTCTTTCTTCCCTAGAACTATTCCTAAGTGGTAAATGCCAAAACTGCAGAGGAGTTCAAAGCCCGCATGGTGTAGATTGGGACCCAGAGGTGTGCGTTTTAGTACACCTCTGAAAGCAGATTGTAAATGGTTTTAAGAACTCATCCAGTGAGTTGTTTTTATTTTTTATTTTTTCGCTAAATTCTAAATGTAGATATAATGTGGCCGTAATCCTCGCCCTTACTTCTGTCCCGATTTAAACAAAATAATTTGTTCAGTCCGCATGAAGACTAATCGCCAAACTGTCCTTTTGGCTTTCCGCTATTGACATTTCCATTGATGTCTGTTATTTCATGTGTTGGTGTCTCTGATGGGAGCTGTGGGTTAATTGTATCGATTCCTGATCATCGCCTCCACTTCTATTTTGCATATCAGGGCTGTTGTGTTTGTGCCGTGTGGTGGCTGTTAAAGGTCTTCCACACATGCATTTAATGCTCTTATTTTTCAAGTCCCCAGGGATTGCATTTATAATTGCTTTTCACCGTTCCTTAATTTCACATCCTTTAGTTTTAGTTTATACAGTACCGCTAAAGATCACCAAATCAGCCGTAGATTTGTTTGTTTGATTTGAGGTTTAACGTCCCCGTCAACACTGTAAAGGTCATCTTGAAGACGTTGCTTCCAATTTTGTGGGACTTTTACCCGACATTGAGATGAAATGACATCTCAAGCCCTGACGCCCAATGAAACCAATACGGTTTATTAGCATGGACGGTCCGCCTCGCACCGCGGTTCCTGAACAGTCTTAGATCCTCTAAGCGGTTTACCAGTACTAGTGTGCGGGCCGGATTCAGCTCTGCGTGGAAGCATCATGCAGCCCATATATTTCAACAAGCCCCTATGGGCGGGGGCCGTAGCCGTAGTTCATCACTCAGCAATCATTCATTCAATCAAAACAATCATTCGGGAATAGCCAAACCATCGTTCAGCAATCAGTCATTCATTTCGTTCACCGTTCAAATCATTCAAATCGATTTTGATGAACTATCGATCCAATCACTCAAATCGGTTAAAACTATAAAGCGAATCAGATAAGTGAACGAAGTGAAATGATTAAAGAATTATTATTATTATTATTATTATTATTTTTATCACTGATGCTGTTGTGGCTATTGGTAAATCGCAAAGAATATTAAATTTCATGTTAAAATTCATTGAAAATGAATGCTGAATTCACAAGTCACAAAGCAAATAAGACCTATATTGCTGGCGCTGGCCACCTATCAGTGTGTGTGTTTAGTTTATTGCCACCGCCCAACTAAGAATATTGCCACCGTGCGGCGATTTCTTTCATCTTTTCGTGAATATTTTTTCAGCTCCATATACAGCTACCTTTTCCAATATTTCACCATGCCTAAGCAAGATGATAAGGTTCTATACTTTAGTACCCTTTATCCCCACTTTTATATAGTAAAACTGGGGTTTACAGGGATGTACATTAATTTTCTATTTCTATTAGAAACATAGATTGTGGGTATTCGTAAGAATCGGCCCGCCGAAGCGGTTCTAGCCAGGACCAAAAATCTGTTTCGCATATTGCATATCATTCATCATTTTTCAAATGAAAATGTTTGAAAATTTCTGGTTCAAATGTTGATTCGGGCTGCTCGTCCATGTAACCGGGCAAATATAAGGAAGATAATGAATATACTAGTAAACCTAGTTTACTCATTACGAAAACACGCCTATACAAATACAGTGTTAATTGCGGAAAAAGGAGAATTGTAAGATTAAAATTTGCGATATTTCTCTTATTTCTGCTCAAAACATAGATTGTGGGTACTCGTTAGAACCGCCTTATCGAGGCGGTTCTTACGAGCACTCACAATATATGTTTTAGAGCAGAATGTTTTATTTCTGTTCAAACATAGATTGTGGGTAATCGTTAGAACCTCATAATCGATGCGGTTCTAACGAGTACTCACAATCTATGTTTAGAGCAGAAATATGAAAAATAAGGTTAATTGTATCCATTCCTGATCATTGCCTTCACTTCTATTTTTACCCCTGTAAATCGCAGTTTTACTCTCTAAAAGTGGGGTTCAAGTGGGTCAAACTTATATAGACGTGTTTTCGTGATGAACATTTAGAGTGCTGTTTAAAGGTATGTTCATTACACGGACTTGTTAACTTGATGTACGCGTAATCAAATCAATGAGCGTCATTTGCACCCGATCAATACCAATTCGATAACACCCGTGCGGCATTGTGCATTCTGCAGCCTCTTTAAAATGGTTAGACGGCCCTCCATGGCCTAGTGGATAAGAGTACTGACCCTTAATCACTAGGTATCTCTCCGCTGTGGGTTCGAGCCTGGCTAGGGTCACATGAGAGACGCCAAATTCTGCACCGGAAGGGCAGGTGGTTTTTCTTTTGGAATTTCTGTTTGCCCCCACCGCTGATCATTGAATGGCTCGATATGAGTGAAATAGTATTGAAAGGGCCGCGAAACTAAAATAAAAAAATATATATATATTTTTCCTATAGCAAATTTGAGGTATTTTTTATTATTCAAACATAGATTGTGACAGCCTCGTTGAAGCTGTCCTAACGCGTACCCACAATCTATGTTTTCAAGCAAAATAAGGAAGAAATGTATACCCTGTAAACATCACTTTTATTTCTATATACACAATGGGGGTTTTAACGGAATTGTTAGCGTGATGTCAACATAATTTACATGTGGAAAAAGTGACATATGTTTTAATTTGGTTACATTTGGCTTCCCCAAATTTAATTGAAAAACATATACGCATTTTAAACTTGAGAATAAGTTATTCTTAAATCAAAAAGCGTTTAATTATTTATTTATTTTATTTATTATATTTATTTATTTATTTATTTATTTATATATTTACTTTGTTGTTTGTTTTTTTTACCTGTCCATTTTACGTAAGTTGACTGATTGTTAAATTTGTGTTTAAAAGGGATAATAGTTCGAAACAGGAGCGTCTTTAATGACGGATTATGCTGGCGGCCTTTCATCAGATGTGTTTGGTCTAATTTTAAGCCATGTTAAATGGTAACCACAGGGCTTAAAGCAGCGAATTTACAAAAACACAATGTGTCAAACAATAAAGTGAGGCTCGTAACGGCAAAATTAACCAGCAAGAAAGATATCGTATTTATTTATTTACTTTTATTTATTTATTTATTTATTTATTTATTTATTTATTTATCATTCGATTTATAAAGTCGGAACGTTTTCATATGATATTTTCTCTTTTTTTCTAACTTATGAACATAAAATACGGATTAAGTGTTTGGACTTAAACGGCCTGGTCAACGCTGTTCAGGTTATAGCGGGCCAGTCAGTTTATCTAACATCACTTCCTGTTTAATGAGCATGTCATGGTATTGCTATATGTCTCATTTTCTGAACTTCTGATTCGGACTTACATCATTAAATTGCTGTCAGATGTAACATAATGTTTTCTTCTATTAGCTTATTGAAAAGACGATTCTGACGAAAATTATTGCGTAACATGTTGCATTTACATATGAACAAACTAGTTCGAAAGACAAGAAAAAACGCCATTTTAGCACACCAATACGAAAACACGTATCTGCTGAAAACAGTGAATTCTCGTTATAAACGCTTCGCACATAAATTGTGGGTATTCGTTTGAACCACCAGGGGGAGGCGGTTATAACGAATATCAACAATCTTGATTTTCGAGCAGAAATGAGAAAGATAATGCATACCCCTTTAAATCCAGTTTTACTATTTAGAAGTGGGGTTAAAGGGGTCAAAATTACATAGCTGTGTTCGGCCCCCGCATGAAGATATATATGGGCTACATGATGATTCCACGCAGAGCTGAATCCGACCCGCGCACGAGTACCGGTAAACCGCTTAGAGGATCTACGCCTGCCCAGGCAAAGCGATGCTCACGAGTCGGACCGTCCATGCTTATAAACCCTATTGAATTCATTAGGAGACAGGGCTTGATATGTCATTTCTTCTCAATGCCGAGTAAAAGTCTCACAAAATTTGAAGCAACGTCTCCAAAATGACCTTACAGTGTTGACGGGGACGTTTAACCTCAAATCAAACAAACAAACAAACAAACATAGCTGTGTTTTCGTAATGGAGCTGTGTCAAGGCTCTAAGAGAACTTACCAGTTGTCGAGTGTAAGCGTCAACATTTCTAAAGATACACAATCAGTAACTCATATAACACATAACATTCATTATTTTTGTCTTATTTTAGTCAAAACATAGTTTGATGGTAATTGTTACATGTTGAACTTTTTCCTTCATTCGCCGGAAATTACCGAGTTGAATATCGATTTCCGTAGGAAATCGGCAGTTAAAGTTACCTGTATATTTTGAAGGTTTTTTATATTAAAATTATGAAGGAAAAAAATCTTAACTCCTCGTATCTTATTTATCCTTAACACTAGAAAAAAGTCACTGTTATCCTCATGTAAGAAAATTATTCAGTTTTTATTTGGTGCATTTCAAAGTGATGAATAATTAATTCTTATTGCTTCCATCTGCAATTTAATGTCATGCCTATATGCTCCATAGACGGCAATGTATTTTTTAAAAAAACGTTCAGATTTCCATGTTTGGTTGCCTATATTAAATAGAAATGATTTGTTTGGAATTAAGTCACTGTTATATACTGTTAGACTGTTGTTCAAAGTTTACGATGATATAAAGTTTATTTCTACTGAAAAATGATAAATTGCTTCCCCGGGAGCTTAAAAATCGTTTATAAGCTGTTTTTCAGTACTGCAGTTCATGATGCGAAAATCGCTAAGTCCACAGTATATGTACCAGAAATCGTATCAAACTGTAAAGCTTTTTTTGTATTAATTTTGTAATTACTAGTAATAAACAACATGCGGATTATATACTTGATACAGTAGTTATATTTCTCGGATTTCTTTATTTTATTTTGTCTCAGTTTTGTTACATTTATATTTTCATTCATTATTCATTATGAATGGGCGGCAAATATGTCAAAAGGACAAAAATTGTCGAAATCATTTACTGTGAAATGGCGATTAAAACCACCATGAAAAGTTATTTGGCAGTCTGAAGCCAGTGATTGATTTTGTTTGTTTGTTTGTATTGGAGTTTAACGGCCCAGTCAACACTATTTAGGTCAGTTTTTAGCCGGTCAGTTTACCTGTCCACACTTTTCCTGAGCAAGCTTATACGTAAGCGGTTAACAAGTACAGTGCACATTCGCCTCATCGAGGGGGTTCAAACGAGCACCAACAATCTATGTTTTGTGCAGAACAAAACACTGTTTGCTATTCTGTTAATTTCTGTTAATAAGTTTCAACTCTGCCTGTCCGCACAGTTACTTTGCAAACAGTGTAGGGGGGGGGGGTGAGGTGGGGGCAGCATACACAGCTCGACTTGTTCAGTCGCACAGTATGGTCATGATCGCTGGAGGCATGAGGTAGCTTTGGCTACTTCATGATTCATAGATAGACACAAATCAGACTGCGCGGATACACAGTCTGATGTGAGTCTTTCGTTGGGCCCCGGCGCTAGGCCCACATATAGCTGTCGGTGCGCCCCTGTCCAATAACATTCATAAAACGAAACCGAAAAGCAAGAAACAAAGAAAGAATTAAAGACACACATTAGGAGACATAGACTTATTGTTGATTGGCACGTGCCCCGATAATGACTGAGGTTTGAGTAAAGTGATAATCGTTGTGTTTGTTGTGTTTGTTGCTTTAATCGTTGTGTTTGTTGTGTTTGTTGCTTTAAGGCACGTGTCGATAAAGGCAACAACCTAAAGTGATTATTAATCATTTTGTAAACCGACATGTGCCAACAATATAAACAAATAAGCAATGGCACCAGAACTAGTATTTACAAGTTCATAAATATACATTGTTTACTAAATAAACACACCCTCTTTTATATTATTTTTATTTCTTATCTTCCATTACAAAGTTTGCATTGCGAGAAGACTCGCATCTGAGGGAGTTAATTATTGAAAATAAGATACAGATGCCTAGCGGTGAAAAGCGGTAAAAATAAATTGTATATACATGTATTTTAACATAAATTTACTATATCTTTCATTTTGTTTTAATTTTGGCTGATAATTGACCCCTATATCAGCCTTTAAATCATTTATGGGCCGAAATTGCTATGGGCCGATTTTGACATGGGCCGATTTTGTTATGGGCCGAAATGACCCGGAACCCTAACGAGTATCCACAATCTTTGTTTTGATCAAAAAATAAGAAAAAATAATGTATACTACTGTAAACCCCAGTTTTACTGTATAAAACTTATTTATCTTCACTGCAGCTGATTTGAGGTTTTAGAGTAACAGTCAAATAAATAATGTATACCCGTATAAACCCCAGTTGTACTTTATAAAAGTGGGGTACACGTGAGTCAGAATTATATAGATGTTATCGTGATGACGAAGTTAACAAACGTGCTTTAATTTAACAATGAGTTGGCGCGTCGTCCCCCACTATGTGTTAATCTTTAAAGTGTCAATCATGTGTAACCCTTAAAGTGCCAATCATAATATTGAAGATAACAATTTGATTAAATAAATAAATAAATAAATAAATAAATAAATATATAAATAAATAAATAAAGTAACAGTCTCATCATTGTTCACTTTTTTTGATTGATTTGATAGACAATTTTTGTGGTGTCTTGATTTATGTACAGTTTTATTTACTCTTAAAGTGTAAATCATAACTAGTGCAGATGACATTTTCCAGGTTTTGAGTTGATTAATTTCGAAAACACGTCTATTAAAAAATATTGAAAATTTTACCACCAAAAAATGAAAATATTCAGATAAAAAAAATTGCTACTTTTCGTATTTCTTCTCGAAACATAAATTGATGGAATCGTTAGTTCCACCTCAGTGAGGCGGTTCTTACAACAAACAACAATACATGTTTTAGCAGAAATAAGAAAAATAATGATCCATATTTTACTACATAAAAGTGGGTAATATGGGGTGTTTTTGTGATGTGATCATAAAACTATTGCAGCCCATTCACATATTAATTGCATGCCTCATTTTAATAAATAAATAAATAAATAAATAAATAAAAAATTAAATAAATAAATAAATATGCCGTAACTGTAATCACCTTCTGTGACCGACTTTTAAGGCACTTTTTATATCTTTCTTGAATTCTGAAAGTGTCAACCATAGCTCGACAAAACACATTTTCGAAATTGTGTTAAAATTGTTTAGGACAAACATTACAGCCGATACAAATATGTGTGAAATGTCCTTTATAATAAATAAATAAATACATAAATAGGCTTATCTGTGTTTACACATTATGTAACTTTTATGGCACCCTTTCATTTATTCAGGGAATATCTTATACAATATACTGTATATCGGTGTAGTGTTATCTCTTAAGGTGTCAATCATGACTTGGGAAGACAACATTTTTCAAAATGTGTTTACCTATAAGTTACTTTTTATGGCGTCCTTAAAATTATTCAGGAAATATCTTATACAACATACTGTATATCGGTGTAATGTTAACTCTTAAGGTGTCAATTATGACTTCGGCAGATAATCACGAAAATTTGACCCCCTATAACCCCACTTTCATATAGTAAAACTTGGGTTTGCAGGGGTATACATTATTTTTCTTATTTCTTCTTAAAAACATAGATTGTGAGTACTCGTTAGAACCGCCTCGCCGAGGCGGTTCTAACGAGTATCCACAATCTATGTCTTGAGCAGAAATATGAAAAATATCATTTCTTTTTTTTTCATCTGAAAATTTTCATTTTTTGGTGGTAAAATTTACAATGTATATGTATAGGCGTGTTTTCGTCATGGAACAAAATTGGTTTTAATGTAAGAACGTTCTCATCTGAGCTCATCTCGGCTCCCGCCCATAGGGGCTTAAATAAATATATGGGCTGCATGATGCTTCCACGCAGAGCTGAGTCTGGCCCACACAATAGTACTGGCAAACCGCTTAGAGGATCTAAGCATGCATGTCCAGGAACCGCGGTGCGAGGCGGATGCTAATAAACCCTATTGGTTTCATTTGGCGACAGGGCTTGAGATGTCATTTCATCTAAATGTCAGGTAAAAGTCCCACAAAATTGTAAGCAACGTCTCCAAAATGACCTTTACAGTGTTGATGGGGACGTTAAACCTCAAATCAAACAAACATACACAATCTGAGTTCATCTTGATCGAGTCTTATAGGCGTGTGTTCGTGATTGGCTAACAATATTTTTCATGGCGTTATTTATTTAAATAAATAGATAAAACAAATGCATCAAAAGATCGGAGTCAAGAGATTTCACGTATCATATTTGACCTTAATCCTTATTTAAAATCACTGGACAAGAGACTGACAAGAGATATAGACCCAATATCCTACATGTAAAAATAATAATAATAAAATAAATAATAAAAAAACATCAACAAAAAAAAAACAACAACAAAAAAACAACAACCAAAAAAAGAAAACACTACTACTAATAATAATAATATTGATAATTATTATTATTATTATTATTATTATTATTATTATTATTATTATTATTAAGCAATTCTACATTATGTAGCTTTTCAATATGTTAAATATGTTCGTTCATACAAGATGGCTCGAAATGAAAAGGCATGGTTGTTACTTCAAGAAGTTCTTTTTCACATTTAGATAGCCTTAATTTGAGCACTTCTTAAGCGCTCCTTTGAATACCTACAGGTAGATCAAAGTGTCATATCTGCAGATATATGATTACTGATTCCCTGAGGTCAGCGACTAGAAAAAAATATTGGCTATTCTTTACCTTGATCCCAGTGGTATACAGGGAGATAACTCGAATATCTCGCCCAGATAGGTTTTAACGGAAATCCACGACTTATTCCGATCGCCGCCTATGAAGGAAAAAGTTCGGTATGGAACCGCCTCATTGAGGTTGTTCTGACAAACACACAAGTTAATATTTTGGGTAGAAATAAAATAACTACATGTATCAGATGTTTTGATTTGAATAATGCTAGTTCGTAACGGTCAGGAAAGACCCTGGGCGTGTTATCCTATGTAAATGCTCGTAGAGATATGAAAGGATAGGCACGACGCTTTTATACTGACCATATTTTAATCGTACTTCTAAACTTCAATGGATTTTTTTTCCGTGATTTTTTCCGCATTACGCCCTTTTCTTAATTCTACTCCGAACGTAGGTTGTGGGTGCTCGTTAGAACCGCCTAATTGAGACGAATCTAAAGAGTTCTCACAACCTACGTCTTGTAGTAGAAATGAGAAAACAATATAAAACACCATTGTGGTCTATATGAAGTGGGGTTTACATGGTAGCCCATTTCTCGGACTTTTTATGATGACTTGTTATATGCGATTTTCTGACCACCGACGGTAGGCACTCCACAGAACCGCCTCAACTTAAAAAATAATCACAATCTATGGATTAGTGCAGAAATAAAAATGATCATGCCATGTCCTGTGAACACCAGTGTTCTATATATCTGTGTTTGAGTGAATTCAGGTTTAACGTCGCTTTCAACAATTTTTGAGTCATATCACGACGGTGTCTGGTTGCGACAGGGAGCTCAATGCTCACTTTTATAGTGCTGCCTCACTGCAGACACATTACATGATACCACACCCAGTCACATTATCCTGACACTGGGTCGACCAGTCCTAGCTCTACCCCGTAAATCTGAGTGCCAAGCGAGGAGCAGCTAGTACCATTGTTAACGACTTTGGTAAAGATTTTGAAATCTTCCACTGACCGTTCCAAGGCGGCTCTTCTGTGGCGATTTATTTATGTTGTTGTTTGTTACTTACTGTGTGTATCACTTGTGTCTTTTAATTTTGGATGGCCATATGGCCATTTTGTGGGAAAGTAACTGTCCTTATGGCCTTCCTTTGTTTAGGTTTCCATTATGGTCTGGTCGCTTAATGTTTGTATTTCTTTCCCTTTGGTGTCTTTTATGGGTGGAGTAAGTTAATTGTATCAATTCCTGATCTTTGTTTTACTTCTACTTTGGTTGTCGCGGCCCGGGATCGAACCCGAGACCTCCCGTTCCCCGGAGCGGACACTCTACCAACTGAGCTATCGGGGCCTATATATCTATTTCAGCCACTGCCTAAGGCCTCGCGGGCATTTCTGTTGACAGGAAAAGTGGGGTATTCATGAGGTGTTTGCTATACGGACTTGGTAACGTGATTATGTATAATTATGCAAGCATTGACTAATGTATGTCAGTTATCGATTCGGGTGTATTGCTTAGGCATATACACGTTGTGTAAGTCTTGGCATCGCCAGTGTAATTTGCCATTGGCACATCTTACGTGAGGGGAAACACCGTTGCCTGCAATCGCCGTAAAAAGCAGTGATTCGCAGTATTTTCAACTGTAGTAGCGCTTCTATAAAGCCCAACATCCTAGCCCAACAAGTTATTGAGAAAAAATCCACATGTTGACCGGCTCATTTTCAAGCTACAGTCAGCCATGTTTGTTTACCTGCTAGAACGGAGTAAATAAAACCAACATTTTTAAAGGAGGAGTGACCATATAAAATTAGCAAAAATTTCTTTGAGCTTGCAGATATATTTATAAAACATGCATCATTTTAGTGTCTTATACCTATCATTTTCTCACAATGAAATAAAACATGGGATATATATCCAATGGAAGCAAGTCTGGTATTTAGAACGCAACTAAAAGCTCTGTCCCAAAGTGATAAAACCCGGCACCTCCCAGTAATTAGTGTAATGCTACCTATACCAAACCCTAATTTTCTTTATGTTGCATCAAAAGAATTGCCAAATAGGAATTTAGGCCATATGTAATAATTTAGTCATGCATAATAAAAGTTCAGTCACACAGAATCTTTCAAGTTTGCGAAAAAGTTATCGCTTTCAGATTCAACTATGGAAGCCGAACAAACCATAGTTTTTGAAAAGTGCAAAAGTTTATCTCTTTCTGGAATGGAACCCAGACACCGGCTTGAATCAGTGGTTCTTCTCCAATGTCTTTGGAACAATTCAATCCTAAAATGCACAGAATTATGCCTAAATAACACCAATACTCATTTCCATGGCTATTTTCACACCCACACCCCCTATTTAAAGTAAAAATGGCATTTTGAGGATATTTTGAGGACAAAAATGCCAAGAAAAAATTTATAAATGCCTAAATGCCATGTGCAATAGCTGAATCTATCTGTCCACATATTTTACATGAAAACAATAAAATAGAACTTATAACGGAT
Organism: Lucinisca nassula; assembly: GCA_963580285.1. Taxonomy (NCBI): domain Eukaryota; kingdom Metazoa; phylum Mollusca; class Bivalvia; order Lucinida; family Lucinidae; genus Lucinisca; species Lucinisca nassula. The sequence continues at coordinate 101,380,862 of OY757017.1, read as the reverse complement.
GAGAAAACTTATCCGGATATTGCAGCGGGCTGTTCGGAGAGACAATTTTGAAGTTTTGCTTTGGTTTGAGACATGGTCCTAGTGCCATGAAACCTTACACTTATATTCCAGATGGATTAGATTCATACTTGTGTTTGTGCAAATACAATTACTGCAAGTCTCCTTTCCAAACACATCAATAAAAACTGATTTACATGGCTTCAAAGTAACACCCCCCTCCCAAGAACATAGGTCAGAGGCAAAAATTCATCAAATACATCCAGTTAGACCTAAATTAGCATTATCATCACATTTTTACAGTTTCTATGGCAAAATACATGCGCTGAGGATACAGTTTATGAAACAGAATTGGACAGAACCTACAAATGTGTGGAAATAGTATGTAATGACTGAAAACAGGATAGTGGTCTACTTTTGCTATAGGGAGCTTTCCACTTAATGTTTTTCATAGGCGACAATAATAACCTTTTACCTGCTCCCACAAAAAACTACACATACAAAACTTTTCAAACCTTACTTGTTTATAGAGCCATCCTAGCTCAACAAGTTAATGAGAAAAAATCCACATGTTGACCGGCTCATTTTCAAGTTACACTCAGCCATGTTTGTTTACCTGCTAGAACGGAGTAAATAAAACCAACATTTTTAAAGGAGGGGTGACCATATAAAATCAGCAAAACTTTCTTTGAGCTTGCAGATACATTTATAAAACATGTATCATTTTAGTCCCTTATACCTATCATTTTCTCACATTGAAATAAAACATGGGATATATATCCAATGGAAGCAAGTCTGGTATTTAGAACGCAACTAAAAGCTCTGTCCCAAAGTGATAAAACCCGGCACCTCCCAGTATTTAGTGTAATGCTACCTATAGGTATGGTCGATATGAACGTTGGTTTGGAAAACAGCGTTCAACTTTAATATCGTTCAGCATTCAGCAGCCATTCATTCAACATAGGCAGTTTCAGCAACCAACGTTCAGGCTACAATCAACCACAATTCCGTTTGTGACTAAGATTGTTGGCGGTACTGTACTACTTTATTTTAGTTCGATTGCGGTGGAAGTTTCAAGCTTATTTAATCGCCCTCGAACACTCATTCCGGATGTTTTGACGCGCGCGCCAGAGGCAGTGACTATTATACCACTGCTACCCATTTACACCTGGGTGGAGTGAGGCAGTGTCACTACGTGTCTTGCCCAAGGACACTCCTCGATACTGGGTGCCGGATTCGAACGCTCAACCTCTCGGTCATGAGTCGAACGCGTTAACCACTGCGCTATCGAGGCTGACAAAGTATTTGACATCCTTTAGAAGGATGTTGAAGGTCTTAATTAGACCAATGTTCGAACCTCGTTGTATAACAAAAAAAAATGCTTTTTTTTTATATCTGTGGCCTTTTGTAGGCATAGCTGTTTTGTGGGCTTTTGTTATACCCTCCTTCTATTTGAAGGATTTACATTCAGTTCTTTCGTATACTGTATAACATAATGACCATTAAGGATACCGCTTTAGTTTTTATGGTATCGCCACTGTACACACGCATGAGTATAACTTGCAATATCTCCCCTTAGGTTACATTCTGCTTTTTCTACGCATTCCCCATTCTATTAATAACTTTAGAGCTATGTTGCCGTTGGTATTGGTCAGACTTATATATTTAGTTTCTGTCGCAGCCGTTAATTTCAGTGTAGCAGGCAATACAAATTTGTTTAAAAATAATCTTAGCGTTAGATTTCTAAGTGCAATGCTAAGAGGCGCAGTTATGCACTGCATTTCTTCATTTGTAAAAGTAGACGCTTTTCTGTAGTTAACATGTCCGATTTGACATGTAAGTGTACGTATTTGATATATGTGATAACCTGACATGCTGTAAAATGCAGAACGTCGGGCAAATTTATTGCATGGTAAAAACAAGATTTAACGAACACTTCCGTAGAATGAGTAAGACTTAAAAAACTGATACTTTCTTTTACTGCAATCAGTTTTTTAAAAACTGATACTTTCTTTTACTGCGATTTTAAACCGGCCCCGATAGCTCAGTTGGTAGAGTGTCCGCTCCGGGGAACGGGAGGTCACGGGTTCGATCCCGGGCCCCGACATACCAAAGTCGTTAAATGGTACTAGCTGCTCCTCGCTTGGCACTCAGATTTACTGGGTAGAGCTAGGACTGGTCGACCCAGTGTCAGGATAATGTGACTGGGTATGGTATCATGTAATGTGTCTGGGACATGATACTTCAGTGAGGCAGCACTATAAAAGTGAGCATTGAGCTCCCTGTCGCAACCAGACACCGTCGTGATATGACTGAAAAATTGTTGAAAGCGACGTTAAACAAGAATTCACACACACTGCCATTTTAACCGCACATGCAATTCTATAAATAATACATGTATTTCGGTACAATGGAAAAAAATACTATGATGTAAATTCTACAGCTAGGTTTAAAATTATTAAACGACATAATAATTATATTAATAATCGACCATATTTATAGAGGGTAACACATGTAGTACTAGTACTAATCTGCCATGTGGCCCTCTTTTCCTTGGTAGGAACCAATACTAAACAACGTGGATAAAGTCTCTACACTTGGCGCTTGCGGGGATCCAACTGGCTACCTCTCGATCTCAAATCCGATGCTTTACCACTGCACCACAGCGCTCCACGTGAAACATGGATTAAATTATTACAGACCGGCCCCCGCCCATCGGGGTTTGTAAAAATAGATGGGCGCATGATGCATCCACGCAGAGCTGATACCGACCACACACGAATACTGGTAAACTGCCTAGTGGATCTAAGCATGCCCAGGAAAGTGGTGCGAGTCGGACCGTCTATGCGTATAAACCCTATTGGTTTCATTGGGGGACAGGGCTTGAGATGTCATTTCATCTCAATGCCGGGTAAAGGTCCCACAAAATTGGAAGCAACGTCTCCAAATTGACCTATATAGTGTTGACGGGGACGTTAAACCTCAAATCAAACAAAAATAATACAGACACTTTTATTATTAGGGTAATATGCCCGATTTTGAAATTTTCTCGCTTCTGTACTGTCGAAAGCGTAAATCTAGATCGCACAGCACCAGCAAAAATGACAACTATAAAGAAAATTACGCTATTTTAAAAGAAACAATATTGGTTACCTAAGCTTCATAAAAGACCATACAAAGCAAATAAATTGAAATCCAGACGTTTTCGTGCTTCAAGTCTGTCTACTTATGATTTTTCCAGCCTTAAAACTTTCTCAAAATCCTATAAAAGAAAATGTTAATAGTTTAATTGAATGGACATTTCAACGGGAAGATTCCCCCTATCTTGCATGTAATGTAAGAACTGTTTTTTTTTCACTGCTGAAGAGCATAAACATTATACTTTTTGTCAGGCCAGAAAGTCTGCGTAACTCTCACCTTTCTACTTGACAATATTTACATAAGATTTGGTACTAAGCTATTTAGACAAATAGTGGGTATTCCTATAGGTGCAATGTACGAACTGCGCACCTCTTGTGGCTGACCAGTTTTTGGTTTGATATGAAAGAGACTGCATGATGTTCCTTTTCGTTGAAAACCAATCTGAAACAAGTTGGCTGCTTTCAAAAAGCATCCAATAGGTTTGGCATTGTCAGTCTACATTCTGATTTTAGCCAGCTGATATCATTATCCCACTTAATGCATTTTTTTGAATAATACTAATAAACTTTAATACAAAACGTGCATATAAAATGTCGAAATCTGCGACCTTGGAATCAGGAAGGGTAGGTAGTGATGAGTATTCTGTGGTAAATTGTTTAACGCCATGGCAAGTATAAACTAAATGTAACATACATATGGTTTACACATGTATACCACAAAACTTAATCAAGCGAAAATGTAAACCGAATTTTTCAAAGGGCAATGACTCTGATAATATTTGGTGGAAGTAATTCTCGAAACTTAAGGCACATCTTCACATATTAGCCTTACTACATACACATTTTAGGCTTGATCGGATGGAAACTGTATAGTAGGAGTTATACGGAAACGAAAAAAAAAGTTTACGAACTGACGGACGGACACCCACCCCATAACTTAATACGATCGTTTTTTTTTTTTTTTTTTTTGGTGTTGTTTTTCAAACGGGCATATAAAAATATTTTTTCTAAGTCATCAGGCCTTCTATAGGGCCTTGGTTATCTATTTCTTTTGTTGTTAACGTCCCTGTTAAGTAGAAGTAAAACAAAGATCAGGAATCGATACAATTAACTTACTCTACCCATCTAAAACACCAAAGGGAAAGAAACACAAACATTAAGCGACCAGACCATAATGGAAACCTAAACAAAGGAAGGCCATAAGGACAGTTACTTTCCCACAAAATGGTCATATGGCCATCCAAAACAAAAAGACACAAGCGACACACACAGTAAGTAACAAACAACACCATAAATAAACCACCACAGAAGACCGCCTTGGAACGGTCAGTGGAATGATTTCCACTGGGGGGCTTAAATCGATTTTACGTGGCCACAATCCTCGCCCTTACTTCCGTAGCGATTTAGACAAATAATTTGTTCAGTCCGCATGAAGTCCTCCTAACTCATCAGTGCAACATCTCCGTGAACACAAAAAATTCAAAGAACCACAGAGGTGAGACAACGATGAGGACTCGACAGCAAGAAACCACTGAAATGCCGGAGCGAAAGAAAACCAACAGTTAGACTCCGATGGGCCCAACCAGAGACAGAGCATCAGGCACCAACCAACATTACCTTGAATTAGATCTCTCTAATTCTCAATAAGCCTTTACGTTGGAGCCGTCATAGAATCTGAGGCCTGACCCACCGGCGTGCAATTAAAGAGGGAAGCAAAGTTGCCAACCGTGATTGGGTTAACTACCATGCATGCAGTCTGTCGTATAACATCCATGTTAACACTGTATGAGTCTTTTTTGAGACATTGCTTCCAATTTTGTGGGACTTTTACTCAGTACTGAGATAAAACGGGCAGATAAAACTCCTTCTCAAGCCCTGTCACCCAATGAAACTAAATGGTTGAAATGCATGAACGGTCCGACTCGTGCCACTTTTCCTGGGCAGGCTTAGACTTTCTCGGCGACTTAACACTACTCATGTGCGGCCGGTATCAGCTCTGCGTGGAAGCATCATGCAGCCCAATCTATTTCTTCAATCCCCGATGAACGGGGGCCGATCAAACCTTAGGGCACTTTATTGGACTGCATGAGCTGAAACCGACCGAACTTTGAAGTATTGCTGAACCGTCTAGGAAGATCTAAGCCTGCCCAGACAAAGTGCTGCGAATCAGACTGTATCTTAAACCTCGGCAATTTCTTTAAGCGGTACCTCCGCAAAAACCTGAAATTTGCAATCATTTTGTATATCTTTCTGGATCACAATTTAATTGTAAAAGAAACTGATTAGTAAAACGTCAAGTATTGAGTGAAAATAAAGAACACCACTCTCGGCTTATCAGATACAATGTTTCCTATCGAATGCGCCAAAAAGTCTTTCACAAAGTATGTAACTGGTGGCAGGTCACCTAGTAGTCATGAAGTTTTTTAACAGAAACTATTGATATCACTGCTGGGCTCAAGAACAATAAACAACGACCCATCAACGTTATGACTTTATTTCACTCCCTAAATATTTTATATATTTGGAAGATTTAGAACCTTCGACCTTGGCACTGACGTTACTTCTAGTAGCAAAGACATGAAAATGTTTTTACATACCCAGCGATCTTTTTTATGTTTGGTTTTACGATCCTTTCAAGATAATTTCTCTCTCATCAAGCCGATCGTTAATCGGAGGTGAGTGAAAACTGGAGTAACCGATGAAAAACCTCATGACCGTCCGTTGCAGAACTTCTCATTATGTGACCTGAGCCATGCTCAAACCTACGACGTTGACAGTCCTTATGATAAGGAGTCAGCCCTCTTATCCACTAGGCCACGGAGGCCCGTTACACCCAGCGATATTTAAAAATGAGGAAAAATAACGTTCTCTGTCTTTCCAACATTTACATATACGCATTATTAGAGCTATCAGCGTACCGAAAAAGGTTCAGAATATATAAATCTGTTCCTATCTGTGTGAAGTAAAATTTGCAAGTTTTGTTTATTTGTATATAAAGGCCCAGTCAACACTGTTTTGGGTCATGTTTGGGCCTGTCAGTGTACCTATCCACGCTTTTCCTGAGCAGGCTTATCCGTTAGCGGTTTACCAGTTCAGTGCACATTCTGTCGCCAAAAACTGACCCCTGTGCTTCCTGAATCAGCGGAAGGGAGAGAATGACCATTGAAAAGATTTCATAATCAATCTCCACGAAAGAATGTGCCGACCCCGGTAGGTATCGAACCCGAGTCTTCCTTATCGCCAGTCAGACTGCATCCGACTGAGCTACCGCAGCCAGCCACACTTTGTGAGTAGTAGTAGTAGTTATGTACTGTTGCTTTTCGTTTCCATGGCCCCATGGACTTACTCCATAATTGCATTGCAAGACGTAAAATTTGCGAAAATGACTGCTACTCCTGCAAAAGTAGTTTCTCTTTGTATATGTCTAAGCGGTATACTCTTAAAGGAAAGAATTTGCTCCTGGGGAGCAAATTCTTCCCTTTTAGAGTAGACCCCTTGAGGAGCAAATTCTTCCCCTTTTAGAGTAGACCCCTTTTTCAGTTGGATAGAGTCAACAGAGTAGCAACCTTAAGGCCCTTAAAGTTGTATTTCCATCACGAAATAATGTCTATAGAATTGTGATCCCCTTTAATATGTTCTATAAAAGGGTTATCCTTTTGGAAGCTAGGAATACACCACAGAACTGAAAAATATGGTGTGCACATGTTTTCTGGGCCAGACTAGCTAGTTTCGGCCAATTAGGCCTCATCAGTGACCCTTAGATATTTTCAAAATTCCACAATGGAATCAATGATTCCAAAGGAGAAGAAAGTATATTCTACACTATGATGTAGGGCAGGGAGACGTTTTACCGCCGCCACACATTCCCACACACCAGTTGTAGTGAAGTTAAATATGTTCTATAAAAGGGCTATCCTTTGGAAGCAAGGAATACACCACAGAACTGAAAGATATGGAGTGTACATGTTTTCTGGGCCAGACTAGCTAGTTTCGGCCAATTAGGCCTCATCAGTTACCCTCAGATATTTTCAAAATTCCACAATGGAATCAATGATCCCAAAGGTTAGAAAATATAATCTACACATTTATATAGTAAAGCTCGGGTTTGCAGGGGTATACAGTAATTTCCGTATTCATGCTCTGAGACACTAGATTGTGGGTACTCGATAGAATCGTCTCGTCGAGGCGTTTCTGTCGACTCCCCGCAATCTATGTTTTGAGCAAAAAGGCAAATATACCAATTTTGTCTTTTTAAAAATTTCTTTTTCTTTGGCCAAAAAAAGACAATGTATTTGAATAGGTGTGTTTCGATATACGGTAAAAATGGTAGACTAACTGCCACACCTGCCAGGTGTATCCATTTCCCTTAAGATATTTATTGTTGGAGTTGAAACGCTTGCTTTTCGGTCTGTTTCGCTATTCAGACAGGCTGTTTCCTGTAATTGCAGTAAAGTATTGCATCATCGGTAAAGCTGATTGGTTGATCGCATCACGTGCCCCTCCATGGAACAGTTACAATCTGATCATTAGACCCGGTTTGCCCGCCTCATGGCGACCAAACCAATAATTGAAGCCTTTAGTTCGACTGCTAGATATTTGGATGATTTATTAACTACTAACAATAAATATTTCGATGGTTTGATCCGTCAAATGTCCCTCCCACCCCTTCCACCCCCAGAACTTCAGTTAAATAAAGCAAATTCTTCTGATACCGAGGACCCGTTTTTGGATTTACATCTACCTATTGTAGATGGCTTTGTGTTCTGTAGAATTTAAGATAAACGCGATGATTTTGATTTTGAGATTGTATATGTTCCTGTCTTGGATGCACGTTCGGCATCCTGTGGCATTTATATTTCGCCATTAATTCTATTTGCCGGAGTGCCTAGTCATGTATTACTAACTGACGTCAACACTCGTAATAAATTGTTAACTGTTAAACTTCTTAATCAGGGTTATCGGTGTCGTAAACTGCGCAAAGTCTTTTCAAACTTTTATAGACGTCATTACCGGCCCCGATAGCTCAGTTGGTAGAGTGTCCGCTCCGGGGAACGGGAGGTCTCGGGTTCGATCCCGGGCCGCGACATACCAAAGTCGTTAAAAATGGTACTAGCTGCTCCTCGTTTGGCACTCAGATTTACGGGATAGAGCTAGGACTGGTCGATCCAGTGTCAGGATAATGTGACTGGGTGTGGTATCATGTAATGTGTCTGGGACATGATACTTCAGTGAGGCAGCACTATAAACGTGAGCATTGAGCTCCCTGTCGCAACCAGACACCGTCGTGATATGACTGAAAAATTGTTGAAAGCGACGTTAAACCCGAATTCTCACACACACACATTATAGACGTCATTCCGATTAATTTTAAATTTAAATGTTGGACTTCAATGTCTTCTTCAACAAGGTCTATCGGAACCCGAATTTTATACTGACTTAGTATTTATATATTCAGAAAAACATTATACTTGCAATAACTTCAGCACCCAATTTCGTAAAACCATTCTTCGATATAAAAAGATTGGGAACAACATAAATGCTATTCTACAGACTGCATGCATGGTAGTTAACCCAATCACGGTTGACAACTTTGGTTGTTTGATTTTTGTGTTCTCGGAGATGTTGCACTGACGAGTTAGGAGGCCCTCATGCGGACGGAACAAATTATGTTTCTAAATTGCGACGGAAGTAAGGGCGAGGATTGCGACCGCGTAAAAGCCTTCCAGTGGATTCGTTTCACTGACCGTTCCAAAGTGGTTCTTCTTTCCCGGTTTTGTTTATTATGGTTTGTCTTTGATTGTCACAGTGTCTGTTTGTTTAATCGAGTTTAACATCACAGTCAACACTGTATATGTCATTTTGGAGACTTTGCTTCGATTTTTGTGTGACTCGGAGAGCCAATTGGCCATTTTGTGGGAAAGTGAATGTCCTTTTGGCTTTCCGTTTTCGATTTTTCAATTAGAGTCTAGTTATTTCTAATTTGTGTTTCTTTCCCTTTGGTGTCTGTAATGGGAGCTGTGGGTTAATTGTATTGATTCCCGATCATTGCCTTCACTTCTATTCCCAACTCACCAGTGTAACATATCCGAGAACACAAAAAGCAAGCAACCACATAGATGAAGCAACAGTGAGGACTCGACAGCAAGAAACAACTGAAACAGCGGAGCAAAAGAAACCATCAGCCAGACACCGATGGACCCGACCAGAGGCAAAGCACAAGACACCAACCAACATCACATAAGTAAGCTTTAACGCTGAAAACGTCATAGAATCCGAGGCCGGACCACCGGGGCGCAACCAAAGATCGAAGAATAATTTTACGATATTTGGTACTGAAAAGTAGAAGTAAAACAAAGATCAGGAATTGATACAATTAACTTACTCCACCCATAAAAGACACCAAAGGGAAAGAAATACAAACATTAAGCGACCAGACCATAATGGAAACCTAAACAAAGGAAGGCCATAAGGACAGTTACTTTTCCACAAAATGGCCATATGGCCATCCAAAATCAAAAGACACAAGTGATACACACAGTAAGTAACAAACAACAACATAAATAAATCGCCACAGAAGAGCCGCCTTGGAACGGTCAGTGGAAGATTTCCACTGGGGGGCTAAAATCGATTTTACGTGGTTTTGTGATATTTGAAGTCATTTCAAGTATATATTTTTTTTCTGAATTTATATACTATGTCATCATATAATTTGGGCTCCGATAAACGTTGTTGTAGGCGAGATTTAAGTCCAACACTGAATTTTGAAATTAAATCGGAATGACGTCTAGAAAGTGTATAGATTTTATTGTCAGCATCGATAGCTCAGTAGTCAGCCTCGATACCTCAGTGGTTAGTGCATTCGACTGATGATCGAGAGGTTGTGAGTTCAAATCCGTCCATCGAAGGCGAGGTGTGTCCTTGAGCAAGACACGTTATGACAATGCCGCACTCGACCCAGGTGTAAATGGGTAGCAGTGGTGTAAAGGTCGCTGCCTCTTTCTCGCGTACGTGACAATACCCGGAATGAGTGCTTGAGAGCGATTCAATAAGCTTAGGGCTTTCATCGTAATCGAACTAAAATAAATAAGTATAAACTAAAATTTAGGGAATGTTTTGCGTAGTATGCACATACTATGCGTTATAACCAAATGTATACTTTTTCAGGTTGAACGATTTAGTATCAATGGCTTTACACAACCATTGAGCTCATCATTTCTGTTGGCGGTAGTGGCTTAACAGAGTCATGCAACAAACATTATGTTTTCGGAGTAAAACGAATGAATTTCATAGAACATTCAATATATTCCTTTAAGAATGGTACAACAAAGTCATAAAGCTAACATTTGGTTATTGAACTTCGTAGAAAATTCAATACCTTGTTTTAAGATGTCATCTTTTGCTAATTCGCAATCTTCATTAAAGTCCAGCTCTGACACACTGTCGGAGTATGAGCATGGACGGTTTGTAGAGTTCAAGTTTTCTGCGGAAGGGCTTCATATGTGTAACCTAAAAATTTGACAAAAATAGATGTGTTACATATCTTATTGGCAAATCAAAGCAATCCTGATATTCTAGGCTTATGCGAAACTTTCCTAAACTGTCATCATACAGACAGTTTGATATCAATTGATGGCTTTAATTTTATACGAAAAGATCGTTCAGAAACCCAAGATAAAACAGGTGGTGGGCTGATATTGTATTTTAAACAACCGTTAAATATCAAACACCGTAAAGACCTCGAAACTGGTAGTACTGAACCTATGTGGTTCGAAGTTGCGTAACCTAACTCTAGACCATTTCTTGTTTGCCCGGTATACTGGCCCTCAATGCATATCCTAACTGGGTCGATTTATTTGAAGAAGAACACTGTTTTGCTCAAGGTACTGGAATGGAATTTATTTTATCATATGACGTCGCGCCTGAGAGTGTAATTACGCCGTGTAATATTTTCCATAATCCACTAGTGGATTAAATATGTAAATTAGCTGGATACGTCCCATGACGTTACATGTACGACGTTCGTAACGACGTCGCGTTTACTAACGGCGGAATATTGACATTTTTGAAAACAATCGAGAATAAAATGCGTTTTAAATGTCATATGGTAAATAGAATCGTGCATTCGTGCTAATGTATTATTGAATTTATTAAACTCGTTGAAGAAAAGGGATAAAATGCTCGGCAAAGCCTCGCATTTTATCTTTTTCCCTCAACTCGTTTAATAAATTCAATAATGCATGAACACGCATGTAAGATCCTCTATTTAATTGGTAATTTTAACATCGACCATATGTCAAGTACAAATAACAAGTGGAATAATCTCACACAACTCTTTGACCTTTCGCACCTGGTATATGAGCCAACTCGTATTATTATTTCAACAACTTCTAAAATCGATCATGCTTATTCTTCTAAGTCTGATAACGTAATTGAATATTTTGTACCCCATTATGCCTGAGGCGACCATTTTCCAGTTTGCTTTACAAGAAAGGTTAACTCAAAAATGCTCATCACATGATTTCTTATCGCTGTTTTAAATCATTTGATGAATATTCTTTCTTGTCCGATCTCACAGATGATTCTGCACACTTTGACATTAATAGGCATACAAATGTGAACGAATATTTTACTGCATGGTATTCAATAATAATAAAGCATTTGGATAGCCATGCCACTGCCAAAACACTGAGAGTAAAATCTAATCGTTTACCTGACTGGTATACATCAGAAATAGCAGAAGCTCGGCCATTACGAGATGAAAATAAACAATTTAAACAATGGCATGAATATAAACAGTATCAAAATAAAACTAGAAGCTTAATTCGTTCTGCTAAACGTAACCATTTTACTCAGTCGGTTGAAAATCTAAAAGACACTAGAATATTATGGAAACACCTAAAAACTATTAATAGAGGTTCAGCACAGACAAGTGAAACGTTACTTGAAAACCTGTGGTTTTCAGATTTCCAATCCATAGCAACTAAGCTCAATGAGTACGTCTCGTCTTTTGCTGAGATTCTAAAAAATAAAAAAATAAAACGCCTGATCTTGATCTTACTCAACTGATTAACCTCGTCAACAATAATGTCTCTGCAAATATACGTTTCAGCATCCCCTATATATATGTTGATCAGGTTTTATCGTATATTCATGCCCTAAATGCCAAAAAGGCAACGAGAGTAGACGGCCTAGGTCCTATAATTTTGAAAATGGCAGCAGACTGTCTGTCACCGACAATAACGGCCCTTACAAATAAGAGTATTTGCACTGGTCAGTTTCCGAGTCAGCTGAAAAAGCCAAAATATATCCCATCTTTAAAAGCGGTGTCAAATCGGACTCTACAAATTACAGACCCATCTCTATCTTAGCAACAGTTTCTAAAATCTTTGAAAAGAATGTTAACAAATACCTAATGAACTATCTTAATAAATTTCAGCTAATTCACGAGAGTCAGTCTGGCTTCACACAGAAACACAGTTGTCAAACTGCTTTTGTAAAACTCATTGATCAGTGGATGAAATGCACTGATAAAGGCGAATTGGTAGGCACACTCTTTATCGATTTTCGTAAAGCATTTGGTGTCGTTGATTACACGATTTTAATCAAAAAGCTTTCAGCAGATAAGTTCAACCGCATAAGTCTTAATTGGTTTATTTTGCCTAGTTCCTATAGTCACACATGTTGTTTTATCACAATTGATGTGCATTTTGTTTTGGGTACACCATACGTGTGTCGAATGGCCAGCTAGCTAGTCTGGCCCAGAAAACATATACACTCCATATTGTTCAGTTCTGTGGTGTATTCATTGCTTCCAAAGGATAACCCTTTTATAGAACATATTTAACTTCACTACAGCTGGTGTGTGGGAATGTGTGGCGGCGGAAAAACGTCTCCCTGCCCTACATCCTAGTGTAGATTATATTTTCTTGTCCTTTGGGATCATTGATTCCATTGTTGAATTTTGAAAAAATCTGAGTGTCACTGATGAGGCCTAATTGGCCGAAACTAGCTAGTCTGTCCCAGAAAACATATACACTCCATAGTTTTCAGTTCTGTGGTGTATTCATTGCTTCCAAAGGATAACCCTTTTATAGAACATATTTAACTTCACTACAGCTGGTGTGTGGGCATGTGTGGGGCGGTAAAACGTCTCCCTGCCCTACTCGTAGGCCTCATCAGTGACCCCTCAGAAGTCTGGATTGCCACAATGTTCTATCCTGGGACCGACACTGTTTTTGTTATTCATAAATGATTTGCCGCTGTCCATGAAACATTGCTTTACAGATGTTTTTCGCCGATGATACTACGTTTCATGCCTCAGGTAAATGCATACAAACCATCCAATCAAATATACAAAAATATAGATTCAACACACGTATGGTGTACCCAAAACAAAATGCACATCAATTGTGATAAAACAACATGTATGACTATAGGAACTAGGCAAACATTACGCGATGTGTAACCACTTACTTTGACAATTGATGGTCATAACACTAAAAGTTCTTCAAAGCAAAAAATGCTTTATGGGTGGAGTAAGTTAATTGTATCAATTCCTGAACTTTGTTTTACTTCTACTTGGTGTACATATATATGAAGCTTTTACATGGTCTGTCCATATTGACAGTCTATGCTCAGCTATTTCGTCAAAATTTTTCTCTCTTATGTATGTCAGTTATCAACATATGTGTCTACTGATGTTCAAAAGAAATATTATCAAGGCTACATCTTATCCCCTTATCGATTATGGTTCCGTCATAAGGGGTTCCACTTCTTCAACAAACCTTGAAAGAATATTGAAACTAAAGAAGCGAGCTGCCCGTATCATCTTACATGCTGGTTTTAATACGCCGTCGGCCACCATGTTGTAAGACCTGGGCTGGCTTCCAATAACCCAGATTAAGCTATAATAAGGCAGTAATGACTTATAAAGCGCTGAATGACTTAACACCAGCGTATATTACCGAAATGCCCAAACCTATGTCTGAAAAACACTACCGTTCACCCAGAACAACAGACAACTGCACATTATCGAACGTCATTATTTGATCGATCCTTCTCACGTTCAGCACCTAAAATGTGGAATGCATTACCCATCACGGCGAGAAACGCTCGGACTTTGCAATGTTTCAATAATAAAATTAAAACTGTGATATAAACTAATGTCAGTAATATAATTACGCTCGTCTGTGATGTGAAACCTTATACTGCTATATACTAGTTTTAATTTCGATCTTATCATGATCCTTTTATCTAACTATTTAAATTCCTTGAATGGGAAACAGATTGTTATGTCATTTGAAGTTTAAGATGACTGCAATATTATTATAAGGAAATACTTTGGGTGAGGCAAAACAGTTACTTTTTCTTTCTTCAAAACCACCGTAACAATTGCGGAGGTATGAGCGGTTGCATTGTCATGTAGAAGACGGACATGTTTAAAACCACTGGCAGGGCGTCGTTTCTGATAATACTTTTTTTTCAGTTTCTTCAGTACTACGTCATTGTGGTACTTTCCGGTGATTCGTCTGCCCTTTTTTCACCGGCACTTTTATTGCGACTCCTTCACCAGAGAAGAAGATTGCATACAAATAGAAATGGAGGCAATGATCAGAAATCGATACAATTAACCCACAGCTCCCATCAGAAACCCCAAAGGGAAAGAAACACAAACATGAAACAACGGACACCAATGGAAACATCAACAGCGGAAAGCCAAAAGGACAGTTACTTTCCCACAAAATGGCCAATAGACTATCCAAAATAAAATAATATAAGCGACACAAACACCCAAAGACAACCAGGAATCGATACAATTAACCCACACCTCCCATCAGAGATACCAAAGGGAAAGAAACACAAACATGAAACAATAGATCCTAATGAAAACATCAATAGCGGAAAGGCAAAAGGACACAAAATGGCCAATAGGCTATCCAAAAAACCTTCTTTGTACTCAAAGAACGTTTGGCAAATTAGTGAACATTTGCTGTGTTTAGTGGCCCAGATCTTATAGCTCACCTTTCTCATGGGCTCAAAATAATGGACATAGGTTTCATCATCTGTGACGACATTGGCAAAGTGCTTTTTGTCATATTTTGGAAATATTTGACGCAGCGTTTTGGCCACTTTAACCCGTTGCTTCTTTTGCTCGTCAGTCAACAGATGTGGCACCCATCTAGCAGAAATATTTCTGACTTTCAAATGCTTCTTCAAATAAGGTGAACCGTTGATAGTGATATACTACCTTTCGTGCAATATCACAAACTGTAAATCTGGCTTCTCATTCAATGATTTCCTCTATTTTGGAAACGATTTCTTTACGGGATGCAGATTTTGGCCTACCTGATTTCGGTGCATTTTTGATGGACTCTACACCAGACTCAAATTTCTTTTTCCGACGCCGAACTGTGTCAGAAGACATAAAAGAAGGTCCAAAAAAGTCGAAATTTCAGTTATCAGCTTCTTCAAAGAACAACCAAGTTTTGAGCAAGCTTTGGTGTAAGCCCCTATTTCACCTTTTTAGTCGACGCTTCTACCAACCATTTTTTACTGCAGTGGTCAATGACTGCGTATATTAAAATGGCAATTTCAGTCTAACATGTACATTAATACACCATTGTGTCGATATTGAATAGCCCTATACAAGTATGTATTGGTTTTGATCGTGCCCACGTGGATATTGAGCTAGAGGACAATAAGCAATTCTTTTCGAACATCCCTCGTATACAGTTAAAGTCAGTATTGATATTTTTAAACACACAAACTTTTACTACGTTTGTACTTCTTTCTCAAAGATAACCAATTCATAAACATTTTCCGAGAAAACATCAAATCCGTTTAGGTTAATGACTGATCTCTCTACACCATATGTTAGCAGCAGGTACGTGAGAATACTGAAAACGCTATATATAAAGCACTTAAATGCTTTTGTTTACATTTACAGTACAATTCCGCTATTAATCTGCATTAAAAAGCTTATTGAGAAGGTTTCAGTTATTCCTTCTTTGCGTTTCCTACACCTAGTGTCTCGTAATAAGAGGCCATCTTTGGGACTGTTCAAAAGTAGTCTTTCAATAAATGTAGAGATGAAATCGCTGCTGCCTAGATTGACTTTGGTAATCGATGGTGTAAACGAGAGTATGTTGAGCATAAAGCTCTGAAAGACTGGAAACTTAGCATTCTGAAATTAGTGAACAAACGCATTTCTTTTTATTCGCAAAATACGAACGTTTTACCTCCTAAACCTAAGACGTTTTTACGTCACCTTAAACTAGGTATTCAAGAATTTCATAGGAAGTTTGTTTTGGCTCCAGCTGATAAGCCCGCTAAAAATGTGGTCGTTTTTTTACGGCTTCCCTATGCACCCCTGAAGTCCGACTTGCTTGCGATATCATTACACTGAATATTTGTGTGCAGTTTATTAAAATCCATCAATAAATGATGGCACTAAAGATTTTTTTTCTAAAATAGCTACTGTGATCTTAACCTTGAGCCTAGCAACCTAAAAGTCAGTCTTGCTCGAGATGTTATACACAACATTTGTGTAATACATCAATAAATGTGTGCCTAGAGTGATGACACATTTTGTCTAAAATAGCCACAAGGACCTTGACCATGAGTCTAGGACCCTGTAAGTCGAACTGGCTCGATAAGTTGTCATACTAGACATTTGTATTTACATTGTGGCTACATTAAAATTTATCAATATATGAAGGCACTAGAGTCATATCGAATTTGTTTTCTGCAAACAGCTTCAGTGACCATGACTTTGAACTAACAACGCTGAAAGTCGATCTTGCTCGAGATATAATCATACACAAAATTTGTGTAATTCATCAAAACATGTATGCGTTAGAGCTGACAAAGTTGTTTCTAAAAATAGACACAGTAACCTTGACATTGAACCATAGATCCTAAAAGTCTATCAATATATGTAGGCGCTAGGGGGACAACGAAGTTTTTTAAAGCTACAGTGACCTTGACTTTGCGCCTAGGACCCCCTGAAAGTCGAACTTACTTAAGATATAATCTTGCCAAAATCTGCGTAAATTATATTAAAATCCATCTATAAATGTCGGTGCTTGAGCCAAAACAACATACGTATGTACGTATGAATGCACATATGTACGCACGTACAAACATGCACATACCCAGATATATTATTACGCACAGACAAATGTTATCACCTCAACACTTCGTTCTGCGAGGGGTCATAAGTTTGATTATGATTGGACCAAAGCTGTGGCCTCTTAGAGTGTCCACAAGGTTTTTCTATGATTTGACCTGCTGACCTACTTTTTAAGCTTTTGAATCATATTCAAACTTGACCCATATATTGTCCAGATGATCATTCTGAGCTAGTTGATGATGATTGGGCCAACACTGTGGCTTCAAGTGTGTTTTGAAGGTTTTTTTCTGTCATTTGACTTACTGATCACTTTTTGACCTGACATGACCCATATTCAAACTTATCTAAGACATGGTCGAGGTGATTATTCCGAGCAAGTTTGATGATAATTGGACCACAACGGTGGCCTCTAGAATGTTCACATTTTTTATATTTTGACGTTCTGCCTACTTTCTAATCCGACATATTCGAACTTGACCGAAATAGTGTCGTGTTTGTCATTCGGAGCAAGTTCGATGATAATTGGAACAAGTTCGATGATGACTGTGGCTCTTAGAGTGTTCAAAATCTCTTTCTATCATCTGACCTACTGGCCTACTATTTAACCCGACATGACCCATATTCAAACTTGACCCAGATATTGTCAAGATGATCATACTGAGCAAGTTCGATGATGATCGCACCAAGACTGTGGCCTCTAGAGTGTTCACAAGGTTTTTTTTCCTATTATTTGACCGACTGACCTACTTTTGAACCCGACATTACCCATTTTAGTACTTGATTGAGATTTTGTCAAGATGACCATTATGTGCGAGTTTGATGATGACTGGACCAAAACCGTGTGCTCTAGACTGTTCACAATGTTTTTCTATGATTTGACCTACTAACCTACTTTTTAAATCGAACTGACGCACATTCGAATTTGGCCCAGATTTTGTCAAGATAAACATTCTGAACAAGTCTAATGATGATCGGACCAAAACTGTAGCCTCTAGTGTTCATAAGGTTTTTCTGTGAATCGACCTCCTGACCTACTTTTAGTCCCAGATATTTTCAAGATGATCATTTTCAGCAAGTTTGATGATGATCGCCCAAAACTGTAACCTCTAAAGTGTTCACAAGGTCAACAACAATTCGATCTACTGACCTACTTTTTAACCCATATTCGAACATTAACCAGATATTGTCAAGATAATCAATCTGAGCAAGTTTCGCGAAGACTGAACCAAAACTGTGGATGGCCTCTAGAGTGTTCATAAGGTGTTTCTAAGATTTAGCCTACTGACCTACATTTGGGCCCCGTCAAGCGATTTTGGTACTTATCGCCTATGCGAGCAGCGAAGGTTCAGGCGAGCCTGCGCATCCGCGCAGTCTCGCCAGAACCTTCGCTGCTCGCTCATACAAGCAGTGAATCAAGAAGAACCTTCAGACAGAAAGCCATATCCCTGGCCCCTCTGAATGGCTGGGCATGCGCAGTTAAAATTCCTTATGACGGAATGCTCGAAGACACAAATTCGCTTGGCGGGGCTCATTTTAAACCGACATGATACATATTCGAACTTGGTCGAGATACTGTCGTGATTTTCATTCTGACCAAGTTTGATGGTGATTGAAACAAAACTGTGGCCTCTAGAGTGTTCACAATGAAAGTTTCCATCGCGTGCACAAGTCCGTGAAATGAACACCCCCTTAAATAAAAATCAAAAATGAGTTCCTTTAAGAGCAATGAAAACATTCATAAGAAAGAAGAAGGGTCATACTACGTAGTTTCGGCTAATAAAGCCTCATCAGTGACCCTGAAATGATCCGGCAAAGAAAGCCAGAGGAAATATACTGCAATTTTGCGAATTTCGAATAGGCAGTCGATTCAAAGACTGATATAAATCAAAATGGGGTCAAAATAATTAAAAATCTGTCTAGAATACGAGTCTAAACCAATAATGCATTTCCGATTTCTCAGAATATTCATGCTGATCTCAAAGGACCAAAAGTAAAATATAAACCCCACTTTATATAGAGAAAACTGGGGTTTACGGGGGTATTCATTATTTTTTCTTATTTCTGCTCCAAGACATAGGTTGCGGGTACTCGTTAGAACCGCCTCAATGAGGCGGTTCTAACGAGCATCTGCAACCTATGTTTGAAGTAAAAATCACAAAAATATCACAATTTTCACCAGAAAAGTAGCCATTTTGAAGATGTGAAAAAATGCACTTTGTCGCACGGGTGTTATCGAAATGGCACGGACGACGCCCGACGAATGACGACGCCGGACATCCCAAAGTCACAAAAGCTCACCATAACCTTCGGTCAGCTGAGCTAAAAGTTAAGGGTTACATATTTGTCTCTTACACACTTTTGCCTGATACTTCTGTTTATGCCGTATCTCGCTGTTTATACACCTAATCTCTTGCCCTGCTCTTAATGACAAACCCAACTTTTGCAATGAAGATTCAGATCAGATGAAGCCATGTGCTCAGGATCTACACTGTTTATCATATTTGCTTTGAACACAAACTATTGCATGTAGTCTGACAGATTGATAAACAGAAATGGGCGTGGTTAATTAGTTTATTCAGCAAGACAAGGGTTAAAGCCTTCATTTGAACTGTAACATATTTACAGCAAGGATAAAAACATATCCTCCTGATCAGAATTTGCGGTGTGGCGGCTGATCTGAATCTTTGCTGTATTTTGTAGAAAATGCTGAATCCTTGCTCAAGTAAAAAGGTGTTTGTATTTAAGGGAAGATTACGGAACCCGGGAAGGGACATACATTTTTAATATGTTGTGCGAACAAGATATTAAGTTGTGCGAACAAGGCATTATATTGTGCATACAAGTTAATATGTTTTGCGCACAAGATATAATATTGTGCGGACACCATAATATATCTTGTGCGGACAACATAATACCTTGTGCTAGCCCCCGCCCATTGGGACTTGAAGAAATAGATGGGCTGCATGATGCTTCCACGCAGAGCTGAAACCGACCGCACACGAATACTGGTAAACCGCTTAGAGGATCTAAGCCTGCCCAGGCAATGCGGTGCGAGTCCATGCTTATAAATCCTATTGGTAACATTGGGCGGCATGGCTTGAGATGTCATTTCCTCTCAATATCAGGTAAAAGTCCCAGAAAATTTGAAGCAACGTCTCAAAAATGACCTTTACAGTGTTGACGAGGATGCTAAACTTCAAATCAAATCAAACAAACAAACAATCAATAATACCTTGTGCGCAAAAAGATGATACTTTTTTTCTCAGAACTTAATATCTTGTGCGCGCAAGATATCATCTTGCTCGCACAGCATATTATCTTGTTGGCACAACATAGATCTTGTGCGGACAACACATTACGATAACTCACCCGTGCGACATAGTGCATTTTTTCACATCTCCAAAATGGCTACTTTTCTGATGAAAACATTTGACATTTTTGTTATAAATGTTCAAAACATAGGTTGAGGGTGCTCGTTAGAACCGCCTCAATGAGGCGGTTCTAACGAGTACCCACAACCTATGTCTTAGAACAGAAATAAGAAAAATAATGTTTACCCCCGTAAACCCCAGTTTTCTCTTTATAAGGTGGGGTTTAGGGGGTCTTCATTTCACGGACTTGTTCACGTGATGTAATATCTTATGCGTCTGATTAAACTGTGCAAACAAGATGATATGTTGTGCGGACAAGATATTAAGTTGTGCTAGCCGAAGAAAGCACACAGCGAGCTCTCTGAGAGATGTTTGGTCCCGCCTGTAAATTGCTTTAGTATGCTGTGTCTCTGCTAATATTTAGACTGTTTGAGGGGTAGAAGTAGAATTGTAATTTCATTATGATAACTCACCCGTGCGGCATAGTGCATTTTTCACATCTCCAAAATGGCACATTTTCTGATGCAAATCCGTTATAATTTTCTTACAAATGCTCCACAAATAGATTGTGGATGCTCGTTAGAACCGCCTCATTGAGGCGATTCTTACGAGTACCCACAACCTATGTCTTGGAGTAGAAATTAGAAAAATAATGTTTATCCCCACAAACCCCAGCTTTCTCTATATGAAGTGGGGTTTAGGGGTGTCTTCATTTCACGGACTTGTTCACTGGGGATAGTTTCCATCCTTGACTTCCCAGAGAGAGTACACAGCGAAGACTCTTATTAGACTGTTGAGAAATGTTTGTTTGTTTGTTTGTACTGAGATTTAACATTACCATCAACACTATTAATGTAATTGTGGAGATGTTGCTTCCAATTTTGTTGGAGTTTTACCCCACATTGAGATGATATCTCAAGCTCTGTCACCAAAGAAGTCATACGGGTTTATATGTTTTGGACGGCCCGACTCGCACCACTTTGCCTGGGCAGGTCTTTCTAATATGCTTACCAGTACTCTTGTCCGGTAAAGTTCAGCTCTGCGTGGAAGCACCACGTAGCCCAATCTATTTCTCAAAGCCTAGGAGGGAAATTATTGGGTTACTATGCAGATAAGTTGCATGAAATGCTGTGGCACTGCAACATACAGAGTTGTTTCTTTTAAACATATTTATAAAGGATCAAATTCAGCTAAGGCTATTTACACGAGACTCAGATCTTTGCACAGTCAGATCATTGGGCGCGCATGCGCGCGAGTTCTTCTTCCTGTTTTCCGGGAAACAAATTTTGTATTTTTTTTTTTTTTTTTTTTGTTTAAGGAATACCCTGGGTGAGTCCTTTAATTTTGTCTTCTTAACTTTGTTTAAATATTTAGTAACTTGTCTATTTTGCAGCTTTATTTAGGCTTTTGCTACTTTTCATATTTAATTTGACTTTGGTATTTTTTTACTTTTGCACCGAAACGTAACTAGTTCCGGTTTCGCGGCGGATTGACATTAAGGAGGGTCGCGCATAATTGACTCTGCCGTAATCAGGTTCGAATTTTTACCTCAAAATGATTTTTGTTTCTATTTAGTTTTCAAAGTGTTTTCTGAGGTTTTTGTAACATTTAATAACCATTGCAATGTGCATTTTGTTATAAATTATTTTGCGACTTCATAGACTACTTTCCGGTCTAGTCCGCATGGCTGGAAGCACAGGAAAATAGAGGGATAAACAGACTAACCCTGTATTTTTCCAGCTACTGGTTTGTTTCCTCCGATTGCAGCCCATCAGCTGTCCATGGCAAATCTGAACTCTCCTTAACGCACGATGTTTACTTTATTTTTCCATTGGTGTCAAAAATATAGCCTCGAAGAGTCTATCAGTTCACATATTCCACGGCCATACGTTGTCAACACAAACAAAACAATGAATCAATAGTGACGTTTACTTTAGTTTGCGTGACGTCATATATATACAAGTTGTTCCTGGTTCAGTGCTGTTAAAGAGTTTTCCAACATATTAAACCTTCCCCTATCAGATATGTCAAGAATGAGTAAAGCCCGATTTCACTCTGTTCTCTCCAGTGCTTTAAAAAAAGAATATGTAAATATCTGGCATAATTCAAGGCTCTCATATTCTTCGGGTAAGTTAGATACATATGTCAAAGTAAAATCTAACTTTGGGTTGGAAAGTTATTTAATGAATTTAAGTTATCAACTCAGGAGAAATTTAACACGCCTCCGCATATCTGCACATAGATTAAACATTGAAACAGGCAGGTACCTGAAAATAGACAGAGCTAGTAGACTGTGTTCTAGCTGTTCTATGGGTGTACTTGGTGATGAGATACATTTTCTTCTTGAATGTTCTGCCTATGGAAGGTCCAGAGTCTCTTTATTAGATTCAGTTACTACCTTTTGCCCAAATTTTACTTCCATGACTAACTCAGATAAGTACTTTTGGCTTCTTAATTGTGAAAACAATGATGTATTAAAGAAGCTAGCAATTTTTGTACACGATAACTTAGACCCATAAATATAAAGGAGAAGCGTTTATAGTGCACAATATGCTCTGGCGTTGTATTAAACTTCTCAACCGGGAGTTTATACTTCCATAAGAATCCTAAAAGTTCGGATACCTTGAGTGTTTGCTGTGATTGTTCTGGGGTTGTGGCAGACTTGGTTCATGACACAGCAGGGGGTACAGACTGAATGACAAGCAGTCAAGCAGTGTAGACCCTGATCAGGCGGCTCCTTGAGCAGTCTGATCTGGGTCTGCACTGTTTGGTTAGGACTATCTGTCATAATGCTTGGGATCATTACTGTAAAACATATTCAAGAAATTAAACGGGCAATTTTTGTACAAGCTTATTTCATGACAGAGCAGCGGGTCCAGTTGAGCGGACGGGATTACGATTGGTGTAGACCCTGATCAGACTGCTTCTTCTGGAGCAGTCTGATTTGGGTCTGCACTGTTTGGTTAGGACTGGCTGTTACTATACTTGTGATCATTACGATAAAAAGAAACTTGCAATTTTTATACATGATAACTTACACCCATAAATGAAGAGGAGAAGATTTTATAGTGCACAGTATGCTTCGGCGTCTTGTTGAAAGTCTCGTCTGAGAGCTTATACTTCCATAAGGATCCTTAAAATTCGGGCATCTTAAGGGCTTGCTGTAATTATTCTGGGGTTGTGACGGACTTGGTTCATGAAACAGTGGGGTGCAGACGGAATGGCAAGCAGTGTAGACCCTGATCAGGATGATCCTTCTGGGGAAGTCTGATCTGAGTCTGCACTGTTTGATTAGGACTATCTGTCATGATGCTTGGGATCATTGTGGTAAACCATATTAAAGAAATTCATCACGTAAACAAGTCCGTGATATGAAGACCCCACCCCCCAAACCCCACTTTATATAGAGAAAACTGGGGTTTACGGGGGTATTCATTATTTTTCTTATTTCTGCTCCGGGACATGGATTGTGGGTGCTCGTTGGGGCCGCCTCTATGAGACGGTTCTAACGGGCACCCACATCCTGTGTTTTGGGCATTTGTGGGAGAAATATGAAGGTTTTTCATCAGAAAAGTAGCCATTTTGGAGATGTGAAAAATGCACTATGTCGCACGGGCGAGTTATCGTAATGTAAACAAGCAATTTTTGTATAAGCACAAGCTTGTTTTATGATACAGCAGCGGGTCCTTGGGTGCAGACGAAATTGCAAACAGTGTAGGCCCTGACCAGACTGCTCCTGATCTGGGTCTGCACTGTTTGGGTAGGACTGTCTGTCCCAATACTTAGGATAATGATGATATCACCCAGATATCATTTACACTGGGTTTCCCAGTTTTTTTTTTCGTTTTTTTTTTTTTTTTTTTTTTTTGTTTCATATGCCTCTGTCGTTTGGAATTCTTTCCTTGATTGTCTACTTGGTTTATCCATCATTATTATAATATGCCTCTTTATGTGCTCCTACGTGGGCCGAAAATTTGCAATAAAATTCTTGTATCTTGTATCTTGTATGGAAAGAAAACACTGCCATATTTGATACCTAAGTCATCTCAGTGAACAAATAGCCTGTGCCAGCACCCATAATTAGGATCTTGCACTCAACAGGTGTAGGTCTACTGGTAAACTGCTTAGAGGATCTAAGCCTGCCCAGGCAAAGCGGTGCGAGTCGGCCTGTCCATGTTAATAAACTCTATTGGTTCAATTGGCGGCGGGGTTTTAGTTGACATTTCATCTTAGGGTCGGGTAAATGTGCCACAAAATTGGAAGCGACGTCTCCAAAATGACCTTTACAGTGTTGACGGGGACGTTAAACCTCAAATCAAACAAACAATAATCAAGCATAAGCAAAAGGGTGTACAAGAAAAAATCCCTTTGATCTGTTTCGAATATAAAGATGATGGTTTAGGTTGTGCCACACGGAGCCTTTGTATGCCCACACATCCACCATCATAACAGAATTGTGTCAATGTACCGGCTCCAGCCAATCGGGCTGCATGATGCTTTCACGCAGAGCTGAAACCGACCGCACGTGAGAACTAGTAAACCGCTTAGAGGGTCTAAACCTGCCCAGGAAAATGGGTCCGAGTCGGACCGTCCATGCATATAAACCCTATTGGTTTCGTTGAGCGGCAGGTCTTGAGATGTCATTTTAACGTCAACATAATATTGGTCATTTTGGAGAGGTTACTTCCCAATTTGTGGGTCTTTTTACCCGACATTGAGATGAAACCTGACAGCCAGTGAAACCAATTTATATGTTTATAAGGACCGTCCGTCTCGCACCACTTTACCTGGGCAGGGCGGTCTACTCGTACTCATGTTTGATTGGGTTAGTATCATGCAGCACAATCTTTTTCTTCAAGGCCAGTTCGGGGCTATCATGCATTGTAGAGACTATATATATGAGAAGTTTTTGGGCGACGCCTTTGAAGTGGTGTAGCACTCTGAAGTGATTCAGCTATGATTACAAAGCCCCCCCCCCCCCTCCCCACCCCCCCCCCACCCCCCCAGAACAGAACTCGCATGACAAGACATAAAGCACAATGATGAAATGCATTAGGCTGAGAAAAGAGCCTTGAGGAACACCGACCTTCAATTCGAATTCTTCAATGGAACCAACACAAAACGCATACGGCTCCGCGAATTAGCATACACCCACTGGACCATTCGAACATTCCACTCCTCCACTTCAAATTTTCTCTGTGCCTCCCAGATGACTTTCCGAGACACTCAACCAAATGCCTTCTCAAGGTCCACGAAAGCCACTATGTGGGAATGCAACTGCCATTTTGGCTTTCCGCTAGTGATGTTTCCATTACGGTCTAGTTATTCATGTTCGTGGTTCTTTCCCTTTGGTGTGTCTGATCGGAGGTGTTGGGTAATTGTATCGATTCCAGGTCATTGCTATCACTTCTATCCACTTTCGGAAAGTAAAAGGATAACTTATCTCACCTCCCTTTCACAGTTTGCATAAACAGCCAATAGATAATTAAATAGCGTTTCCGGTCAATATGGCATAAAAAAAAAAAAAATTGTCAAAATTATAGAAAAAAAAAATTAATTAGAAGTGTTTCTACTTTCCCTATAACGTTGGCAGGAACTTAAATGGGAAAAAGGTCATTTTTATATTCTTTTGCATCAGCTTATTGTATTTTTTTTTTTTTTTTATCAATTTCAACCCATTTCATTAGGGGGTGGGGTAATAAATTGAATAAATTGTCAAAAAAGATAGCTAAAAATGTATAATAATGTTTCCCAGGTATATTAATAACATACATCTGACATTGTTTGAACGTCTGCGACAATGTTAATGGCTTCATATCTTTTAAACATGAACAAAACGACAATATGGCTATATCAGAACATGCATTTTTTGGCCAGAAAAATCCATTTTTCACACCATAAAACTTATAAATGAAATTGTGTTTCAATTCTAATGAAATACTTTGATTCATATCACATTAAGGAAGCAAACGTATGTGCAATAATAAAGGTATAATCCTTGTTCTTGTCATTTAAACAATATCTTAATGCTTTTTTAGCCATTTTTATTGGGGGGTGGGGTAATTTTTTCTGCAATATTTCTCTCAGATGCCTGGTGACATGGTCAAATTTCACGCCTATTTCGTGTATCTAATATTATTACACAATATATGTGAACATAAGAAAAATCTAAAGACGAAAAATGCATTCTTTTTTTCAAATATAGCGAAAATTGCATCTCAAAACAGCAAAACATGCAGAAAAGGACATTTGTAAATAGGTGTTTCGACAAAAATCGGTGAAAGAGTTTGTCTTTCACACATAGGTACGCAAACATGACATTATCCTGCATTGGGTTTTTTTTAACCAAACTTGGAAATATTGTTTTAAACAATTGTTATCGACAATTTGTCAATGACTGGGGTAATTATTGAAACATTCGATAAATTCGAAAACAGTACCCATCTTTAAGGCTAAAAAGCTCGAAAAAAAGTCTGGTGTGCCTATATTTTTATACCGGCAAACGAGTACAGAGATTTCAAGCTACAAAATATAAGCAAATAAAAAAATCTAAAGAGAAAAGAATTACTCCCCACCCTCCTTAAGGTAAACAGTTTAGTTTAAATGTGATTTTTTAGCTCCACTGGCCGAAGGCCAGCGGGGCTATTGTCATGGCCCTGTGTCCGTCGTGCGTCCGTGCGGTCGTGCGTCCGTGCGTTACCTTTTTCTTTAAACATCTTCTCCTCCTAAACTACTGGGCCAATTGTAACCAAACTTCACAGTAATGTTCCTTACATAGTCCTCTTCTAAATTCCTTCAAAGAATTTTGTTACACCCAGAACTCTGGTTGCCATGGCAACAAAACAAAACAAAAATAAAAATCTTTAAAAATCTTCTCCTCCAAAACCACCTGTTGGATTTCATTTTTATTTTGCATGACTGTTCCTTGGGTTGACCTCTTTCAGATTCCTTGAAGAAATTTTGATCCGACAAAAAACATGGCCGCCATGGGCGGGGCTTATTTTCCCTATTTAACATATAGTGTAATGCTAAAACATCTTCTCCTCCTAAACTATTGGGCCCATTGTAACCAAACTTCACAGGAATGTTACTTACTTAGTCCTCTTCTAAATTCCTTCAAAGAATTTTGTTACACCCAGAACTCTGGTTGCCATGGCAACAAAACAACACAAAATATTAAAAATCTTTAAAAATCTTCTCCTCCAAAACCACCTGTTGGATTTCATTTTTATTTTGCATGAATGTTCCTTGGGTGGACCCCTTTCAGATTCCTTGAAGCAATTTTGATCCGACAAAAAACATGGCCGCCATGGGCGGGGCTTATTTTCCCTATTTAACATATAGTGTAATGCTAAAACATCTCCTCCTAAACTACTGGGCCAATTGTAACCAAACTTCACACGAATGCTCCTTACTTAGTCTTCTTCTAAATGCCTTCAAAGAATTTTGTTACACCCAGAACTCTGGTTGCCATGGCAACAAAACCACACAAAAATCTTTATACATCTTCTTCTCCAAACCCACCTGTTCGATTTCATTATCCCCTCGCACAACATAGTTGTGAGGGAGGATATAGCATTTGTCCCGTACGTACGTACGTAAGTACGTACTTTTGTCATCGCTCTGGCGCAACGTACGTACATACTTTTGTCATCGCTCTAGCGCCACGTACGTACGTACGTACTTTTGTCATCGCTCTAGCGCCTACATTTCTTGACCGATTTTAATATAACTTCACACAAACGTTCCTTATGACAATATCTGGAGCAAGATTGACTTTCAAGGTCATGACCTCAAGGTCAAGGTCACTCTGGCTATTTTTTGAAAAACTTTGTCATGGCTCTAGCGCCTACATTTCTCCCCCAATTTCAATATAACTTCAAACAAATGATCCTTATAAAAATATCTCGAGCGAGTTGGACTTTCAAGGTCATGACCTCAAGGTCAAGGTCACTGTGGCTATTTTTAGAAAAACATTGTCATCGCTCTAGCGCTTACATTTCTTCACCAATTTCAATATAACTTCACACAAATAATCCTTATAAAAATATCTTGAGCGAGTTCCACTTTCAAGGTCATGGCTTCAAGGTCAAGGTCACAGTGGCTATTTTTAGAAAAACTTTGTCATCGCTCTAGCTCCTACATTTCTTCACTGATTTCAATATAACTTCACACAAATGTTCCTTATGACAATATCTTGAGCGAGTTGGATAGTCAAGGTCATGACCTCAAGGTCAAGGTCACTGTGGCTATTTTTAGAAAAACATTTTCATCGCTCTAGCGCCTACATTTCTTCACCAATTTCAATATAACTTCACACAAATGTTCCTTATAAAAATATCTCCAGCGAGTTCGACTTTCCAACTCATGGCCTCAAGGTCAGGGTCACTGTGGCTATTTTTAGAAAAAACTTTGTCATCGCTCTATCGCCTATATTTCTTCACTGATTTCAATATAACTTCACACAAATGTTCCTTATGACAATATCTCAAGCGGGTTCGACTATCAATGTCAAGGCCTCAAGGTCAAGGTCAAGGTCACTGTGGCTATTTTTTAGAAAAACTTGTCATCGCTCTAGCGTTTACATTTCTTCTGCAATTTCAATATAACTTCATACAAATGTTCCTTATGACAATATCTCTAGCGAGTTCCACTTTCAAGGTCAAGGTCACTGTGTCTATTTTTAGAAAACCTTCGTCATCCCTCTAGCGCTTACATTTCTTCATCGATTTCAATATAACTTCACACAAATGTTCCTTATGACAAAATCTCACCATTTCGACTTTCAAGGTCAAGGTCACAATGGCTATTTTTAGAAAACTTTGTTATCGCTCTAGCGCCTACATTTCTTCACTGATTTCAATATAACTTCACACAAATGTTGCTTATGACAATACCTCGAACGAGTTTGACTTTCAAGGTCAAGGTCACTGTGGCTATTTTTAGAAAAACTTTGTCATTGCTCTAGCGCTTACATTTTTTCACCAATTTCAATATTACTTCACACAAATGTTCCTTATAACAATATCTCTAGTGAGTTCCACTTTCAAGGTCAAGGTCACTGTGGCTATTTTTAGAAAAACTTTGTCATGGCTCTAGCGCTTATATTTCTTCATCCATTTCAATATAACTTCACACAAATGTTCCTTATGACAATACCTGGAGCGAGTTTGACTTTCAAGTTCAAGGTCACTGTGGCTATTTTTAGAAAAACTTTGTCATTGCTCTAGTGACTACATTTTTTCACAAATTTCAATATAACTTCACACAAATGTTCCTTATGACAATATCTCGAGCTATTTAGACTTTCAAGGTCAAGGTCACTGTGGCTATTTTTAGAAAAACTTTGTTATCGCTCTAGCGCCTACATTTAATGATGGATTGTAATAGAACTTCACACAAATGTTTCTTATGATAATATCTCGACTTACTTTGACTTTCAAGGTCGTGACCTCAAAGTCAAGGTCACTGTGGCTATCTTTAGAAAAACTTTGTCATCGCTCTACCGCCTACATTTATTAACAGATTTTAATATAACTTCACACAAAAGATGCTTATGATAATATCTTGAGCAAGATCTACTTTCGTGGTCATGGCCTCAAGTCAAGGTCACTATGGCTATTTTAGAGAAACGTCATCACTCTGGAATGTACATTTATTGGAGGATTTTTAAACAAACTTTACACAAATGTTGCATATGATAATATCTCAAGCAAGTTGGACTTTTGCCATATCAGAAGTTGTCTAGTGCGAGGGGATTTGTATCGCATGCGATGCCTTGTTTTTATTTTGCATGAATGTTCCTTGGGTGGACCTCTTTCAGATTCCTTGAAGAAATTTTGATCTGACAAAAAACATGGCCGCCATTGGGGGGGGGGCTTATTTTCACTATTTAACATATAACGTAATGCTAAAAAATCATTTTCTGCAAAAGTACTTGTGGGATTTAATTGTAATTTGCATGAATTGTCCTTGGGTGGACTGTTGTCAGATTCCTTGAAAAAAATTTGATCTTACAAAAAAACATGGCCGCCATGGGCGAGGCTTATTTTCACTATATAACATATAGTGTAATGCTGAAAATATTTTCTGCAAAAGTTCTTGTTTTATTTCATAGTTATTTGGCATGCATGTTCCTTGGGTGGACCTCTGTCAGATTCCTTGAAGAAATTTTGATCCGACATAAAACATGGCTGCAGTGGGCGGGGTTTATTTTCACTATATAACATGTAGTGTAATGTTAAAAAAGTCTTCTCTTCTTCAAAAGTTCTTGTTTATTTATTTATTTATTTAAAAGTACCTTCCTGTATCTGAATTAATCTCCTCCAATTTTGCTGACTATCACATATCTATAGAGGTCCACCTACAAATTGTCATTCTAAAATTAAAAACATCAGAAATTTCACATGCCCATCACACTGGTGATAGAACTGATGTTTTCAACACAAACTCTATTTATACGGCTTGATGTTTCAAAATAAATTCAAAATACTGAGGGAGATTGATGTATTAGACCTAATTATACTACAGTGTCAACAGTTCTCCAGATCCCTGAGGGTTAAAATGGCTTAGTTGAAAAGGGAGGCATACCGAATCCGACGGAGGAAAGGAAAAAATAAATAAAGAAAGAAATAAAAACATAAATCTGTTCATTTTTTAGCTCCACTGGCCAAAGACCGGCGGGTCTTATGTTATATGTTATGGCCCTGTGTCTGTTGTGCGGTTGTGCATCCGTGCGTTAACTTTTTTCTTTAAACATTTCCTCCTTAACTACTTGGTCGATTGTAACCAAACTTCACAGGACTGTTTCTCACATAGTCCTCTTCTGAATTCCGTCAAAGAATTTTGTTACATGCAGAACAAAATGGCATCGAAAGCAAAAAAAAAAAAAAAAATAAAAATCTTCTCCTCCAAAACCGCTCAATGGATTTTATTCTTATTTTGCATGAATGTTCCTTGGGTGGACCTATGTCAGATTCTTTGAAGAAATTCGGATCAGGCAAAAAACATGGCCACCATGGCCATGCCCCACATGACTGCCATGGCCATGCCCCTTGGCTCATTAGCTTTCAAAGACTTATATGGGGAAAAGTTTTAAAAACCTTCTCCTCCAAAACCGCTCAACGTAATGGATTTCATTCTTACTTTGCAAGAATGTTCCTTGGGTGGACCTCTGTCAGATTCCTTGAAGCAATTTTGATCAGACAAAAAACATGGCCGCCATGCACACGCCCATTGGCTAATTAGCTTCCAAAGACTCATAAAGGGATCTTTTTTTTTTAATCTTCTCCTCCAAAACCGCTAAATGGATTTCGTTCTTAATTTTCATTAATGTTCCTTGTGTCTACCATTGTCAGATTCATTGAAGAAATTTTGATCAGACAAAAAAACATGGCCGCCATGGCCACCATCTTTGGCTCATTAGCTTCCATAGACCAATAAACGGAAAAACTTCTTCTCTGAAACCATAAAGCCTAAAGCTAAGACATTTACAGTAAAACCTGTCTTAGTGGCCACCTCTATTATGCAAGCAACCTGTCTTAAGCAAGCAGGCATTCAGTTCCCAAGAAAGGCAGATGTGTTTAATTTCACCTGTATTAGCAAGAACCTGTCTTAAGCAAGCATATTTTGACTATCCCTTAGGCACTTGCTTAATACAGGTTGAACTGTAGTATGTAGCAAAGTTATGTGGTCACCTACTAAGTCCTGCGAACTATGACTCTTGAGTCCAAATTGGCAACGCCCCGGTGCTTAGTAGCTCCCATAGACTAATAATGACAAAATCTTGAAACTTTTCTCCTCTGAAACCATAAGGCCAAGAGCTTAGTATGTAGCAACTTGAAGTATTCATCTGCATAAATCCTGCCAACTATGCCCCTGGGGTCCAAATTGGCCACACCCTGAGGCCCATAAGCTCCCATAGACTTATACTGGGAAAAACTGACAAAAATCTTCTCTGAAACCATCAGTGCCCAGAGCTTAGATATTAAGTATGCAACAACGTCAAGTGGTCACTCAAATAAATCCTGCCAACAATGCCCCTGGGGTAGAAAATTGGTCACGCCCAGAGGCATATTAATTCCCATAGACTTATAATAGGAAAAACTTAAAAAAAGTCTTCTTCTCTGAAACCATAAGGCCCAGAGCTTTAGATATTTAGAACGGAGCAATGCCAAATGGTCACTCACATAAATCCTGCTAACCATGGCTCTGGGGTCCAAAAAATATAGAATGGACATTCCTTGGGTGGATCACTTGTTTCTTTTTTACCCATTGCATGCGGGAAAACCCTAAATGGGTACCTTGGCAAACAGTGCTGGCCCAGATCAGACCCCACAGAACACCATGTCTGATCAGGGCCTGCACTTTTTGCTAACAGAATTTTCCATCAAAAATAGAAAAAAAAATAGGCCTGACACCCCTTATATGACAAATGGACTGGTCCAACATATAGCAAAAGAAGAGTCCACTAGTATACCATTGGTTAATGTAATAAATATGACAATTGTCTGAAGTTAGCCGGTGGAGCGACAGGCCCTCTTGGGCCTCTTGTTGTTGATATTGTCCAACAGAGGAGACTTTGCCAGACATCACTTGATATTTATTGCCCTTCAGAAACCATAGAGTCACCAGACAACCAATAATAATGAGTCATTTTGCATTTGACGTCTTATTTGGAGTATGTTGCTTTCTGCTGGCAACAAGACTTGCATCTCTTTTTAGTTGTAGTGGACAGGATCTGCAGGAAATCCCTGTTAACTTCTTCCCAGTTTATGCGGACACATGTTGTTCAACAGCAAACGACCGGAACTTTGCATTTTATTTGCCCCATGTTTGTACAATATCAATCTTAAAAAAAATCTCTAAGAATGAAGGGGTTTCCTGGTTCAAATAAACTTTTCTACCTGTATATATTTATTGTTTTATAGGTAATGCTTGGGATGTTGAATCAAATCCTGGTCCAAACTCCCGATATGACAGTTCACACTTCCCTTGTGGACTCTGCCAAAAAAGTGTTGGTTTGGAAGACCGGGGAATTTGTTGCGACACCTGCAATGTCTGGTATCACATACGATGTCAAGGCATGTCATCAACTATGTATAGTTTTATAACAGATCATTGAACAAACACGTTCCATGGGAGTGTATGAAATGTGGAATGCCAAATTTTTCCACATCTCTGTTTGACTACTCATCTTCTATAGACACCTATAAACACTTTGAACCTTTATCTACCCTATCCGAGCCTGATAGTCCGATACCAGACAACAACGGCCCAACCATTTGCAAGGCAGCTTCATCGCCCATTGTGCAACAGTCCAAAGAAGCTAAACGAAAGACCAAAAAGGTGGTCCTTAATCACCCCCGCAGAATTTTGATCATGACTTGTCAGTCAATAAAGAATAAAAGAGCTGAACTTCATACCATTATCGACTCAACGAAACCAGATATCATCTTGGGCAATGAGTCTTGGTTAACCCCAGAAATAAAAAAACTCGGAATTTTTTTCTGAATCCTTTGCGGCCATCCGGAAAGACAGAGTTGGGGATGCACATGGAGGTGTCTTTGTGGCTTTCAAGAGAGACCTACTCTGCAGAGAAACTGCGGTGTTGGACACCAACTGTGAACTAGTTTGGTGTAAATTGAACATCATTGGATGTAGGACTTTGTACCTTGGTTCTTTTTATCGCCCACCAGATCAGATTGACGTAGAATATCTTGAGGCTTTCAATTCATCTTTGTCTAGGATAACGTCAAATGCAAACACCCATATTTTGGTTGGCGGAGACTTCAATTGTGGTGACATAGAATGGAGCCATATGCAGGTTCCCCATGGGGTGCCTAAAAGGCAGACACAGCAACAACCTTTGGACATAATTAAAGAACACTGCCTGGCCCAAGTTGTTAACATAGCCACCCGACAAGAAAAGACCCTTTGATTTACTGTTTACAAATTCTCCATCCCCAGTAAGCCGAGTTAAAGGCATTTATTATTAGACAGAGGACACACCGTATGTCCATAATTGTTTTATTGCCCCATGTGATATACTGTCTATAACAGATCAAAGGTCCCTTTAATAGGGTGATAAGTAGCTCCTGTTGAATCCCCTGACTGAGGCACTAAAGAGGAAAATCAATAAGGTACACTGTAGTTAACAGTTAGTCAATTATTGATTTGCCCCAAGAAGGCCCCTTACCTGTTGCAGACAAAGGACTTCTCTTTAGTCAGCAATGAGGGCTACATAATATTATGTAATGAACTGATAGTCCTCAATAATCAAGAATAAATGCCTTTAAGGGGATGCCCCCGATAGACAAAGCCGATCATGACATAGTCCTTGTTGAATATGACATAAAAGCTAAACGAATCAGACAAGTCCCACGTAAAGTATTTCTCTCCAAACGTGCGGATATGGATGCGAGACCATATGGCGCGTTTTAAGGATTCGTTCCTTTCCTCTGACCTCTCGCACATGTCAGTTTATGACTTGTGGGTCAGTTTAAAGTTCGAATTAACCACGGCAATGGAAAGGTTTATACCAACGAAAATGACCAAAACAAAATATAGTGCACCCTGGATCGATAACATGATCAAGCATCTCATCAGAAGACGTAATGTATT
Organism: Lucinisca nassula; assembly: GCA_963580285.1. Classification (NCBI taxonomy): domain Eukaryota; kingdom Metazoa; phylum Mollusca; class Bivalvia; order Lucinida; family Lucinidae; genus Lucinisca; species Lucinisca nassula. The sequence continues at coordinate 101,345,601 of OY757017.1, read as the reverse complement.
TTCGTGCTCGCAAGTCTAGCAACCCTGACTTTAAGAACCATTACAAACGGTTCAGAGCACATGTGCAAAGGGTTATAAGAGATGCATATTGGAAGCATGTTTCCAGCATCTTTACCTTTGAAGATAACAATACAGATCCCGATAGCCCCCAAAAGAATGGAAAAGCTAAAAAGTTTTGGTCTTTCGTAAAGTCCCTGAAAAAGGATGCGTTTGGGATCTCTTCGCTAAGGGAAAATGTAATTCAAAACACAGACGCGCGCGATAAGGCTAACATATGCAATAAACAGTTTCAATCAGCATTTACGCGTGAAACTGATGGTGAGCTACCATCTAAAGGTACAAGTCAGTTCCCCTCTATGGGGGACATAACAGTTGACCCCAAGGGGGTCGCTTAACTGTTACGAAAGCTCAAGATACATAAGGCATCTGGGCCCGACGACCTGAATGCCAGGGTACTAAAGGAATGTAGTGCTGAAATCTCTCCTGTGTTGGCCTTATCTTCAATGAATCACTTGCCCAGGGCACTGTACCAGATGACTGGCGACAAGCAAATGTTAGCCCGGTCTTTAAAAAAGGGAAAATATGATGCAGCAAATTATAGACCAGTGTCGCTAACATGCATCTGTTGTAAAACCCTGGAGCATATATTAGTAAGCAACATCAACAAGCACTTAGCCTTTGAGACATTCTTGCTGACTGTCAAAATGGTGTCCGGAGTCAAAGGTCTTGCGAAACGCAACTTGTTAAATTTTACCATGACATTGTGAGCAATCTGGATGGGGCCATAAACCGTGGCCACAAACAGACTGACTTGATCATCATGGACTTCGCTACGGCCTTTGACAAGGTACCTCACAGAAGGCTATTATATAAACTTGAGTACTATGGGTTAAGAGGATCCACACATAGGTGGATTAGCTCATGGCTCTCTGGGCGCTCACAACAAGTTGTACTTGATGGGCAAGCGTCTGATCCAGTCCCTGTTTTATCTGGAGTCCCAGAAGATTCTGTCCTTGGACCGGTCCTCTTTTTGGTTTTCATCAATGATCTCCCCGATAATATCAGGTCATCGGCCCGTTTGTTTGATGATGAGTGTGCCCTGTATAGGAACATACATTCTCCTTCTGACTGTCTTATTTTACAAGATGACCTGGATCAACTTGCACAGTGGGGGGCCGATTGGCAGATGAAGTTCAGTGTGGCCAAATGTCTCTCAATGAGGGTGTCACGACACCCTCCGGACAAGCAAATTAAGTTTGACTATATACTTCACCAGCAAATTTTGGAGCATGTTCAATCCGCCAAAAATATCACCATCACTGACGATCTTGATTGGGGTCCACATATCTCTGAGATTACATCTAAAGCAACTAGGACTTTAGGATTCCTTAGACGTAACTTGGCCTTTGCACATAGGTAGACAAAGGATGTTGCATATAAAACATTGGTTCGCCCTCAACTTGAATATGCATCACCCATTTGGCATACCTATGTTAAACCTCAGACTCAGCAGGTGGAGAAGGTGCAGAGGACAGCTGATCGGAGTGAGGCTCAATTCCTTCCTGCTGATATGGTGCCTTGCTGCTGATATGGTGCCTTCCTGCTGATATGGTGCCAGCAGTTGCAGTTATAAATATTTTGTTAAGAGTTGCCTAAAATCGTACTTCACGGTGTCTAACCGTTCATGGTTCTCGGATTACGACCGACATAGTTGCATAAGAGGATTTGTTTGTTTGTTTTGAGTTTGTTTGTTTGTTTGATTTTTTTTGTTTGTTTTTTTTGGTGGCGGGGTTGGGGGGGGGGGGGGGTGGGGGGCTGGTTTACGGCCCTTTCTATATTATTTCCCTTATATCGAGCCGATCGTTAATCATAGGTGGGCGAACCCCGTAGTACCGGAGAAAGACCACCTGACCCTCCGTTGCAGAACTTGGCGTCTCGCATGTGACATGAGCCAGGCTCGAAGCACAGTGGTGAGAGACCTAATGATTAAGAGTTGGCGCTCTTACCCACCAGGCCGCGTGCGCGCGTGTTTGATTTTAGGTTTAACGTCCCCGTCAACACTGTCAAGTGCGTTTTTGAGGCGTTGCTTCAAATTTTGTTGGACTTTTACTCGACATTGAGATGAAATGACATCTCAAGCCCTGCCGCCAATGAAACCAAAAAGGGTTTTTAAGCATGGACGGATCCGACTCGCACCGCTTTGCCTGGGCAGGCTTAGATCATCTAAGCGGTTTACCAGTACTCGTGTGCGTGTCGGTTTCAACTCTGCGTGGAAGCATCATACAGCCCATCTATTTCTTCAAGCCCCGGTGGACGGGGGCCGTTTATCAAGAGGATGTAAAACTGTTAAAAAACGTGTCATAACAGAAACATTCTTTATTACATTCAATAATCCGTACATGACTAGACCGATTTATATTTACTTGAAAGTCCTTTCCGGACCAAGTCTTTTCAATGTTAAATACTGGCCCCAGTTACATTTTAAATTTGCATTCTGGCCTGCAGCTGGGACCTTTGGCTGATAATTGCTGATATAACTGAGTATGTCTTCTTTGTTTGTTTGATTGATTGTGGTTTACCGCCTCCGTCAACACTATTTAGTACATTTTGGAGATGTTGCTTCCAATTTGGTGGGACTTTTACCTGACATTGAGATGAAATGACATCTCAAGCCCAATGAAACCAATAGGGCTTATCCAAACGGTCTGACTCTCATTACTTTGCCTTGACAGGCTTAATCAGTCTAAGCGGTTAACCAGTACTCATATGCGGCCAATTTCAGCTCTGCGGGGAAGCACCATGCAGCCTAATCTATTTCTCCAAGCCCCGACAGGCGGGGGCTCTTGGTTTGACTCCTGTGCTACGAAGCATCAAAGCCAAGTTACACGAGATAAGAGTCCGAGAAAATAATTGTTCAAGTGATACTTAATTTGTACTAACGCGCCAGTTTCAGCAACGGAAGGTCAGGTGTGTTTTTCTATGGGTACTGCGGTTTTGGCCCATATCTTATTAACGATTGGCTCGAAATAATTGAAATTGACGTATATCTAAAAAAATTACAGCAAAAAACATGCATCATTTGTTTTTTTGTACAATGCTCAACAGTCTTAACCCGTCAGTGACCAATAGAACCACCAGAGAACCATCCATCTTATAGCTTTGGACAAGTACATACACAATTTAAGGAATGTTAAGATATTTTTATTTGTTGTAAGTTTTACACCAGTTTCCCTACCGTTTAAGCAAACAGTAAATGGCCTGATCATACGCGGAGTCTGATCAGGATCTTCACTGTCAATGTCCTATTTTGAGACGCTAGCCATAAATGGGACAATTTAACTTCTTTCTTTCTTTCTTCTTTCTTACATTTGTGAACCTGGCTCGGGTCCGTCATGTATGAAATGTAGGTGCCGGACTCGGTAGCTCAATCGGACGCATGTCTGATTGGTGACCAGGTTTATGCGGTCATTCTATCCCTTCCGCTGATTCAAGCAGGGCAGTTGTCAGTTTCTGGCGAAAGAATGCGCACTGTACTGGTTAAGCGCTTACGTATAGCCTGTCCAGGAAAAGTGTGAATAGGTTAACAGACCGGCTAAAATGACATAAATAGTGATGACTGGGCCGTTAAACCCCAATACAAACAAACAGACAATGAAATATAGGTTTATGTAGTTGACCTGAACGATTTTTTTTTTAATCATGGCCCTGGGGTCAAAATGCCCCTGTCCCTAGGATGCTTTACACAGACTCAAGAGTAAATCTGGAATGTCCAGGCCTTTGATATTTTACGTACGTACAACTTTAAGCTCTTACAGCTTTGTTTAAATTATCGCGGTAGGGTCAAAAGTGATCACTTGTTTTTCATCGGAAATTTGAAAAATCTTCTCATTATATACCACACTAGTTATATCTATATAGAAGTATCGTCGCACTCTTGAACATACACTTTATACAACGCTGTTAAAGCAAAACATCTGCTTGTTTGAAAGGAGCAGTCCCTATAAGGCCCATTTTATGGCCCCTTTTGATTTTCTTTAAACTTTGCAGACTCAAAATAGGATGTATTTGCTGTAATGTGGTGAAATTTCAGATCTGCAGATGTAATGGTATTGGTTCTATGAGCAACCAAAGTGGGTGGGGTAATTCTACCCCATTGAGAGACCCGTGGTTCTTACGCTATTATTTCTAGCACAAAGCATCCTGGCAAGTGGGTCTTTTTAGTATTGTTTAGACCTTTATAGATGTTAAACATAATGTATATGTTTTTGTGGAAAAATTCTTCGTTTTACCACTATACTCACTTATAAGTCGTACCTAAATTTCAGCTAAATATACTGACCATCTTTACGCAAAACCACAACATAAGTTTATTTCCAAAGCTACTGCAAAAGTACTTGACAGGGATAATTAAGATATAATGGGCATTGCCAAATTATGAGCATTTCTTTCTTCTGTAATTACTTATAGAGTTATCTGCCCCTGAATCCATTTTTTGACATATTTTCTGTCATATTTAAAATCTATTGATATATGGCAAAATGATTCTTCAAAACAGTCAAACATTCAGTACACAATGATTTTCTGTCGATCTTATGAAGCTATTAGGTGATTTGTAAATATCTTCTTTGATAATGACTTAAACAATATGGGTGGGTTAAATACACCCCTTTGCAATTTCTACTGCAAAACTTCCTTGGCTTTATGTCAACTCATCTTCATAAATCTATCTTACTGACAATTAAGATGAAGTTAGAAAAATCGAAACTTTCTCATAATCTTTAGAATAAGTCTCCTTTTAGGTCATACTTACCAATAACATTGAAATATTACTGAACTTAATAAATCTTGCATTACATCAAAACATTTATTTGAAGCTTTTCTATTGATTTTACATGTATTTGGAACTGCAGCCAAAATGGTTAGTAGAAAACGGTGGTTCATCTTGTCCAGATTCCATATATGCTTTCAGGTAAACCAAGAAATGATGCTTGCAGAGCCCTTTAAGCACTGGCTTACCCAGTCCCTTCACTTGTATATCATTTTGGAGCCTTCAATAGTCTCTGGCCTTTGATTCTGGTAATCTTTGAGCCTTTCATTTAACTCTTGACACCACATACATGGTCGACCAACTGGTAGGTGTTTTTTTTTTTTATGAATTTACCTATCAAGTGATTTCGACAGCCAGTCTTAAATAGATTATGAGCTTTGGTTGACCAACAATTGCTTAGGGATTTGACAGGAAGCAGATCCTGATTTAGACACCGACAGTTATGGTAGAAATCCAGCAAACGAAACAAGCATTCAATATTTTACACCTGACCCCATGGTGATGGTTGGCTGGACATATAGGGTCCTTCATCCCACTGGTAGTCTGTGCTACAGACCATTCTAAGGCAGTGGTTCTGGTGTGGTTCATGTGATACTTTGGCTTGTTAATGACCCCTTTGTGTGTTACATTTGCTGTGTGTCTTTTGTTTCACATTTTAATCACCCCTTGTGAGGAAGAAATTGTTGATTTTTGCATATGTGTTTTGTCTGTCCTTGATTTGGCCACATCTTGTGATTGTGCCTTTCCTTGAATCTTTCCTTTTTACTTTTGTTCAAGGGTTAACACGTCTGATGTTTGACTTTGGTGTGTTTGTCTTCTATCCTGTTCTCTATCAGACCGAGAAGGATGTTACTGTTACAAATGAATTAAGTGCTATGTATATACCCGGTAACCATCCATCCTTTCTATTCATCTTCAGATACACTTGATGCACTCCAAGTGTCTATGGCTGCATCTACGACGTGGTCTATGTGAGCTCTGTTAAGTTTAGCGTCATTATTTTCTGTATTGTATCTAAAGAAACTTAAGTACCAGAGTACATATGCTATATGTGCACAGCAAACAACTGCGTGCCCCACTTCGGCACCGACAGTACCACCCACTAATGGATTTAGTCCCTGACTGCACTCGATCCATAAACTATTACGTTTTGCTGGTCAGCCCCTGCCCATAAGGGCTTGAAGAAATATATGGGCTGCATGATGCTTCCACGCATAGCTGAATCCGGCCTGCACGCTAGTACTGGTAAACCGCTTAGAGGATCTAAGCCTGTCCAGGAACCACAGCAGGAACCGCTGTCCATGCTAATAAACCCTATTGGTTTCATTGGGCGACAGGGCTTGAGATGTAATTTCACCTCAATGTTGGGAAAAAGTCCCACAAAATTGGAAGCACCGTCTCCAAAATGACCTTTACAGTGTTGACGGGGACGTTAAACCTCATATCAAACAAACAAAACGTTTTGCTGGAAGTATGCCTGGAAAGAATCTGGGCTTTAAATATACTTTCCTCCTCTTGAGGCATCAAGATTTCATACCGCCCATTCTCATTGAAATGCTCATCTGAGTAACACTGAGCTTGTTTAAGCTGACATATGCCCATGCTCAAATCCCTAAGCTCATTTTCAGCTAGCTGAGGAAACTTCTTAACCTGCATCCTGCACCTTTTTCCAATTTAACAAGTCCCCCCCCCCCAATCATATTTTAGTACTTTTCCCTGCAGCTTGTTAGGACTTTTCCCCAATGCCATCATTCTTTTGGTGGCTGGATTTGAACCACGCACCTTTCGATTGTAAGTCTAACGCACTAGCCACTGAGCTATCAAGGCTATTTACTTTTAATAGAATGTGATGTAGAGCATAAGAATAAATATAAAAATTCATGTAAAAACAAGATGTGTTTGTGAAACACTGATGCCCCTGGACAGCGCATGCTAAATATGAAAGCAGTACCACTAAGCTATCGAAAGAAATGGCCAATGTTCAAGTCTTAAAAAAGTAGGTCAAGGTCACAAGGTAAAAAATTATGAGATCATTGGAAAGGTCTAGTGACATAGAATGCACATGTGAAATATGAAAGCCCTTTCACTTACCAATCGAAAGTTATGGCCAATGTTAAAGTTTTTAAAAAGTAGGTCAAACTTCAAGGTAAAAGTCATGAGGTCAAAATTATGGTACCACTGGAAAGGTCTTGTGAAAAAGAATGCACATGTGAAATATGAAAGCCCTATCACTTACCAATCAAAAGTTATGAACTATGTTAAAGTTTTTTAAAAGTAGGTCAAATGTCAAGGTTAAAGTCACGAGGTCAAAAGCTATCGTACCACTAGAAAAGTCTTGTGACAAGGAATGCATATTTGAAATATGAAAGCCCTACCACTTACCAATCGAAAGTTATGGCCAATGTTAAAGTTTTTAAAAAGTAGGTTGAATGTCAAGGTCCAAAGGTCAAACATTAGGCTACCACTAGAAAGGTCTTGCGACAAGGACTGCACTTGTGAAATATGAAAGCCCTATCACTTACCTATCGAAAGTTATGGCCAATGTTAAAGTTTTTAAAAATTTTGGAAAAAGTAGGTCAAAGGTCAAGGTTACCAGATCAAAAATTATGGTACCACTGGAAAGGTGTTGTGATAAGGTATACACATGTGAAATATGAAAGCTCTATCTATTACCATTGATTAGTTATGCCCAATGTTAATGGTTTTGTAGACAGACAGACAGATCAAAAACTATTTGCCCCCCGAATCTCGATTCCGGGGGCATAATAAGTGTTGTCATCTAATAAAATTTCATTTTCTTTATTTCTAGACATTTCTGTTGTAACAAATGTGAACAGTTATTGTTTCTACCATCAATTATAGTATGCGCTAGTTCTTACTGTTCACAATTACGATTTGTGAAGATGAATTGACATAAAGCCAAGGAAATTTTGCAGTAGAAATAGCAAAGGGGTGTATTTGACCCACCCATATTGTTTTAAGTCATTATTAAAGAAGATATGTATAAATCACCTAATAGCTTTATTAGATCGACAGAAAACCATTGTTTGCTGGTTTTTTTACTGGTTGTGAAGAATCCTTTTTGCATATATTTATAGATTTTAAATATGACAGAAAATATGACAAAAATGGATTCAGGGGCAGATAACTCTATATGTAATTATAAAAGAAAGAAATGCTCATAATTTGGCAATGCCTATTATATCTCAATTATCCCTGTCAAGTACCTTTGCGATAGATTTGGAAATAAACTTACGTTGTGGTTTTGCGTAAAGACGGTCAGTAAATTTAGCTGAAATTTAGGTACGACTTATAAGTGAGTATAATGGTAAAGCGAAGAATTTTTCCACAAAAACATATACATTATGTTTAACATCTATAAAGGTCTAAACAATACTAAAAAGACCCACTTGCCAGGATGCTTTGTGCTAGAGATAATAGCGTAAGAACCACAGGTCCCTCAATGGGGTAGAATTACCCCACCCACTTTGGTTGCTCATAGAGCCAATACCATTACATCTGCGGATCTGAAATTTCACCACATGAAAGCAAATACAGCCTATGTTGAGTCTGCAAAGTTTAAAGAAAATCAAAAGGGGCCATAAAATGGGCCTTATAGGGACTGCTCCTTTCAGTATTAAGGAATCAACATATGTTAGCTTATATGTAGGAAAATCATGATTTCTTCAGTTGTAGTTGAAATGGAGCTTTTTGTTCTTCAAACACAGTTTGCATGTGTTGGTTATAACTTACCTGAGTCGGCTGGGAGAGGCAAATGTGTCTTGTAGCTTTCGACATTAGTTTATAGTTTATACTAATTTATTTTAGTTCGATTGCGATGAAAGCTTTAAGCTTATTGAATCGCTCTCGAACACTCATTCCGGGTGTTTTCACGCGCGCGCGAGAGAGAGGCAGTGGCTTTCACACAACTGCTACCCAAACAGTATTTGAAAAGGCCTGTTGTCCTTGCAGTAGGGTAAGGTATGAGGGAATGCTATGAAATCTACCCACTTTTATTCTCCTTTCTCATTAATTTCCTTACATGTTTCAGCGATCTTATAGTCGTATAATATTTATGTTGTGCCCAATCGAGATATTTTTATATCGAATAATGATTTTAAGAAATTGGTTGAATCATTGCGCGTACATGTATACATTTTTCTCTGAATTTATATACTAAGCCACTATAAAATTCAGGTTCCGATAGACCTTGTTACAGAATAGATTTAAGTCCAACATTGAAATTAGAAATTTAATCGGTATGACATCTATAGAATTTAGAAAAGGCTTTGCGTAGTTTAAGATGCCGATAACCCTGATTTAGAAGTTTAGCAGTATACAATTGATTACGAGTGTTGAAGTCAGTTACATGACTAGACACTGGCAAATTTAATTAATTGCGAAATATAAACGCCAAAGGATGCCGCACGAGGAACACCATCCAAGAAAGGAAGATATAAAATCTAAAATTCATCGCGTTTATCATAAATTTTGCAGGAAACCAACCCGTCTACAATAGATGGATGTAAATCCCAAAACGGGGCTTGGTATCAGAAGAAATTTCTTAATTTAACTGAAGTTCTGGGTGGGGGGTGGTAATTTGTGTTCCCTGTTGGTATGTAACTGGATAGGATCTGCTGTTATGGTCCCTGTAGGTAATTAAGTGGATATGACCTGCTATTATGGTCCCTGTAAGTATGTAATCTGAGTGGACCTGCTGTTTTGTCCCTGTAGGTATGCAAAATGATACAACTTGCTGTCATGTTGCCTGTGGGTATGTTGCCTGAGCGGTCTACTTAGGGTATGTTGCCTGAGCGGTCTAGCTGATATGGTACCTGTAGGTATGTAAGTGGATAGAACCTGTTGTTATGGCCCGTAGGAACATGTATCTGACTGGATAACACATTCTGATATGTTCCCTGTTATGTATGACTGGAAAAGACATGTTGTTATGCCCCCTGTACGTATGTTACTGGATAGGGCTTGCTGTTGTTGTCCCGGTTGGTATATAACTGGATGGGGCCTGCTGGTATGGTCCCTGCAGGTATTTAACTGGATAGGACTTGCTGTTAATGTCCCTGTAGGTATGTGACTGGATAGGACCTGCTGTTATGGTACCTGAAATTATGTAAGCTGAACGGACCCCCTTTTTCTGTCCCTGTAAGTATGTATCCTGAGTGGACATGCTGTTATGTATATAACCAGAGCGGACCAGCTGTTATAGCCTTGTTGAAATTTAACCAGAGTGGACCTGGTGTTATGTCCCCTGAAGGTATGTAACTGGATAGGACTTGTTGTTATGGTGCAGAAATGTAACTGGATATGACCTAATATTATGGTCCCGAAGGTATGTAACAGAATAGGACTTGCTGTTATTGTTTAGGTATGTAAGTCAATAGGACCTGCTTTAATTGACGCTGCAGGTATGTTACAGTATAGGACCAGCTTTTATGGTCCCCGTAGGTATGTAACCTGAGCGGACCTGCTGTTATGATCCCGGTAGATATTAAACTGGATAGGATCTGTTGATAATTATATAAGCTGGTCGATCTTGCTGGTTTGATATGTAACCTGAGGGGACATGCTGTTATGGTACCTGTAGGTATGCAACATGAGCGGTTCTAAAGTTTTCAGGTCCCTGTGGGTATGTAACTGCATAGACCCTGCTATTATGGTTCCTACCATTATGTAAGCTGGCCGGACATACTGTTATGCTCCCTGTAGCTATTAACATGTTCGGACCGCCTGTTACGGTCCCCTTAGGTATGTTACTGGATCGGACCTACGGTAATTGTCTCTGTAGGTATGTATCCTGGGCGGACCTGCAGTTATGCTCCCTGTAGGTATGTAACTGGATAGGACTTGCTGTAATGGTCGCTGTAGGAATGTAAATGGATAGGACCTGCTATTATGATCCCTGTACGTATGTAACTGAATAGAAACTGCTGTTATTCTCCCTGTAGGTATGTTACCTTAGCGGACCTGCTGTTACAGAACCTCTCGTAATATTACCTTTGCACGCCTGCTGTTTTATACCCTGTAGCAATGTAACTGGATTGGACCTGCAGTTGTGTTCCCTGTGGGTATGTAACCTGGGTGGATTTGCTGTTATGGTCCTTGTAGGTAGTTAGGACCTGCCGTTATGGTCCCTGTAGCTATTAACATGCTCGAACCGCATGTTACGGTCCCTTTAGGTACGTTACTGGATAGGACCTGCTGTAATTGTTACTGTAGGTATGTAACCCTGGTGAACCTGCTGTTATGATCCCGGTATGTATGTAACGGGAAAGGACATTCTGTTATGATCCCTGTACTTATGTAACTGAATACAACCTGCTGTTATTCTCCCTGCAGGTATGTAACCTCTGGAGACCTGCTGTTACAGACCCTCTAGTAATGTTACATTTGCAAACCTGCTGTTAATGTCCCTGTAGCATTTTAACTGGATTGGACCTGCTGTTATGTTCCCTGTGGGAATGTATCTGAATAAGAATTTCTTTTGTCCCTGTAGGTATGTATCCTGGATAGACCTGCCGTCATGGTCCCTATAGGTAGATAGAACCTGATTTTATGGTCCGTATATGTATGCAACTGGAAAGGACCTGCTGTTATGGTCCCTGTTGGTAGGTAGCTGGATTGGATCTGCTGTTATGGTCCTTGTAGGTAATTAAGTGGATAGGACCTGCTATTATGGTCCCTGTACGTATGTAATCTGAGCAGACCTGCTTTTTTGCCCATGTAGGTATGCAACTGGATGCAACTTGCTGTCATGTTGCCTGTGGGTATGTAGCCTGAGCGGTCTTGCTGTTGTGGTACCTGTAGGTATGTAAGTGGATAGAACCTGTTGTTATAATCCCGTAGGTACATGTATCTGACTGGATAAGACATTCTGATATGTTCCCTGCTATATATGACTGGAAAAGACCTGTTGTTTTGCTCTCTGTACGTATGTTACTGGATCGGGCATGCTGTTGTTGTCCCCGTGGGTATGTGACTGGATAGGACCTGATGGTATGGTCCCTGGAGGTATTTAACTGGATAGAACTTGCTGTTAATGTCCCTGTAAGTATGTTACCTGAGCGGACCTGCTGTTCTTGTACCATTAGGTATATAACTGGATAGGACCTGCTGTTATGGTACCTGAAATTATGTAAGCTGAACATATCCGCTTTTTTCTGTCCCTGTAATTATGTATCCTGAGTGGACATGCTGTTATGGTCCTTGTAGGTATATAACCTGAGCGGGCCAGCTGTTATGGCTTTGTTGGTATATAACAAGAACGGACCTGGTGTTTTGGCCCCTGTAGGTATGTAACTGGATTGGACTTGCTGTTATGGTGCAGAAATATAACTGGATAGGACTTGCTCTTATTGTCCTTAACGGCATGTAAGTCAGTATGACCTGCTGTAATTGTCGCTGTAGGTATGTTACAGTATAGGACCAGATGTTATGGTCCCTGTGAGTATGTAACCTGAGCGGACCTGCTGTTATGATCCCGGTAGATATTTAACTGGATACGACCTGTGGATAATTATATAAGCTGATCGAACTTGCTGGTTTGGTCATTGAAGTTATGTAACCTGAGGGGACATGCTGTTATGGTACCTGTAGGTATGCAACCTGAGCGGATCTAAAGTTTTTATGCCCCTTTGGGTATGTAACTGCATAGACCCTGCTATTAAGGTCCCTGTCATTATTTAAGCTGGCCGGACATGCTGTTATGGTCCCTGTAGGTATTTACATGTTCGGACCGCCTGTTACGGTCCCTTTAGGTGCGTTACTGGACAGGACCTACGGTGATTGTCTCTGTAGGTACTATCCTGGGCGGACCTGCTCTTATGAGCCCTGTTACGGTCCCTTTAGGCACGTTACTGGATAGGACCTGCTTTAATTGTCCCTGTAGGACCTGCTGTTATGGTCCCTGTAGGTATGTAGCTGGAAAGGATATGCTGAAATGGTCGCTGTAGGCATGTAACGGAAAAGGACATGCTGTTATGATCCCTGTACTTATGTAACTGTATAGAACTTCCTGTTGTTCTCCCTGCAGGTATGTAACCTATGGGAACCTTCTGCTACAGTCCCTCTAGTAATGTAACCTTTGCAAATATATTGCTAATGTCCCTGTAGCATTTAACTGGATTGGACCTGCTGTTGTGTTCCCTAAGGGAATGTATCGGAATAGGACTTTTTATTGTCCCTGTAGTTATGTATCCTAGACAGACCTGCTGCCATTGTCCCTATTGGTAGATAGGACCTGACTTTATGGCCCCTATATGTATGTAACAGGATAGGACCTGCTGTTATGGTCCCTGTTGGTATGTAACTGGATATGATCTGCTGTTATGGTCCCTGTAGGTAAATAAGTGGATAGGACCTGCTATTATGGTCCCTGTACGTATGTTATCTGAGGGGACCTGCTTTATTGGTCCCTGTAGGTATGAAACTGGATAGAACTTGCTGCCATGTTGCCTGTGTTACTGGATAGGGCTTGCTGTTGTTGTCCCCGTAGGTATGTAACTGGGTAGGACCTGCTGGTACGGTCTCTGTTGGTATTTAACTGGACTGGACTTGCTGTTAATGTCCTTGTAGGTAAGTTACCTGAGCGGACCTGCTGTTCTGGTAACCGTAGGTATGTAACTGGGTAGGACCTGCTGTTATGGTACCTGAAATTATGTAAGCTGAACGGACCCGCTTTTTCTATCCCTTTAAGTGTGTAACCTGAGCGGACATGCTGTTTTGGTCCCTGTAGGTATATAACCTGAGCGGACCAGCTGTTATGGCCTTGTTGGTATTTAACTAGAGTGGACCTGGTGTTATGACCCCTGTAGGTATGTTAATGGTAGGACTTGCAGTTATGATGCAGAAATGTAACTGGATAGGACTTGCTGTTATGGTCCTCAAGGTATGTAATGGGATAGGACTTGTTGTTATTGTCCTTTACTGTATGTAAGTCCATAGGACCTGCTGAAATTGTCGCTGTAGATCTGTTTCAATATAGGACCAGATGTTATGGTCCCTGTAGGTATGTAACCTGAGCGGACCTGCTGTTTTGATCCCGGTTGATATTGAACTGGATAGGACATGTGGATAATTAAATAAGCTGATCGAACTGACCTTTCCAAGGCGGTTCTTCTGTGGCGGTTTGTTTATGTTGTTGTCTGTTACTTACTATGATATCACTTGTGTCTTTTTATTTTGGATGGCCATTTTGGCCATTTTGTGGGAAAGTAAATGTCCGTATGGCCTTCCTTTGTTTAGGTTTCCATTGTGGTCTGGTCGCTTCATGTTTGTGTTTCTTTCCCGTTGGTGTCTTTGATGGTTGGAGTAAGTTAATTTTGTGATCTTTGTTTTACTTCTACTTTGCTGGTTTGGTCCCTGTAGGTATGTAACCTGAAGAGACATGCTGTTATGGTACATGTAGGTAGGCAACCTGAGCGGATCTAAAGTTCTCAGGTTCCTGTGGTAATGTAACTGCATAGACCCTGCTATTATGGTCCCTGCCATTATGTAAGCTGGCCGGAAATGCTGTTATGGTCCCTGTAGGTATTAACATGTTCGGACCGCCTGTTACGGTCCCTTTAGGTGCGTTACTGGATAGGACCTACGGTGATTGTCTCCATAGGTATGTATCCTAGGCGGACCTGCTGTTATAATTCCTGTAGGCATGTAACTGGATAGGACTTGCTGTAATGGTTACTGTAGGTTTGTTAATTGATAGGACCTGCTGTTATGATCCCTGTACGCATTTTATTGAATGGATCCTGCTGTTATTCTCCCTGTATGTAGGTTCATGTTGCCTGTGGGTATGGTGCCTGAGCGGTCTTGCTGTTATGGTACATGTAGGTATGTAAGTGGATAGTACCTGCTATTATGGTCCCTGCCATTATGTATGCTGGCCGGAAATGCTTTTATGGTCCCTGTAGGTATGAACATGTTCGGACCGCCTGTTTCGGTCCCTTTAGGTGCGTTACTGGATAGGACCTACGGTGAATGTCTCTTTAGGTATGTATCCTGGGCGGACCTGCTGTTATAATTCCTGTAGGTTTGTAACTAGATAGGACTTGCTGTAATGGTTACTGTAGGTTTGTTAATTGATAGGACCTGCTGTTATGATCCCTGTACGTATGTAACTGAATGGATCCTGCTGTTATTCTCCCTGTATGTAGGTTACCTGTTGCTGCAGACCCTATAATAATGTTGCCTTTGCACACCTGCTTTTATGGTCCCTGTAGCAATGTAACTGGATTGGACCTGCTGTTATGTTCCCTGTAGGTATGTAACCGGGATGGATCTGCTGTAATGATCCTTGTAGGTAGATAGGACCTTCCGTGATGGTCCCTGTAGGTATGTTACTGGATAGGACCTTCTGTTATGATCCCTGTTGGTATGTAACTGGATAGGACCTGCTGTTATGGTCCTTGTAGGTATGTAACTGGATAGAACCTGCAATTACTGTCTCTGTACGTATGTAACCTGAGCGGATCTGCTGCATTGGCCCCTGTAGGTATGTAACTGGATAGAACTTGCTGTCATGTTTCCTGTAGGTATTTAGCCTAAGCGGTTTTGCTTTTATGGTACCTGTATGTATGTAATTGGATAGGAGCTGTTGTTATAGTCCCATAGCTATCTGACTGGAAATTCTGATAGTTTCCCTGCTATATGTGACTGAAAAAAACTGCTGTTATGCTCCCTGTACGTATGTAACTGGATTGGTCTTGTTGTTGTTGTCCCCGTAGGTATCAAACTGGATAGGACCCACTGTTATGGTTCCTTCCTTTATGTTAGCTGGGCGGACCTGCTGTTACGCCCCCCTGTACGTATGTCACCTGTTCGGAACACATGTTATGGTCCCTGTTGGTATGTAACTGGATAGGATCTGCTGTTATGGTCCCTGTAGGTAATTAAGTGGATAGGACCTGCTGTAATGGTCCCTGTACGTATGCAATCTGAGCGGACCTGCATTATTGGTCCATGTAAGTGTGAAACTGGATAGAACTTGCTGTCATGTTGCCTGTGGGTATGTATCCTGAGCGGTCTTGCTTTTATGGTACCTGTAGGTATGTAAGTGGATAGTACCTGTTGTTATGCTCCCTGTACGTATGTTACTGGATCGGGCTTGCTGTTGTTGTCCCCGTAGGCATGTAACTGGATAGGACCTGCTGGAATGGTCCCTGCAGGTATTTAACTGGACAGGACTTGCTGTTAATGTCCCTGTACATGTTACATGAGCGGACCTGCTGTTCTGTACCCGTAGGTATGTAACTGGATAGGACCTGCCGTTATGGTACCTGAAATTAAATAAGCTGAACGGACCCGCTTTTTCTGTCTCTTTAAGTATGTAACCTGAGCGGACATGCTGTTATTGTCCCTGTAGGTATATAACCTGAGCGGACCAGCTGTTATTGATGGTTTTTAACCAGAGCGGACCTGGTGTTATGACCCCTGTAGGTATGTTCATGTAACGGAATAGGAATTGCTGTTATGGTGCAGAAATGTAACTGGATAGGACTAGCTGTTATGGTTCTGAAGGTATGTAATATGATAGGAATGCCGTAATTGTCCTTTGGGTATGTAAGTCAATAGGGCCTGCTATAATTGTCGCTGTAGGTATGTTACAGTATAGGACCAGATGTTATGGTCCGTGTAGAATGTAACCTGAGCGGACATGCTGCTATGATCCCGGTAGATATTTAACTGGATAGGACCTGTGGATAATTATATAAGCTAATCGAACTTGCTGGTTTGGTCCCTGTATGTAACCTGAGGGGACATGCTGTTATTGTACCTGTAGGTATGCAACCTGAGCGGATCTAAAGTTTTCAGGTCCCTGTGGGTAGGTAACCGCATAGACCCTGCTATTATGGTCCCTGTCATTATGTAAGCTGGCCGGACATGCTGTTATGGTCCCTGTTGGTATTAATATGTTCGGACCGCCTGTTACGGTCCCTTTAGGTACGTTACTTGATAGGACCTACGGTAATGGTCTCTGTAGGTGTGTATCCTGGGCGGACCTGCTGTTATGATCCTTGTAGGCATGTTACTGGATAGGATTTGCTGTAATGGTCGCTGTAGGTATGTTAATGGATAGGCCATGATGTTATGATCCCTGTACGTATGTTACTGAATAGAACCTGCTGTTATTCTCCCTGTAGGTATGTTACCTTAGCGGACCTGCTGTTACAGGCCCTCTAGAAAATATACCTTTGCACACCTGCTGCAATGGTGCCTGTAGCTATGTAACCTGGATTGATCTGCTGTAATGGTCCTTGTAGGTAGATAGGACATGCCGTTATTGTCCCTGTAGGTATGTTATTGGTAGGACCTGCTGTTATGGTCCCTGTTGGTATGTAACTGGATAGGACCTGCAATTATGGTCTCTGTACGTATGTAACCTGAGTGGACCTGCTGCATTTGCCCCTGTAGGTATGTAGCTGGATAGAACTTGCTATCACGTTCCCAGGAGGTATTTAGCCTAAGCGGTTTTGCTTTTATGGTACCTGTAAGTATGCAATTGGATAGGAGCTGTTGTTATAGTCCCATAGCTATCTAACTGGACATTCTGATATGATCCCTGCTATATGTGGCAAAAAAAATGCTATTATGCTCCCTGTACGTATGTAACTGGATAGGTCTTGCTGTTGTTGTCCCCATAGGTATGAAACTGGATAAGGCCCACTGTTATGGTTCATTCTTTTATGTTAGCTGCTGTAATTGTCCATGTAGGTATGTAACCTTAGCGGATCTGCTATTATGGTCCCTGTATGCAGTCTAAATGCAGAAAAATATATAACCGCAATGACTTCAGCACCCAATTTCGTAAAGTCATTTTTTCGATATTAAAAGACTGCGTACAACAAAAATGTTATACGACAGACTGCATGCATGGTAGTTAACCCAATCACGGTTGGCAACTTTGCTTCCCTCTTTAATTGCACGCCGGTGGGTCAGGCCTCAGATTCTATGACGGTTCCAACGTAAAGGCTTATTGAGAATTAGAGAGATCTAATTCAAGGTAATGTTGGTTGGTGCCTGATGCTCTATCTTTGGTCGGGCCCATCAGAGTCTAACTGTTGGTTTTCTTTTGCTCCAACATTTCAGTGGTTTCTTGCTGCCGAGTCCTCACCGTTGTTTTATCTCTGTGGTTGTTTGATTTTATGTGTTCACGGAGATGTTGCACTGATGAGTTAGGGGGCCTTCATGCGGACTGAACAAATTATTTGTCTAAATCGCGATGGAAGCAAGGGCGAGGATTGTAGCCACGTAATATCGATTTAAGCCCCCCCGCCCCCCCCCCCACCCCAAGTGGAATTCGTTTCCGCTGACCGTTCCAAGGCGGTTCTTCTGTCGCGGTTAATTTTTGTTATTGTTTGTCTTTGGGTGTTTGTGTCGCTAATATTATTTTATTTTGGATAGCCTATTGGCCATTTTATGGGAAAGTAACTGTCCTTTTGGCTTTCCGCTATCGATGTTTCCATTAGGTCTGTTTTTCATGTTTGTGTTTCTTTCCCTTTGGTGTCTCTGATGGGAGCTGTGGGTTGATTGTATCGATTCCTGATCATTGCCTCCACTTCTATTTTTCCTGTTATTGTTGCTGTAGGTATGTAACATGAGCGTACCTGCCGTTTTGGTACTTGTAGGTATGTAATCTGAGCGGACATGCTGTTATAGACTCTGTAGTGATGTTACATAAGCGTACCTGCTTTTATGGTCCTTGTATGTATGTGACTATATATGTCCTGCTGTTAAGGTCCCTGTAATGATGTTTGGCTCAGCGGTTCCTGTAGGTATGTAACCTGGGCGGACCCGCTATTAGGGTCCTTGTAAGTAAGTGATTGGATTGGATTTGCTATAATGGTCCCTGTTTTTATGTAACTTGATATGACCTGCTGTTCTGTTCCCTGTTCGTATGTGACTGGATATGACCTGCTATTATTATCCCTGCAGGTATGTAACATTAGCAGACCTGCTGTTACAGTCCCTCTAGTAATGGTACCTTAGCGGACCTGTTGTTATGCAAAGCCCTTTCAAAATTTTATGTCACTGAAAATTCAATGTTGGACTTAAATCTCGTCTGCAACAAGGTATATTGGAATCCGAATTTTATGGTGTCTTAGTATATAAATTCAATAACATATATAAATGCAATGACTTCACCCAATTTCGTAAAAACATTCTTCGATATAAAAAGACAAGGTACAACATAAATGGTATACGACAGACTGCATGCATGACAGTTAACCCACTCACGGTTTGACAACTTTGCTTCCCTCTTTAATTGCACGCCGGTGGGTCAGGCCTCAGATTCTATGACGTTTCCAGCGTAAAGGCTTACTGAGATTTAGAGAGTATCTAATTTTATGCAATGCTGGTTGGTGACTGATGCTCTGTCTCTGGTTTGGTCCATCGTAGTCTAACCGTTTGTCTTCTTTTGCTCCAGCATTTCAGTGGTTTTTGCTGTTGAGTCCTCACTGTTGTTTCATCTCTGTGGTTGTTTGATTTTTTTATTCACGGAGATTTTGCACGGATGAGTTAGGAGACCTTCATGCGGACACAACAAATTATTGTCTGAATCTTGACGGAAATAAGGGCGAGGATTGTGGCCATGTAAAATCGATTTAAGCCAACACCCACCCCCGCCCCCAAGTGGAATTCGTGTCAGTGACCGTTCCAATGCGGTTTTTCTGTCGCGGTTTATTTTTGTTATAGTTTGTCTTTGAGTGTGTTATAGTTTGTCTTTGAGTGTGTGTATCGCTTGTAGTATTTTGTTTTGGATAGCCAATTGACCATTTTGTGGGAAAGTAACTTGGCTTTCTGCTATTGATTTTGCCATTAGGGTCTAGTTGTTTCATGTGTGTGCTTTTTTCCCTTTTGTATCTCTGATTGGAGCTGTGGGCTAATTTATCGATTTCTGGTCATTGCCTCTGTTATCGTCCCTCGATAGAAATTGCTAACATATGTAACAGGATAGAACTTGCTGTCTCAGGTATGTAACTTGACCAAAAGTTATGGTCCTAGTAGGTAAGTTACATGAGTTGACCTGTTGTTATGGCCCCTGAATGTAACTGGTTAGGATTTGTCCTAATGGTCCCTGTAAGTATGTAACCGGAGCCGACCTGCTGTTATGGTCCCTGTTTGGATGCTGCAGAAAAGTACCGGCAGTTATGGTCCCTGTAGGTATGTAAATGGATAGGTCCTGCGGTAACGGTTCCTATAGATTGAACATGTTCAGATCGCCTGTTATGATCCCTTTAGGTGTGCTACTGGATAGTACCTGCTGTAATTGTCCCTGTAGGTATGTATCCTGGGCGGACCTGCTGTTATAGTCCTTGTAGGTATGTAACTGGAAAGAACTAACTCTAATGGCCATTGGATGTATTTAACTTGATAGGACCTTGTCCATATTATTTTATAACCTGAGAGGACCTGCTGTTATGGTCTCTGTAGGTCTATTACTGTATAGGAGTTGCTGTCATGGTCGCTGTAGGTATGTAGCCGGAGCTTTCCTGCTGTTGTGGTCCCTTTATGTATGTTACTTGATAGGACCTGCTGTTATAGTACCCGTAGATTTGTATCCTGAGCGGATATGTTGTTATGGTCCGCGTAGGTATGTGACCTGTCCTAATGGTCCCTGTAAGTAAGTATGCTGTTATGGTCCTTGTAGATATGTTCTTTATAGGACCAGCTGTTATGGTTCCTTTCATTATGTAAGCTGAGCAGACCTGCTGTTATGCTCCTTGTAGGTATGTAAACTGTTCGGACCTCCTTTATGGTCCCTTAAGGAATGTTACTGATTAGGACCTGCTGTTGTTGTCCCTGTAGGTATTTTACCTGGACTGGCTGTCATTGCGGCCGTATGTAAGTAACAAAAGCGGACCTGCTATTTTGGTCCCTGTAGGTATGTAATCTGAACAGAAATGCTGTAATAGTCCCTGCAGGGAGTGAGTGAGTGTTTGATATTTACGTCCCACCAACAGCTAAGGTCATACGGAGACGGGATATCGGTTTAAAGACTCATCCGAAAGTCTGGAGAAGCCCGGGATCGATCCTGCGATCCCCGGTTTACAAGGCGAGTAGCATAACCGCTACACCACGGAGGCTTCTAGTCCCTGCCGGGACGTAGCCTTAGCGTACCTGTTGTTATGTTCACTATTGGTATGTAACTGAATAGCTTGTTGGTTTGGTTGGGGTTTAACGTCCCCGTCGACACTGTATAGGTAATTTTGGAGACGTTGCTTCCAATTTTATGGGAGGTTTATCCGACATTGAGATGAAATGACATATCAAGCCCTGTCGCCAATGAAACCAATGTGGTTTATAAGTATGAACGGTCCGACTTGCGCTGCTTTGCCTGGGCGAGCTTAGATCCTCTAAGCGGTTTACCAGTACTCGTGTGCTGTCGGATTCATGTGTAGCTGGACAGCAAATGCTGTTACGGTCCCGGTATTGATGTAAACTCAGCGGACCTTCTGTTGTTCTCCATGTATGTATGTAACCTGAGCGGCCATGCTGTTATTGCCCCTGTGCATATGTAACTTTTGTGGACCTGCTGTTATGGTCCCTGTAGGTATTTTACCTGAGCGTCCCTGGGGTATGGTCACTGTAGACATCTAACTGGATAGGGCTTGCTGTTATGTTCTCTGTATGTATGTCCCTGCAGGTATGTAACTGGACAGAACGTGCTGTTATGTTCCCACAGGTATGAAACAGAACAGAACTTGCTGTTATTGTCCCTGTAGGCATTTCGTATTTAATTGAATAGGACCTGCTGTTAAGGTCCCTGTAGATATGTAACTGAATAGGACCGGCTGTTATGGTCCCTGTAGGTATGCAATCTGAGCTGACATGCTGTTGTTATCCGTGTACATATGTAACTGGATAGCACCTGCTGTTATTCTCCGTGCAGGTATGTAACCTGAGCTGACCTCAAAGGGATAGGACTTGCTTGAATTGTCCTATAGTTAGGTAACCTAACGGAACTGTTGTTACGGTCCCTCTAGGTATGTAACCGAATACGACCTGCTGTTATTCTCACTGTAGGCATGTAACATGAGTAGACCTGCTGTTATGGTCACTGTAGATATGTAACTGGATATAGCTTGCTGTTTTGGTCCCTGTCGGTATGTAACTGAAGCGGACCTGCTGTAATGGTCCCTGTATGTATGTAGCTGAATAGGACAGGCTGTCATGGTCCCTGTTGGTATGTAACTGGATAGGACCTGTATTTATAGTCCCTATAGCCTGCTCAGACCGCTAGTCATGGTCCCTTTAAGTGTGTTACTGGATAGGACCTGCTGTTTGTTTGTTTGATTTCAGGTTTAACGTCCTCGAAAAAACTTTATAGGTCATTTTGGAGACATTGCTTCCAATTTTTGTTGGACGTATACCCGACATTGAGATGAAACGACATTCTAAGCACTGCCGCCTAATGAATCCAATAGGGTTAATAAGGATGTATGTCCGACTTGCTCCATTTTGCTTTGGCCGTCTAACACCATCTAAGCGGTTTACCGGTTTACTTTTACTCATCTGCGGTTGATTCCGGCTCTGGGTGGAAGTAGTATGCAGTCTAATCGATTTCTACAAGCCTCGATGGGCGGGGCGGTAGGAACTGCTGTAAATATCCATGTAGGTATGTAACCTGGGCGGACCTGCTGTTATGGTTTCTGTAGGTCTCTTACTGGGTAGGACCTGCCGTTATGGTCCCTGTAGGTACGTAAATGGACAAGACATGCTGTTGTGGTCCCTGTATTTATGTACCCTAAGCGGACCTGCTGTTATGGTCCCTGAAGGTATGTAACTGGAACTTGCTAGGTACGTAAATGGCTAGGCCTGTTATGGTATGTACCCTGAGCGGTCCTGCTGTTCTGGTACCTGTAGATATGTAAGTGTATAGGACCTGCAGTTATGGTACCTGTACTTATGTAAGCCGACCGGACTTGCTTCTTCTGTCTCCGTAGGCATGTAACCTAAGCGCAAATGTTGTAATGGTCCCTGTAGGTATATAACCTGAGCAGACCAGCTGTTATGGTCCCTGTAGGTATTTAACCAGAGCGGACCTGGTGTTATGGACCCTGTAGGTACGTAAATGGACAGTACATGCTATTATGGTCCCTGTACGTATGTACCCTAAGCGGACCTGATGTTATGGTCCCTGAAGGTATGTAACTGGAACTTGCTACCATGGTCCAAGAAGGAATCAAGCCTGATTGCCCTTGTTCGTACCGCCTGTTACAGTCCCTGTAAGTATGTAACTTGATTTGACCTGCTATAATTGTCCCTGTAGGTATGTTACCTGGACGGACCTGCGGTTATGGTCCCTGTATGTAGATAGGACCTGCCTTTATGGCCCCTGTAGGTATGTAGCTGGATAGGGCCTGCTGTTATGGTCCCTGTTGGTATGTAACTGGTTAGGACTTGCTGGTATGGTCCCTGTAGGTATGCTACCTGAGCGGACCTGCTGTATTGGTCCCTGTAGGTATGTTACTGGATAGAACTTGCTGTCATGTTCCCTGTATGTATATAGCATGAGCGGTCTTGCTGTTATGGTACTTGTTGGTATGTAATTGGATAGGACCTGTTGTTATAGTACCGTAGGTATCTAACTGGATAAGACATTATGATATGTTCCCTGCTATATATGACTGGAAAAAAAACGTATGTTACTGGAAAGGTCCCGCTGTTGTTGTCCCGGTAGGAATGTAACTGGATAGGGCCTGCTGTTATGCTCCCAGTAAGTATTTAACTGGATAGGACTTGCTGTTATGGTCGCGGTAGCTATGTTCTCTGGGCAGACCTGCTGTTCTGGTACCTGTAGGTATGTAAGTGTATAGGACCTGCTGTTATGGTACCTGTTATTATGTAAGCCGAGCGGACCTGCTTTTTCTGTCTCTGTTGGCATTTAACCTGAGCGCACATGTTGTTATGCTCCCTGTAGGTAAATAACCTGAGCGGACCAGCTGTTATGGTCCCTGTAGGTATTTAACCAGAGCGGACCTGGTGTTACGGTCCATGAAGGTATGTGACTGGATAGGACTTGCTGTTATTGTGCAGAAATATAAACGGATTGGACTTGCTGTTATTGGTCCTGAAGGTATTTAACAGGATTGGACTCGCTGTTATTGTCATTTAAGGTATGTAACAGAAAAGGACCAGCTATTATGGTCCATGTAGGTATGTAACATGAGCGGATCTGCTGTAATGGTCCCTGTAGGTATGTAACTGCAAAGACCCTTCTGTTATGATCCCCGTCATTATGGAAGCTGGCCGGATCTGCTGTTATGTTACCTGTAGGTGTGTTACATGGTCAGTGTGCCTGTTACGGTCCCTTTAGGAACGTTACTGGCTAGGACCTCTGAAATTGTCCCTGTAGAAATAGAACCTGGGCGGACCTGCTGTTATGGTCCCTGTTGGTATGTAACTGGACAGGACTTGCTGTAATGGTCGCTGCAGGTATGTAACTGAATAGGATCTGCTGTTATACTCAATGCAGGTATGTAACCTTAGCGGAACTTCTGTTACAGTCCCTGTAGTAATATAACCTTATCAACTCTGCTGGTTTGGTCCCTATAGCAGTGTGTCTGGATTGGACCTGCTGTTATGCTCCCTTTAGGTATGTTCTCTGTAGGTGATGATCTATGTGGGTGTGTTACTGGCTAGGACTTACGTTATGGTCCCTGTAGGTATGTCACCGGAGCGGACCTGCTGTGATAGTACCGTATGATTGTAGCAGGACAGAACCGGCTGTTATTGTCCCTGTGGGTATGTAACTGGATAGGACCTACTGAAATGATCCCTGTAGGTATTTAACCTGTTCGGACTGCCTGTTATAGTCCTTTAAGGTATGTTACTGCATAGGGCATGCTGTCATTGTCCCTGTAGGTATGTCACCTCGACGGACCTGCTGGTATGGTCCTTGTAGGTATGTAACTTGATAGGACTTGTTGTAATGGTAATTGTATGTATGTATCTGGATAAGAACTGTTGTAATGGCCCCTGTGAATTTGTTACTGTATAGGAGCTGCTGGTATGGTCCCTGTTTCTAACCTAAGCGGACATACCGTTATGGTCCATGTAGGTCTGTAACTGGATAGGACTTGCTGTCATCATCCCTGTATGTGTGTAGCTTGACTTGCCCTGCTGTTATGGTTCCTGTTAGTATGTAACTGGATAGGACCTGCTCTTGTGGTCTCTATAATTAAATAAGCTGAGCGGACCTGCTGGTTTGGTCCCTGGAGGTATGTTACCTGAACGGACCTGCTGTTATGGTCCGGTTGGGTATGTAACTGGATGGGACCCGCTGTTACGGTTCATTTCTTTATGTAAGCTGATCGGAACTGCTGTAATGCTCCCTGTAGGTATGTAACCTCTTCGGACCACCTGTTATGATCCTTATAGGTATGTTTCTGGATAGTACCTGCTGTAATTGTCTCTGTGGGTGTATAACCTGAGCGGACCTGCTGTTATGGTCCCTGTATATAGACTTGCTGTCATTGTCACTGCCGTATGTATGACCTGCTGTTTTGGTCCCTGTAGTTATGTAATCTGAGCGGACATACTGTTATAGTCTCTGTAGGGATGTTACCTTAGCGTACCTGCTTTAATGGTCCCTGTAGGTATATGGCCGGAAAGGATCTACTGTTACGGTCCCTGTAATGATGTAAGCGGACCTGCTGTTGTGGTCCCTGAAGGTACATAACATGAGCGGACATGCTTTTTACGGTCCCTGTTGGTATGTAACCTGAACGGACCTGCAGTTATAGTCCCTGTAGGTATGCAACTGGCTAGGACTGCTGTTTTGTTCCCTGCCGTAATGTAACTGGATAGGACTTGCTGTTATGTTCCTGTAGGTATGTAATCTACGCGGACCTGCTGTTAGGGTCCACGTAGGTATGTAATTGGATAGGACTTGCTATAATGGTCACTGTGGGTATGTAACGGGATATGCCCTGCTGTTATGTTCCCTGAAAGTATGTGACTGGATACGACCCGCTGTTATTGTAACCTTAGCGGACAAGCTGTTACAGTTCCTCTAGTAATGGTACCTAAGCGGACCTGCTGTTATGGTCCCTGTAGTAGTGTAACTGGATCGGACCTGCTGTTATCGTCCCTGTAGGTATGTAACGGGATAGGAAGTTACTTTTAATGGTTTGATCAGTCAGATTTATCCCCTAGAACTTCGTTTAAACAATGCAAATTCCTCTGATACCGAGGCCCCCTTTTTGGATGTACATTTAACTATTGTAGAAGGATTTGTTTCTTTATGATAAACGTGATGATATTGATTTCGAGATTGTAAAGTTTCCTTTTTTGGACGGTGATGTTCCTCGTGCGACACCGTACGGGGTTTATATTTCGCAGTTAATTCGATTCGCCAGAGTGTCTAGCCATGTATCCGACTTCAATACTCGTAATATATTATTAACCGCTAAACTTCTTAATCAGGGGTATCGGTATCATAAACTACGTAAAGCCTTTTCGAAGTTTTATAGACGTTATTCTGATTTGGTTTCAAAATTCAATGTTGAACTTAAAACACTACTGCAACAAGGCCTATCGGAACCCGAATTCTATGGTGACTTAGTATATAAATTTAGAAAAATACATGCCTGTAATGACTGTAGTACCCAATTTCGTAAAATCGTTCGTCGATATGTAAAGATTGGGTACAACGTAAATGTTATAAAATAGACTGCATGCATGGTGGTTAACCCAATCACGGTTGGCAACTTTGCTTCCCTCTTTGATTGCACACCGGTAGGTCGGGCTTAAGATTATATTACGGTTCCTGGGTAAAAACATAAATGGAATTTTATTTTATTTTAGTATTCCTTATGTTGGTTGGCGCCTGATACTACGTCTTTGGTCGGGCCCCTCGGAGTCTAACTGTTGGTTTTCTTTTGCTCCAGCAATTTTGTATTTGTATGCTGTCGAGTCCTCTACCTTGTATCATCTCTGTAGTTTTTTTGTTTGTAAGTTCTCGGAGATGTTACACCGATGAGTTAGGAAGCCTTCATGCGGACTAAACAAAATTAGTGTTTACCGCGACAGAGGTAAGGGCGAGGATTATGGCCATGTAAAATCGATTTAAGCCCCCCCCCCCCCCAGTGGAATTCTTTCCACTGACCGTTCCAAGGCGGTTGCTCTGTGGTGGTTTATTTATGTTGTTGTTTGTTACTTACTGTGTGTATCAGTTGTGTCTTTTTATTTTGGATGGCCATTTGGCCATTTTGTGGGAAAGTAACTGTCCGTATGGCATTCCTTTGTTTAGGTTTCCATTATGGTCTGGTCGCTTCATGTTTGTGTTTCTTTCCCTTTGGTGTCTTTGATGGGTGGAGTAAGTTAATTGTATCGATTCCTGATCTTTGTTTTACTTCTACTTTGCTGTCATATGTAACAGGATAGAACTTGCTGTCATGGTCCCTGTAGCTAGATAACACGATAGGACTTGTTGTTATGGTCCTTGTAGGTAGATAACCAGAGTGAACCAGCTGTTACTGTCCCCTCAGGTTTGTAACTGGACCTGCTGTTATGGCCCGTGTAGGTATGTTACTGGTTAAGACTTGTCGCTAAGGTCACTGTAAGTATGTAACTGGAGCCAACCTGCTGTTATTGTCCCTAGTTAAATGATACAGGAAAGTACCGGCGGTTATGGTCCCTGTAGGTATGTAAATTGATAGGACCTGCTGCAGTGGTCCCTGTAGATGTAACCTGTTCAGATCACATGTAATGGTCCCTTTATGTATGTTACTGGATAGTACCTACTGTAATTGTCCCTGTAGGTTTGTAGCCTGGGCGGACCTACTGTTACAGTCTTTGTAGGTATGTAACTGGAGGACCTACTCTAATGGTAATTGTAGGCGTGTAACTTGATAGGACCTGGTCCCTGTTCGTTTATAACCCGAGCGGACCTACTGTTATGGTCCCTGTGGGTCTATTACTTTATAGGACTTGCTGTCATGCTCGCTGTAGGTATGTAGCCTAGGCTGTCCTGCTTTTGTGGCCTACGTAGGTATGTAACTGGATAGGACCTGTTGTTATTGTACCCGCAGGTTTGTAACCTTGGCGGACATGCTGTTAAGGTCCGGCTGGGTATGTTACCTGAACGGACCTGCTGTTGTTGTCCCTGTAGTTATGTAAGTTGATAGGACCAGCTGTTATTGTTCCTTTCATTATGAAAACTGAGCGGACCTGCTGTGATGCCCCCTGTAGGTATGTAACCTGTTCGGACCGCCTGTTTGGTCCCTTTAGGAATGTTACGGGATATGACCTACTGTAATTGTCCCTGTAGGTATGTAACCTGGGCGAACCTGTTGTTATGGTCCCTGTAGGAAGACTGGATAGAACTTGCTGTTATGTTCCCTGTAGGTATGAAACAGCACAGGACTTGTTGTTATGCTTAATGTGTGAATGTAACTTGAAATTATTATGTTCCTGTAGGTATGTACTTGATAGGACTTGCTGAAATTGTCCCGGAAGATATGTAAGTGAATATGACCTGCTGTTAAGGTCCCTGTAGGTATGTAACTGAATAGGAACGGCTGTTATGGGCCCTGTAGGACCTGCTGTTATTCTCCCTGTAGGTATGTAATCTTAGCAGACCGGCTGTAACAGTCCCCGTAGGAACGTTACCTTAGCGGACCTGCTGTTATGGTCCATGTAGTAGTGTAACTGGATAGGACCTGCTGTTATCGTCCCTGTAGGTATGAAATTTGATTGGACTGCTCTTATGGTCGGTCCCTGCAGCTATTTAACTGGAAAAGAATTGCTGTTGTGATATCTGATGTATGTAACAGGACAGGAACTGCTGGTATGGTCCCTGTAGAAAGTAAACCGGAGCGGACCTGCTTTTACAGGCCCTGTAGGGATATTTCTTAGGGGGCCTGCTGTTGCGGTTCCGTACCTGCTGTTGCGATCCCTGTAGCTATGTAACTGGATAAGACCTGCTGTTATGGCCCATATGATAATGTAAGCTCAGCGGGCCTGCTGTTGTTTTCTCTGTAGATATATAACCGGAGCGGACCTGCTGTTAAGGTCCCTGAAGGTATTTAACATGAGCGGACCTGGGGTATTCTACCTGTAGACATGTAACTGGATAGGACTTGCTGTTATGTTCGCTGTAGGTAGGTTACTGGATAGGACTTGCAGTTATGTTCCTGTAAGTATGTAATTTGATAGGACTTGCTGTTATTGTCCCTGCATGTAGGTAACTGGATAGGACCAGCTGTTATGGTCCCTGTAGGTATGTAGCTGAATAGGACCGGCTGTTATGCTCTCTGTATGTAATCTTTGCAGATCCGCTTTGATCCCTAAACGCATGTAACTGGATGGAACTTGCTGTTATACGCCCTGTAGGTATGTAACCTATAAGCGGACCGGCTGTTACAGTCCCTGCAGGAATGTAGCCTTAGCGGGCCTACTGTCATGGTCCGTGTAGCAGTGTACCTGGATAGGAACTGCTGTTATAGTCCATGTAGGTATGAAAACGGATTGAACCTGCTCGTATGGTCCCGGTAGCTATTTAACTGGATGGTAATTGCTGTTATGGCGTCTGTAGTATGTAACATGATAGGCTGCTAAGGTCCCTGTGGTTAGGTAACAGGAAAGGACTTGCTGTTATGTTCCCTGTAGGTAGGAGACCTGAGAGGACCTGCTGTTACGCTTCCTGTAGGTATATGGCTGGATAGGACCTACATTTATCCTCGCTATAGATATGTAACCTGAGCGAACCTGCTGTTACAGTCCTGGCAGTTATATTCCTTAGAGGACCTGCTGTTATGGTCCCTGTAGGTATGTTACTTGATAGGACTTGATGTTCTAGTACCCGTGACAGGATAGAAATTGCTGCTATGGTCCCTGTAGGTATGTAACAGGATATGATTTGCTGTAATGGTCCCTGTATGAAGGAAACATGAGAGGAACTGCTGTTACTGTCTCTGTAGGTATTATCTTGATAGGACCTACTGTTATCCTGGCTGTAGATATGCAACCTGAGCGAACCTGCTTTACAGTCCCTGTAGGGATATGTCTTAGAGGGCTTGCTAGTGTGGTACTTGTAGGTATTTTCCTGGATAGAACTTGCTGTTATTTTCCCAGTTGATATATAAATGGATATATACCTGCTAGGTATGTACCTGTAGGTATTTTTCTGTATAGGACTTGAGGGGACCTGCAATTATGGTCCCTGTAGGTATGTAACTTGATATGACCTGCTGCTATGGTTCCTGTGATTATATAAGCTGAGCGGATCTGCACCTTTTATCCCTGTAGGTATGGAATCTTACGGACATTCTATTATTGTCGCTGAAGGTATTTAACCTGGCCATACCTCCCGTTTTGGTCCCTGTAGGTGTGTAACTTGATTAGACCTGCGTTATAGTTCCTGTAGGTATGCAAATGGATATGACTTGCTGTTATTGTCCCCATGTGTATGCAACAAGATAGGACCTGCGGGTTGGTTCCTGTAAGTAAATACTTCATTGCGCATGCTGGTATGGTCCCGGTAGGTATGTAACCTGAGGGGACATGCTGTCTTAGTCCCGGTAGTTATGTGACTGGATAGGAATTGCTGTTATGGTAACTTTAATTATGTACGCTGTTTTTGTCTCATTAGGTATGTAACCTGAGCGGATATGCTGTTATGATCCCTGTATTTATAAAACCTGAGCGGACCTGCTTTTATGGTCCCTGTAGGTATTTAACCAGAGCGGACGTTGTGTTATGGCCCCTCTAGGTATGAAACTGGATAGGACTTGTTGTTGTGGTGCAGGTATTGAACTGAATAGGACTTGCTGTTGTGGTCCCTGAAGATATGTAACAGGATAGGACTTGCTGTTATTGTCCCTGTAGGCATGTTAGCTGAGCGGACCGTCTGTTTTGATCCCCGTAGGTTGCAAACTGGATAGGACCTGGTGTTAAGTAGAAGTAAAACAAAGATCAGGAATTGATACAATTAACTTACTCCACCCATAAAAGACACCAAAGGGAAAGAAATACAAACATTAAGCGACCAGACCATAATGGAAACCTAAACAAAGGAAGGCCATAAGGACAGTTACTTTCCCACAAAATGGCCATATGGTCATCCGAAACTAAAAGACACAAGTGATACACACAGTAAGTAACAAACAACTCTAAGTATACTCTGAGCGGACTTGTTGGTTTGGTTCCTGCAGATATGTATCCTAAGCGGACGCTGTATTATAGCCTCTGTAGGTTTGAAACTGGATAAGACTTGCTGTTGTGGTGCAGGTATTGAACTTAATAGGATTTGCTGTTGTGGTCCCTGAAGGTACGTAACAGGATATGACTTGCTGTTATTGTCACTTTAGGTATAGAGGTTAATATGACCTGCTGATATGGTCCCGCTAGGTATGTTAATGAATAGTACAGGCTGCTAGGGTCCCTGTAGGCATGTTACCTGAGCGGACCGTCTGTTCTGATCCCCTTAGGTTTTAAACTGGATAGGGCCTGCTGTGAAGTATATTCTGAGTGGACTTGCTGGTTTGGACCCTGGAGATATGTATCCTAAGCGGACATGCTATAATGGTCCCTGTAGGTATGTAACCTGACTGGATCTGCTGTTATGGTCCCTGTAGGTATGTAACTGGATAGACCCTGCTATTATGGTTCATGTCATTATGTAAGATGATCGGACCTGCCCTGCTGTTATGGTCCTGTAGGTATGTAACATGTTCGGACCGTCTGTCACGGATCCTTTAGGTATGTTACTGGATAGGACCTGCTGTATGTATGTTACCTGGGCAGACCGGCTGTTATGGTCCCTGTATTATGTAACTAAATAGGACTTGCTGTAATGGTCCCTGTAGGTATGTTACTGGAGAGGACCTGCTGCTGTGGTCCCTGTGCGTATATTACTGGATAGGAACTGCTGTTATGCTCCCTGCAGGTATTTAAGCCTACCGGAACTGCTATTACAGTTCTTCTAGTAATGTTTAAGCGGACCTGCTGCTATGGCCCCTGTAGCAGTGTAGCTGGATCGGATATGCTGTTATCGTCCCTGTAGTTATAGAAGTGGATGGGACCTGCTGTTATGTTCCCTGTAGGTTTGGATCTGGATAAGACTTGCTGTTATTGTTCATGTAGGTATATAACGGGATAGGAATTGCTGTTATATGTTAGAGGATAGAACTTGATGTTACGGTCCCTGTAGGTTGATAATACGATATGACTTGCTGTTATGGGCCATGTAAGTAGATTACCTGAGCAAACCTGTTGTTACTGTCCCTGCAGGTATTAACTGGGCCAAATGTTATGCTCCCTGTTAGTATGCAACCTGAGTGGACCGGGAGTATGGTCCTAGTATAATTGTAGCGGCATAGGTTTGGCTGGCATGGTGTCTGTAGGTATTTTACTGGATAGGACATGCTGTAATGGTCCCTGTAGGTATGTCACCTATTCGTACCGCCTGTTATGGTCCCTTTAGGTATTTTACTGGGTAGGACCTGCTGTAATTGTTCCTGTAGGTATGTATCGTGAGTGGACCTGCTGTTATGGTTCTTATAGGTATGTAGCTGGATAGGACTTGCTGTAATTGTCATTGTAGATATGAAACTGGATAGAAACTGCTGTTATGGTCCCTGTGGGTCTGTCACTAGATAGCGATTGCTTTCATAGTAGCTGGAGGTATGTAGCCTGAGCTGGCCAGCTGTTGTGGTCCCTGTGGGTATGTTACTGGATAAGACCTTTTGTTATGGTCCCTGTAATTATGTAAGCTGAGTGAACCTGCTGATTTGGTCCCAGCAGTAATGTAACCTGAGCGGACATGCTGTTATGGTTCGGGTAGGTATGTATCCTGAGCTGAACTGTTTCCTGTAGGTATGTTACTTGATAGGACCCGATGTTATGGTTCCTTTCATTATGTAACCTGTTCGGACCGCCTGGTATGGCCCCTTTAGGAATCTGACTGTACAAGTTTGGTTTAGTTTGATTTGAGGTTTAAC
The DNA here is from genome assembly GCA_963580285.1 of Lucinisca nassula. Lineage (NCBI taxonomy): Eukaryota > Metazoa > Mollusca > Bivalvia > Lucinida > Lucinidae > Lucinisca > Lucinisca nassula. The sequence continues at coordinate 101,312,814 of OY757017.1, read as the reverse complement.
ATCCCCGTCAACACTGTATAGTCCATTTTGGAGACGTTGCTTCGAATTTTGTGGGACTTTGACCCGACATTGAGAAGAAATGACATCTCAAGCCCTGTCGCCCAACGAAACCAATAGGGTTTATAAGCATGGACGGTCCGACTCAAACCGCTTTGCCTCGTCAGGCTTTGATCCTCTAAGCGGTTTACCAGTACTCGTGCTTGGTCGGTTTCATCTCTGCGAGGAAGCACCATGCAGCCAATCTATTTCTTCAAGCCTCAATGGGCGGGGGCGCGTGACTGTACAGGACTTGCTCTAATTGAAACTGTAGGTATGTATTCTGGGCGGACCTGCTGTTATGGTTTCTGTAAGTAGACTTGCTGTCATTGTTGCTGCAGGTATATAACATGAGCGGACCTGCTGTTTTGGTCCCTGTAGGTATGGAATCTGAGCGGACATGCTGTTATTGTATCCGTAGGGACGTTACATTAACGCACCTGCTGTTATGGTCCCTTTAGGTATGAAACTGGATAGGACCTGCTGTTATTGTCCCTGTAATAATGTAATTACAGCGGATCTGCTGTTGTCCCTGTGGGTATGAAACCTGAGTGGACATGCTGTCATGGTCCCTAAAGGTATGTAACCTAAGCGGACCAGCTGTTATGGTCAATGTAGGTGTATTACCTGAGCGGACATGGGTTATAGTTTCTGCAGGTATGTTTAAGATAGGACTTGCTGTTATGTCTTCTGCATGTATATAGCTGGATAGGACTTGATGCTATGTCCTGCAGGTATATAACTGGATAAGACTTGCTGTTATGTTCTCTGTAGGTATGAAACAGGATAGAACTTGCTATTATTCTCCTTGTAGGTATGTAAGCGGAAAGGACCTGCTGTTATGGTCCCTATAGGTATGTAATTGAATATGACCGGCTGTTATGAACCATGTAGGTATATAACCTGAGCGGACCTGAAATTATTGTCCCTGTTTGTATGTAACTGGACAGGACCTGCTGTTATTCTCCCTGTAGGTATGTTACCTGAGCGGGGCGTCGGATGACTCAGCGCGTTTCACTGTCGAATCCTCATCCTTGTGTCAACTTGGTTTTGATTGTGATTTCTTTGTTTACAGAGTTGATTCACTGATGAGAAACCTTCACGCGAACCAAACAAATACTTTGTTGAGGGTGAGGGCTGGGATCCCGTAAAGTTGACTTATACCCCTTAAGTAATTTTACTGACCGTTCTAATATGTTCTGTAAAAGGTTTATCCAGTGGAAGCAAGGAATACACCACAGAACTGGAAAAAATGAAGTGTACATGTACACCCCTTATCCCTCTTCGATCCCAGACACTGCCACGTAGTCAGTCAAATGCTGCAGTGGTTCTGACAATCCTGGCATTGACTTCATCATCAATGTGCAGGGCTCTTGACATTGTGCTCCCGTGGTTAGTGAACTTGTCTACAAATTGCAATATTTGACCTTCGCTGTGATGATGGGCTCTTTGCAAGGTTTGTCAGGTGCTGGCTAATAGACTGCTTCAGTCTTTTTGATTGTGAGATCATAGCTGTCACAGGAGTCGGATACTTGATCTATACATTTATTCATCTTCTCTTCTGTTGGAGCACCTTTTGCTATGTCATCAGCAAAGAGGAACTCACCCAGCACCTCTGTCTGCACCTTGGGTTTGGCTTGAAACCACCTTCTGAGATTGAAAAGCTTCCCATCAAAGCGATACCTAATAGGTATATCATTGTCAACATCTTGGAAAGCATCTCTGTGCATGGCAGAAAACTTCATGATGAGAAGTGTTGGGGCTAAGACACAGCATTGCTGGACTCCGTTTGTCACAGGGAATGGATCCGAAAAAAAAAAAATCACCAGCATTTTGGATCCGTGCAAGCAACCAATCGTTGAACTGTCTAACATTGCTATAAACTTGGTTGGACATCCAAACGTCACCATGATCTTCCAAAGGCCGTCACGAATGACTGTGTCAAATGCTTTGGTGAGGTCAACAAAGGTCATGCATAGGTCCATGTTTTGTTCTTGGCATTTCTCTTGCAGCTGCCTTGCTTTGAAATCATGTCATTTGTTCCTCTGTCCTGCCTAAATCCATTTGGCTTTCTGTTAGAAGCACTGATTGATCAAGGTGTTTATTCACTCGGTTAAGTAGGACTCTCACAAGGCCTTTCCCAGCATTTGACAATAAAGAGATGCCACCGTGATTGTCACAGATCTGATGGTTCATTTTCCGTTTGAATATGTGGATAATGGGCACATCCTTGAGTTCTTGAGGGATGGTTTCTTTTATCCACATAGTGTTAAATAACTATACAAACTTCTTTGCAACTGGAGTGCTTTCTGCTTTGTAAATCTCAGCAGGTGTTGCATCTGGTCCTCGGGCCTTGCAAGATGACAGACGTTTTATTGTTTTCACTGTTTCCGTTACGATTTGGAACTTGTCAAGCAGCAGATTACATTCAACCTGTGGTAGTTTGTTGATAGCCTCATCAGTGATAGAGGCTAGCCGATAATGAACACTATCAAAGTGCTCAGTCCATTTTTTCAAGATGGCGTCTTTGTCAGTCGCAGGACTAGTTACATCTGGACTGAGGAGAGGAGTGGATCCTGAGCTCAGGGGACTCTAAATTGTCTTTAGTGCATCAAAGAACTTCTTCATATCCTTTCTGTGTGTAAAGGAGTGGGTTTCATCAGACCCGTTGCTTAGAAAGCAGTCTGTTCCAAGGCGGTTCTTCTGTCGTGGTTTATTTTGTTATGGCTTGTCTTTGAGTGTGTGTATCGCTTATATTATTTTGCTTTGGAAAGCCAATTGGCCATTTTGTGGGAAAGTAACTGTCCTTTTGGCTTTCCGCTGGTGATGTTTCCGTTGGGGTCTGGTTGTTTCGTGTTTGTGTTTCTTTTCCTTGGTGTCTCTGATGGGAGCTGTTGGTTAATTGTATCGATTCCTGATCATTGCCTTCACTTTTATTTTGCATGTCTCTGAGTCTTCATTGGATTGGCTTGCATATATCCTGTATGTATGTGACTGGATGGCTGTTATAGTCCCTATACGCATGTAACATGAGCGGACCTGCTGTTTTGGTCCCTATGAGTTTGTAACTCAATATAACTTACTGTCATGGTCATTGTCGGCATGTAGCCTGAGCGGTCCTGCTGTTATGGTCCCTGTAGGTATGTGACTCGATACAAACTTGGGGTAGTAATGTATCTCGATACAAACTAAGAGGACGCTGTAAGAATGTAAACTTTGGGGTCCTGCTGTTTTGGTTGCTGTATAAAGGTCAATTAAGCTGATCTGCTGTTTTATTCTTTGAACATATGTTACAAATGAGTGAACCTGTTGATGTTGTCCGGATAGATATGCAGACTCGATTGAGTTGTTGTTTAAGTCCCTATAACTATTGCTGCTGAGGTTCATGTAGGTAGGTATGTAAACTAGGCGGACCTTGTATGAATGTTATCTGAGCGGGTCAGATATTATGATCTTCATAGGCATGTAAACTTCGTGGGTTTGCTGTCATGGTCACGGTAGGTGTATACACTAAGCAGTAATACTATTTTTTTGCCAAAATTCATGTGCGCATGGCTGTTTGAAGCCATTGTCAAATGGACCAAAAGCTGTGCTCAAACAACAAGAACCATGCGCAAATCGCGTGCTGTTTGAACATGTATTTGAGCTTTTGATATCACCAGACGGGCCTTGCTTTGTTTACGTAACTTTAAGCGACGTAACGTTATCACCCTGAACGTATCGTTTTAGCGCTCTATGATGATGTCAGATGGTTAAAGCGCAACATCGTCATTGCAAACAACATTCTGAACTAGCCGCCATATTGGTATACCGGTCGCATTTGAAGAATTTATATGGAATTTAGGGGCGTTTTTTCCCCCATTTGGCGTTGGAGTCGTACGTTATGCAAGAACAACAATAATCAGTGGTTATTTTATAGTATTAATATTTGACGGATCCCTCGTAAAATATTTGAACATTCGACCTGGCGGCCTCAAAGCGCTTCCTCTGGACCCGGCAAATGTAAAAGAGCAAGTAGAAAGAAATTTAAGAAAATTTTAGTATGAAGTACGGTGAAGGCATGTGCAAAGAGGGTCGTTTTATTGAAAACCGCATGAAAGATTCCCATTCATTCTTAAGTTATGCTGTTTTATTAGCTCACCGTCACGTAGTGACGAGGTGAGCTTTTGGGATCACTTTTTGTCCGTCGTCCGTCGTGCGTCCGTCCGTGCGTGTGTGCGTAAACAATTTCTTTAAACGACATCTCCTAAACAACTGATCGGATTTTGACCAAACTTCACAGGAATGATCCTTAGGTGGTCCCCTTTCAAAGTTGTTGAAATGGTCCCGGTCCATTGCACATCTAGGTCACAGGAGCAAAAAATAGATTTTTTTCACCAAAAACTTAAAAAATCTTCTCTGAAACCACAAGGCCCAGGTCTTTGATATTTGGTATGAAGCTTCATCTAGTGGACCCCTACCAAGATTGTTCAAATTATAAAAACGCTGGGGCCAAAATTGCCCCCGCCCTGGGGCCCTTTGGTTTTACATAGGCTTATATAGGGAAAATCTTTAAAAATCTTCTTCTCTGAAACCACAAGGCCCAGGTCTTTCATATTTGGTATGAAGCTTCATCTAGTGGACCCCTACCAAGATTGTTCAAATTATAGTGTTGGGGCCAAAAATGCCCCCGCCCCGGGGCCCTTTGGTTTTACATAGGCTTATATAGGGAAAATCTTTAAAAATCTTCTTCTCTGAAACCACAAGGCCCAGGACTTTTATATTTGGTATGAAGCTTCATCTAGTGGACCCCTACCAAGATTGTTCAAATTTTAGTGCTGGGACAAAAAATGCCCCCGCCACAAGGCCCTTTGGTTTTACATTGGCTTATATAGGGAAAATCTTTAAAAATCTTCTTCTCTGAATCAACAAGGACCAGGTCTTTCATATTTGGTATGAAGCTTCATCTAGTTGACCCCTACCAAGATTGTTCAAATTACAGTGCTGGGGCCAAAAATGCCCCCGCCCCGGGGCCCTTTGGTTTTACATAGGCTTATATAGGGAAAATCTTTAAAAATCTTCTTCTCTGAAACCACAAGGCCCAGGTCTTTGATATTTGGTATGAAGCTTCATCTAGTGGACCCCTACCAAGATTGTTCAAATTAATGTGCTGGGGCCAAAAATGCCCTCGACCCGGGGCCCTTTGATATTACATAGGCTTATATAGGGAAAATCTTTAAAACTTTTCTTCTCTGAAACCACAAGGCCCAGGACTTTGATATTTGGTATGAAGCTTCATCTAGTGGACCCCTACCAAGATTGTTCAAATTTTAGTGCTGGGACAAAACATGCCCCCGACACGGGGCCCTTTGGTTTTACATTGGCTTATATAGGGAAAATCTTTAAAAATTTTCTTCTCTGAAACCACAAGGCCCAGGTCTTTGATATTTGGTATGAAGCTTCATCTAGTGGACCCCTACCAAGATTATTCAAATTATAGTGCTGGGGCCAAAAATGCCCCCGCCACGGGGCCCTTTGGTTTTACATAGGCTTATATTGGGAAAATCTTTAAAAATTTTCTTCTCTGAAACCACAAGGCCCAGGACTTTGATATTTGGTATGAAGCTTCATATAGTGGACCCCTACTAAGATTGTTCCAATTTTAGTGCTGGGACAAAAAATGCCCCCACCACGGGGCCCTTTGGTTTTACATTGGCTTATATAGGAAAATCTTTAAAAATCTTCTTCTCTGAAACCACAAGGCCCAGGTCTTTGATATTTGGTATGAAGCTTCATCTAGTGGACCCCTACAAAGATTGTTCAAATTATAGTGCTGGGGCCAAAAATGCCCCCGCCCCGGTGCCCTTTGGTATTACATAGGCTTATATAGGGAAAATCTTTAAAAATCTTCTCTGAAACCACAAGGCCCAGGACTTTGATATTTGGTATAAAGCTTCATCTAGTGGACTCCTACCGAGATTGTTCAAATCTTAGTGCTGGGACAAAAAATGCCCCCGCCAAGGGGCCCTTTGGTTTTACATAGGCTTATATAGGGAAAATCTTTAAAAATCTTCTTCTCTGAAACCACAAGGCCCAGGACTTTGATATTTGGTATGAAGCTTCATCTAGTGGACCCCTACCAAGATTGTTCAAATTATAGTGCTGGGGCAAAAAATGCCCCTGTCCCGGGGCCCTTTGATTTTACATAGGCTTATATAGGCAAAATATTTAAAAATCTTCTTCTCTGGAACCGCTAGGCCCAGGTCTTTGATATTTGATGCGTAGCTTCATCTAGTGGACCTTTGCCAAGATTGTTCAAATTTTAGCCTTTGTTGATGTTTGGTATGAAGCTTCACCTTTAAGACCTCCCTCAACATTATGCACATTAAAGCCCTTGGGCCAATAATGGCCCTCTCTGGGGCCCACTTGTTACACTATGGATCAGGTGAGCGATCCAGGGCCATCATGGCCCTCTTGTGTTTTATATTAGGATCACTTTTTGTCTGTCATCCGTGCGTAAACAATTTCTTCAAATGACATCTCCTCCTTAACTACTGATTGGATTTCGACCAAACTTCACAGGAATGATCCTTAGGTGGTCCCCTTTGAAAGTTGTTCAAATGGTTCCGGTCTATTGCACATCTAGGTCACAGGAGTCAAAAATAGATTTTTTTCACCGAAAACTTAAAAAATCTTCTTCTCTGAAACCGCAAGGCCCAGGTCTTTGATATTTGGTATGAAGCTTTATCTAGTGGACCCCTTCCAAGATTGTTCAAATTATAGTGCTGGGACCAAAAATGCCTCCGCCCCGGGGCTCTTTTGTTTTACATGGGCTAATATACGTAAAATCTTTAAAAATCTTCTTCTCTGAAACCGCAAGGCCTAAGTCTTTGATATTTGGTGTGTAGCTTCATCTAGTGGACCCCTACCAAGATTGTTCAAATTATAGTGCTGGGGCCAAAAATGCCCCCGCCCCCCGGGCCCTTTGGTTTTACATGGGCTTATATAGGGAAAATCTTTAAAATTCTTCTCCTCTAAAACTGCAAGGCCCAGATCTTTGATATTTGGTATGAAGCTTTATCTAGAGGACCCCTACCAAGATTGTTCAAATTATAGTGCTGGGGCCAAAAATGCTCCCGCCCCGGGGCCCTTTGGTTTTACATGGGCTACTATTTAGAAAATCTTTAACAATCTTCTACTCTGAAACCACAAGGCCCAGTTCTTTGATATTTGGTATGAAGCTTCATCTAGTGGACCCCTTCCAAGATTGTTCAAATTATAGTTCTGGGGTCAAAAATGCCCCTGCCCCGGGGCTCTTTGGTTTTACATGGGCTTATATACGTAAAATCTTTAAAAATCTTCTTCTCTGAAACCGCAAGGCCTAGGTCTTTGATATTTGGTGTGTAGCTTCATCTAGTGGACCCCTACCAAGATTGTTCAAATTATAGTGCTGGGGCCAAAATGCCCCCGCCCCCGGGCCCTTTGGTTTTACATGGGCTTATATAGGGAAAATCTTTAAAAATCTTCTTCTCTGAAACCGCAAGGCCCAGATCTTTGATATTTGGTATGAAGCTTCATCTAGTGGACCCCTACCAAGATTGTTCAAATTATAGTGCTGGGGCCAAAAATGCCCCCGCCCCGGGGCCTTTAGGTTTTACATGGGCTACTATATGGAAAATCTTTAACAATCTTCTTCTCTGAAACCGCACGGCCCAGGTCTTTGATATTTGGTATGAAGCTTCATCTAGTGGACCCCTACCAACATTGTTCAAATTATAGTGCTGGGGCCAAAAATGCACCCGCCCCGGGGCCTTTGGTTTTACATGGGCTTATATAGGAAAAATATATAAAAATCTTCTTCTCTGAAACCCAGGCCCAGGTCCTTGATAATTGGTATGAAGCTTCATCTAGTGGACCCCTACCAAGATTGTTCAAATTATAGTGCTGGGGCCAAAAATGCCCCCGCCCCAGGGCCCTTTGGTTTTACATGGGCTTATATAGGGAAAATCTTTAAAAATCTTCTTCTCTGAAACCGCAAGGCCCAGGTCTTTGCTATTTTGTATGGAGCTTCATCTAGTGGACCCCTACCAAGATTGTTCAAATAATAGTGCTCGGCCCAAAAATGCCCCCGCCTCGGGGCCTCTTAGTTTTACATGGGCTTATATAGGAAAAATCTTTAAAAATCATCTTCTCTGAAACCGCAATGCCCAGGTCTTTGATATTTGGTATGTAGCTTCATCTTGTAAACCTCTTCCAAGATTGTTCAAATTATTGCGCTGTTGCCAAAAATGCCCCCGCTCCGTGGCCCTTTGATTTTACATAGACTTATATCAGGAAAATCTTGAAAAAACTACTTCTGAAACCACAAGGCCTAGGTCTTTGATATTTGGTATGAAGCTTCATCTATTGGACCTCTACCAAGATCGTCACATTATAGCCCCAGGGCCATGAATGCCCCCGCCCCGGGACCCTTTGGTTTTACATAGACTTATATAGAGATAATCTTTGAAAATCTTCTTCTCTGAAACAGCAAGGCCCAGATCTTTGATATTTGGTGTGAAGCTTCATCTAGTGGACCTCTATCAAGATTGTTTAAATTATAGCCCTGAGGCCAAAAATGACCCCGCCCCAGGGCAATTTGGTTTTACATAGGCTTATGTAGGAAATATCTTTAAAAAAATCTTCTTCTCTGAAACGGCAAGGCCCAGATCTTCGATATTTGGTGTGTAGCTCCATCAAGTGGACCTTTGCCAAGATTGTTCAAATTATAGCCTTTGTTGAATTAGGTATGAAGCTTCACCTTTTTAGACCTCCCACAACAATATGCACATTATAACCCCGGGGTCAATAATGGCCCTCCCTGGGGCCCACTTGTTACTCTATGGATCAGGTGAGCGATCCAGGGCCATCATGGCCCTCTTGTGTTTTATATTAGGATCACTATTTGTTTGTCATCCGTGCGTAAACAATTTCTTCAAACGACATCTCCTCCTAAACCACTGATCGGATTTTGACCAAACTTCATAGGAATAATCCTTAGGTGGTCCCCTTTCAAAGTTGTTCAAATGGTTCCGGTCCATTGCACATCTAGGTCACAGGAGCCAAAAATAGATTTTTTTAATGAAAACTTAAAAAAATCTTCTTCTCTGAAACAACAAGTCCCAGGTCTTTGATATTTGGTATGAAGCTTCATCTAGTTGACCCCTACCAAGATTGTTCAAATTATAGTGCTGGGGCCAAAAATGCCCATGCCCCAGGGCCCTTTGGTTTTACATGGGCTTATATAGGGAAAATCTTGAAAAATCTTCTCCTTTGAAACCACAAGGCCCAGGTCATTGATATTTGGTATGAAGCTTCATCTAGTGGACCACTACCAAGATTGTTCAAATTATAGAGCTGGGGCCAAAAATGCTCCCGCCCCGGGGCCCTTTGGTTTTACATGGGCTTATATAGGGAAAATCTTTAAGAATCTTCTTCTCTGAAACTGCAAGGCCCAGGTCTTCGATATTTGGTAAGAAGCTTCATCTAGTGGACCTCTACCAAGATTGTTCGAATTATAGTGCTGGGACCAAAAATGCCCCCGTCCTGGGGCCCTTTGGTTTAATATGGGCTTATATAGGGAAAATCTTTAAAAATCTTCTTCTCTGAAACTGCAAGGCCTAGGTCTTTGCTTTTTGGAATGAAGCTTCATCTAGTGGACCCCTACCAAGATTGTTCAAATTATAGTGCTGGGGCCAAAAATGCCCCCGCCCTGAGGCCCTTTGGTTTTACATGGGCTTATACAGGGAAAATCTTTAAAAATCTTCTTCTCTGAAACCGCAAGGCTCAGGGCCTTTGCTATTTGGTATGAAGCTTCATCTATTGGACCCCTACCAAGATTGTTCAAATTATTGTGCTTGGGCCAAAAATGCCCCCGCCCCAGGGCCCTTTGGTTTTACATAGGCTTATATAGGGAAAATCTTTAAAAATCTTCTCATCTGAAACCGCAAGGCCCCGGTCTTTGATATTTGGTATGAAGCTGGGGTCCTTTGGTTTTACATAGACTTATATGGGGAGAATCTTGAAAAATCTTCTTCTCTGAAACCACAAGGCCTAGGTCTTTGATATTTGGTATGAAGCTTCATCTAGTGGACCTCTACAAAGATTGTTCAAATTATAGCCCTGAGACCAAAAAAATGGCCTCGCCTCGGGGCCCTTTGGTTTTACATAGACTTATATAAGGAAATATTTTAAAATCTTCTTCTCTGAAACATCAAGGCCCATGTCTTTGATATTTTGGTACGGAGCTTCATCTAGTTGACCTCTACCAAAATTTTTCAAATAAAAGCCCTCGGGCCACAAATGCCCCCGCCCCGGGGCCCTTTGGTTTTACATAGACTTATATAGAGATAATCTTGGAAAAAATCTTCTTCTCTGAAACAGCAAGGCCCAGGTCTTGGATATTTGGTGTGAAGCTTCATCTAATGGACCTCTATCAAGATTGTTTAAATTATAGCCCTGAGGCCAAAAATACCCCCACCCCTGGGCCATTTGGTTTTACATAGGCTTATGTAGGGAATATCTTTAAAAAATCTTCTTCTCTGAAACCGCAAGGCCATGGTCTTTGATATTCGGTGTGTATCTTCATCTAATGTAGTTTTGCCAAGATTGTTCAAATTATAGCCCTTGTTGATATTTGGTTTGAACCTTCACCTTTTTAGACCTCCCTCAACATTATGCACATTATAGCCCTGGTGTCAATAATGGCCCTCTCCGGGGCCCACTTATTACCCTATGGATCAGGTGAGCGATCCAGGGCCATCATGGCCCTCTTGTGTTTTATATTAGGATCACTTTTTGTCTGTCATCCGTGCGTAAACAGTTTCTTCAAACGACATCTCCTCCTAAACGACTGATCGGACTTTGACCAAACTTCACAGGAATAATCCTTAGGTGGTCCCGTTTCAAAGTTGTTCAAATGATTCTGGTCTGTTGCACATATAGGTCACAGGAGCCAAAAATAGATTTTTTTTCACCGAAAACTTAAAATATCTTCTTCTCTGAAACCGCAAGGCCCAGGACTTTGATATTTGGTATGAAGCTTCATCTAGTGCACCCCTACCAAGATTGTTCAAATTATAGTGCTGGTGCCAAAATTGCCCCCGCACCGGGGCCCTTTGGTTTTAAATGGGCTTATATAGGGAAAAGCTTTAAAAATCTTCTTCTCTGAAACCGCAAGGCCGAGGTCTTTAATATTTGGTATGAAGCTTCATCTAGTGGACCCCTACCAAGATTGTTTAAATTATAGTGCTGGGGCGAAAAATGCCCACACCCCAGGCCCTTTGGTTTTACATAGGCTTATATAGGGAAAATCTTTAAAAATCTTCTTCTCTGAAACCGCAAGGCCCAGGTCTTTGATATTTGGTATGAAGCTTCATCTAGTGGACCCCTACAAAGTTTGTTCAAATAATAGTGCTGGGGCCAAAAATGCCCCCGCCCCGGGGCCCTTTGTTTCACTTGGGCTTATATAGGGAAAAAATTTAAAAATCTTCTTCTCTGAAACTGCAAGGCCCAGGTCTTTGCTATTTGGTATGAAGCTTCATCTAGTGGACCCCTACCAAGATTGTTCAAATTATAGTGCTGGGGCCAAAAATGCCCCCGCCCAGGGGCCCTTTGGTTTTAAATAGGCTTATATAGGGAAAAACTTTAAAAATCTTCTTCTCTGAAACTACAAGGCCCAGGTCTTTGATATTTGGTATGAAGCTTCATCTTGTGGACCTCTACCAAGATTGTTCAAATTATAGCCCTGGGGCCAAAAATGCCCCCGCAACGGGGCCCTTTGGTTTTACATAGACTTATATAGGAAAAATCTTTAAAAATCTTCTTCTCTGAAACCACAAGGCTTAGGTCTTTGATATTTGTTATGAAGCTTCAGCTAGTAGACCTCTACCAAGATTGTTCAAATAATAGCCCTGAGACCAAAAATGCCCCCGCCATGTGGCCCTTTGGTTTTACATAGACTTATATAGGGAAAATCTTGAAAAATCTTCTTCTCTGAAACCACAAGGCTTAGGTTTTTGATATTTCATATGAAGCTTCAGCTAATGGACCTCTACCAAGATTGTTCAAAGTATAGCCCCGGGGCCAAAAATGCCCGCGCTCCAGGCCCCTTTAGTTTTACATAGACTAATATAGCGAAAATCTTGAAAAATCTTCTTCTCTGAAACCACAAGGCTTAGGTCTTTGATATTTGTTATGAAGCTTCAGCTAGTGGACCTCTACCAAGATTGTTCAAATTATAGCCCTGAGACCAAAAATGCCCCCGCCACGTGGCCCTTTGTTTTTTTAATAGACTTATATAGGGAACATCTTTGAAAATCTTCTTCTCTGAAACCACAAGGTCCAGGTCTTTGCTATTTGGTATGAAGCTTCAGCTAGTGGACCTCTACCAAGATTGTTCAAATTATAGCCCTGAGACCAAAAATGCCCCCGCCACGTGGCCCTTTGGTTTTACATAGACTTATAAAGGGAAAATCTTTAAAAATCTTCTTCTCTGAAACCACAAGGCCCAGGTCTTTGCTATTTGGTATGAAGCTTCATCTAGTGGACCCCTACCAAGATTGTTCAAATTATAGTGCTGGGGCCAAAAAAAAAAAAAAAACCACCCCGGTTTTACATAGGCATATATAGGGAAAATCTTTAAAATCTTCTTCTCTGAAACCACAAGGCCTAGGTCTTTGATATTTCGTGTGAAATTTCATCTAGTGGACCTCTATCAAGATTGTTCAAATTATAGTGCTGGGGCAAAAAATGCCCCCGCCCGAGACCCTTTGGTTTTACATAGACTTATATAGGGAAACCTCAAAAAATCTTCTTTTCTGAAACTGCAAGGCCATGATCTTTGATATTTGGTTTGGAGCTTCATCTAGTGGACCTCTACCAAGATTGTTCAAATTATAGCCCTCGGGCAACAAATGCCCCAGCCCCGGGGCCCTTTTGTTTTACCTAGACTTATATAGAGATAATCTTTGAAAATCTTCTTCTCTGAAACAGCAAGTCCCAGGTCTTTGATATTTGGTGTGAAACTTCATCCAGGAGACTTCTATCAAGATTGTGTAACTTATAGCCCTGAGACCAAAAATGCCCCTGCCCCGGGGCCATTTGGTTTTACATAGGCTTATGTAAGGAATTTCTTTAAAAAACCGTCTTCTCTGAAACCGCAAGGACCAGGTCTTTGTGTGTAGCTTCATCTAGTAGACCTTTGCCAAGGTTGTTTAAATTATAGCCTTTGTTGATATTTGGTATGAAGCTACACCTTTACAGACCTCCCTCAACATTATGCACATTATAACCCTGGGGTCAATAATGGCCCTCCCTGGGGCCCACTTGTTACTCTATGGATCAGGCGAGCGATCCAGGGCCATCATGGCCCTCTTGTATATGATACAGACCTATTTTCCTTTAAAAGTAACCTCCCTTGAATTTTCTTTGATTTTAACCCCCAATGCAATATTCTGTGATGTCTAAGTGGCTTTAAACTTTTTTAAAATAAGTCTAAACTAATACATTATGGTCCCTGTAGGCAAGCAACTGGATAGGACTTGCTGTTATGGTCATATAGGTATGCAACTAGGTATGACTTGAGCGGATCTGTTATGGTCCCTGTCCGTACATATCTGGGTAGGACCTGCTTTTATTCTCCCTGTAGGTATCTAAGCTAAGTCGATCGGCTGTTACAGTCCCTGTATAAATGTTACATTAGAGGAGCTGTTGTAATGACCCCTGTCATGTAGATTTGTAACTGGATTGGGCCTGCTGTTATGGTCCCTGCAGGTATGAAACTTGAATGGAATTGCTCTTTTGGTGGCTGTAGGTATGTAACCGGACACGAATTGCTGTTTTGGTCCATATAGGTTGTTAAAGGATATGAGTTGCTTTAATATGCCCTATATGTATGTAAACTGAACGCACCCGCTGTTACGGTCCCTGTAGGTGTGTAACTGAATAGGACCTGCTATTATTCTCCATGTAGGTATGTAACCTTAGCTGATGGGAGCTGTGGGTTAATTTATCGATTCCTGATCATTGCCTTCACTTCTATTTAATGTAACCTGAGCGGGCTTGCTGTTGCAGTCCTTGTAGGCGGACCAGCTTTTATGGTCCCTGTAGGCAACTTGAGTGGGCCTGCTGTTGTGGTCCCTTAAAGTATGTTACTTGATATTACTTGCTGTTATGGTCTCTGTTCATGTGTAACCCTTGCGGACCTGCTGTTATGGAAAATGTATATGTGGAGCTGGATAGAACCGACTGTTATGCTCCCTGTAGGTTTGTAACTGGCTAGGACCTGCTTTTATGGTCCCTGTCGATATGTAACCTGTTCGGACAACCTATTATGGTCCCTTTATATAAAGGTTAGCCGATAGGCCATGATGTAATTATTCCTGTAGATATGTAAAATTGGCGGACCTGCTGCTATTGTTTCCTGTAGGTATGTAACTGGATAGTATCTCCTGTTAATGTCCCTGTAGCTACCTGGATAGGACCTGCTGTTATGGTACCTGTACGTTTTTAACCTGAGCAGACTTGCTGTTATAATCCTTGTAGGTCTTTAACTGGATAGGACTTGGTGTCATGGTCCCTGTAGGTATGTAGCCTCAGCGGTCTTGCTGTCATGGTCACTGTACGTATGGAACTGGATAGGACCTGTTGTTATGGTCCCTGTCATTATGTAACCGAGCTAACTTGCTATTTTGGTCCCTGCAGGTATGATACCTGAGCGGACGTGGAGTTATGGCCCCTGTAGGTATGTTTCCTGAGCAGACCTGCTGTAATGGTCACTGTAGGAATGTAACCAGATAGGACCTGCTGTTAAGGTTCCTGTCATTATGAAAGCTGAACGGACCTGTTTTTATGGCCCATTTAGGTATGCGACATGTTGGGACCGCCTGTTATAGTCCCTTTAGCAATGTTACTGGATAGGACATGCTGTAATTGTCCCTGTTGTTATGTTACCTGGGTGGACCTGCTGTCATTATCCCTGTAGGTATGTAATATTAGCGGTCTTTAGCGTTCCTGCTGATATGGTTCCTGTAGTAATGTCACTGGATAGAGCCTACTGTTATGGTCCCTGTAATTATGTAAGCTGAGCGGACATGCTGGTATGGTACCTGTGGTTAGGAAACATGAGGGGATCTGCTGTTATGGTCCATGTAGGTATTTAAATGGAGAGAACTTGTTGTTATGGACCCTGTAGGTATGCAACTGGATAGGACTTGCTGTTATGGTGAGTAGGTATGTAACTGGCTATGACTTTAGCTGGCCTTTTATGGTCCCTGTACGTATATGACTGGATAGGTTCTCTGTTATTCACCCTGTAGGTATGCAACCTATGCCGAACGGCTGTTACAGTCTATGTAGGAATGATACCTAATCGGAGCTGCTGTAATGGTCAATGTAGGTATATAACTGGATTGGACCTGCTGTTATGGTGTCTGTAGATTATGACTGGCATGGACTTGCTCTTATGGTCGCAGTGGTTAACGCGTTGGACTCGTGATCGAGAAGTTGTGGGTTCGAATCTGGCACCCGTTATCGAGGTGTGTTCTTAGGCAAGACACGTAATGACATTGCCTCACTCCACCCAGGTGTAAATGGGTAGCAGTGGTGTAATAGTCACTGCCTCTCTCTCGCGTGCGTGAAAACATCCGGAATGAGAGTTCGAGAGCGATTAAATAAGCTTGAGGCTTCCATCGCAATCGAACTAAAATAAATTAGTATAAACTAAATGGAATTGCTGATTTGGTCCATGTAGTTATTAAAAGAATATGCCTTTCTGTTATTTGCCCTATAGAAGGGTAACGTGAGCTGACCCGCCATAAAGGTCCCTGTAGGTATATAACTGAATAGGACCTGCAGTTAGTCTCCATGTAGGTATGCAAACTGAGCTGACCTGCTGTAATGTTCCCTGTAGGTGTGTAACCTGAGCGGACTTGCTGTTATTGTCCCTATGAGTATGTAACTGAATAGAACTTGCTGTCGAGTCCACTATCGGTATGTAGACTGTATGCAACTAGATAGGACCTGCTGTTATAGTCCCTGTCGATATATAAAATTGAAGTGAAGGCGATGATCAGGAATCGATACAATTAACCCACGGCTCCACTCAGAGACACCACGGGAAAGAAACACAAACATGAAACAACTAGACAGTAATGGAAACATCACAAGCGGAAAGCCAAAAGGACAGTTACTTTCCCACAAAATGGCCAATTCACTATGGAAGTGGCACAGAGCCAACAGGCAGGTCTGTGGCTTAGGAACCGAATCAGACGTTATGTGGAAGGCAACGGCACCGAGCCAACATGCACGTCTATGGCTTAGGCACCGAATCAGCAGTTATATCTGAGGCAGCGGAACCGAGCCAGCAGCCATGTCTATTGCAAAAGACCGAACCAGCGGGCGCGTCTATGGTTTAGGCAAGGAATTAGCAGTTGAGACAAACTGATCCATCAGTTATATCTGAAGCTGTCACACTGAGCCAGCGCTCATGCCTGAGCCAGTAGCAACGAGCCTGCATGTATGTCTAAGGCAATGGAACCGTGCCGACAGGCATGTGTGTGGCAGTGGCAGTCACTCCTAAGCCTCAAATGGGCCGACTGGACAAGGCATTAGACATGATTGCTTGGTCAAAGTCACTGCCTCAAACACGCCTGCTGGCTCGGAGCCACTTCCACAGACAAAACAGCTGATTCGTTGCCTAAGCCACAGGCACGCCTGCCGGGCAAGATGTTATACATGTCTGCTTGTTTATCGTCACTGCCTCGGAAATGCCTGCCTCAGACAAAACAGCTGATTTGAAACTTAAACCACAGATGCGCCTGCTGGATCGGTGCCGATGCCGCAGGCATATCTGTTGATTTGGTGCCTTAGCCATAGACATGCCTGTTAGCTAGGCGCCACTGCTTCAGACATTCCTTTGGAAGTGGCACAGAGCCAGCAGACAGGTCTGTGGCTTAGACACCGAAACAGCAGTTATGTCGGAGGCAGCGGCACCGAGCCAGCATGCACGTCTATGGCTTAGGCACCGAATCAGCAGTTATATTTGAGGCAGCGGAACCGCGCCAGCAGGCATGTATATTGTTTAGGCACTGGAGGAAGCGAGTCCGAGGGAGCAGGCGCGTCTATGGTTTAGGCATGGAATTAGCAGTTATGACTGAGACAACGGTACAGATGCAGCAGGCGCGTCGGTGGTTTAGGCACTGAATCAGCAGTAATGGCACCAAACCATTGATTATGTATGTGACATGACAAACGCAATGGCATCGAGCAGCCAGGAACCTCTGAGGCATTGGAAATGATCCATCAGTTATATCTGAAGCTGTCGCACTGATCCAGCGCGCATGTCTGAGCCAGTTGCATCGAGCCTGCAGGTATGTCTAAGGCAATGAAACCGTGCCGACAGGCAAGCCGTGGCAGTGGCACCTAACTATCATGCATCTCTTTAGCTTAGGCACCGAATCAGCAGCTGTGCCAAAGGCAGCGGCACTGACCGAACAGTCGCGTCTGTGGTTTAGGCTCTGAATAAGCAGTTCTGTCTGAGGCAGCGGCGCCGAATTATATACGCGCCTAAGCCTCAGATGGGCCGATTGGACAAGGCATTAGACATGTTTGCTTGCTCAAAGTCACTGCCTCAAACATGCCTGCTGGCTCGGAGCCACTGCCACAGACACAACAGCTGATTCGGTGCTTAAGCCACAGACACGCCTGCTGGGAAGATTTATACATGTCTGCTTGTTCAACGTCACTGCCTCGGAAATGCCTGCCTCATACAAAACAGCTGATTTGGAACTTAACCCACAGATGCGCCTGTTGGATCGTTGCCGCTGCCGCAGGCATATCTGTTGATTTGGCGCCTAAGCCATAGACATGCCTGCTAGCTAGGCGCCACTGCTTCAGATATTTCTTTGGAAGTGGCACAGGGCCAGCAGTCAGGTCTATGTCTTAGGCACCGAATCAAAAGCTATGTCGGAGGCAGCGGCACCGAATCAGCATGCACTTCTTTGGCTTAGGCACCGATTCAGCAGTTATATCTGAGGCAGCGGAGCCGAGCCAGCAGGCATGCCTATGGTTTATGCAAAGAATTAGCAGTTATGACTGAGACAACGGTACTGATGCAGCAGGCGCGTCTGTGGTCTAGGCGCCGAATCAGCAGCAATGGCACCAAACCACTGATTATTTATGTGACATGACAAACGCAATGGCATCGAGCAGCCAGATACCTCTGGGGAATTGGCAATGATCTATCAATTATATCTGAAGCTGTCGCACTGAGCCAGCGCGCATGCCTGCATGAGCCAAAAGCAACGAGCCTGCAGGTATGTCTAAGGCAATGGAACCGTGCCCACAGGGATGTCTGTAGCCGTGGCACCTAACTAGCATGCATCTCGCCACTGCTTCAGACATTCCTTCGGAAGTGGCGCAGCGCCAGCAGTTAGGTCTGTGGCTTAGGTACCGAATCAGCTGTTATGTCGGAGGCAGCGGCATCGAGCCAGCATGCACGTCTATGGCTTAGGCACCGAATCAGCAGTTATATTTGAGGCAGCGGCACCGAGCCTGCAGGTATGTCTATTGCTTAGGCACTGGAGAAAGCGGGACCGAGCCAGCAGGCGCGTCTATGGTTTAGGCAAGGAATTTGCAGTTATGACTGAGACAACGGTACAGAGGCAGCAGGCGCATCTGTGGTTTAGGCACCGAATCAGCAGTAATGGCACCAAACCATTAATTATTTATTTGACAATACAAACGCAACGGCATGGAGCAGCCAGGTACCTCTGAGGCGTTGGCACTAATCCAAGCTGTCGCGCTGCCTGCAAGAGCTAGTAGCAACGAGCCTGCAGGTATGTCTAAGGCCATGGAACCGTGTCGACAGGCATGTATGTGGCGGTGGCACCTATCTAGCATGTATCTCTTTAGCTGAGGCACCGAATTAGCAGCTGTGCTAAAGGCAGCAGCACCGACCGAACAGGCGAGTCTGTGGTTTAGGCTCTGAATAAGCAGTTCTGTCTGAGGCAGTGACACCGAATTATAGACGCGCCTAAGCCTCAGATGTGCCGACTGGACAAGGCATAAGACATGTGTTCTTGCTCAAAGTCACTGCCTCAAACATGCCTCCTGGCTCAGAGCCACTGCCACAGACAAAGCAGCTGATTCGGTGCCTAAGCCACAGACACGCCTGCTGGGCACAACGTTATACATGTCTGTTTGCGCAACGTCACTGCCTCGGCAATGCCTGCCTCAGACAAAACAGCTGATTTGGAACTTTAACCACAGATGCGCCTGCTGGATAGGTGCCGCTGCCGCAAGCATATCTGTTGATTTGGTGCCTAAGCCATAGACATGCCTGCTAGCTAGGCGCCACTGCTTCAAACATTCCATTGGAAGCGACACAATGCCAGCAGGCAGGACTGTGGCTTAGGCACCGAATCAGCAGTTATGTCGGAGGCAGCGGCACCGAGCCAACATGCACGTCTATGGCTTAGGCACCGAATCAGGAGTTATATCTGGGGCAGCGGAACCGAGCGAGCAGGCATGTCTATAGCAATTGATCGAGCAAGCAGGCGCGTCTATGGTTTAGGCAAGGAATTAGCAGTTATGACTGAGACAAACTGATCCATCAGTTATATCTGAAGCTGTCACACTGAGCCAGCGCTCATGCCTGAGCCAGAAGCAACGAGCCTGCAGGTACGTCTAAGACAATGGAACCGTGCCGACAGGCATGTCTGTGGCAGTGACAGTCGCCCCTAAGCCTCAAATGGGCCGACTGGACAAGGCATTAGCCATGATTGCTTGCTCAAAGTCACTGCCTCAAACATGCCTGCTTGCTCGGAGTCACTGCCACAGACGAAACAGCTGATTCGGTGCCAAAGCCACAGACACGCCTGCTTGGCAAGACGATATACATGTCTGCTTGCTCAACGCCATTGCCTCTGAAATGCCTGCCGCAGACAAAACAGTTGATTTGGAACTTAAATCACAGATGCGCCTGCTGGACCGGTGCCGCTGCCGCAGGCATATCTGATGATTTGGTGCCCAAGCCATAGACATGCCTGCTAGCTAGGCGCCACTGCTTCAGACATTCCTTTGGAAGTGGCACAGAGCCAGCAGGCAGGTCTGTGGCTTAGACACCGAAACAGCAGTTATGTCGGAAGCAACGGCATCGAGCCAGCATGCACCTCTATGGCTTAGGCACCGAATCAGCTGTTATATCTGAGGCAGCGGAACCGAGCCAGCAGGCATGTCTATTGTTTAGGCACTGGAAGAAGCGGGACCGAGCCAGCAGGCGCGTCTATGGTTAAGGCATGGAATTAGCAGTTATGACTGAGACAACGGTACAGAGGCAGCAGGCGCCTCTGTGGTTTAGGCACTGAATCAGCAGTAATGACACCAAACCATTGATTATTTATGTGACATGACAAACGCAATGGCATTGAGCAGCCAGGGACCTCTGGGGCACTGGCAATGATCCATCAAAAATATCTGAAGCTGTCGCACTGTGCCAGCGCGCATGCCTGAGCCAGTTGCATCGAGCCTGCAGGTATGTCTAAGGTAATGGAACCGTGCAGACCGGCATGTCTGTGGCAGTGACACTTAACTAGTATGCAGCTCTTTAGCTTAGGCACCGAATCAGCAGCAGTGCCAAAGGCAGAGGCACCGACCGAACAGGCGCGACTGTCGTTTTGGCTCTGAATAAGCAGTTCTGTCTGAGGCAGCGGTGCCGAATTATATACGCGCCTAAGCCTCAGATTGGCCGACTGGACAAGGCATAAGACATGTTTGTTTGCTCAAAGTCACTGCCTCAAGCATGCCTGCTGGCTCGGAGCCACTGCCACAGACAAAACAGCTGATTCAGCGCCTAGGCCACAGACCCGCCTGCTGGGCAAGATGTTATACATGTCTGCTTGTTCAACGTCACTGCCTCGGAAATGCCTGCCCCATACAAAACACCTGATTTGGAACTTAAACCACATGCGCCTGCTGGATCGATGCCGCTGCCGCAGGCATATCTGTTGATTTGGTGCCTAAGCCATAGACATGCCTGCTAGCTAGGCGCCACTGCTTCAGACATTCCTTTGGAAGTTGCACAGAGCCAGCAGACAGGTCTATGACTTAGGCACCGAATCAACAGTTATGTCTGAAGCAGCGGTACCGAGACAACATGCACGTCTATGGCTTAGGCACCGAATCAGCAGTTATAGCTGAGGCAGCGGAACCGCGCCAGCAGGCTTGTCTATTGCTTAGGCACTGGGGGAAGCGGGACCGACCCAGCAGGCGCGTCTATGGTTTATGCAATGAATTAGCAGTTATGACTAAGACAACGGTATAGAGGCAGCAGGCGCATCTGTGGTTTAGGCACCGAATCAGCAGTAATACCACAAACAATTGATTATTTATGTGACATGACAAACGCGATGGCATCGAGCAGCAAGGTACCTCTGAGGCATTGGCAATGATCCATCAATTATATCTGAAGCTGTCGCACTGAGCCAGCGAGCATGCCTGCATGAGCCAGTAGCAACGAGCCTGCAGGTATGTCTAAGGCAATGGAACAGTGCCCACAGGAATGTCTGTAGCCGTGGCACCTAACTAGCATGCATCTCGTTAGCTTATGCACCGGATCAGCAGCTGTGCCAAAGGCAGCGGCACCGACCGAGCAGGCGCGTCTGTGGTTTAGGCTCTTAATAAGCAGTTCTGTCTGAGGCAGCGGCACCGAATTATAGACGCGTCTAAGCCTCAGATGGGCCGACTGGACAAGGCATTAGACATGTGTGCTTGCGCAAAGTCACTGCCTCAAACATGCCTGCTGGCTCGGAGCCACTGCCACAGACAAAAAAGCTGATTTGGAACCTAAACCACAGATGCGCCTGCTGGATCGGTGCCGCTGCCGCAGGCATATCTGTTGATTTGGTACCTAAGCCATAGACATGCCTGCTAGCTAGACGTTTCTGTTTCAGACATTCCTTTGGAAGTGGAGCAGAGCCAGCAGGCAGGTCTGTGGCTTAGGCACCGAATCAGCTGTTATGTCGGATGCAGCGGCACCGAGCCAGCATGCACGTCTATTGCTGAGCCACCGAACAGCAGTTATATCTGAGGCAGCGGAACCGAGCCAGCAGGTATGTTTATTGCTTATCCACTGGAAGAAGCGGGACCGAGCAAGGAGCCGCGTCTATGGTCTAGGCAAGAAATTATCAGTTATGGCTGACCCAACGGTACAGAGGCAGCAGGCGCATCTGTGGTTTAGGCACCGAATCAGCAGTAATGGCCCCAAACCATTAATTATTTATGTGACAATACAAACGCAATGGCATCGAACAGCCAGGTACCTCTGGGGCGTTGGCACTAATCTCAGATGTCGCAATGAGCCAGCGCGCATGCCTGCATTAGCCAGTAGCAACGAGCCCGCAGGTATGTTTAAGGCAATGGAACCGTGCCGACAGGCATGTCTGTGGCAGTGGCACCTATCTAGCTTGTATTCCTTTAGCTTAGGCACCGAATCAGCAGCTGTGCTAAAGGCAGCGGCACAGACCGAGCAGGCGCGTCTGTCGTTTAGGCTCTGAATAAGCAGTTCTGTCTGAGGCAGCGGCACTGAATTATACGTAGGCGCGCCTAAGCCTCAGATGGTCCGACTTGAAAAGGCATTAGACATGTGTGCTTACACAAAGTCACTGCCTCAAACATGCCTGCTGGCTCGGAGCCACTGCCACAGACAAAACAGCTGACTTGGAACTGAAACCACATGCGCCTGCTGGATCGTTTCCGTTGCCGCAGGCATATCTGTTGATTTGGTGCCTAAGCCATAGGCATGCCTGCTAGCTAGGCGCCACTGCTTCAGACATTCTTTTGGAAGTGGCACAGAGCCAGCAGACAGGTCTATGACTTAGGCACCGAATCAACAGTTATGTCGGAGGCAGCGGCACCGAGCCAGCATGCACGTCTATGGCTTAGGCACCGAATCAGCAGTTATATCTGAGGCAGCGGAACCGCGCCAGCAGGCATGTCTATTGCTTAGGCACTGGAGGAAGCGGGACCGAGCCAGCAGGCGCGTCTATCGTTTATGCAAGGAATTAGCAGTAATGACTGAGACAACGGTATAGAGGCAGCAGGTGAGTCTGTGATTTAGGCACCGAATCAGCAGTAATAGCACAAACCATTGATTATTTATGTGACATGACAAACGCAATGGTATCGAGCAGCCTGGTACCTCTGAGGCATTGGTAATGATCCATCAATTATATCTGAAACTGTTGCACTGAGCCAGCGCGCATGCCTGCATGAGCCAGTAGCAACGAGCCTGCAGGTATGTCTAAGCCAAAGGAACCGTACCGAAAGGAATGTCTGTAGCAGAGGCACCTAACGAGCATGCATCAAAATAGCTTAGGCACCGGATCAGCAGCTGTGCCAAAGGCAGCGGCACCGACCGAGCAGGCGCGTCTGTGGTTTAGGCTCTTAATAAGCAGTTCTGTATGAGGCAGCGGCACCGAATTATAGACGCGCCTAAGCCTCAGATGGGCCGACTGGACAAGGCATTAGATATGTGTGCTTGCACAAAGTCACTGCCTCAAACATGCCTGCTGGCTCGGAGCCACTGCCACAGACAAAACAGCTGATTCAGCGCCTAAGCCACAGACACGCCTGCTGGGCAAGATGTTATACATGTCTGCTTGTTCAATGTCACTGCCTCGGAAATGCCTGCCCCATACAAAACACCTGATTTGGAACTTAAAGCACATGCGCCTCCTGGATCGATGCCGCTGCCGCAGGAATATCTGTTGATTTGGTGCCTAAGTCATAGACATGCCTGCTAGCTAGGCGCCACTGCTTCAGACATTCCTTTGGAAGTGGCACAGAGCCAGCAGACAGGTCTATGACTTAGGCACCGAATCAACAGTTATGTCTGAAGCAGCGGTACCGAGACAACATGCACGTCTATGGCTTAGGCACCGAATCAGTAGTTATAGCTGAGGCAGCGGAACCGCGCCAGCAGGCTTGTCTATTGCTTAGGCACTGGGGGAAGCGGGACCGACCCAGCAGGCGCGTCTATGGTTTATGCAATGAATTAGCAGTTATGACTGAGACAACGGTATAGAGGCAGCAGGCGCGTCTGTGGTTTAGGCACCGAATCAGCAGTAATACCACAAACAATTGATTATTTATGTACCATGACAAACGCGATGGCATCGAGCAGTAAGGTACCTCTGAGGCATTGGCAATGATCCATCAATTATATCTGAAGCTGTCGCACTGAGCCAGCGAGCATGCCTGCATGAGCCAGTAGCAACGAGCCTGCAGGTATGTCTAAGGCAATGGAACAGTGCCAACAGAAATGTCTGTAGCCGTGGCACCTAACTGGCATGCATCTCGTTAGCTTATGCACCGGATCAGCAGCTGTGCCAAAGGCAGCGGCACCGACCGAGCAGGCGCGTCTGTGGTTTAGGCTCTTAATAAGCAGTTCTGTCTGAGGCAGCGGCACCGAATTATAGACGCGCCTAAGCCTCAGATGGGCCGACTGGACAAGGCATTAGACATGTGTGCTTGCGCAAAGTCACTGCCTCAAACATGCCTGCTGGCTCGGAGCCACTGCCACAGACAAAAAAGCTGATTTGGAACCTAAACCACAGATGCGCCTGCTGGATCGGTGCCGCTGCCGCAGGCATATCTGTTGATTTGGTACCTAAGCCATAGACATGCCTGCTAGCTAGACGTTTCTGCTTCAGACATTCATTTGGAAGTGGAGCAGAGCCAGCAGACAGGTCTGTGGCTTAGGCACCGAATCAGCTGTTATGTCGGAGGCAGCGGCACCGAGCCAGCATGCACGTCTATTGCTGAGCCACCGAACAGCAGTTATATCTGAGGCAGCGGAACCGAGCCAGCAGGTATGTTTATTGCTTATCCACTGGAAGAAGCGGGACCGAGCCAGGAGCCGCGTCTATGATCTAGGCAAGAAATTATCAGTTATGGCTGAGACAACGGTACAGAGGCAGCAGGCGCATCTGTGGTTTAGGCACCGAATCAGCAGTAATGGCCCCAAACCATTAATTATTTATGTGACAATACAAACGCAATGGCATCGAACAGCCAGGTACCTCTGGGGCGTTGGCACTAATCTCAGATGTCGCAATGAGCCAGCGCGCATGCCTGAATTAGCCAGTAGCAACGAGCCCGCAGGTATGTCTAAGGCAATGGAACCGTGCCGACAGGCATGTCTGTGGCAGTGGCACCTATCTAGCTTGTATCTCTTTAGTTTAGGCACCGAATCAGCAGCTGTGCTAAAGGCAGCGGCACAGACCGAGCAGGCGCGTCTGTGGTTAAGGCTCTGAATAAGCAGTTCTGTCTGAGGCAGCGGCACCGAATTATACGTAGGCGCGCCTAAGCCTCAGATGGTCCGCCTTGGAAAGGCATTAGACATGTGTGCTTACACAAAGTCACTGCCTCAAACATGCCTGCTGGCTCGGAGCCACTGCCACAGACAAAACAGCTGACTTGGAACTGAAGCCACATGCGCCTGCTGGATCGTTTCCGTTGCCGCAGGCATATCTGTTGATTTGGTGCCTAAGCCATAGGCATGCCTGCTAGCTAGGCGCCACTGCTTCAGACATTCCTTTGGAAGTGGCACAGAGCCAGCAGACAGGTCTATGACTTAGGCACCGAATCAACAGTTATGTCGGAGGCAGCGGCACCGAGCCAGCATGCACGTCTATGGCTTAGGCACCGAATCAGCAGTTATATCTGAGGCAGCGGAACCGCGCCAGCAGGCATGTCTATTGCTTAGGCACTGGAGGAAGCGGGACCGAGCCAGCAGGCGCGTCTATCGTTTATGCAAGGAATTAGCAGTAATGACTGAGACAACGGTATAGAGGCAGCAGGTGAGTCTGTGATTTAGGCACCGAATCAGCAGTAATAGCACAAACCATTGATTATTTATGTGACATGACAAACGCAATGGTATCGAGCAGCCTGGTACCTCTGAGGCATTGGTAATGATCCATCAATTATATCTGAAACTGTTGCACTGAGCCAGCGCGCATGCCTGCATGAGCCAGTAGCAACGAGCCTGTAGGTATGTCTAAGCCAAAGGAACCGTACCGAAAGGAATGTCTGTAGCAGAGGCACCTAACGAGCATGCATCAAAATAGCTTAGGCACCGGATCAGCAGCTGTGCCAAAGGCAGCGGCACCGACCGAGCAGGCGCGTCTGTGGTTTAGGCTCTTAATAAGCAGTTCTGTATGAGGCAGCGGCACCGAATTATAGACGCGCCTAAGCCTCAGATGGGCCGACTGGACAAGGCATTAGATATGTCTGCTTGCACAAAGTCACTGCCTCAAACATGCCTGCTGGCTCGGAGCCACTGCCACAGACAAAACAGCTGATTCAGCGCCTAAGCCACAGACACGCCTGCTGGGCAAGATGTTATACATGTCTGCTTGTTCAATGTCACTGCCTCGGAAATGCCTGCCCCATACAAAACACCTGATTTGGAACTTAAACCACATGCGCCTCCTGGATCGATGCCGCTGCCGCAGGAATATCTGTTGATTTGGTGCCTAAGCCATAGACATGCCTGCTAGCTAGGCGCCACTGCTTCAGACATTCCTTTGGAAGTGGCACAGAGCCAGCAGACAGGTCTATGACTTAGGCACCGAATCAACAGTTATGTCTGAAGCAGCGGTACCGAGACAACATGCACGTCTATGGCTTAGGCACCGAATCAGTAGTTATAGCTGAGGCAGCGGAACCGCGCCAGCAGGCTTGTCTATTGCTTAGGCACTGGGGGAAGCGGGACCGACCCAGCAGGCGCGTCTATGGTTTATGCAATGAATTAGCAGTTATGACTGAGACAACGGTATAGAGGCAGCAGGCGCGTCTGTGGTTTAGGCACCGAATCAGCAGTAATACCACAAACAATTGATTATTTATGTACCATGACAAACGCGATGGCATCGAGCAGCAAGGTACCTCTGAGGCATTGGCAATGATCCATCAATTATATCTGAAGCTGTCGCACTGAGCCAGCGAGCATGCCTGCATGAGCCAGTAGCAACGAGCCTGCAGGTACGTCTAAGGCAATGGAACAGTGCCAACAGAAATGTCTGTAGCCGTGGCACCTAACTAGCATGCATCTCGTTAGCTTATGCACCGGATCAGCAGCTGTGCCAAAGGCAGCGGCACCGACCGAGCAGGCGCGTCTGTGGTTTAGGCTCTTAATAAGCAGTTCTGTCTGAGGCAGCGGCACCGAATTATAGACGCGCCTAAGCCTCAGATGGGCCGACTGGACAAGGCATTAGACATGTGTGCTTGCGCAAAGTCACTGCCTCAAACATGCCTGCTGGCTCGGAGCCACTGCCACAGACAAAAAAGCTGATTTGGAACCTAAACCACAGATGCGCCTGCTGGATCGGTGCCGCTGCCGCAGGCATATCTGTTGATTTGGTACCTAAGCCATAGACATGCCTGCTAGCTAGACGTTTCTGCTTCAGACATTCATTTGGAAGTGGAGCAGAGCCAGCAGACAGGTCTGTGGCTTAGGCACCGAATCAGCTGTTATGTCGGAGGCAGCGGCACCGAGCCAGCATGCACGTCTATTGCTGAGCCACCGAACAGCAGTTATATCTGAGGCAGCGGAACCGAGCCAGCAGGTATGTTTATTGCTTATCCACTGGAAGAAGCGGGACCGAGCCAGGAGCCGCGTCTTTGATCTAGGCAAGAAATTATCAGTTATGGCTGAGACAACGGTACAGAGGCAGCAGGCGCATCTGTGGTTTAGGCACCGAATCAGCAGTAATGGCCCCAAACCATTAATTATTTATGTGACAATACAAACGCAATGGCATCGAACAGCCAGGTACCTCTGGGGCGTTGGCACTAATCTCAGATGTCGCAATGAGCCAGCGCGCATGCCTGAATTAGCCAGTAGCAACGAGCCCGCAGGTATGTCTAAGGCAATGGAACCGTGCCGACAGGCATGTCTGTGGCAGTGGCACCTATCTAGCTTGTATCTCTTTAGTTTAGGCACCGAATCAGCAGCTGTGCTAAAGGCAGCGGCACAGACCGAGCAGGCGCGTCTGTGGTTAAGGCTCTGAATAAGCAGTTCTGTCTGAGGCAGCGGCACCGAATAATACGTAGGCGCGCCTAAGCCTCAGATGGTCCGACTTGAAAAGGCATTAGACATGTGTGCTTACACAAAGTCACTGTCTCAAACATGCCTGCTGGCTCGGAGCCACTGCCACAGACAAAACAGCTGACTTGGAACTGAAACCACATGCGCCTGCTGGATCGTTTCCGTTGCCGCAGGCATATCTGTTGATTTGGTGCCTAAGCCATAGGCATGCCTGCTAGCTAGGCGCCACTGCTTCAGACATTCCTTTGGAAGTGGCACAGAGCCAGCAGACAGGTCTATGACTTAGGCACCGAATCAACAGTTATGTCGGAGGCACCGGCACCGAGCCAGCATGCACGTCTATGGCTTAGGCACCGAATCAGCAGTTATATCTGAGGCAGCGGAACCGCGCCAGCAGGCATGTCTATTGCTTAGGCACTGGAGGAAGCGGGACCGAGCCAGCAGGCGCGTCTATCGTTTATGCAAGGAATTAGCAGTAATGACTGAGACAACGGTATAGAGGCAGCAGGTGAGTCTGTGATTTAGGCACCGAATCAGCAGTAATAGCACAAACCATTGATTATTTATGTGACATGACAAACGCAATGGTATCGAGCAGCCTGGTACCTCTGAGGCATTGGTAATGATCCATCAATTATATCTGAAACTGTTGCACTGAGCCAGCGCGCATGCCTGCATGAGCCAGTAGCAACGAGCCTGCAGGTATGTCTAAGCCAAAGGAACCGTACCGAAAGGAATGTCTGTAGCAGAGGCACCTAACGAGCATGCATCAAAATAGCTTAGGCACCGGATCAGCAGCTGTGCCAAAGGCAGCGGCACCGACCGAGCAGGCGCGTCTGTGGTTTAGGCTCTTAATAAGCAGTTCTGTATGAGGCAGCGGCACCGAATTATAGACGCGCCTAAGCCTCAGATGGGCCGACTGGACAAGGCATTAGATATGTGTGCTTGCACAAAGTCACTGCCTCAAACATGCCTGCTGGCTCGGAGCCACTGCCACAGACAAAACAGCTGATTCAGCGCCTAAGCCACAGACACGCCTGCTGGGCAAGATGTTATACATGTCTGCTTGTTCAACGTCACTGCCTCGGAAATGCCTGCCCCATACAAAACACCTGATTTGGAACTTAAACCACATGCGCCTCCTGGATCGATGCCGCTGCCGCAGGAATATCTGTTGATTTGGTGCCTAAGCCATAGACATGCCTGCTAGCTAGGCGCCACTGCTTCAGACATTCCTTTGGAAGTGGCACCGAATCAACAGTTATGTCTGAAGCAGCGGTACCGAGACAACATGCACGTCTATGGCTTAGGCACCGAATCAGTAGTTATAGCTGAGGCAGCGGAACCGCGCCAGCAGGCTTGTCTATTGCTTAGGCACTGGGGGAAGCAGGACCGACCCAGCAGGCGCGTCTATGGTTTATGCAATGAATTAGCAGTTATGACTGAGACAACGGTATAGAGGCAGCAGGCGCGTCTGTGGTTTAGGCACCGAATCAGCAGTAATACCACAAACAATTGATTATTTATGTACCATGACAAACGCGATGGCATCGAGCAGTAAGGTACCTCTGAGGCATTGGCAATGATCCATCAATTATATCTGAAGCTGTCGCACTGAGGCAGCGAGCATGCCTGCATGAGCCAGTAGCAACGAGCCTGCAGGTATGTCTAAGGCAATGGAACAGTGCCAACAGAAATGTCTGTAGCCGTGGCACCTAACTAGCATGCATCTCGTTAGCTTATGCACCGGATCAGCAGCTGTGCCAAAGGCAGCGGCACCGACCGAGCAGGCGCGTCTGTGGTTTAGGCTCTTAATAAGCAGTTCTGTCTGAGGCAGCGGCACCGAATTATAGACGCGCCTAAGCCTCAGATGGGCCGACTGGACAAGGCATTAGACATGTGTGCTTGCGCAAAGTCACTGCCTCAAACATGCCTGCTGGCTCGGAGCCACTGCCACAGACAAAAAAGCTGATTTGGAACCTAAACCACAGATGCGCCTGCTGGATCGGTGCCGCTGCCGCAGGCATATCTGTTGATTTGGTACCTAAGCCATAGACATGCCTGCTAGCTAGACGTTTCTGCTTCAGACATTCATTTGGAAGTGGAGCAGAGCCAGCAGACAGGTCTGTGGCTTAGGCACCGAATCAGCTGTTATGTCGGAGGCAGCGGCACCGAGCCAGCATGCACGTCTATTGCTGAGCCACCGAACAGCAGTTATATCTGAGGCAGCGGAACCGAGCCAGCAGGTATGTTTATTGCTTATCCACTGGAAGAAGCGGGACCGAGCCAGGAGCCGCGTCTATGGTCTAGGCAAATAAATAATTATCAGTTATGGCTGTGACAACGGTACAGAGGCAGCAGGCGCATCTGTGGTTAAGGCACCGAATCAGCAGTAATGGCCCCAAACCATTAATTATTTATGTGACAATACAAACGCAATGGCATCGAACAGCCATGTACCTCTGGGGCGTTGGCACTAATCCCAGATGTCGCAATGAGCCAGCGCGCATGCCTGCATTAGCCAGTAGCAACGAGCCCGCAGGTATGTGTAAGGCAATGGAACCGTGCCGACAGGCATGTCTGTGGCAGTGGCACCTATCTAGCTTGTATCTCTTTAGCTTAGGCACCGAATCAGCAGCTGTGCTAAAGGCAGCGGCACAGACCGAGCAGGCGCGTCTGTGGTTTAGGCTCTGAATAAACAGTTCTGTCTGAGGCAGCGGCACCGAATTATACGTAGGCGCGCCTAAGCCTCAGATGGTCCGACTTGAAAAGGCATTAGACATGTGTGCTTACACAAAGTCACTGCCTCAAACATGCCTGCTGGCTCGGAGCCACTGCCACAGACAAAACAGCTGACTTGGAACTGAAACCACATGCGCCTGCTGGATCGTTTCCGTTGCCGCAGGCATATCTGTTGATTTGGTGCCTAAGCCATAGGCATGCCTGCTAGCTAGGCGCCACTGCTTCAGACATTCCTTTGGAAGGGGCACAGAGCCAGCAGACAGTTCTATGACTTAGGCACCGAATCAACAGTTATGTCGGAGGCAGCGGCACCGAGCCAGCATGCACGTCTATGGCTTAGGCACCGAATCAGCAGTTATATCTGAGGCAGCGGAACCGCGCAAGCATGCATGTCTATTGCTTAGGCACTGGAGGAAGCGGGACCGAGCCAGCAGGTGCGTCTATCGTTTATGCAAGGAATTAGCAGTAATGACTGAGACAACGGTATAGAGGCAGCAGGTGAGTCTGTGATTTAGGCACCGAATCAGCAGTAATAGCACAAACCATTGATTATTTATGTGACATGACAAACGCAATGGTATCGAGCAGCCTGGTACCTCTGAGGCATTGGCAATGATCCATCAACTATATCTGAAGCTGTTGCACTGAGCCAGCGCGCATGCCTGCATGAGCCAGTAGCAACGAGCCTGCAGGTATGTCTAAGCCAAAGGAACCGTACCGAAAGGAATGTCTGTAGCAGAGGCACCTAATGAGCATGCATCAAAATAGCTTAGGCACCGGATCAGCAGCTGTGCCAGAGGCAGCGGCACCGACCGAGCAGGCGCGTCTTTGGTTTAGGCTCTTAATAAGCAGTTCTGTATGAGGCAGCGGCACCGAATTATAGACGCGCCTAAGCCTCAGATGGGCCTGATTTGGAACTTAAACCACAGATGCGCCTGCAGGATCGGTGCCGCTGCCGCGGGCATATCTGTTGATTTTGTGCCTATGCTATAGACATGCCTGCTAGCTAGGCGCCACTGCTTCAGACATTCCTTTGGAAGTGGCGCAGAGCCAGTAGGCAGGTCTGTGGCTTAGGCGTCGAAGCAGCTGCTATGTCGGAGGCAGCGGCACCGAGCCAGCATGCACGATTGTTGCTTAGGCACCGAATCAGCAGTTAAATCTGAGGCAGCGGAACCGAGCCAGCAGGTATGTTTATTGCTTAGCAACTGGAGGAAGCGGGACCGAGCCAGGAGCCGCGTCTATGGTTTAGGCAAGAAATTAGCAGTTGTGGCTGAGACAACGGTACAGAGGCAGCAGGCGAATCTGTGGTTTAGGCACCGAATCAGCAGTAATGGCCCCAAACCATTAATTATTTATGTGACAATACAAACGCAATGGCATCGAACAGCCAGGTACCTCTGGTACGTTGGCACTTATCCCAGTTGTCGCACTGAGCCTGGCGCATGCCTGCATGAGCCAGTAGCAATGAGCCTGCAGGTATGTCTAAGGCAATGGAACCGTGCCGATAGGCATGTCTGTGGCAGTGGCACCTATCTAGCATGTACCTCTTTAGCTAAGGCACCGAATCAGCAGCTGTGCTAAAGGCAGCGGCACCGACCGAGCAGGCGCGTCTGTGGTTTAGGCTCTGAATAAGCAGTTCTGTCTGAGGCAGCGGCACCGAATTATACCTAGGAGCGCCTAAGCCTCAGATAGTCCGACTGGAAAAGGCATTAGACATGTTTGCTTGCTCAAAGTCACTGCCTCAAACATGCCTGCTGGCTCGGAGCCACTGCCACAGACAAAACAGCTGATTCGGTGCCTAAGCCACAGACACGCCTACTGGGCAAGACTTTATACATGTCTGCTTGCTCAACGAGCCTGCAGGTATGTCTAAGGCAATGGAACCGTGCCGATATACATGTCTGTGACAGTGGCACCTATCTAGCATGTATCTCTTTAGCTAAGGCACCGAATCAGCAGCTGTGCTAAAGGCAGCGGCACCGACCGAGCAGGCGCGTCTGTGGTTTAGGCTCTGAATAAGCAGTTCTGTCTGAGGCAGCGGCACCGAATTATACCTAGGAGCGCCTAAGCCTCAGATAGTCCGACTGGAAAAGGCATTAGACATGTTTGTTTGCTCAAAGTCACTGCCTCAAACATGCCTGCTGACTCGGAGCCACTGCCAAAGACAAAACAGCTGATTCGGTGCCTAAGCCTGCTGGGCAAGACTTTATACATGTCTGCTTGCTCAACGCCTGCCTCACACAAAACAGCTGATTTGGAATTTAAACCACAGATGCGCATACTGGATCGGTGCCGCTGCCACAGGCATATCTGTTGATTTGATGCCTTAGCCATAGACATGCCTGCTAGCTAGGCGCCACTGCTTCAGACATTCCTTTGGAAGTAGCACAGAGCCAGCAGGCAGGTCTGTGGCTTAGGCACCGAATCAGCAGTTATGTCGGAGGCAGCGGCACCAAGCCAGCATGCACGTCTATGGCTTAGGCATCGAATCAGCAGTTATATGTGAGGCAGCGGATCCGAGCCAGCAGGCATGTCTATTGCTTAGGCACTGGAGGAAGCGGGACCGAGTCAGCAGGAGCGTCTATGGTTTAGGCAAGGAATAAGCAGTTATGACTGAGACACCGGTACAAAGGCAGCAGGCGCGTCTGTGGATCAGGTGCCGAATCAGCGGTAATGGCGCCAAACCCCACTGATCCATTTCATGTCCGAAGCTGTCGCACTGAGCCAGCGCGCATGCCTGAGCCAGGAGCAACGAGCCTGCAGGTATGTCTAAGGCAACGAAACCGTGCCGACAGTCATATCTGTGGCATTGGCACCTAACTAGCATGCTTCACTTTAGCTAAGGCACCGAATCAGCAGATGTGCCAAAGGCAGCGGCACCGACCGAGCAGGCGCGTCTATGATTTAAGATTTGAATAAGCAGTTATGTCTGAGGCAGTGGCTCCGAGCCAGCAGGCATACCCGAGGCAGCGACTTATGAGGCAGTGGCGCTGACCCATCTGTTATGTCTGAGGCAGTACAGGCATATCTGAGCCATTGGCAACGACACTGGAGGTATGCCTGAACTGAGGCAGCAGGCATGCCTTAGGCAGTTGCACCTTACCAGGAGGCACGTCTGTGGCGTATGCACCGAATCAGCCTTTATGTCTTAGGCTGTGGCACCGAGCCAGCAGGCCTGTTTGAGGCACTGACTTTGAGCCAGCATGCGGGTCTGATGCTTTTGCACCGATCCATAATGTATTTTGGTGGTGGCAGCGGCACTAAGTCTATTTGCATGTCTGTCGCAGTGGCATCAAGCAACCAGGTACGTCTGAAGCAGAAGCACTGAACCATCGTTTTTTTTGTCCGAGGCAGTGGCACTAAGCCAGCGGGAATTCCTGAGCCATTGGCGAGGATCCTACAGTTATGTCTGAGGCAACTGAACCGAGCCACCAGGCATGCCGGGATCAGTGGCGGCGAGGCAGCCGGCATGACTGTGTCACCGAATCAGCAGTTATGTCTGAGACAGTGTAACCGAGCCAGCGGGCATGTCCTAACGAGTAGTTAAGACCTGCAGTTATGCGTGTGGCAGCAGCATCGAGCAAGCAGGCACTTCGGTGGCGACTGCACCGAATCAGCAGTTATTTGGAAGGTGGTGGCAACGAGGTAGCAGGCTTGCCCGAGGCAGTGACTTTCCTCCAGCAGACATGTCTGATGCCTTGCCACCGATCCACAAAGTATTTGGGTGTACGTTTGATGCAGTGGCACATATCAGTCAGTTTAGAATCAGACAGTGGCACTGAGTCAGTGACAACGACCCTGCTGTTATCTCTGAGGCAGTGAAACCGATCAAGCAGGCATGCATGTGGATGTGGCACCGAGCCGGCAGGCAGGTCTGTGGCTTAGGCTCTGATTCTGCAGTTATGTCTCAGGCAGAGGCACCGAGCCAGCAGGCAAGCCTGTGGTTTAGGCACCGAATCAGCGGTTATGTCTGAGGCAGCGGGACCGAGCCAGCAAGCGCATATTTGGTTTTGGCAAGGAATAAGCAGTTATTACTGTTGCAGCTGGTCCGGGGCGGCAGGCGTGTCTGTGACTTAAGCACCGAATCAGTAGTCCCATGGCAATGACTGTGAGCCAGGAGTCATGCCTGATGCCCTGCCACCGATCGTTAAATTATTTGTGTGGCAGTGGCACTAAGTCGTTAGGCATGACAGTCACAATGGCATCGAGCAAACAGACACGTTTGGGGCCGTGGCATAGATCCATTAGTTTAGCCAGGAGCAGTGGGCTGGGCTTGTCTCAGCGAGGGTCAATGACACTGCAGATATCTCGGAGGCAGTGGAACGGAGCCTGTAGGCATGCTTGAGTAGTGGCACCCAACCAGCAGACACATCTGTGGCTTAGGCACCCATTCAGCAGTTATGTCTGAGGCAACAGGCACGTCTATGGCTTAATCTGAGGCAGCGACACCGAGCCAGTAGGCACGTCTATGGCTTAGGAATCGAATCATTAGATATATCTAAGGAAGGGGGACCGATCCAGCCTGCGTGTCTGTGGTGTAGACAATGAATCAGTGGTTATGACTGAGGCAGCGGGACAGAGGCAGCAGGCGTGTCTGTGATTTTGGTACTGAATCAGCAGTTATGTCCGAGGCAGCGACACCGAGCAATCATGCACGTCTATGGCTTCGGCATGGAACCAGCGATTATGTCTGAGGCAGCGGGACTGAGCCACCAGGTGCGTCTGTGATTTAGGTAAGTTATCTCTCATTCAGTGACGCCGAGTCAGCAGGCATGACCAAGAACAAGACGTTGAGGCAGGAGATATGTCAGATGTCTTCGCATCCAGCCGATGACAACTACCCTGCAGATATGTCTGAGGCAGTGAAATCGAGCCAGCAGACCTAGCTGAGGCAGTGGCATCCAGCCAGCAGGCATGTATGTGGCTAAGACACACAATCAGCAGTTATGTCAGAGGCAGCTGGGCCGAGTCAGCAGGCATGTCCGAGTCAGTGACTTTGAGGCAGAAGATAATGTCTGATGCCTTGGCACCGAATCATAAAGTAGTAAATTTTGTGTGGCATGACAAATGAAATATACTACTCAAAGTTTGATAGGGATCACTTTTTTAATGCAAAATAATTTTTGGATGAATTAATCAGCTGAATCCAAATTTGAAACATAATGATAGAACACGTATCCTTCACAAAACCTAGTGATTAATTTTGTCAGCTGGTACTGCATTCAAGCGTGACAACAGCAACCGTCTTGGCACCCCCAAAATTTGCCGTAACACGAAGGGATTTGGACAACTGATTTTTCACAAATTTCCAAATTTGTTTAGACAAACGTGCCTAATAACGTGTATGGCGTCCAGGGGCATCAATTACAGTACGACATCTCCTGAGCATGCTCATAATCCGATTCTGTATCCGGTGTTGTTGAATCAGCTTTCATTCAGCAACCATGCATCTTTGAGCTCCTGTAAAGTCCTCGGATGCACAGGTCGGGTTGACACAGCACGCTGAAGCATGTCCTGCGCATGCTCAATCGGATTTAAGTGCGGTGACCGAGTAGGACAGTCCATACGAACGATTGTCTCACGTTCCAGATAGGAATCAGTGACGTCGACACGGTTGGGACGGGCATTATCGTCCATCAGAATAAAGTCCGGGCCGAAAGCATCTGCATATGGTCTCACAAACTCATCAAGAATATCATTACAGTACCTCACTGCCATTAACGTTCCGTTTTCAACGACATACAAGTCAGTGTTACCGTTCACGTTTATCCCAGCCCAAACCATGACTAACCCCTTTCCATAGCGATCATGCTCTGTCACATCCACGCCATCGAATCGCTCTTTAGACATTCGCCACACCCAGTGACGTTTATAAGTGAAGTTTAGACAGAATCTGGACTCCTCAGTAAACAGTACTGGCGTCAAGCCATGAACCGTCCACCTGACGTTAGTTCTGGCAAAGTCCAACCGGTCTAGCACGTGCTGTCTCGTCAACGGAACACGTACAGCAGGCCTCATGGCATTAAGTCCGAACTCGTGGAGCCCGTTTCTGACAGTTTGGGCAGAAATTCGTACTCCAGTTCCGTTCCTAAGCTCGTTGTGCAAACGCGTAGCGTTCAGGAACCGTTGACGTCGAGACTGAATCAACAAGAAACGGCCCCGACGTTGAGTTGTAGCCCTTCTCGACCCCGCCGTGTCTGTGTGAGGGATTTCCATGGGTAAGATACCGACTCCACATTCGGGAAACCACCCTCTGAGACACATTCAGAATCCCAGCAATACGACTTTGAGAGACGCCAGATTCCAACATTCCGACGCCACGATTCATTTCTTCGGGACTGAAACGGTTTCTTAATTGTCCTCTAGGCATTTTATTGTTTCACAAACTCAAATGAAGTCCATTTTACGCTTGGTAAAGGAACACTGACAAGTTTGATTGGTCTGTTGAAAAGCAGTGCTACGCAAGATTTTGGGGGTGCATGAATTCATTTGCGAAGTGTGACGGTGTGCACTTTTATGAGTACTGAACTGCACATGAGTTTCTGTTTCAGATATTTACCAATATACCGAGTACAAATTCTGTCGAGAAATTTTAAATTTTCAGTGCAAAATCTGGAATATAAAAAGTGATCCCTATCAAACTTTGAGTAGTATAGTATCGAACAGCCAGTTACGTCTGAGGCATTGACACTGATCCAACGGGAAAGTCTGAGCAAGTGACAACGACCCTGCCTTAGAAATGACTGTTAACATGTCTTGCCTTGCCACCGATTCATAAAGGCTTAGGCACCGAATCAGCAGTTATGTAGAATGTAAAACTATACAATTGCGGTTAAGGCCCACTTTATGACGCGGGTTACGTCATACAAACGCAATGGCGTCGAGCAGCCAGATACGTCTGAGGCATTGGCAATGGTCCACCAGTTAGTCTGAGACTGTCGCACTGAGCCTGCGGGCATGACTGAACCAGTGGCAAAGACACTGCAAGTATGTCTGAGGCAATGGGACCGAGCCGGCAGGTATGCCTACAGCAGTGGCACCTAGCTAACAGGCATGACTTTGGCTTTTGCACCTAATTAGCAGTTATACCTGAGGCAGCGGTACCTAGCAAGCAGGCGCGCAGGCATGTCTTTGGCTTTTGTACTGAATCAGCAGCTATGCCTGAGGCAGCGGCACCGAGCAAGCAAGAGCGTCTGTGGTTTAAGCTCCGAATCAGCAGTTTTCTCTGAGGCAGTGTTTCCGAGCCAGCAGGCATGTCCGAGGCAGTGACGTTCAGCAAGTAGACATGCCTGATGCCTTGGTACCGAGCAATAAAGTACTCTTGTATTGTAGTGGCAGTAAGTAATTTGGCATGACAGACGAGCAACCAAGTACGTTTGGGGCACTCATCCATCAGTTATATCTGAAGCAGTGGCACTGAGCCAACGGGCATGTCTGAGCCATTGGCAAAAACACAGCAGGTATATCTGAGGCAGCTGAACCGAGCCAGCAGGCAGGCCTGAGGCAGTTGCACCTAGCCAGCAGGCCCGTCTGTGGCGTGGCTTAGGCACCAAATCAGCACTTTGCCTTAGACTGTGGCACCGAGCCAGCAGGCCTGTTTGAGGAAGTGACTGTCTGCAGCCAGCAGCTATGTCTGCTGCTTTGGCACCGAACCATTAAGTATTTTTGGTGGCAGTGGCATTAAGTATATTGGCTTGTCAGTCGCAATGGCATCGAGAAAACCACGTACGCCTGTGGAAGAAGCACTGAGTCATAGGTTATGTCTGAGGCAGTGACACTTAGACAGCGGTCCAGCGATCCTTCTGATATGTCTGAAGCAATGGAACCGAGCCAGCAGGCATGCCTGAGGCAGCAGCACCGATGCAGCAGGCATGACTTTGGCTGGGGCATTGAATCAGCAGATAACTATAAGGCAATGGAACCGAGCCAGCGGGCATATCTTAGCCAGTGGCAACGACCATGCAGAAATGTGTGTGGCAGCAGCATCTAGCCGGCATGCACCGATTCAGCTGTTATGTCGGAGGCAGTAGCGTCGAGCTAGCAGTCCTAGGCAGTGACATTCCGCCTTCAAGCATGTTTGATGCATTGCCACCGATCCATAAAGTACTTGTGTGGCAGTGGTACTTAGTCATTTGCCACGACGGTCGTAGTAGCATCGGACAACCAGGTACGTCTGGGGCAG
This sequence comes from Lucinisca nassula, assembly GCA_963580285.1. Classification (NCBI taxonomy): domain Eukaryota; kingdom Metazoa; phylum Mollusca; class Bivalvia; order Lucinida; family Lucinidae; genus Lucinisca; species Lucinisca nassula. Next base: position 101,273,725 of record OY757017.1, on the reverse strand, counting down.
TGACACTGGTCCATCAGTTTAGCATTAGTCAGTGGCACTGAGCCAGGGAGAATGTCTCAACAAGTGACAACAATCCTGCAGGTATCTTTGAGGCAGTGGAACCGAGCCAACAGGCATGCATGTGGACATGGCACCGAGCCAACAGGCACGTCTGTGGCTTAGACACTAAATCAGCAGTTATCTCCCAGGCAGAGGCACCGAGCCAGCAGTCAAATCTACATCTTAGGCACCGAATCAGCAGTTATATCTGAAGCAGCGTGGCCGAGTCAGCAGCCGCATCTGTGGTTTAGACACGGAATTAGCAGTTATGACTGAAGTAGCGGGTCCGAGCCGAACCGCTCGCCTGTGGCTTAGGCACCGATTCAGCAGCCATGTATGAGGCAGAAGAACCTATCCAGCAGACACGTCTATGGCTTAGGCACCGAATCAGCAGTTATGTCTGAGGCAGTGGTACACAGCCATCAGGCCTTCTGAGGCAGTGACTATATGCCAGCCGACATGTCTGGTGCCCTGTCGCCGATCAATAAGGTATGTGTGTGTCAGTGACACTATAATTAGGCATGACAGTCACAGTAGCATCGAGCAACAAGATACATTTGAGGCTGTGACACAGATCCACCAGTTTAGCCTGTGGCAGCGGCACTGGGACAGCATGCTTGTCTCAGCGAGTGACAACGACCCTGCAGCTATCTCTGAGGCAGTGGAATCGAGCATGCAGGCATACCTATGGATGTGGCACCGAGCCAGCAGGTACGTCTGTGGCTTGGGCACCGAATTTGCAGTTATGTCTGACGTAGCGGCACCGAGCCAGCAGGTACGTCTATGGCTTAGGCAACGAATCAGCAGTTATATCTGAGACAGCGGTACCGAGCCAGCAGGCACATCTGTAGCTTAGGCACCGAATCATAGTTTCATCTGAGGCAGCGTGTCCGAGCCAGCAGGCGCGCCTGTGGTTTAGGAAAGGATTCGGGCATGTCTGAGCCAGCCGGCATATCTGAGCAAGAGGCAACGACCCTGCCTCACACATGACTGCTGACATGTCTTGCCTTGCCACCGATTCATAGAGTACTGTATTTGTGTTACAGTGACACCTAGTCATTAGGCTTAGCAGTCGCAGTGACACTGATCCTTCAAGCCAGTGGCAACGACCCTGCATTTATCTCTAAAACAGTAGGACCAGGCCAGCAGACATGCATGTGGAGCTGTAACCGAGACAATAGGCACGCCTGTGGCATAGGCGTGCCTAGATGCACCGAGCCAGCATGCAAGTCTATGGCTTAGGCAACGAATCAGCAGTTATATCTGAGGCTGCGAGTCCGAGCCAGCAGGCGCGTCTGTGGCTTAGGCACTGAATAACCAGTCATGTCTGAGCAGCGGCACCGAGCCAGCAGGAAGGTCTGTGGCTTAGGCACTGAATCAGTAGTTATGTCTGAGGCCGTGGCACGCGGCCGGCAGGACATCTGAGGCAGTGACTGTGAGCCAGCAGACATGTCTGATGCTCTGCCACCGATCCATAATGTATTTATGTAACACTAATTCATTAGGCATGACAACCACAGTGACATCGAGCAACCAGATATGTTTGAGGCAGTGGCACAGATCCTTCGGTATAGCCTGAGGCAGCGGCACTGCGACAGCGATTGACAACGCCCCCTCAGGTATCTCTGAGGCAGTGGAACCGAGCCTGCAGACATGCCTGTGGAAGTGGCACCGAGCCAGCAGGCACGTCTGTGGTATAGCACCGCATCAGCATTTATGCCTGAAGCAGCGACACTGAGCCAGCAGCCACGTCTATGGCTTAGGCACCGAATCTGTAGTTATATCTTAGCAAACGGGACCGAGCCAGCAGGCGCGTCTATGGCTTAGACAATGAAACAGCAGTTATAAGAGAGGCAGCGGGACAGATGTAGCACGCGCGTCTTTGGTTTAGGCACGGCATCAGCAGTTGTGGCAGTGGCATCGAGCCTGCAGGCACGTCTGTGATATAGGCAAGGAATCAGAAGTAATGTCTGATGCAGTGGCACCGAGTCAGCAGGCACGCCCGAGACAGTGACTTTGCGGCAGCAGATATGTCTGATGCCTTGGCACCGAGGCAGTGACAACGACCCCGCAGGTATGTCTGAGGCAGTGGAACCGAGCCAGCAGGCATGTATGTTGAAGTGGCACCGAGCCAGCAGGTACGTCTGTGCTTTGGAACGGGATCAGCAGTTATGTCTGAAGCAGCGGGAAAGAGCAACCAGGCGCGTTTGTGATTTGGGCAAGGAATCCGAAGTTAAGTCTGATGCAGTGGCACGAGTCAGCAGGCAGCAGGCACGACTGTGGCTTAGGCACCGAATCAGCAGATATGTCTGAGGCAGTGGAACCGAGCCAGCGTCATGTCTTAGCAAATGGCAGCGAGCCTGCAGTTATGTGTGAGGCAGCAGCATTGACCCAGCAGGCACGTCTGTGGCTTAGGCCCCGAATCAGCTGTTATGTCGGAGGCAGTGGCACCGAGACGGCAGATATGTAGAATACTCTGGCACAGACATATAAAGTATTTGTGTTGCAGTTGCCATGGCAGTCGCAGTTGCACCGAGCAACCAGGGACGTCTGGGTTAGTTGAACTTATCCATCAGTTATGCCTGAGGCAGTGGGCCAGGGGTGAGGTCTGAATGTGTAATGTATAACTTATCAGTTTTTATACGTCTTCAGCAGTTTCACCTCCTCGATGCTGCCCCGCCCACTGGGGCTTGAAGAAATAAAACGGCTGCATGATGCTTCCTCGCAGAGATGAATCCGACCGCACACGAGTACTGGTAAACCGCTCAGAGGATCTAAGCCTGCCCAGGCAAAGTGGTATGAGTCGGGCCGTCCATGCTTATAAACCCTATTGGTTTAATTGGGCGACAGGGCTTGAGATGTCATTTCATCTCAATGTCGGGTAAAAGTCCCACAAAATTGGAAGCAACGTCTCCAAAATGACCTTTAAAGTGTTGACGGGGACGTTAAACATTAAAACAAACGGGGACTCCGGTTATCATCCAATTCTGATATGAGTGAAATAATCTTGAAAGGGCCGTAAAACCAAAACCAAACAAAGAAAAAAACATCCGACAATATCTGAAATATGCATGGTTAGACACCGTGAAGTACGATTTTAGGCAACTCTTATCGAAATATCTATAACTGCAACTGCTGGCACCATATCAGCAGGAAGGCACCGTATTAGCAGCAAGGCACCATATCAGCAGGAAGGAATTGAGTCTTACTGGCTGATCGAGGGACCTGCAGGCGATGGCGAAATAGAAATAGCGTCGGTGACATGCTTAATGAGCTAGAGTGGCCGTCCCTGGAGGATCGTCGTGAGCAGTCCTCTTTAACCTTCTTCTTCAAGATACACTCTGATTCAGTGTCTATTAATGAAGATAGGTACTTGACCATTGTAACAGTGTCGACCCAAACAAGGGCATCAAAAGTAAACGCCTCACAATATCGTAGTTACCAGTCGTATAGTGATGCCCTGAAGAACTCCTTTCCTAGAACTATTTCCCAATGGAATAGTCTTCCCTCCTCTGCGGTGAATGCCATGTCAGCAGAAGAGTTCACAGCCCGCACAGTGTAAGCTTGAGACTCAGAGGTATGCGTTTTAGGATTATTCTGTTATGCAGATTGTAAATAGTTTTAAGGACGCATCCAGTGCTTTTTTTTTTTTTAGCTAAATTCTAAATTTAGCCACCCAACCAACTGAGGTAATGGCCAAATATGACCGACTCAGTATAAGAAGATAGATAGATTTGGAGATGTTTCAATTCCGTTTCTATCCAGGCAGAGCACATAGTGAGGACTCTGATTGGACTTCGAGAGATGGTGGGCATCACATTAATTTGCATGAAACAGTGTATGCCTGTAAAATTTATAGGTGCTTCTATTTAATTTGTCTAACGGGTAGAAACAGAATAGTCATTTTAAGACATATTAACGTATTTTTATTCTTACATTTGACATCTCAAGCCCTGTCCCCCAATGAAACCAATAGGGTTTATAAGCATGGTCCCACTCGCACCGCTTTGCCTGGGCAGGCTTAGATCCTCTAAGCTGTCGGCTTTCAGCACTGTGTGGAAGCATCATGCAGCCCATCTATTTCTTCAAGCCCCGATGGGCGGGGCTGTCCCGCTGCGAGGTAGATGAGTGGTTAGATGCCTCTGATGTAAGAGGCCTCGGGTTCAATTCGTGGCAGCGGTAATAAATTTGCGGTGTCAGATCATGCTCAACTGGCATCATTTGCAGAGATGAAGCATCAACGTAGACCGTCCTTTCAATCTGGACTTTAACTGTAGACCCGATGTGCAGGGAGAATCTTCTCCTGTGCCTACAGGTTAAAAATCCCTAACGTAATAACATGAATATCGTGAAGGCTTTCATCATACAAAAGTGGAGAAATGTAAAATTTGACCGATGGTTTGTTTGATTTGAGGTTTAACGCCCCGTCAACACTATTTAGGTCATTTTGGAGACGTTACTTCCACTGAGATGAAATGACATCTCAAAGCTTGTCGCCAAATGAAACCAATTGGGTTTAAATGCATGGACGGACCGACTCGCACCACTTTGCCCAGACAGTCTTAGACCTTCTAAGCGGTTTACCAGTATTCGTGTGCGGTCCGTTTCAGCTCTGCGTGGAAGCATCATGCAGCCCAATCTGTGTGCATGCTGGGTATCCCTACCTGTGTCTGGTGTGCACATGCTGGGTGTCTCTACCTGTGTGCGCATGCTGAAAAAAGTAGCACAAAATCCTGGTAGAGCGGAGGAAAAATGCGCTGTCCTAAAAATCGGATAAGGTGTTCTCACCTTAATCCCAGAACCCTCATTTTGTATACTACTAGTTGTTTATACAATGCCACTATGCGGGATAATGCCCTTTCCCATCACGCTAACAAGTCCGTCTTACAACCCACTTTATACAGAGAAAACCGGGGTTCACGGGTGAATACATGTTTTCCTTATTTCTGCTCCTATACATAGGTTGTGGGTACTCGTTAGAACCGCCTCAATGAGGCGGTTCTAAGGAGCACCCACAACCTATGTTTTGAGTATGAATAGGAATAATATCACAATTTATTATCAGAAAATTGACCGTTTTGGAGATGTAAAAAATTGCACTTTGACGCATGGGTGTGTTATCATAATGCGTATAATTTCGGCATAAGTCGATGTCCCTGATACATAAACGAATTATGCTGACGTCAACATAAAAACTGTCCCAGAACTAGTAAAATACCACAGCTGTGGAGATCGAGCATTTTTTATCCTTTATTACTTTCGGCCTGCTTAGAAAGGTTAATCATATTAACATGGAATAGCATCGCCGAAATGATATATTGTTCTCTTATTCTTCTATAATAAATCAAACCACGCGAGAGAACCTACCTCTGTTTACAAATTTCATAGTCCTAGGAACTATCGCGAGAGTCCCCGGATGTGTCGTTGAAACAAATTTACGTTAAAGCGATTTCGCGGTAGCTCCCCTGATGTCCACCAGTGATGATGATCAAGTCAGTGTGTTTGTGGCCACGATTGCTAACAATGTCATGGTAAAATAGAACTATTTGAGTTTCGCAAGATCTTCGACTTCGGAAAACAAGTTAACAGTCAGCTAGAATGCTCTCAAAGGCTAGGTGCTTGTTGATGATGCTAACTATTAGGTATATGCTCCAGGGTTTTGCAACAGATGCATTTGCGGCGGTTCTAACGAACACCCACAAACCATGCTTTGGGGCTGAATTAAGAACAAATAATGTATACGCCTGTAACCCGCTGTTTTATGCCCCCGCCATTCGAAGAATGGTGGAAAGGGCATATAGCGTTGCCCTTGTCCATCCGTCCGTTTGTCCGTGCGTCCGAAACTTAAACGCGGTCAATAACTTCCTTATTTCATGATGGATTTTAAAATAACTCGGCAGAAATGTTAACCATAATGAGATGACGTGTAATGTAGAAAACCCAGGTCCGTACCTCCAAGATCAAGGTCATACTTAGAGGTCGAATGTCAAAAAAATGTGTCCAAAATTTAAACGCAGTATATAACTTTCTTATTTCTGGATGGATTTTGATATTACTTTGTAGAAATGTTAACCATCATGAGAAGATGTGTCACATGCAAACCCAGATCCGTACCTCCAAGGTCAAGGTCACACTTAGAGGTCAAAGATAAAAAAAATGTCCGAAACTTAAACGCAATCAATAACTTTCTTATCTCTGGATGGATTTCTAGACTACTTGGCAGAAATGTTGGCCATCATGAGACAAACTGCCTCACACAAAACCAAGATCCTTAACTTCAAGGTCAAGGTCATACTAAGAGGTCAAATGTGAAAAGGGTCCAAAACTTAAACATGGTCAATAACTTTCTATGGATGAATACGAACATAGACATATTTTCAGGCGGGGGCATCTGTGTCCTAAGAACGCATTTCTAGTCTCTATGTAGGGTGGGGTTTACAGGGGTGTTCATTTCACGGACTTGTTATCGTTATGAAAACCTTTGATCAGAAGCAACCAGATGACAAAGATGTGCCTATTTTCATTCACAATATCCATTACGATAACTCATCCGTGCAACATAGTGCATTTTTCACATCTCCAAAATGGCTACTTTTCTGATGAAAATCCTTGATAGTTTTGTTATAAATGTTCAACACATAGGTTGGGGATGCTCGTTAAAACCGCCTCAGGGAGGCGGTTCTAACGAGTACCCACAACCTATGTATTGGAGCAGAAATAAAAGTTAGTGTATACCATCGTAAACCCTATTTTTCTCTATATAATGTGGGGTGTAGTGGGGTCTTCATTTCACGGACTTGTTCACGTGATGCGCAGTTACGCTGCTGGCTTTCTCCACATTTAAGGAAACGCCACTTCAGTGTTTGCATTCCCATATGTTCATTTATTAAACTAAGGAGACTCTATCTGTGTCATTGCTTTCTTATTTTGATTCATTAATTTTTTTATTACAGGAATTCATATTTAAGTACACCAAATATACAATAGACCTTAATATGAAATTAGGCACTGCCTAGTAACGGGCATGGTTATTACTATGTCTATTTCAACAATCAGTCAACACTATGGTCAGGGATTTTCAATTTAAAATTGATAAAAAAATCTCTCTACAGAATCATTTGTACAAAAATGAATAAGTGGATAGTGATTGAACAACACTCTAAAACAATAAAACAGATTGGTTGATAAATCATGGGATCTTAATCTCTATATTGTAGTTATAACTCTTATTGAATGCTTGGCTTAAAGTTACTAAAATACCACCCCACCTCCCAACCAACACAATACAATTCAAAATATCAGTTTCAGCAATCAATTTTTAAAGGGCTATAACTCTGCTGAAAATGAATTGATGTAAACAAAACAAAAAAAAAAAAAAAAAAAAAAAAAACATGAAACAGACCCAATTAAGCTATATCTTGCCAACATAAATTCATACTGAAGGTGAACCACTCAAAACCTCTTTGGAAAGTCCAGCTGTACGGGTCAGAGGACACGCCCTCCGCTGGATCCGTGCATTCCTTGGTAACCGCTCGCAGACTGTGGTCCTTGATGGTGAGGAATCGGAATTTGTACCAGTGACTTCGGGTGTCCCACAGGGCTCTGTCCTGGGCCCGATTCTGTTCCTCATATACATCAATGTTTGTTTGTTTGATTTGAGGTTTAACGTCCCCGTCAACACTGTAAAGGTCATTTTGGAGACGTTGCTTCCATTTTTATGGGACTTTTACCCGACATTGAGATGAAATGGCATCTCAAGCTTTCTCGCCCAATGAAACCAATAGGGTTTATAATCATGGACGGTCCGACTCGCACCACTTTGCCTGGGTAGGCTTAGATCCTCTAAGCCATTTACAAGTACTCATGTGCGGGCCGGATTCAGCTCTGCATGGAAGCATCATGCAGCCCATCTATTTCTTCAAGCCCCTATGGGCGGGGGCCGTTAAACATCAATGACCTACCAGATGAGCTAATCTCAAAAGTACGCTTGTTTGCGGATGACACAGCTGTGTATCTGACAGTTGGAGGTGCAGATGACAGTGGCATGCTGTAGCAGAACCTGGACAGACTATGTGGGAATCCAGGTGGGACAGTCACATGGAGTTTAATCCCTCTAAGTATCAGATTGTTAGGGTGTCTACCTCTAAGAAACCAGTAAATTTTTGGTACAAACTGCGCGGCCATGTCCTTGAGGTTGTCACCAGTGCAAGATACTTGGAGGTTGACATTTCCAGTGGTCTATCATGGAATTCCCACATCGACAGAATTACTGCCAAAGCAAACAGTACCATTGGATTCGTCAAACGAGACATCAAAGTAAAAACAACAAAGGACCAGAGACTGCCTACAAAACACTGGTACGCCCAAAGCTGGAGTATGCGGCCCAATCGGGGATCCCCATACTAGAGGAAAAAATACTCCAGCTTGAAAAAGTCCAACGAAGAGCAGCCCGATGGACCACTAATAATTATGATTATAGGTCAAGCATAACGGGCATGCTCCAGGAATTAGGTTGATGGTCCCTCGAACAAAGACGGGCAAATGCGCGTCTTTGCTTTTTCTACAAGAAGAAAGGGCGAGGATTGCGACCACATAAAATAGATTTAAGCTCCCCCCTCCCCCCCAGTAAAAATCTTTTCACTGACCGTTCCAAAGGTGGTTCTTCTGTCGCGGTTTATTTTTTATATGGGTTGTCTTTGAGAGTGTGTATCGCTTTCATCTTTTTGTTTTGGAGAGCCAATTGGCCATTTTGTGGGAAAGTAACTGTCCTTTTGGCTTTCCACTATTGATGTTTCCATTGAGGAATTTGGGTCTAGTTATTCTTCCCCTTTGGTGTCTCTGATTGGAGCTGTGGTTAATTGTATCAATTCCTGACCATTGCCTTCGCATCTGTTTTAGAACGGAAGCGAACTCTGTTTGCCTGAGTGATGAGCAGAGACCCTACCATGTCCCAATGAAAGCTGGTTTATACCGCAAGACAGTCATAATACCAGTGTGCTCCATACCTATATCCTGGCTGTGACATGAAATTGAATGAATCTGGATGGATATGTTAATTTGTTTATAATCTAACGACCCATTGAACACTATTTAGAATATACAATGTATATCCAACCACCCAGACAGTTTGCCTAACATCATCAGTTTAACAGTATTTAAGTCGACCTGTCATATTAGCCCCTTTCTGTACAGAATGTCCCCAAAAAGAATATCAAATTGGCAAACAGTGCATGCAGTCCCAATTCAAATGTCGCAGATGCAGATCTGATCAGGGCCTTCACTGTTGATCGAATTTTGAAGTTCATATGGTGTTAAGTATCTATCTAGCTACTGGATGTAAGTCTATGGTTGGGATTTTTAAATAATGTCATGTTGTGAGGTACAGAAGATAGATCAGTGGTTAGTGCACTTGCCTCTGACGCTAGAGGCTCCCGGTTTGATTCTTGGTGGCAGTGATTATTTCTGGATACGAACACGCTCCATTGGCATTATCTGCTGGGTAAATGGCAAAAAGTGCACCGTCGTTCGGATGACTGTGTAGGCTTTCATCCTACAAACCTTGTGTGTACTAAATGTACACCTGCGAGTAATGGTCAAATGTGACCGATCTCAGGAAAGATAGATAAATAGATAGATCAGTGGTTAGTGCACTGCACTAGAGGCATCATCTGCTGAGTGAATTGCAAAAAGTCCACTGTCGTTCGGACACCATATGAACTTACCAGGCAACTTGTCATGATGTTTGGTCTGAATTAGGATCAGTTTAGGACACACCAGTGTGTGTGTTTTACAAAATCAAATGCACCCAAATCTGTGAAGAATGCAGCATAGTCGTGGAAATATAGAATTTTTGACAGAAACAGCTTTTTACAAATACTTCCCTGTTTATACAAACTAGCCTTTCAATGTTTGCCTATCAAAGTATCAGAGTATAAGCGTACAAAGCGGCAAAAGCCCAAAATGAACTGTAAAAACAATTGTTGTTTACAGGCCAAAAACTGTAACGCGCAGACGGAAAGGTAAACAAAAGACTGATTCTCATTTTAGTGGAATCTTCAACGTTTACGCCTAAATAATTCTGATAAGCGCCTGAACAACAGTGAACAATGATTTAGAACCGGTCACGCATTTTTTCGAACAAACGTCGGGAAAAATGAATTTTATTTTTTTAAAACGCATTTATTTGTTAAAAAGGACATGTTATAGTTCTTGAAATTTAGAAAGATCTTGAACATTTACGGAAAGGGAAAAAAATCCGACCAAAAATGTAAGCGTTTCTCGCCAGTTTTCAATTCGCGGGATCTCGTAACTTTGGGACGGATCAGCTGAGAGAGATGGGTTGGTGAAATGCACGCGCACGTTAACTATAGGCGTGCACGCCAAAGTTGCCTTCGGCAACTTTGTCCATGCCCGTAATAATTCGAACACTTTTTGGAACCATGAGAACTGTTCAAAACATGGATGGTTAGAATTATTGAGGTTTCATAGTAGTGCCAGGCCATGCGGCATACTGGGGATCACTTTTACTGCTTTCAATAAAAAGTATGTTCTGTGTACTCATTAGAATCGCGCCATTGAAGCGATTCTAAGATTGCAAACAACATACCTTTTCAAGATAAAATCAGCCAAAAAGTATGTAAGTTATCCCCCCACCCATGGGTACCATCGGCCATGCCCCGACCCTCCACTTCATTAAAAGCCATATGTCTCAGAAACACCCTAAATCATATATATACTAGTTTCTTATAAGACTCATTCAGTCACACTTATCTGGGGATGTCCCGGGGTACAGGTATGCAAGGGTCATGTCCCATCGTTCCACATCATAAAAAGCCATATATGTCAGAAACGCTAAATCATATATTCGTGTTCCTTATGATAAGTCGCATTCAGGCACATCAATTTGGGGGTCCCCTCTGGTGCGCAGGGTCATTCCTGTCCCCTCCACTTCATAAGAAAGCCTAATATACCAGAAGCCGTTCAGATCCTCTCAAGTAAACTATATATATTCTTGGTCCTTATGATAAGAAACTTTCAGTGACAATAATCTTCGGGTTTCCTTGGGTCCCCTGGGCCTTCCCCAACCCCATCCACTGCTTAAAAGGCCTTATATCTCAGGAACCTTACCAATCCCCAACCCTTAATCATATACGAGAAAGGCATGTTTTGCTTCCATGTTTTCCAGGTTGTGCGATGCGATCTGATGCATGCGATTCGAAAGAATTGACATGCAATGGCAGAAGACAAAGAGAATATTATCTGGCATCATGACAACGCCCCACCCACTCTGCATCTGAAACTGATCTTGAATTGACTCTGTTGGGTTCCAGAGGCTGCCTCACCCATCGTATTCACCGAACTTGCCTCCGCTCGACTTTGCCTACTTCCCTACTCTGAAGTCGCACCTACGCGGGACTCAATTCGGCTCAGATTCAAAGTGAAAAGATTCAACAAAAGCTTGGGTCAACGTTGGTTCCAGGAGGTTTATGACAAATGGGTGTGTCGTCATACCACATATGTGGAGCACGCAGGACGCCACTTCGAGAAAGAACTAGAGCCAGTGTTTATAAAACACAATGCCCCCTACTGCTTGACCCTAACACTGCTTGTCCCTAACAGTAATTGAGATATCTTTTTTTTATTTGGCTGCAATGCTGAAATTTTAGAAAACATAACACAAGAAAAACTGAAGTTAATCAGGTCATTTATTTATCACCCATACCAGTGTTTTAAGTAACATGACAATAGCTCATACAGTTTAAGAGATACAGTCAAACCTGTCTTAGTGTCCACCTCTATTATGCGAGCAACCTGTCTTAAGCAAGCATGCATTAAGTTCCCCCAAAATGCAAATGCATTAAAATTCACATAATCAGTTCATCTACTTATCATCCTGAACCAGCCTGTAAAGTTTCAGGACAATAGCTCAAACAGTTTTTGAGATATCTTGCTTACAAGCTTAAAACGGGCAAAATTTCAAAGGGGCATAACTCAAGAAAAAAAATGGAACTTTTGTCGAAAGTGAACCAATTCAACTTCTCATCATCCCCAACCATTCTGTAAAGTTTCAGGGCAATAGCTCAAACCGATTTTGAGTTATCTTGCTTACAAACTTAAAACACAAATATTTCAAAGGGCCATAACTGAAGAAAAAAAAAAGATTTTTATTCAAAGTTAATCAGTTCATCTACTCATCATCCTGAACCAGCCTGTAACGTTTCAGGGCTATAGCTCAAACAGTGTTTGAGATATCTTGCTTACAAGCTTAAAACGCGCAAAATTCCAACGGGGCATAACTGAGGAAAAAAAAATGGATTTTTGTCAAAAGTTACTCAGTTCATCTTCTCATCATCCCCGACCATTCTGTAAATTTACAGGGCAATAGCTCGAACAGCTTTTTAGTTACCTTGCTTACAAGCTTAAAACGCAAAAAAAAAAAAAAAAAAAAAAAAAAAAATCAAAGGGTCATCACTCAAGAAAAATATTTCGGATTTTTTTTCAAAAGTTAATCAGGTTATCTACTCATCATCCCAAACCAGTCTGTAAAGTTTCAGGGCAAAAGCTTAAACAGTTTTTGAGATAGCTTGCTTACAAGATTTCAAAGTATTTTTTGCAAAGGGGCATAATCTCACCATCCCCAACCATTCTTTAAAGTTTCAGGGCGATTGCTCAAACAGTTTTTTTTAGCTCACCTGAGCCTTTAGGCTCATAGGTGAGCTTATAGTATAGCCATGGTCCGTCGTCCGTCCGTCCGTCCGTCCGTCCACCATTTTCAAAGATCTTCTTCTCCTATACTGCAGGGCCAATCAAAGCCAAATTTCATATGGAGCCTCAGTGGGATGGGGGAACGAAAGTTTGTTCGCGGGGTCTGGATCACATGACCAAGATGGCCGCCATGCCCATATATGGTAAAAAGCCTTCAAAAATCTTCTTCTCCAGAACCATAAGGCCAGTGGCCTTGAAACTTGGCATGTAGCATATGGTACTCGGGCCAATCATGGTTTGTACAAATGGTGACCCCGGGTTGACCTTGACCTATTTTACAGCAATGTCAAATTTGCCGAAGTAGGCTTTTGCATGAGGCAAAGTGAAAATAATGGATTTATAGGAAAACCATTGAAGACAGTGTCACCAAAATTTGTAGATCAGGTAAAGTAACTGAATACATGAAGATCTATGGGTCAGAAAGGTCAAGGTCATTCATTGGCCTTAGACCAAGGTCATTCAGGGTCCATATTTCAAACATTTTTTTCTCCAAAACTGCTGAGCCAATTTAAGTGAAATTTAATATGGAGCCTTTGTGAGTTTAACAAATGAAAAAATGCCAATACGGTCTAGATCACATGACCAAGATGGCCGTCACGCCTATATATATGGTAAAAAGCCTTAAAAATTCTTCTTCTCCAGAACCGTAAGGCCAATGGCCTTGAAACTTGGCATGTAGCATATGGTACTCAGGCCCATCATAGTTTGTACAAATGGTGACCCCGAGTTGACCTTGACCTACTTTACAGCAATGTCAAATTTGCCGACTTAGGCTTTTGCATGGGAAAAAGTGAAAATAATGGATTTTTAGGAAACCATTGAAGACAGTGTCACCAAAATTAGTAGATAAGGTAAAGAAGCTGAATACATGAAGATCTATGTGAAAGAAAGGTCAAGGTCATTAATTGACCTTAGATCAAGATCACGCAGGTTCCATATTTCAAACATTTTTTCTCAGAAACTACTGAGCCAATTGAAGTGAAATTCAATATGGAGCCTTTGGGAGTTGAACAAATGAAAAGCTGCTGCCAACATGGTCTAGATCACATGACCAAGATGGCCACCACACCCATATATGGTAAAGAAACTTCGAAATTCTTCTTCTCAAGAACCGTAAGGCCAATGACCTTGAAACTTGGCATGTAGCATATGGTACTCGGGCCTATCATAATTTGTTCAAATGGTGACCCTGGGTTGATCTTAAAAAATAAGCACATAATTTCTAGAATACCGAATTGGAAGGAATATATAATACAAAATTGGGGTTAATGCAAAAATTCAATCAAATAGGTCTCATCTGCTGTTTCTGGTCACAAAGTAGATAAAATGCAATGACCAGGAACTGATAAAACAAATTCACGTTGTGTCCCAGCCACCATACTGCAAAGAAACACCTATAATGTAGATGGTATTAAGTAAAACTGTACAAGTGGAAAATCAAGGAGTCAAGTGCTCTTTCCCAGCACATTGTCAATCAGACATTCCCTAAATAATATGAAAAGTTAAAAAAAAATATGACAAAAGGAATAAACCATAATGAAAGCATGGCCTTCGAACTGTCAGAAAGGTAGGAATAGGTGGAAAGTTTTATCACATTGTTAGACATCAAAATTTTGTCCCCACAAGTTGTGTACCCCTGCTCTGAGGCTATATACATATATAAAAACATTAAAATGTACACCAGGACCAGGTGTCAGGTGAGCGTTTACAGGACCACTGGTCCTCTGGTTTAGTTATCTTGCTTACAAGCTTAAAACGCAAACAAGATTCAAAGGGCCATCACTGAAGAAAAAAAATCGGATTTTCTTCAAAAGTTAATCAGTTCATCTACTCATATTCCTGAACCAGCCTGTAAAGTTTCAGGGTTATAGCTCATACAGTTTTTGAGCTATATTGCTTACAAGCTTCAAACGTGCAAAATTTCAAAGGGACATAACTAAAAAAAAATGGAATTTTGTCAAAAGTTAATCAGTTCATCTTCTCATCATCCCCAACCATTCTGTAAAGTTTCAGGGCAAATAATCAAACAGTTCTTGAGTTATCTTGCTTACCAGCTTAAAACACAAAAATTTCAAAGGGCCATAACTGAAGAAAAAATTTCGATTTTTTTTTTTCATAAGTTAATCAGTTCATCTACTCATCCACTGAACCAGCCTGTAAAGTTTCAGGGCTATATAGCTCAAACAGTTTGAATTATCTTGCTTACACGCTTAAAACGCGCAAAATTTCAAAGGGGCATAGTTTAAGAAAACAAATTGGATTTTTGTCGAAAGTTAATCAGTTCATCTTATCATCCCCAACCATTCTGTAAAGTTTCAGGGCAATAGCTCAAACAGGTTTTTTAGTTATATTGCTTACAAGCTTGAAACGCAAACAATTTCAAAGGGCCATAACTCAAGAAAACAAAATTCGGATTTTATTTCCAAAGTTAATCAGTTCATCTACTCATCATCCCAAACCATTCTGTAAAGTTTCAGGGCAAAAGCTCAAACAGTTTTTAGTTTAAACTTTATTTAAATGTACAAATGTTACAATACTGTATACATATACATGGTAACACAATGTGCAACATACACACAGACAAAAAAAAAAACAACAAAAAACATTGTACAAAAGGGATTCAGAAGAAAGTCTGAAAGACTTTTTTGAATCTGTCTCCCTGTAGATAGTCAAGGCATAAATATCGACACAGTGATCTTTAACAATATGTTGTACTGGATTCTGATAGTTTGTGATAACATTTGTACAATTTATGTCTGTCTCATATCTCGAGCCAAACAAGATAGCAAGATTTTAAGTCCTCCACGGGGAAGGAGGAAAGGGTATATACATATGATCAGTTATATAACATAACACATACTCTTACTACAGCCCAACAGTAACACAGACGCCAACAGCTTCGAGACAACATCAATAACGTCTCATCGACGTTGACTCGATGCTGCCTTGGCGCCATACGAGTTTTATGCTGTGGGATTAGTAACATTTTACTTATTCGTTAGAGGTTCAAGGTATTGGTTGGGAAGCATCGATTGCACCACAGGCACACAGTGGACTGGGAATGATGTTTTTAGAGAAGAGATGTTAATTGAGTGCGCTTCAATTAAGTCTGAGACGTGTATGGTGAATTTGATACAATCTATTCGCAGTTAGATAATAAGGTGGCGGGCGAGTAATATTGTATTTAAGTCTGTATTTAAAGGAGGCCATAGTCTGAGATTCTTGGAGCTCACGAGGCAGTTCATTCCATTCTCTGATGGCAGACAGTAGGAGAGAGTTATAGTAAAGTTGGGTATTTGTATTGATTGTCAGCTCACCGTCACGTAGTGACGAGGTGAGCTTTTGGGATCACTTTTTGTCCGTCGTCCGTGCGTGCGTCCGTCCATCCGTCCGTGCGTAAACAATTTCTTCAAACGACATCTCCTCCTAAACCACTAATCGGACTTTGACCAAACTTCACAGGAATGATCCTTAGGTGGTCCCCTTTCAAAGTAGAAGTAAAACAAAGATCAGGAATTGATACAATTAACTTACTCCATCCATAAAAGACACCAAAGGGAAAGAAATACAAACATTAAGCGACCAGACCATAATGGAAACCTAAACAAAGGAAGGCCATACGGACAGTTACTTTCCCACAAAATGGCCATATGGCCATCCAAAATTAAAAGACACAAGTGATACACACAGTGAGTAACAAACAACAACATAAATAAATCGCCACAGAAGAGCCGCCTTGGAACGGTCAGTGGAAGATTTCCACTGGGGGGCTTAAATCGATTTTACGTGGCCACAATCCTCGCCCTTACTTCCGTCGCGATTTAGACAAATAATTTGTTGTTCAGTCCGCATGAAGGCCCCCCAACCCACCAGCGCAACACCCCCGCGAACACAGAAATCAAAGAACCACAGAGGCGAAACAACGGCGAGGACCCGACAACAAGAAACCACCGAAACGCCGGAGCAAAAGAAAACCAACAGCCAGACTCCGACGAGCCCGACCAGAGACAGAGCACCAGGCACCAATCAACATTATCTCCCCAACCTCCAACAAGCCCCCACGCCGGAGCCGCCACAGAACCCGAGGCCTGACCCACCGGCGTGCAACCAAAGAGGGAAGCAAAGCCGCCAACCGCGATTGGGCCAACTACCACGCACGCAGTCCGTCGCACAATATCCACGCCGCACCCAATCTTTTTATATCGAAGAACGACCCCACGAAATTGGGTGCTGAAGTCACCGCGGTTATATACCCTTCTGAATCCATATACTAAGTCACCACAAAACCCGGGCTCCGACAGACCTTGTCGCAGAAGTGACCTAAGTCCAACACCGAATCCCGAAACCAAACCAGAACGGCGTCCACAAAACCTTGAAAAGGCCCTGCGCAGCCTACGGCACCGACAACCCCGACCAAGAAGCCCAGCCGCCAACAACCCACCCCGAGTGCCGAAGCCAGCCACACGACCACACACTCCAGCAAATCGAATTAATTGCGAAATATAAACGCCACAGGACGACGCACGAGGAACATCACCATCCAAAAAAGGAAAACCCACAACCCCAAAACCAAAGTCATCGCGCCTACCACAAACCTTGCACGAAACAAATCCATCTACAATAGATGGATGCAAATCCAAAAACGGGGCCTCGGTATCAGAAGAATTTGCTTTATTTAACTGAAGCTCTAGGGGGCAAATCTGACTGATCAAACCATCAAAAAGTTGTTCAAATGGTTCCGATCCGTTGCACATCTGGGTCACAGGAGCCAAAAATAGATTTTTTCACCAAAAACTTAAAAAATCTTCTTCTGTGAAACCACAAGACCCAGGTCTTTGAAATTTGGTATGAAGCTTCATCTAGTGGACCCCTACCAAGATTGTTCAAATTATAGTGCTGGGGCCACAAATGCCCCCACCACGGGGCCCTTTGGTTTTACATGGGCTTATATATTCTTCTCTGAAACCGCAAGACCCAGGTCTTTGATATTTGGTATGAAGTTTCGTCTAGTTGACCCCTACCAAGATTGTTCAAATTATAGTGCTGGGGCCAAATATGCCCCCGCCCCAGGGCCATTTTGTTTTACATGGGCTTATACAGGGAAAATTTTTAAAAATCTTCTTCTCTGAAACCCATAGGCCCAGATCTTTGATGTTTGGTTTGAAGCTTCTTCTAGTGGACCCCTACCAAGATTGATTAAATTATAGTGCTTGGGCCAAAAATGCCCCCCCCCCCCCACGCGAGGCCCTTTGGTTTTACATTGGCTTATATAGGGAAAATCTTTAAAAATCTTCTTCTCTGAAACTGCAAGGCCAAGGTCTTTGATATTTGGTATGGAGCTTCATCTAGTGGACCCCTACCAAGATTGTTCAAATTATAGTGCTGGGGCCAAAAATGCCCCTCCCCCCTCCCCGGGGGCCCTTTGGTAATACATGGGCTTATATAGGGAAAATCTTTAAAAATCTTCTTCTCTGAAACTGCAAGGCCCAGGTCTTTGATACTTGGTATGGAGCTTCATCCAGTGGACCCCTACCAAGATTGTTCAAATTATAGTGCTGGGGCCAAAAATGCGCCCGCTCGGGGCCCTTTGGTTTTACATGGCCTTATATAAGGAAAATATTTAAAAATCTTCTTCTCTGAAACTGCAAGGCCCAGGTCTTTGATATTTGGTATGAAGCTTCATCTAGTGGAATCCTACCAAGATTGTTCAAATTATAGTGCTGGGGCCAAAAATGCCCCCGCCCCGGGGCCCTTTTGTTTTACTTGAGCTTATATAGGGAAAATCTTTAAAAATCTTCTTCTTTGAAACCGCAAGGCCCAGAACTTTGCTATTTGGTATGAAGCTTCATCTAGTGGACCGCTACCAAGATTGTTCAAATTATAGTGCTCGAGCCAAAAATGCCTCCGCCACAGGGCCCTTGGGTTTTTCATGGGCTTATATAGGGTAAATCTTTAAAAATCTTCTTCTCTGAAACCGCAAGACCCAGGTCTTTGATATTTGGTATGTAGCTTCATCTGGTGGACCCCTACAAGATTGTTCACATTATAGCCCTGGGGCGAAAAATGGCCCACTAGTTTTACATAGGCTTATACAGGGAAAACCTTTAAAAATCTTCTTGTCTGAAACCAGAAGGCCCAGGTCTTTGATATTTGGTATGAAGCTTCATCTAGTGGACCGTTATGAAGATTGTTGAAATTATAGCCGTGGGCCAAAAATGTCCTAATAGGGGGGCCCACTTGTTTTACATAGGCTTATATAGGGATCGAAAATCTTTAAAAATCTTCTTGTCTGAGGTCTTTGATATTTGATATGAAGCTTCATCTAGTTGATTTCAACAAAGATTGTTCAAATTATAGCCCTGGGGCCAAAAGTCCCCGAGTGCCGGGGCCCACTGGTTTTATGCAGGCTTATGATAGGAAATTATTAAAAATCTTCTTGTCTGAAACCAGAAGGCACAGGTCTTTGATATTAAGTATGAAGCTATATCTAGTTGACCTCTACCAAGATTGTTCAAATTATAGCCCTGGGACCAAAAATGGGCCCGCGCCGGGGCCCACTCGCTTTACATAGACATATTAGGGAAAAACCTTTAAAGTCTTGTCTCAAACAGGACAATGGGGCACGTGCAAAACTCTTAGCTCTTAGCTCAGGTGAGCGATATAGGACCATCATGGTCCTCTTGTGTTTTATAATAGGATCACTTTTTGTCTGTCATCCGTGCGTAAACAATTTCTACAAACAACATCTCCTCCTAAACCACTGATCCGATTTTGACCTTACTTCACAGGAATGATCCTTAGGTGGTCCCCTTTCAAATTTGTTCAAATGGTTCCGGTCCGTTGCACATATAGGTCACAGGAGCCAAAAAATTATTTTTTTCACTGTAAATTTAAAAAATCTTCTTCTCTGAAACCGAAAGGCCCAGGTCTTTGATATTTGGTATGAAGCTTCATCTAGTGGACCCCTACCAAGATTGTTCAAATTATAGTGCTGGGGCAAAAAATGCCCTCGCTCCGGGGCCCTTTTTTTACATAGACATACATGGGGAAAACCTTAAAAAAATCTTCTGTGAAACCACAAGGCCTAGGTCTTTGATATTTGGTGTGAACTTTCATCTAGTGGACCTCTATCAAGATTGTGCAAATTATAGCTCTGGGGCCAAAAATGTCGCCGCCCGAGACCCTTTGGTTTTCCATAGACTTATAAAGGGAAATCTTTAAAAATCTTCTCTGAAACTGCAAGGCCCAGGTCTTTGATATTTGGTATGGAGCTTCATCTAGTGGACCTCTACCAAGATTGTTCAAATTATAGCCCGTGGACACAAATTCCCCCACACCGGGACCCTTTGGTTTTACATAGACTTATATAGCCCCGGGGGCCATTTGGTTTTGCATAGGCTTATGTAGGGAATATCTTTAAAAAAATCTTCTCTGAAACCGCAAGGCCCAGGTCTTTGATATTTGGTGTGTAGCTTCATGTAGTGGACGTTTGCCAAGATTGTTCAAATTATAGCCTTTGTTGATGTTTGGTATGAAGCTTCACCTTTAAGACCTCCCTCAACATTATGCACATTAAAGCCCTGGGGCCAATAATGGCCTTCCGTGGGGCGCACTTGTTACACTATGTATCAGGTGAGCGATCCAGGGCCATCATGGTCCTCTTGTTCTTATATCACTGACGTTTAGCAAATTGTATTGAACAGTGGAACCGACATTGCAGGGGACGAGAGAACTTAAGTAGTCAGGGCATAGGTTATACCTCATTTTGTAGAACATAACTAATTTATGCTTGTTTCTTCTTGCAGATAGTGTTTCCCAGCCAGTTTCAGTAAAAAGTGAATGAATAGGCGTCAATCGTGTTGCTCCAGTTACGATGCGTGCAGCCCTGTTCTGATTTTTTTCTAACTCGTTTGCATCGTTCTGTGAACAATTATTCCAAACTATGTCCGCATATTCCAAAATGGGTCGTATGAAGAAGTAAATAGTTTGCAGACATTTCCTGTCCAACTGAAATTTTAGTCGACGCATTATATTTATTCGTTGCCATGCTTTACTTTTTATATACTCTATATGCTCATGCCAGGAGCAATCAGAAAACATATAGCCCCAAGTGTTTGTGTGAAGTCACTTCCTGAATCTCTGATAGTTCATATATAGAGGTGGGTGATAGGGTTTATTTACTTTCCTAGATATCAAAAGCGATCCGGATTTTGCTGGATTAAAAGCAACAAGCCATTCGGATGCCCACCTTTGGATTTTGTAGAGATCAGAATTTAGAGTTATGCAAGCAGTTACTGGATCATCAACGACGATATAAAGACTGGTGTCGTCCGCGAACAGACGAAAATAAGACTTGATGTCATCGACAATGTCATTTATGTACATAATGAATAGAAGAGGACCAAGAATGGATCCCTGTGGAGCACCAGCTCTAACAGTTAACCAGTCTGAGGTTGTTCCTGGAAAAACAACTCGCTGATGCCTGCATTGAAGGTAGTTTGAAAACCATGAGAGTAAAGAACCGGTAATTCCAACTCTTCTCAGTTTGTAAAGGAGACCTCTGTGCCACACCCTGTCGAAGGCCTTACTGATGTCACAGAAGATAGTTCGAACTTCTTTCCCTTCATCTGGAGCGTTGCAAAACGTGTTGTATAAAACAGAGAGTTGATTGACGGTGCAGTCCCCTGGTACAAAGCCAGACTGAAATATTGTAATGATGTTGTTATCTCTGCAGAAGTTGAAAACATGTTTATGAACAATTTTTTCTAGAGCTTTTCCAAGGGTATTGAGTAGGGAAATGGGCCTATAGTTTGATACTATGGATGGATAGTTTTTTGTGAACTGATGTTATATTCGCTACTCTCTATGGTTTCAGGACTTTGCCAGATCGTAGAGAAGAATTAAAGAGTTCGGCAAGAGGCTCAGCCAACGGTACTGTTAATTCTTTTAACAAACGATTATTGATGGAATCGGGTCCCGCTGCTTTGCCAACAGAGAGAGACTTTAAGATGGACTGAACTTCATCTGCAGTAGTAACGATAGAGCTCAGAATGTTAACGTCGTGTAGTGGGGTGGCTGGAAGAGATGCATTCGCTTCATCGAGTGTTGTTTGCTTTGCAAAATAGTCATTCAGTAAATTTGCTTTGTCTGTCTCATCTTCAAGAACCGTATCTTGACTTACAAGTGGTGGTGTGGAAGAACATTGTTGTGGTTTGATAAACTGCTTCAAAATTTTCCAGTAGTCTTTAGGTGTATGGGTGCTTTCCGATAATTTTTTAGGAAGTTTATCCGTAAAAGTTTTCTTACATCGTCTGATTTCAGCAGTTACTTTGTTCCTGAATTGTTTATACGCAGAATAATTTGCTTCGTTTTTTACCTCTGATACTTATCGTATAGACGTTTGCGTTTACGCATTATTTTCTTAATATTGCCGCTTAGCCATTCTGGGTCTGATTGTCTGATAATTATGTTCTTATTTGGTATGTGTTTTTCGGCAGTTTTGATAATGTGAGTGGTAACATTACTTGTGTAGGTATCAATATCGGGATCTTTTAAGATACTGCTAATTTGTTTTATTAATTTCTTCACGGAGGTCGTTAAAATCCCCTTTGTCATACAACCAAATGGGTCTACTAAACGATTTTGTGCTATCACTGTTGAAAACAAATAGTTACGCAAAAACAGGACAATGGTATCTTATGTCTTGTTCCAGGAAAGGCTTACCAACACCACTGAAAGGTAAACTTTGTTGGTGAGATGTTAACATTAGATCAATGCATGAAGAAGACGTTTCTGTGAAGTGTGTATGTTCAGCTACTAAACTGTTTAAATTATACTGTTGACATAAATTTTCAATTTTATTTCTTGAAACTTGTTTGAAAAAGTCCATATTGAAGTCACCAGTGATGCAAATGTCGTTTATATTTGTGTCATAGGCTAAACCAATAGAATTTCAATTGATGAGAGAGCAGAGGCTGGCGAGTTTGGTGGTCGATAAAAAAGTGCCTATAAGAATTTTACGATGATTACTTATAACCAAAATCCAAATGCATTCGATATCAGGGAGTTCGAGGTCCGTCCTGCGTTTTGCATGTATATTGTCCTTGACATAAACACAAACTCCTCCATGATTGTCACCACGACGGTCCCTCCGAAAAGGAAGTTGGTAGTTGCTCATTTGGATGTCAATACTGTTTGTGCGTTCGTCTAGCCATGTTTCCGTTAGACAGATAATACTAAAGGTGTTAAGCTCAGATTCTAATACGTTGATTTTGTTAGATAGACTTTGTATGTTATAATGGACAAGAGAAAATTTCCTTCTAATGATACTTTCGTAATCAAGTGGATTATCAGACGACACACTGTTTGTATCAAAACTGATAGACGGGTTCGGTCCAGGGCCTGGATGTGGTTCCACATCGCCGCATTCCAAAAGAAGCATTGATAACATAAGCAAAAGGTCGAAACTAGTAAAGTGATTAATACCTCTAACCTTAGAATGTAGAACGTAATGCAGGCCGATTCGTGCACGATACATTACAATGTCAGCTAACATTTAGGTTATGCAGTCTACCAGGGCACGAGCGAGAGCCAAGGGCACGAACCTGTCACTATGGGTTGAAGTATGTATCTGACATTGGTGTTTGATATACAAATAAATGACAAAATATAGCAATGTTTACCCGTCGAGTGACAACGAATAATGAGAATAAAAACGGAACATGTTCATAAGTGTTTGAGAAACTAAATGTGAGATTGGGTAATTTGGAGCTACAAGTTGAATGAGTACCATATCTACCAAAACATGAAAGAAGTGATATTAATCAATACGTTAATAAATACAGAAAGGGTCATTTGCTACTATGATGATCATATTGTCAGGGAGTATAGTCGTCATAAGTTAATCATACGTTTGATACTTCAAAAGATCGAACCACCTACTTTAACATATACTTCAGCCATTTCATATATGACCATAGTTTGAACGCAGTAAGCCAATACACTATTGCCGTTTCATGTGTCAGTGGTACATATTGCATCAATGGACAGTCAGAGTACAGTCGAGACTGTTCGTCCAGCATTGCACTTTGCATCATATGACCAAACAAAAACAAACAAAAAAAAAAAACACAAAAAAAACAGACGCCTAGCCTCGACTGATATCTGGCTGCACTGCCTGCACATATTTCTTACCAAAACCACTCCGCATGTTATAAAGGCTGCAAGTAGCACTGTCCCATGTCATACGATCTAAAAGTAAGCCATGAGTAGCACCAAAATCCGTAAGCGTGAATTTACAATGTTTAATTGATAATGCCTACGCCTGTATTTACACACATCATCAGGCTTCACGATCACCAGTCCGTGAAACGAAGACCCCACAAACCACACTTTATAAGAAAAGTGGGATTTATAATGGTATACATCATACATAGGGGCTTGAATAATGAAAAAAAAAAAAAAAAAAGGATTTTTTTTTTTTTTTTTTGTACTAAAAAAAAAAAAAAAAAATTTTTTTTTTTTTCAATTTTTTCATGATTCAAGCCCCTATGCATCATCTGCCCTATTCCCGCCGCCAAAAAAAAAAAAGATAAAGAAAAAGACCGAGCCGTGGGTACCTGTTTGAACCGCCTCATTGAGGCGGCTCAACCGAGCAACCGCAAACCATGCTGAAAGCGGAAACAAGAAAGATTTTTTTCTTCTAATTTTGTTATTTCTGACACAATGTTGGACGCCTTTGTTTCACATGGACATGTTCACACACAAGTATAAATGTCACATGTACAGCTAAGATATAACACAAAAATACATATGTATGTGAGCAGTTAAATATAACTCTATTAATAAAGTTTAGAAATGCATGTACGTACATTTGTGAGCCACTTAATATGACCCTTCGTGCCACGATAAAGATCAGCCGCTGGGAACTAGTTTGAAGACACGCCGTTCGACTGGCAAGGATAGGCTGCGCGATCACGCGGACTGATCTTAGCCTTCGCTGTCCGCTTATGACATAAATCAGGTTTTGCTAAAACTCAGGGTTTTACACCTCAGTGTGTGAAAACCCCAGTCGGATACACTCAAGTATTAATTACATACAGTAGAACTTCGTTTTCTCGAACACCGATGGCTCGTATGCCATAGTTAGGTCGAACCCCTTCCTGAGTCTATAGGAATTTCCTGTTCATAAGAAATAGTGCGGGATAATGAAAGAGACTCTTCACTTTTATCTTGTCAATTTATACTCAGTGTACTCTAGAATCACCACGATTCTAATGAGCACAGAGCATATTTTTTATTGTAGAACAACGAAACGATGCCCCAGAATTAACCCGGTTGTACCTCCTGGTAGTAACCCTCTTTAGCACGATCTACCAGAAGAACGGAACAGAACGACATTAACACTCAAGCCTATACAGGCATATGAGGATATGAACAAGTATAATACAATGGGACATGGTGGCATATGGATTTGGTATACTAAGGCTGCAGTATGGACTTTGTTGTAACCAATTATCCAAAAATCACAGGATTACTATACTCAAATTAGGCGAAAGGTACAGACTACACTACACGGACAAGCCAAATTATTAACATTCTTATCAGACTTTCCCGGCAAGCACACAACGCTGAACCGACACTGACTCGACTTTGTCTGAACGTTATGACGTCGAATCAACGTCGACCCAGCGCCTATCGAGCGCCTTGCGCCTAATATGTTTAGTTTAGCCAGGGAATGACACCACCGCAATTCCGTTTGGACAATATCATCTGATCGCTTAAGGAAACACTGCTATGACAGCATACGTTCTCCTAATAGTGGACATAGCTAATCAAATAAAAAAAAAAAAAAAAAAAGGAAAGGAAAGGAAAAAGACATAGTTTTTTATCTAATATCGCTTAGAACACTAAAGATTCTTCGAGACCGGTGTAAATTCTGGCCCCATTCGTCAGAATAAGACCAGTCTTTGACATCGGACATCGGTCAGATACAACAATATCTGTCCATGTCTCCCCTGACTCCCTCTTGCCCAAACGAAATGCAAGACAGGAATCTGAGAGTCAGGAACAGGAACCTGTGTAAAAAAACGAGAAATTTTACAAATAAATTATCTAAAATAAATAAATAAATAAATAAATAAATACATAAATAACATAAATAAAAAGGAAAAAAAATCATTTGGTTAGCAATTCTGTAGCGTGAGTTTAACCAAGAATGTAGGGAGTTAATGTTTACTAGCAATACCATTGGCACATTTCTCCAATGGCGGTGGTGACAATAGGAATTACTGAGTGAATGTTTGAGTTTTGCATCTCACCAACAGCTAGGATTATACGGAGACGTGACCTCGGTTTAGAGACTCATCCGAATGTATGGCGAACCCCGGGATCGATCCTGAAACACCTGGTTCACAGGGCAAGTAGCATAACCACTACACCACGGAGGCTTCTAACAATAGGAATGAAGACTCGCAACGCGACAGCAGGCATGGTCCTGTTATTGCGTTAAGCGTTACTAGCTACTTTTAAAGCCTTGACAATGATAACATTTCCTCATTACTTCAGCGTTGAATTTGACTATAACTACCCCTGACTCGAACAGATTTTCATGGTCCCAAAGGTGTTTGAGCGACTGAAGTTCGACTGCATCTCATTTTGTATAATCTTCATGTATAGTGTCATGAAAATTGATAAGAAGTGTCCGTAGCAGCGACAAGTCACGCTACGATTGCTCATGGTCAGGTGAATTGTACTCACTATTACATTCAAAAGTTCATTATGATCCAATGACCATTTTATATTGTCAAAATAAGAAAAATAAATACAATAAATATATCATAATAGTGCAACGTCAGTTCCACCAGATGTGTGGTATACATATATTTATAATCTTCAAAACGCAGTGAGACGTGATTGCACTTTTGATTTTTGACTAGTCCGTGATTTAGGTAAGTCGCCTTCAGTTGGGATTTTACATTGGGAGATATAGTTTTACTGAGATTCGTACTGCATCATACTGACCACTTGGCCACGACTTCTACATAATGACATAATCAAAAAACTTATTTATGATTTTAAAATCCTGTGAAAATAGAAATCCGAAACCTGCTTCCCCGAAAACATGGAATAGTCTTGCCACGCATGACCGTTGAACTCTCAAAGGTCGTTGATAAACTATACACAAGGAAACTGGTTAAAGTATAAAATTCCTATAGAAAGTATTTAATGTAGTCAAGGTCTATGCGTAAAGCTATTTGGACCGACGTGTTCTTATAAGTTTAAGGCAGTATACTATTCTAACTATAGCGTAATCTATTTACTGTTATCATTGGAAAGTTACAGTTACTGTAGTAATCTCGCCAAGAGCCTCGGTGACAAACACACAGTATTACAATCATGCTATTTTATCCGTAGTGCAAAAGCTGCATACAAAACATTGAAAGACGTCGGATCAACGTCGACGTTGACCGAACGACCCTGGTTCGACGTCTGCCATATGTTCAACAGCACTCATTAACAACATCCATTCCACGTCGATTCGACAAAGACGAAACAGACATTGACACGACGTGTTTCATCTAGAAAAAAAAGTCATATGACACAATACTCGAGAAAACAACGTTGGTTTAACGTCGATTCGACTTGGGTAGGACGTGTCTTGCTTATAAACCGATATATTAAGACCAGCATTTATACTTATATACCAACTAAATCATGGCGATATGAGATATCTTGCTTACAAGATTTCAAAGTATTTGCAAAGGGACATAACTCAAGACAGGGGCATTATCCTTTGGATTTTTATCACAAGTTTATCAGTTCATCTACTCATCATCCTGAACCAGCCTGTGAAGTTTCAGGGCAATAGTTCAACCCGTGTTTGAGATATCTTGCTTACAAGCTTAAAACGCGCAACATTTCAAAGGGGCATAACTCAAGAACAAAAATGGATTTTTGTCAAAAGTTAACCAATTCATCTTCTCATCATCCCCAACCATTCTGTAAAGTTTCAGGGAGATAGCTCAAACAGTTTTAGTTATCTTGCTTACACTCTTTAAACGCAAGAAATTTCAAAGGGCCATAACTCAAGAAAAAAAAAATCATTTGTTTTTAAAGTTAATCAGTTCATCATCTCAAACCAGTCTGTAAAGTTTCAGAGCAATAGCTCAAACAGTTTTTGAGACATCTTGCTTACAAGATTTCAAAGTATTTTTCGCAAATGGGCATAACTCAAGAAAGGGGCATAATCCTGATGAGAAAAATAACACGGGTCAATTATTTTATTATAATGAATCCATATATGAAATTTCAAAAACCTAGCACCCATAGTTCTTAAGTTATGCTATGCAGTAAAAAAGCGGGACGGACGGAAGGACTGACGGACGAACAGGGCAAAACCAATATGGCCCCACAACTTCTTCAAAGTTGGGGGCATAATGACTCACGTATACAGGTTTCGAGATGACGTTATATTAGCGTGCGCCGACACGCACTGATCAATGTTACTCTTTTCTGTGTAGTTCTTCCATTTTAACAGCATACCGTCCGCAATTTCATCAAATTTAAGAGGAATAATGAGTTAATACACCGTGAAAGTGTCTTAGCAGTATCTCAAACAGTTTACTTTATATGAGCAATGACTTTCTTTTTCTGGGACAGCCCTCATATATTCTTGTTCTTTATGATAAGATGCATTAAATGATACCACCAAGAAAACAAGTCCGTGAAACGAAGACCCCTCTAAACCCTACTTTATACAGAGAAAAATGGGGTGTAAGGGGGCAAACATTACCTGCCTTATTTTAGCTCAAAAACATAGATTGTAGGTACTCGTTAGAACCGCCTCAATGAGGCGGTTCTTACGAGTACCCACAATCTATGTTCAAAGCAGAAATAAGGAAGATGTCACAATTTTTACCTAATATGTGTCATTTCTGACACCATGTTGGACGCCATTATTTTACACGGACATGTTTTTCTAATGCCAACTAAATGTCTAATGTTTCAGATACAATGTCCATATCGGTGCCCCTTTGAGTATTGGGGTTCGTTGGGGAGACTTTATAATTATTTACATGTAATGTTAATATACATGGCTCCCATCGGAACTCTGTTGAGCATATTGACCCAATGGCACCTTGTTTAAACTTAAAAATTGTGAGTGTTCGTAGACGAGTACTTACAACCTATGCCTTGGAGTGGAACATCACGAAAACATACTTTTATAATTTTGACCCCCTTGAACCCCACTTTTATATAGTAAAACTGGGGTTTGCAGGGGTAAACCTTATTTTTCTTATTTCTGCTCTAAAATATAGATTGTGGGTACTCGTTAGAACCGCCTCGATGAGGCGGTTCTAACGCGTACCCACAATCTATATTTTGAGCAGAAATGAGAAAAATATCAAAATTTTTATGTCCCCGGTAGCGATAGCGGGGACATATTGTTTTTGCTCTGTCTGTTTGTTGGTTTGTTGGTTTGTACGTTTGTACTTGGACAACTTTAACGTTGGCCATAACTTTTGAGCCGTTTGAGATAGAGCTTTCATATTTGGCCTGAAGGTTCCTTGTGACAGGACCTTCACATTCATGCAAAAAAATTTGACCTGTGACCTTGACCTTGACCTTTGACCTACTTAAAAGAAAAAAATAACATTGGTCATAACTTTTGAACCACTTGAGATACAGCCTTCATATTTAGCATGTATGTTCCTTGTGACAAAAGCTTTACATTCGTGCAAAAAATTTTGACCTGTGACCTTGACCTTGACCTTTGACCTACTTAAAATATAAAAGTAACATTTTGGCCATAACTTTTGAACGGTTTGAGATAGAGCCTTCATATTTTGCATGGAGGTTCCTTGTGACAAAAGCTTTACATTCACGCAAAAAATTTTGACCTGTGACCTTGACCATGACCTTTGACCTACATAAAAGAAAAAGTTAACATTGGTCATAACTTTTGAACCGTTAGAGATACAGCCTTCATATTTAGCATGTATGTTCCCTGTGATAAAAGCTTTACATTCATGCAAGAAAATTTGACCTGTGACCTTGACCTTGACCTTTGACCTACTTCAAATAAAAAAATAACATTTTGGTCATAACTTTTGAATGGTTTGAGATAGAGCCTTTATATCTTGCATGTAGGTTCCTTGTGACAAGAGCTTTACATTCACATGAAAAATTTTGACCTGTGACCTTGACCTTTGACCTACATAAAAGAAAAAGTTAATATTGGTCATAACTTTTGAACCGTTTGAGATACAGCCTTCATATTTAGCATGTAGGTTCGTTGTGACAAACGCTTTACATTCATGCAAAAATTTTGACCTGTGACCTTGACCTTTGACCTACTTAAAAAAAATAAACATTTTCGGTCATAACTTTCAAACCGTTTGGGATAGAGCTTTCATATTTGGCATGTAGGATCCCTGTGATTAGAGCTTTTCATTCATGCAAAATGTTTGGACCATGACCTTGACCTTTGACGTACTTGAAAAGAAAAAAAAATGTTCTTAACTTTTGAACCGTTTAAGATAGAGCCTTAATATTTGGCATGTAGGTTCCTTGTGACAAGAGCTTTACATTCATGTCATTTTTTTTTCACCCGTGACCTTGACCTACTTTAAAGAAAAAATATTATTGTTCATAACTTTCGAACCATTTAAGATAAAGCTTCATATTTGGCATGTAAGTTTCTTGTGTCAAGGGCTTCCCACACAAACAAAAATCTTGAACTGTGAGCAAATTTAAATGAAAAATGACCATGCCCGGGGACATGTTCGTGTTTCACAAACACATCTTGTTCATCTTAAAATTTTCCTTTTCCAGCGATAAA
Organism: Lucinisca nassula; assembly: GCA_963580285.1. NCBI lineage: Eukaryota > Metazoa > Mollusca > Bivalvia > Lucinida > Lucinidae > Lucinisca > Lucinisca nassula. Next base: position 101,243,079 of record OY757017.1, on the reverse strand, counting down.
ATCTGCAATGTTTTTGTATAGGCGTGTTTCCGTAATGATAATAAAAATGTATACCACCGTGAAGCACTGTTTATCAAAATGAAGTTGAATTTACAAGGATGTTCGTTACACGGACTAGTCATCACGATAACACATCCGTGCGTGCATTACGAAAACACGCCTATGCAAATACATTGTAAATTTTATCACCGGAAAAAGGAAACTTTTAAGATGAAAAATTGTGATATCTTTCTTAGTTATGCTCAAAATATAGATTGTGGGTACACGTCAGAACCGCCTCAACGGGTTTGTTTTTCATTTTGCGTACAATAAGGGTAGAAACCAAATGAAATTTTCAATAACTTTTGAAAGACTAAAAGGATATGACCTAAATTTCATCATATAATAGAAAGTCACACCCCCGTGAAATCAACGCAGTTTCAACTGCTCACTACAGCCACGCGGTATGGTCATCACGTGAACTAGTCCGTGAAATGAAGACCCCCACATCACCCACTTTATATAGAGAAAACGGGGGTTTATGGGGGTATACATTATTTTTTCTTATTTTTAGTCCAAGACATAGGTTGTGGGTGCTCGTTAGAACCGCCTCATTGAGGCGGTTCTAACGAGCACCAACGACCTATGTTTGCAGTATTTATAAGAAAAATATCAGGGATTTTCATCAGAAAAAAGTAGCCATTTTGGAGATGGGAAAAATACACTATGTCGCATGTTATCGTAATGTAGTGACACGATTAAATGATCGCCTTTCGTATATGTCGACAACAGCGGCTTCTAAAAATCATCCAAAATTTATACTCTTCCACGTTTTCTCAAAATGTTTTATCAAATCATTTTGATATTTCAGAATCCCTCGGTCTGCTCTGCTGTTATTAGTATTATCTTCATTAGTTTTCGAAGGTACAAAACGATAATGGTGAAGAAGCCCAGTCCCTACATCAACATTATGAGTTTTACCTCCTTTAAGCTTCCATACAAAATGTATCCCCACAGTCTCTACTTTCTGTGGGTCCACGATTAATTTCGTCCTGTCTCGTACAGGGTAGATATAATTGTCTCGCTGAAGTCTTAAGAGAGTGGTGAGATTAAGCATTTCAACTAATTTGTCGCTCGTTGAATTTAATTTCCTGTTTGTTCTAAAGAAAACATTTCTAAATCCATATGCACTAGCGTTTGGTAATCGTTTGAACATATCTGACCACGAAAAATCTTGCTCCCTCTTTGGAATAATAAATTCATCCACATCAAAGAATGCTAAATATTTTGTTTTATGCCTATTTCTGTACAAGCAATCATTCAATGCAGCCATTTGGCCAAAATAATGGATTTCCTCTGGGTTCTCTACTGATATCGGCATATTCCAGGGCAATACTTCCACAACGCCAAGTTCAGAATAATACGAAAACACGGGTTCAACGACCCTCGATATGGAATAGTTATAGATGGTAAAAAACTGAGCACCTAGGATCCTGTTGAGTTCAATCCATTCTATAAAATCATAGACTCTGGAAAAGTTACTGTGCAGAACAGGACCACAAACTGAGAAAGTCCTTTTACCTCCTAGGTTTGGAACTGGGTTGACTACTGGCAGTATGGCTTGATTAGACGGTGATGTGTCCTTAGTTTTAGATAGCGCAACAGCAATGACCTCATTTTCTGTAGACAGGGGGCAGTTGTAATAAGCTGCAGAAAACCTGAAATCCAAGAACATAATACGATAACACATCCGTGTGGCATAGTGCATTTTCTGACATCCCCTAAATGGCTACTTTTCTTACGAAAATATGTGATATTTTTCTTATTTATACTTCAAGCATAGGTTGTGGGTGCTCGTTAGAACCGCCTCATTGAGGCGGTTCTAACGAGTACCCACAACCTATGTATTGGAACAGAAATAAGAAAAATAATGTATACCCCCTATATAAAGTGGGGTTTAGGGGGTGTTCATTTCACGGACTTGTTCCCGTGATGACATCACAAAAAAACATGCCTATACAATTTTGACCCCCTTAAACCTCACGTTTGTATTGTAAAACTGGCGCTTACAGGGTATACATAATTTATTCTTATTTCTGTTCAAAAATATAGACTGAGAGGTACTCGTGAGAATCGCCTTGCCGAAGCGATTTTAACGAGTACCCACAATCTATGTTTTGGGCTTAAATATGGAAACTATCAGAATTTTTTGATCTGTTTTTTTTTTTTTTTTTTTTTTTTTTTTGGGGGGGGGGGGAGGATTTTTTCGGGGAGGGGTTGCTACAATTTTCAATAGATGTCAATAGGCGTGTTTTTGTAATGCATAAGACAGTGAGCCGAGGTAGAGTAAAACCTACAATAAAATCTACATGGTGACAGCTGAGAACCGAAGTGGTCTACAAGGCTGAATAACAGCGGGTCATGAGCAAAGAGGGGCCTCACGAAACCACGCTTACATAATTTTGACCCCATTGAACCCCACTGTTATATAGTAAAACTGGGGTTTCCGGGGGGTATAACTTATTTTTCTCATTTCTGCTCTAAAATATAGATTGTGGGTAGTCGTTAGAACCGCCTCGATGAGGCGGTTCTAACGAGTGCCCACTATCTATATTTTGAGCAGAAATAAGAAGAATATCATAAATTTTTATCATAAAATTTTCATTTTTTCGACGATGAAGGTGGCAATGTATTTGTATAGGCATGTTTTAGTAATGGTTCACTTAACGTTTGCCTGTGGACCGAAGTTATTCATGCATTCATGTGTGTTAACCCATAAACTATCTCAATCACGACAATCGTCGTCTGCTTTACGTACATTAAAAGTCATTTTTGCAAACAGTGTGGAGCCAGATCAGACTGCTCCTCTAGATCCGCACTGTTTGCCTATATGCAAAATATTTCTTATTTCTGCTCAAAATAAAGATTGTGGGCACTCGTTAGAACCGCCTCATTGAGGCGATTCTAGCGAGTACCCACAATCTGTATTTTAGAGCAGAAATAAGAAAAATAAGGTAAACCCCCGGAAACCCCAGTTTTACTATATAAAAGTGGGGTTCAAGGGGGTCAAAATTATATAGACGTGTTTTCGAGATGATTATATCGAGGGCTGCCCGCAAAACTGCGGTAACTCCGTTTTTGAAAACTTTACAGGAGAAGCAAAAAACTGTTTCGTTTCATAAATAGTCATTGTGCTGGGTTGTGTTTCAGAATATAAACTTATAATCACCAAGAAAATTACATGACAAAATGTAAATTTACTTAGCTCTGCTAATTATCTTGATATTTGTAACCTCTTGAGTTACAACATTTTTTGCCATGTTTTGCATTATTTTCACAACAGAAATTTACTGCAAAACAGCGGTAACTCAACTTACAACTGTTTTGCGGTGACATTTTGGTAGTTTGTTTGGCTGGTCCGGAGGTGGTATCTTTTGGCATAATATATTAAAGCATATTTTTTATCAAACTGTTCAGTTATAAAAGATCATGATGCTTATTTATGAAACAATATATGCATAGCATGCAAAAATCAGGGTCATTGGCAAACAGTGAAGACCCAGATTAGACGCCACAAAATGACCAGTGTCAAGTTGTGAAAAACAAACGTGTACAATGAATAAAATAAGCCAGAGAGCCATTTTATTCTAACCAAACTGGGTTGAAGATTAAAAAGATCAAAATTATGATGAGTTGCTAATGGTATAGGCGTGTTTTGGAGATGACTTCATTACTGTCATCATGAAAACACGCCTATATAATTCTGACCCCTTGAACCCCACTTTTATACAGTAAAACTTGGGTTTACAGGGGTAAACATTATTTTTCTTATTTCTGGCCAAAATGTAGATTGTGGGTACTCATTAGAACCGCCTCAACGAGGCAGTTCTAACGTGTACCCACAATCTATATTTTATAGCAGACAAAAAACATCACATTTTTTCATCTTAAAATTTTCGGTTTTTTTTTTTTTCGGCTGTAAAAATTACAATGTATTTGAACAGGAGTGTCTTCGTAATGGTTTATGTTGGCTCAATGGACTCTGTCAATCTCATATTTTCTGCAAAGAACCTTCCTCTGTGCATTCAAACTTTAATACTTTTAAAGGAACAGCTAGCAAAAAAGACAAGAGCTGTTACAAGATAGCATAGCTCATCTGTTCGCGCCTTGTCTACCTACATTATGTTTACACATCAATACGTGAAAGGTTTTTTAAAGCAGATCTTTAAGGAAGTTTTTATATGATTTTATGATTATATTCCAAACACTGAAGGGTTCTGGTAAGTAACTGCTAAGATATGAACTGAAAAGTTTGCTTCAAGTGAGTGTGACCTAATTTTTGAACCCTAAACCCTGCCCCCCCACCCAGATCCAGGGGACTGAATGGGAAATGGCCCTGGGGGCTGAAGGGGAATAGAAGTTTAGCCCTCGATAACTCAAACACAGATGGTTCATCTACTATTGCTAATTCAAACTTGTTCTGGAGTCCTAAAGAATACTTTCCATAGCTCCAGATAGCCATATTTTTAGGAAAATAAATTGTGATGTTTTTTATTTTATCTTGAAAGATGTGTTGTCTGTAATCATTAGAGTCAACTGTAATAAGTTTACATGTACACCATTCCCTTCAATTAACATAATAGTGCAAATATATCCTTAAATCATCCTGAACTGGCATTTTGAGTAAACCTCAGAAGTTTGAACTATCTCTTTTTGAAAAGATTTTTGTACACCCCAAATCATTCAATTTATTGTAGTTTGTAAATTATTAAACTCCAAATATGATAGAGTTAATGTAGCCAGTGCTTGCTTTAAAAATGACTCCTAAGCCCCATCCCTATAAAATAATTATATTCCAAAGGCGAAATGTTTGTTGGCCAGTGATAAATGAAATATGAACTGTTATGTAAAACTTTAAAGTGAGCAGTACATGGACGTGAAAGCTGATACCGACATTTGGGTGACATCAACAGTTCTTCTAAACTTTATCATCTGCTCAGGCCTTGTCTTGGAAAAATTAAAACATGTAGTCTTTTAGCTTGCTCTCATTGATTATGGACACGGGTAGTACTGTATAGCAAACAAGCCAATTAGATCTCATCAGTAACCCGTTTTATTTTGTACAAAACCTGGAATAGACCTGATGAATGATGATCCCTAAGGAAATAATATAAAGTGCACTATGATGAAGTACAGAGAGATATTCTATTGCAACCTGATGCCACAAACTGTGTAATGGGGTTGCAGCCAGTTAGACCAAAACCAGTCAGCTCAGCCAAGACTAGCAAATCTTGAAATTTCATATATAGACACTATAGGTAACCCAAAGTGAAATCGTAACCATGGTTGACCATGGTCATCATGATGTTGATGGTCTACCTTTTTTCATGGCATGTTGTCTGATAGTATAAAATATAGAGTGTCTGTATTACATTTTTTTTCATGGTCACCATGGTTGTCGGCCCTGCCCATCGGGGCTTGAAGAAATAGATGGGCTGCATGGTGCTTCCACGCATAGCTGAAACCGACCGCTCACGAGTACTGGTAAACCACTTAGAGGATCTAAGCCTGACAAAGCAAAGCGATGCAAGTCGGACCGTCCATGTTTGTAGACCCTATTGGTTTCATTGGGCGACATGGCTTGAGATGTCATTTCACCTCCGTTTCGGGTAAAAGTCCCACAAAATTGCAAGCAACATCTCCAAAATGAGGTATACAGTGATGACAGGGCCGTTTAACCTCAATTCAAATAAACAAAACCATGGTTGTCAGTGGTTTGAAAGGGGGTAAAAACACAGTACTACTATGGTCAACTATGGATTATAATGGTCAATTGTCATAAATGTCCAACTAACCATGGTCTACCATGGTTGTCCATAGCAGACCTTGGCTGCTCGTTAGTAGAAACCAGTGTCAAAATTACTAGGGTCATTGACCATGGTTGATCATGGTCAACTGTCATAAAATTTCTACCTAATCATGGTCTACCATGGCCAACATAGCATCATGGTGGACCATGGCCAAATTTAGCTCTGGTTAAATAACAGTGTATAAAATACAACACTCTAATCCATAAAAGCAAGATTTAACATTTGATTTTTTTTTTTGCAGCTTTGAAGAAAATCCCAACTGACCAAAATAATGTTTTTTCATCATTTTATTGCAAGACACAATATTTCAGATATAATTAATGCATTTTAGGCTAAAATTCAGTATGTTCCAAGATTTCAGTTAATGAAGAAAATCCCAACTGACCAAAATAATGTTTTTTCATCATTTTATTGCAAGACACAATATTTCAGATATAATTAATGCATTTTAGGCTAAAATTCAGTATGTTCCAAGATTTCAGTTAACCCTTTACCACTCAGATACGTGTTTTTACGTGTCTGCACCCCCCCCCCCCCCCCCATTTTAAGCCCCAGAAGCACCTAAAATCTGCATTTCTACCCCTGGATAGTTATGTTTGCTACTGCCCAATGAACATTCATACCAAGTTTGGTGTAAAACAGACCACCCATTATGAAACAATGGCTAGATGAAGTTGCTGTCAGGTGCAACACTGTGAAAATCAGCGAAATTCACAATATCCCTGAGTGGCTGTCTGTTAAAAAATCACCCTCCCCTAGAATTGTCCATCAGCTAAGTGGACCATGTCAGTAAACCCAGTGGACATTTGCAATAGACTCAGTGGACAGCCTGGACATTATCCATGGATTCAGTGGATGCAAAGGGAGGTCAAAGCAGAGTGGACAATGTCCTTGGACACTGGCCAGTCTGATTTAGTTCAAGTGTGAAGGTTCAGTAGCCTCAGTTGAAATTTATATCCTCCCTTGATATTTATATTTATTTATTTTTTCAAATTTATATTCATTTACCGAAAAATTCTAATTATTTGAATTAATTAGTTATTCATATTTATGTAGACAAGAAGCATGTATGTAGCTTACCACCTATATATAAGTTTTGTATCCACACTTCTATCACCTCTAAGAGATGATTTTCGAGATTGTTGTCAACAGAATTTGATCAAGATTGTTTAGTACATTTATCTGCCTGTTGGTCTGAGGGCTTAAAAAGCATTCATTTGAATGTCATAAAATATGAGTGACAGGCATCTTGAACTGGAAGAATTCCTTCATCTTGGTAGGGTTCCTATACATTGAACATAAAGTGTATATAAAAATGTCTGCCCATGGTTTTTTGTGGTCTCGTCAACACCATGGTCAAAGATTGACCATTGTCTACCATGGTGTTCATGGTCAACTGACCATCATTTTCACCTGGGACCATGGTATATGACCATGGTCATCAAATTATGTGGTTGTGGTGCCATTTTACAAATCCTGGCCAACCATGGTCCCAGGTCCATAGACTACCAAGGAAAACATGCTACTTCGTGGTAAATGACCATTTTCACCGGGGTCAGTGTACTATCCAATTGCACACATGCAAAGGTTGATCTGCATCTGTTGAATTTGCCAGTGGCAGAATTTGCCTCTTATAAGCCTGCAAGGTTAGCTGATAGGCTTGACAGCGGCCCACAGCTGGGCCATTAACCCATTTAGTACCGGAAACCCCGAAACGGGTACTTCTGGCAAACAGTGAAGGCCCAGATCAGACGCTGCAGAACGCTGCGTCTGATCAGGGCCTACACTGTTTTCAAAAAAGTTCAGCCATTTTCCTAATCAATTTTAAGAAAACACAACCTGACACCCCTAAATTTTGAAATGAGTGAGTGAGTGTTTCAGTTTTACGTCCCACCAACAGCTAAGGTCATACGGAGACGGGACCTCGGTTTAAAGACTCATCCGAAAGTCTGCTAAATTTTGAAATGGGCTCATGCTATATATAAGGAAGAAGATTCCATTTGGTACAAAAAGGGTTAACCTTCATACCAAATCTGTGTAACTGAGCTTATCAAATTTGGTATGATGTCCTGAATAATAGAGAGAGGAGGGTTTAGTCCTCTCTTTCCACCACTGCTCCATCTCCAATAAGGCTTAAATAAGTTTCAAATGCTTTGTAAGAATCCCTTATTGTTTGAGAACAGTGGCAGCAACTTGGCATCCTTACTTCTATCTGTACATAGACTTTTTTAATCAGGAAACTACCTCAAGGTGAAAAACTCATCCTGATTTCTTTAAAACAAAAGCTCAGCCAAGGGGAAATCTTCATAAAGTCAGTGGACCATGAAATGTATGTCAAGGTGAAATGTGGATGCTTGCACCAAAGTTGTCATCCCAAGATGCAAGTTCGTACTAAGTATAATTAATGATCCTCTTATAGTTCTTTGGACCTGAACATTGGGTTAAAAGCTAGGCTTGACACAATAGTTCTCTAAGTCAGTGAACCATGACATGAGATGAAGGTCAAATATGGATGCTTGCAATGAAGTTGCCATCGCTAGAAGCAACTTTGCACTTAGTATGATCCATGAAGCTCTTATAGTTAGAACTTGAGAAATGGACTTGAACATTTGGGTGGAAGTTAGGGTGGCCGCAATAGTTCACAAAGTCAGTGAACTATAAAAAGTAGGTCAAATGCAAAAAATGGATGCCTGCACTAAAGCTGCCATCCTTAGATGCTAGTTTGTACCAAGTATCAGTTATGAAGTTCTAATAGTTCTTGAGAAATGGACTTGACCACATGGGTGAAAGTCTTGGTTGACGCAATAGTTTACAGTCAGTGAACTATGAAGTGTATGTCAAGGTCAAATATGAATGTTTGTATTGCTATCCCTAGATGCAAGTTGCTACATCAAGAATGAAGCACTTATAATTCTCAAGAAATGCACTTTGACATCAGGGTGATAGTTAGGGTGGCTGCAAATGCTGTCAATGGCTTGAGGAATGGATGAACAAACAGGAAAATGGGTAAATGGGTGGATTCCTACATGTATATTGAGCCATGCTTCAAGCAGGTGTGACAAAAAACTGGGCAAAATCACAGGAGGCAGGAGTATACTCTATCATTTGTTATTGTTAAGGAACAACATGAAAAATGGAACCAAACTATAACAACACTAGGTCATTATATAAGATGGACACAGCGTACATGTATGTCATACTCATGCAGGTTAGGATAAATATTTTGTGCCATTCTTAATACCTTATAACCTTATCATTAAAACTAGATGAATGTGGTAATAATATAAAGTAAAATAAAATTTCCTCAAAGATCTTAGTCATCATAAGAGTTCACAACTGGCAATGTAGGAATCTTATACAAGAAGATCGACGTAAAGTTTCACATTAATCTTGTTTTGAGGGAAGAAAAGGTCTAAACTATATCAAACCTCCTGCAAAGTGATTTTAATAGGTTATTGAAGAAATGTATGGGAAGCTTTAATGTATGGCTAGCATTGACCTTGACTGTATTATCTGGAACTATGAGTTACAACCATATTGCAGACAAAAATGCATAGACATTTGATACATTTTTCCCCGCAAAAGTGTTGTAACTCGAGTTACAACCCTTTTGCGGTGAAACTATTATGCATCTGAGATACAACATTTTTTAATTTTCAAAATTCTGAAAAAAGTAGTTTCAATATTACTCTGTTATTTTTACAGGTTGTGGGCCTTTAAATCAGAAAAGAATTCTGCAAAAAAGTAATTTTGTGAAAAAAGTGTAGTTACCGCAGTTTTGCGGGCAGCCCTCGATATGTCGAAAAAATTTAGGGCTAAATTGAAACAAGCAGGTTTCATTTGAAAAGCGGGAGAGCTTCATCGACGTTTTAACGTCGCCATTATCCACAATCATAATAATGAGCCAGCGCATGACAAAACCTACAATAAGACATGTGCGCCCAATGAAGACTAAGATCAGCCTGTGCATTCGCGCAGTCTGATCAGAGTCTTCGTTGTGCGCTCTAAGGATAGCTAAGGGCACAATGCTCCTTTTTTGCAGCAAGAGAAGTCTCTGGTTAAACTATATGGATGCGAAAGCTGATCTGAGTTTTCGATGGGCGCACATGTCTTATTGTATATTTTGTCGTGCGCTGGCTCATATCCAAGAGAATCATGGTTTATTTTGACGTCACTTAGTGATGATACAATCATCAATTTTTACAGTGCTTTTCATGAAATGTAGTGGGTCGCCTGCAAAGTGATTTAACTCCGAAGGGGTTCATGAAAACTCTGCTAGCGACCCGCTGTCGTTCATACTTTACTAAACAGCAGAAAAAAAAATAAGTTTTATTCTCTGCTTCCCATCACTGGGCGAAAAAGGCTTATTTGGACAAACTTTTAAAGCCAAAAAACATTAACACGCTGTGTTTCTACAAAGAGCGGAACAGCCTCGACGTCGCCAACGCCCAATCAGGTCGTAGAGAACCATGGTTTTGACTAAAGACACTTGACGTCACTCAAAATCCTGAGATTCGATGCGTTCATGGAAGTATGAACTACATTGTTTTCTATAGGTTTACATTAGGTTTTACTCGGGAAAATACGAATATTTCTTGTATGCACAACATTTCGTAAAAGTAGCCGACTATAGTTTATCAGCGACATTTGATAGTTCAACGTTCAAGCGTGATAAGACTGTTCCATGTTCTAGGGGAAGCAGGTTTCGGATTTCTTTTTTTTTCATAGGATTTTAAAACTATACTGAAGTTTTTTGATAATGCCATTATGTATATGTCGTGGCCAAGTTGTTAATATGATGCAGTACGATCCTCAGTAAAACTATATCGCCCAATATAAAATCCCAACTGAAGGCGATTTATCTAAAACGCGGACTAATCCAAAATTAAAAGTGCAGTCATGTTTCACTGCGTTTTGAAAGACTATATAATACACAGGGGTTTCTGTTTGTTTGTTTGTTTGTATTGGAGATTAACGGCCTAGTCAACACTATTTTAGGTAATTTTTGTGCCGGTCAGTTTACCGACCCAACTGTTCCTGGGCAGGCTTATACGTGAACGGTTAACCAGTACAGTGCAAGAAACTGACAACTGCCCTTCTTGAATCAGCGGAAGGGAGAGACTGACCGTAGAAAAGATTTCATGATCAATCACCACGAAAGAATGTTGCCAACCCCGGCAGGTATCGAACCCGCGTGCTCCTGATCACCAGTCAGACGCGCATCCGACTGAGCTACCGAGGCCGGCACAGGGGTTTCTTTAAATGCACAGAGTATATAAATATTAGTGCAATATCTGTCACTATTATGACCAAACTAATACAGTAAGATTCCTATATTAAGACCACCTTTGGGACTGTTCAAATGTGATCTTAAAGACCACATTTGAACAGTCTCAAATGTGGTCTCTGACCAGAGGACACTGCATGCAGCTATCACAAAGAAAGAATAAATGAAACCTAATAAATAAGCTTTTCAGGGCAGAATTTGTGTTAATTTTAGCGGGTCTTAATAGGGGAATTTCCATTACGCAAACACGCCTATACAAATACATTGCCACCTTTATCGCCGAAAATATGAAAATTTTATTTTTACTATATAAAAGTGGGGTTCAAGGGGGTCAAACTTATATAGGCGAGTTTTCGTGATGTTATAAATAAGGTTTTTTGGGCAGAATATGTGTTAATTTTAGCTGGTCTTAATAGGGGAATTTCAATGTATGTATTCTGGTTAGCCATACACTATCATTATGTACGGTTTTCTTTGCTCCGGTTAAATTAGTTTCGGTCCATTAGTAAGATGTGGTATTTTACCTCTTCAAGTTTTGTGTCGAGTTTTGATTGTTATATTCCAATAATGGGTCTCCTTTTTACCATTTCGAAAATACGCCTATTCAAATACATTGCCACTTTTAAGATCTTCAATTTTTTGTGTCGAGCTTTGATTGTTATTTTCCAATAATGGGTCTCCATTTTACCCTAATTTAAAAGTATCTTGAAATAAATAAACATACCATGTTAGCAAATACGTGTGTTATGATCACCCCTCTAAACCCCACTTTATATAGAGCAAATTGGGGTTTGCAGGGAGGCGGTTCTAACGAGTACCCGCGACCTATGTTTGGAGTAAACACACACACAAAAAAAAATAAATATACAGACAAACGAATTTTCATCGCAAACGCAGCCAAAGAATGCACTGTGTCATCCGGGTGTTTCATCGTAAAGAAAGGAATGTGTATGACGTCTGAAAACTGACACCTTAAATGGATATTAATGTAAATGCAACATTCTGGCAAATATCCATCCATTCGTGTAACGTTTGTTTGTTTGTTTATTTGTTTGTATAGGAGTTAAGCGGCCGAGTCAACACTATTTTAGGTAATTTTTGAGCCGGTCAGTTTACCTATCCACACTTTTCCTGGGCAGGCTTATACGTAAGCGGTTAACCAGTGTGTGTGTTTGAGTTTTACTTCCCACCCACAGCTTAGGTTATACGGGGAAGGGACCTTGGTTTAAAGACTCATCCGAAAGTCTGGAGAAGCCCGGGAAGCGATCAACCAGTAAAATGCATTCTTACGATAATCCATACATGCAACATAATGTTTGTGCAATCAATGTCTCACGTCATACCGTGGGGCTTGTACACTTAATCGGACAGTCTATTAATCGATCGATAATTTCAACACACAAAAAAAAAAAAAAAAAAAAAAAAATTGATCACGTGAAAATATCCGTGAAATGAAAACCCGCTGAGCCCCACATAATATAGAGAAAACTGGGGTTTATGGGGGCATACATTATTTTTTGTTATTTCTGCTCCAAGATATTTTGTGGGTACTCGTTAGAACCGCCTAAATGAGGCGGTCATCCCGTGAACTAGTCCGTGAAATGAAGATCCCCCTATACCCCACTTTATATAGAGAAAACGGAGGTTTACGGGGGTATACATTATTTTTCTTATTTTTACTCCAAGACATAGGTTGTGGGTACTCGTTAGAACCGCCTCAATGAGGCGGTTCTAACGAGCACCCACAACCTATTTTTGCAGCATTAATAAGAAAAATATTACGGATTTTCAATTTTGAAGGTGTGAAAAATGTATTATGTCGCATGGGTGTGTTATCGTTATGATCGTTACGAATTGCTAATAATCAGGGGCCAGTTGTTCAAAGCATCGTAGCTTAACGAGCTCGTTAGTGGTCAAATTGTTAATTGTTCTAGCAAGAACAATATAATGTTGTTTTGGTATTTTTGCTGAAAAATGTGAGCAGCTTTTGCATCCGCAAAAGCTGCTCACATTTTTTCAGCAAAAAATAGCATATTTGTTATATTTAGTGATCAAAGTTTTAACGATACGTTAACTAACGACGTCATTAGCTTTGAACAACTGGCCCAAGTTGTTTGATTTCGGTATCTGTTGCATTCCCCTACTTAGTAGAAGCCTCCGTGATGTAGTGGTTACGCTACTCGCTTTGTAAACCAGGGGTCGAAGGATCGATCCCGGGCTTCTCCAGACTTTCGGATGAGTCTTTAAACCGAGGCCCCGTTTCCGTATGACGTTAGCTGTTGGTGGGGCGTAAAACTCAAACCCTAACTCCCCTACTTAGCCTTTTTATTCGGACATCTCATCGCCTTACCAAACTTGATCTGAAATTTAAACAAGTCCAATTTGTACTACCAAATGTGTCTAAAAATAGTTGCATGATTGACAAACAGTGTAGACTCTGTTGAATTATCGCCTTCTGTGGTGTGTCATATGGGTCCACACTGTTTACTCAGGCATGTTGTCCAAATACATATGGTTAAGTTTATCATATAGTGAGAGTCGTGCTCAGAGATAAAACTATGACCAAGTCATCGGTGATTACTTATCGATTATTGATCGCAATGGCAGGAGTAATAACCGATTATCTCTTCAGCTCTGATTAACCAGGAAAGTCCCATGAAACGAACGCCGATGACTCGTTTACTCTAGTTGGTTGGAACACGCTCATAAGTCCTCATTTCGCCCCCGTCCATCGGGGCTTGGAGAAATAGATTGGTGCTTCCACGCAGAGCTGGAACTGACCACACGTGTACTGGTAAACTGCCTAGAAGGACTAAGCCTGCCCAGGTAAAGTGGTGTGAGTCAGACCGCCAAATGCATATAATCCTTTTGGTTTCATTGGACGACAGGGCTTGAGATGTCATTTCATCTCAATGTCGGGTAAAAGTCCCACAAAATTGGAAGCAGCAATCCCAAAATGACACAAATAATGTTGACGGGGACGTTAAACCTCAATTCAAAGAAAACAAATTATAAGTCCCCATCACGAAAACACGTCTATATAACTTTTGACCCCTTTAAACCCCACTTTTATATTCTAAAAATGAGGTTTACATGGGTATACATTATTGTTCATATATATGCTCAAAGACATATACTGTGGGTTCTCGTTTGAATCGCCTCGCCGAGGCGGTTCTAACGAATTCCCACAATAAATGTTTTGAGCAGTAGTATGAAAAATAAATCAGATTTTTTTTTATTTATCTGTGGAAAATTTTCAACATATTTGAATAATGCTAAAGATGACACAAAAAGACCCACAAGGAATGACGTATAGTTTAATTCCATCACAATCAATCAGTTTGTTTTGTTTGATTTGAAGAGTGACGTCACCGTCAACACTATTTATGTCATTTTTTGGAGATGTTGCCTTCAATTTTGTGGGACTTGATGAAATGGCATCTCAGTCCCTGCCGTCCAATGAAACCAGTAGAGTTTATATGCAAGGACTGTCCGACTCGCACCACTTTGTCTGGGCAGGCTAATACCATCTAAGCGGTTAACCAGTACTCATATGCGGTCGGTTTCAGCTATGCAGCATCATATAGCCCAATCTGTTTCTTTAAGCCCCGGTGCGCAGGGGCAATAATCAATCAGTAGTGACAATTATATCTGCGCCAAACTAATCTTAGAACCGCCTCAATGCGGCATTTATACGAATATATATTTAGAGAACTATACTACGGAACCCGGAAATGGACATTATCTTTTTTTAACAAGTTGTGCGCACAAGATAACATCTTGTTCGAACAACTTCCCAAGATCTATGTTGTGCAAACAAGATAATATCTTGTGCGCACAACATATTATATTGTGCGCACAATATACTATCTTGTTCGCACAACTTAATATCTTGTCCGCACAATATATTAAAAAATAAAATTGAATGTCCCTTCCCGGGTTCCGAACTATGCTGGACCTGTGCAAGTAAGCATATGATATCTTAACCCTTGTCCTGCTGAATACTCATATATGCCACACCCACTACCGATTTTCAACCAATCAGATTACCTGTAGCAAATTATTACAACAAATTCACAATCTGAATGACAAACAATGTAGATCCTGATCAGATGGCTTCTTCAGAAGCCATCTGATCTGGATCTACATTGTTTCAAAGAAAAGGCATACCCGGGCTCAGCAGAACCAGGGTTAAAGCATTTTAATCATTAAACTTACTTTCTGTTGTGGTGTTCTTGTATCACAAGTGGGTGTACAGGAACAGTTGCTTCACATAATGTTTTGTTAGGCAATCTGTACCAAATCTTGCACATCTGGGCCGTGGAGGAAGATTTCGAGGTGGTCGGTTTGGCCCCAATGATGCGAACGTTCTTCCCATCTCTGTATGCTGAATAGATAAATTCGTCGATGGAGCTGTTAAGGGCGTGTCTCCAGCTGTCAGCTAGAAACACCGAATTCGTTTGAATACGCAAGTCTAGGAATTCGCACTTGGAAACACTTGCCACTTCAGGCTTTCGCGGAAACGAATAATCTCTTTTAGGACCTGTTATATATTTATTCGTCCTGCCATTTAAATGTATTTTTTGATTCGGTTTGTTTGGTTTAGATACTTGAAACATAATATCATACGAATTTTCTCGAAGCCATAGCATCATATATCCAATACTAAGTAAAGAGAATAAAATAAGATATTTTCTCCACTTCATTTTGACAATCTCACGCTACATCAGTATATGTATTAGCGTGATGAACATTTCTTCTTAAATTACAAATATTTTCAATGTACGAGGGATGATCAAAACTCATTCTAACATACGCTTTCAAATCTGATTGATACCCGGTTTTCTGATTACGAAAACACGCCTATTTTCTTTCTTTTTACGACCCTTTCTAGATTATTTCACTCATATCGAGCCGATGGTTAATCAGAGGTGGGCGAAAACCGGAGTAAAGCAACCTGACCTTCGAAAACACGCATATACAAATACATTGTAAATTTTTCCGGCGTAAAAGGTAAATTATATGAAAAAAAAAATGATATTTTTCTTATTTCTTCTCAAACTATAGATTGTGGGTACTCGTTAGAACCGCCTCATCGAGGCGGTTCTAACGAGTACCCACAATCTATATTTTAGAGCAGAAATAAGAAAAATAAGGTTTACCTCTGAAACCCCAGTTTTTCTGTAGATAAGTGGGGTTCCATAGGGTCAAAATTATATAGGCGTGTTTTCGTGATGTTAACAGTACCGCCGTTTTTACTATTGCCATATTATATCCTGATGTTGACTCCCTGTAAACCCTACTTTCAAAATGGAGATCACAGGGGCCCACTTTCACAATGGGGTTTACATGGGGATATTTACATTTCAAGTGTAAAGTCTAATGTAAACCTATAGAAAACAATGTAGTTCATACTTCAATGATCGCATGGAGTCACATGATTTTCAGTGATGTCAAGTGACGTCATCCTAAACCGTGGTTCTTTACGGGAGTTGGTGATGTCAACACTGTTCCGCTTTTTGTATATATATATATATATAAAAAAAAAAACAAAAAAAAACGTGTAAATGTTTTTTTAGCTTTAAAAGTTTGCCCAATGAGCATTTTTCGCTAAGTGATGAGGGGCAAAAAATGCAAATTAAAAAAAATGAACTTTTTTTCTGCCATGAAAGTATTAACGACAGCAAAATTTACATGAACCCCTTCGTACTTTGCATGTGATCCACGACCCACTGCATTCATACTTTCATGAACAGCAGGAAAATAAAATTCAGTTCTTAAATGTAGTATTTTTAATATTCGCTGAAAAAACATAGATTGTTGGTGCCAGTTAGAACCGCCTCATTGGGGCGGTTCTAACGAGCCCCCACAATCTACGTTTTAACCAGACAGAAGAAAAATTCTAAGTTTTCATCACAAAAATATCCGTGTTGGTGACATAAAAACAGTTTCGTGGCACACGGATTTGTTTGTTTGTTTGATTTGAGATTTAACGTCACCGTCAACACTGTATAGGTCATTTGGAGACGTTGCGTCCAATTATGTGGGACTTTTACCCGACATTGAGATGAAATAACACCTCAAGCTCTGTCGCCCAATGAAACCAAAATGGCTTATAAGCATGGCGGTCCGACTGGCACCGCGTTCCTGGACGTTCCTGGATACACTAAGTGGTTTACCAGTACTCGTGTGATGTCGGCTTCAGCTCTACATTGAAGCATGTAGCCCATCTGTTTCTTCAAGCCCCGATGGGCGGGGACCGCGTGGCACACGGATATGCTATCCTAATGTGGAAAGTGACGTCACGTTAACGGTGCCGTAAACACTCTGGAAACCTCTACTTGATACAGTACAATGTGTGGATTACAAGAATGTACACTAGTTTCGTTACATCACGTGAACAACTTCACGCTTACAAGTCCGTGAAATAAACACTCCCTTACACCCCACTTTATACAGAGAAAACTGGTGTTTACGGGGATATACATTATTTTCCTGAAATCTGCTCCTAGACATAGGTTTAGGGTACTCGTTAGAACAGCCTCAATGAGGCGGTTCTAACGAGCACCCACAACCTATGTTTGCAGTATAAATAAGAAAAAATATCAGGGATTTTCATCAGAAAAGTTGCCTTTGTGGAGATTTTAAAAATACACGATGTCGCACGGGTGTGTTATCGTAATGATATGAGCTCTAAAACATAGGTTTTAGGTCATCGTTAGAAACGCCTCCATGAGGTGGTTTTAATTATCACACACAATCTATGTTTGCTGTAGAAATAATAAAAAAAATGTCACCAATTTTTATCAGACGAAATTCATTACAAGAAAATGTGCTTGAAATGATCACCCCCCAAGAACCTCACTTTATATACGGAAAACAAGTGTTTACGGGGGTATACATTATGTTTTTTATCCGTGCTGCAAGAATGAGGCGGTTCTGACGAGCACCCACAACCTATATTTGGAGTATAAATAAGAAAATATATCGCAAAATTTTATCAGAAAAATCATCATGTTGGACGCTATATTACACGGATGAGTTATTGTAATGCACTTTTATAGCCAGAAAGAAAGCATTATCTCACAATTGCGTAATGTTCTCATCAAGTGAACAAGTCCGTGAAATGTGAAGACCCGCCCCCCTCCCTAAACCCCACTTCATACAGAGAAAACTAGGGTTTACGGGGGTAAACACTATTTTTCCTATTTCTGCACTAAGACATAGGTTGTGGGTACTCGTTAGAACCGCCTCAATGAGGCGGTTCTAACGAGCACCCACAACTTATGTTTTGAGCATTTATAACAAAAATATCACAGATTATCATCGGAAAAGTAGCCATTTTGGAGATGTGAAAAATGCACTTTGTCGCAGGGGTGAGATTTCATAATGTATATTACGGGCGTCCGTTGCCTAGTGGTTAAGAGCGCTGACTCTTGATCATTAGGTCTCTCACCGCTGTGGTTCGAGCCTCGCTCGGGTCATATGTGAGACGCCAAGTTCTGCAACGGAAGGTTAGGTGGTTTTTCTCCGGGTATTCCGGTTTTCGCCCACCTCTGATTAACGATCGGCTGGATATGAGTGAAATAATCTTGAAAGGGCCGTAAAACCAAAAAAAAAAAAAAAAAATCATAATGTATAGAATTTCCATTAGGCATAGTGCAATCTTTCAGATCTCCTCATAACCGTTGCTTTTCTGATGAAAGTTTGTCTTTATGTCTACTCTTACATGTACAGTAGAATTACGCTATTAAGGCCAGCTAAAATTAAGGCAAATTCTGCTTTAAAAGGCATTTGTAAATGATTTCAGCTGTTCATTCTTGGTGTTTTCTATACCGAGAGTCCTCTAGAATGGGACCACCTTTGGGACTGCTCAAAAGTGGTCTTAAAGATCACTTTTGAACAGCCCCAAAGGTGGTCTGTATTTCTACCCAAGACATAGATTGAGGCATTTCAAAGACATCACGAGTCCCAACAAAATATGTCTTGGAGCAGAAATAAGAAAAAGTTATTGTTGTTATTAATATTTTGATAATTATTAATATTATTATTATTAGAGGATTCGAGGAAAGGCAATTCCATCACGTGAACACTTCCATGAACTGAACACCCCCTAAACTCCGTTTTATATAGAGTAAACAGGGGTATACTGGGGTATACATTATTCTTTATTTCTGTTCCAAGACATAGGTTGTTTGTCTATATAATTCTGATCCGCTTGAACCCCACTTTTATATAATAAAACTGGGGTTTGCATGGGTAAACCTTATTTTTCTTATTTCTGCTCTAAAATATAGATTGTGGGTACTCGTTAGAACCGCCTCGATTAGGCGGTTCTAACGTGTACCCACAATTTATATTTTGAGCAGAAGTAAGAAAAATATAACAAATTTTCATCTTAAAATTTCCATTTTTTGGGGCGAAAAAGGTTACAATGTATTTGTATAGATGTGTTTTGGTAATGAAATACACGATGTCGCACGGGTGTGTTATCCTGATGGACCAGCCCTCGAATACAAATGTAAATAAAATCACTGGATCAAAGCGAGTGTACTAAAAGCGGAGTTTGAAAAGTATGCACCCACCTGTGAAAAGTGAAACACCTAAACGGCGTAAATACACGAAGATGTATCGACCCGTAGAAATGCTATTTTGGGTGAACTTTACGGCGCTATATTTAACCCATTTAGTACCAGAAACCCCAAAATGGGTACTCTGGCAAACAGTGCAGGCCCAGATCAGACGCCGCAGAACGCGGCGTCTGATCAGGGCCTCAACCGTTTGCTAAAAGTTCAGTCATTTTCCAAATAAATTTTGATGAAAACACAAACTGACACCCCTAAATTTTGAAATGAACTCCTGCTGTATACGAGGAGGAAGATTCCATTTGGTACAAAAAGGGTTAAGACATTAAAAATAATTTATGCACACCTACGTGCAAGATGACTACAAACGCGGGGATCGCTTGTTCGATATGACAAGACTGAATGACATTGAAAAGGCCATTTATTAAGTAATAACTAGAGGATCTTACATGAGTGCTCATGTATTATTGAATTTATCAAACGAGTTGAGGAAAAGGGATAAAATGCGAGGCTATGCCGAGCATTTTATCCCTTTTCCTCAACGAGTTTAAACAAGAGGCTCAATGAGCCTTAACCGCTCACCTGAGGAACTTAAGTTTTAACAATTCACAGACTTGACTACTAAATCTGCTAATAGAATCCAGCCCATTGACCCTTACAGGATATAAGTCATCATTATTGCATTGCATTCCAAGTTTGAGACTTCTAGCTTCTATAGTTCCTGAGAAATCTTTGACGAAAATTTAACATTGGTCAAAATGGAGGGAAAGAAGAATGAAAGAACAGATGAACAAATAAGCTGAGAAAGCCCAATGTCTCTTACACAAAATAAGTCATCATTATTCTATTGAATACCAAATTTGATGCCACTAGCTTTTATAGTTCCTGAGAAATCTTTGATTAAAAATTTAACATTGGTCTATTATCTCTATATGGAGAGAATGAAGGAACAAATGAACCAGACTAGCTCCAAAACCTAATGCAGCCTTTCCCCTTGCCCAATGGTGCTACACATAAAATTTAAACAAGATTGGTCGACTGCCTTCTGAGATATGCTTCATTGAAAGTTGGACGACGGATGGACGGAAGACAGACGATGGACTCCGGAGCCTTGGTATACTATCAGCTCACTGGAGCCTTTGGCTCAGGTGAGCTAAAAATTCAAGTCGCTATTTCTGTCACAACATTTTCCCTACGTTAAGTCTATGGGCAAATTTTTTGTCTCTCAAGGTCACGTAACTCCGAGGTCAATATTCCAATTCGGCCCAAAATAAAACTTAACCGAGATTTTATGCCTGTCCTTGTTACCTGCAAGTTTGAAGCTGATATGAATAAAAAAAAGTTGCTATTGTGGTCACAACATATTTTTTATGCTCAAGGGCAGGTAACTCCAAGGCAAATATTCCGATTCGGCCAAAAATCGAACTTAACCGAGATTTTATGTCTGTCCTCGTTACCGGCAAGTTTGAAGCTGATCTGAAAAAAATTCAAGTCGCTATCGTAGTCGCAACATTTTCCCTTATTAAGTCTATGGGCAAATTTTTTGTCGCTCAAGGTCACGTAACTCCGAGGTCAATATTCCGATTCGGCCCAAAATTGAACTTAACCGAGATTTTATGCCTGTCCTCGTTACACGAAGTTTGAAGCTGATATGAATAAAAATAAAGTTGCTATCGTGGTCGCAACATATTTTTTTTATGCTCAAGGGCAGGTAACTCCAAGGCAAATAATCCGATTCGGCCAAAAATCGAACTTAGCCTAGATTTTATGTCTGTCCTCGTTACCTGCAAGTTTGAAGCTGATCTGAAAAAAATTCAAGTTGCTATCGTAGTCACAACATTTTCCCTATGTAAAGTCTATGGGCAAATTTTTTGTCGCTCAAGGTCATGTAACTCCGAGGTCAATATTCCGATTCGAACTTAACTGAGATTTTATGCCTGTCCACGTTACCTGCAAGTTTGAAGCTGATCTGAATAAAAATAAAGTTGCTATCGTGGTCACAACGTATTTTTTTATGCTCAAGGGCAGGTAACTCCAAGGCAAATAATCCGATTCGGTCCAAAATCGAACTTGACCGAGATTTTATGCCTGTACTGGTTATCTGCAAGAATGAAGTCGATCAGAAAAAAATTGACGGAGCTAGAGTGATGACAAGCTTTTTCCTATGTGAAGTCTATGGGAGCTAGATGTTGCCATGGCAACCAGAGTTCCACTCAGATCTGCCTGAAAACCTAATGAAGCCTTTCCACTTGCCCAATAATGCGACACATGAAATTTGATCAAAGTTGGCCAAGTAGTCTTTAAGATATACATTTTTGAAATTCCCATTAACCCTAATGAAAAACACACAAGGGCAGGTAACTCCTAAGTGAATGATCCGATTCTGCCAGTTATCGAACTTGACCGAGATTTCATGGCTGTGCTGGTTATCTGCAAGAATAAAGCCAATCTGAAAATAATTGAAGCAGCTACGGTGATGACAACATTCTCCCCATGTTAAGTCAATAGGCAATTTTTTCAACGCTCAAGGGCACGTTTCTCCTGAGTGAATAATCCAATTCAGCCCAAAATCGAACTTGATCGAGATTTCATGCCTGTCCTCGTTATCTGCAAGAATGAAGTCGATCAGAAAAAAATTGACGGAGCTAGAGTGATGACAAGCTTTTTCCTATGTTAAGAACGCTCAAGGGCACGTAACTCCTGAGTGAATAATCCGATTCAGCCCAAAATCGAACTTGATCGAGATTTCATGCCTGTCCTCGTTATCTGCAAGAATGAAGACAATCAGAAAAAAATTGACGGAGCTAGAGTGATGACAAACTTTTTCCTATGTTAAGTCTATGGGAGCTATTTGTTGCCATGGCAACCAGAGTTCCAATCCGATCTGCCCGAAAACAGTATGCAGCCTTTCCCCCTACCTGATAATGCTTCACATGAAATTTGATCAAGATTGGCCCACTGGTTCCGGAGATATACTTCTTTGAAAGTGCGGACGACGACGGACGACGGACGCCGGCTCGTGGTATACTAATACCTCACATGAGCCTTCGGCTCAGGTGAGCTAAAAATTCAATAATACATGAGCACGAATGCAAGATGCTATTTATCAAATGACATTGAAAACGCATTTTATTCGCGATTGTTTTCAAAAATGTCAATATTCCGCCATTAGTAAATGCGACGTCGTTAAGGACGTCGTACATGTAACGTTACGGAACGTATCTAGCTAAATTGCAAATTTAATCCGCTGGTGGGTTATCGAAAATATTACATGGCGTTATTACACTCTGAGACGCGACGTCATATGATAAATGACGGAATTAAATAACAAAACTTTTTCTAATGTTGAACAGTACAGAAGAAAACAAACTATCAAAATCATTCATGAAAAACAGTTTTTTTTTTTTTAAATCAAAGATACGGGAACCAGTTTATGCGTCACATATTGCGAAGCCCTGAGCAATACCCCATCCGAACAAAATAATATTTTGGAAAATATTATGTCGAGCGCTCGACAAATTATCGCCAGCGCTTGATATAATATCTCGAGCGCTCAACAGCGCTCGACATAATAACTCGAGCGCTCCATATATTATTTCGAGCTCACAGCATATGATTTCGAGCACTCGACATTATCTCGAGCGCTCGACTTATTATCTCGAGCACTCATCATATTATTTCGAGCGTTCGACAAAAACATTTTGTATCTAGAGAGATCTACATATATTATCTCAAGATCACTTACATGTTATCTCGACCGCACTACATATTATCTTGAGGACTCTACATAATATCTCGAGCGCTCTAAATATATCTAGAGCGCATGCACTACATAATATCTCGAGCGCTCTTCATATTATCTCGAGTGCTGGAGATAATATTTATCATCTTGAGCCTCGACATGTTATGTCGAGCGCTCAACGTATTTTGTCCAGCGCTCAAAATATTAATCCGAGCGCTCAACATATTATAACGGGCGATAGGATCATATCGAAATACATTATCTCCTTCATTCACACCAACCCCATCTTGCTAATAGACAGCCGCATCAATTTTGCTGCGTCTTTACCTTGTCATCACGTTAACTAGTCTTTTCAGTGAGTCAGTGAGTGTTTGAGTTTTACGTCCCATCAACGGCTAAGGTCATACGGAGACAAAATCTCGGTTTAAAGACTCATCCGAAAGTCTGGAGAAGCCCGGGTTCGATCCTGCGATCCCTGGTTTACAAGGCGAGTATCGTAACCACTACACCCCGGAGGCTTCTGACTAGTTTATTCAGAGATGAGTGAGATGACCCCGACTTGTTTTTAGTTTGTTTGTATAAGGTATTATGGCCGCGCTAACAATATTTCAGTCATTTTGAAGACATTGCCTCCGAGTCCATCAGACTTTTACCCGACATTGGGACGAATTGCATCCGAAGTCCTGTAATGGTTAATATTTAAAGCCCCAGTTAATAGCATAGGTAATCTGAGGTTTACAGGGGTATACAATAATTCTATTTCTGGTCTAAAAATGAGTATCCGTTTGATTTTGATTGTTTGATTTGAGGTTTAATTTATCTAATTACATGACGTGCTGCAAACTGTAATATGCATGTCAAACTAACCGCATGCTTAAAACTAGATTGAACGAGCATTATCGTAGAATGAGTAAGCGTAAGAAAACTGACACTTTCTTGTACCGTCACTTTCGACGTACAGGTCATTCTGTAAATAACATTATTATACAACCAGTGGAAAAACTTTATTACGATGCAAATTCTACATCTAGATTCAAAATCACCAAAAGACATGAGGCTGAACTGAAATGGATAAAATTTTTACAGACCCCTTTTCCACTGGGATTTAATGACAACATTTATCATGAGGGTAATATTTCCAGAATGCCGGACTTTGATATTTTCTCGCTCCTGGAATGTCGAAAACGCAGAACTAGATCTCACGGCACCAGGAAAAGTGGTAACTTTAAACGTAAAACACGTGCGTTTAAACGAAACAATACTAGACTGAAGTGACTGTTAATTATATTATTAAATCATGGACGCCACTCTATGCTTTCATTTTTAAGTTCATTACCCGTTTCTGTTTTACGTCTTCTGGACACCGAGGCGAATAAATTCAACGATAGTTCTAATCAGTTATATGATGCGGCTCTCTTAACTAGAGGCTATACTCAGCATACTCTCCGTCCTTACATTGATTCTGAAATTAATCATAAACGCCATTTCTTCAAAATATCCTTCATTAATAAGGGTATGGATTTTATTGATTTGCCCAGTATCTTCCGTGAGAGATCGGTGTTTTCTTCCATTCCTGCTTATTTTCAAAATACTGAAACACCTATAATTTGCTATAGATATAACAAACCTGTTAGATCTATCATTTTTAATTTCAATAAACTTGTTTCAGATCTTGATATAGATACTAATACTCCTGATTCATGTGATTGCAAAAACTCAGTGTATTGCTATCCTCCTGCTGGTCATGTAATTACTGGCAATTTGAAAATTATTCCTGATTCTAGGATAAGGAATATAATTTCTTAAGGACCGAAATATCGGTTTCCTTCTAAAATTGATTTCAGTAAATGCAGAGATGAAATCGCTGCTTCCTTGAATGAATTCGGTAATCGATGGTGTAAGCGAGAGTATGTTGAGCATAAAGCCCTTAAGGACTGGAAACTTAGCATTTTAAAACTAGTGAATAAACGCATTTCTTTCTATTCTCAAAATACTAACTTATTACCTCCTAAGCCCAAGACGTCTTTACGTCATCTTAAACTAGGTATTCAAGAATTTCATAAGAAGTTTGTTTTGGCCCCTGCAGACAAGGCCGCTAACAACGTCGTCGTTGTGTGACGGCTCCACTATGTTAACACGCTTAAGCAGGAGCTTGGTGGTACTAAGGCCTATGAAATTCAGCCTTTAGCTGAAGAGAGAACTATAGTAGATAAACATGTTTGTCATTCAGCCACCAAGTTTGCTGTGTGTGTTACCGAAGGCCAAGACAAGCTTCCTACGCTATATTGGTCACCAAAACTTCATAAAAGAACTTACAAAGCACGGTTTATTGCAAATTCTAGCTCTTGCACTACCACTGAACTTTCTAAATTATTAACTTCCTGTCTTACTGCTATTAAAACGCATGTGATTAAATATTGTGATAAAGACTTTGAAAGATCAGGAAGCAATCTGTTTTGGTCTATAAAAAATTCGAATGAGGTTTTAAATAAATTGAAATCCAGACATTTTCGTGCTTCAAGTCTGTCTACTTACGATTTTTCCACTCTTTACACTACACTTCCTCATAATCTTATAAAAGAAAAGCTTAATGATTTAATTGAATAGGCTTTTCACAGAGAAGATTCTCTATATCTTGCATGTAATGTCAGAAATGCATTTTTCACTTCTAAAGAGCATAAGAATTATACACTTTGGTCATGTCAGAAAGTGTGTGATGCCCTCACCTTTCTACTTGACAATATTTATATTAGATTCGGTACTAAGTTATTTAGACAATTTGTGGGTATTCCGATGGATACGAATTGCGCGCCTCTTGTGGCTGATCTGTTCTTGTATTGTTATGAAAGAGACTTCATGTTGTCGCTTTCCATTGATAACCAATCTGAAATTATTGAAGCTTTTAGCTCCACTTCTAGATATTTAGTTGATTTATTAAATATTGATAATACCTATTTCGATGGTTTGATCAGTCAGATTTACCACCCAGAACTTCAGTTAAATAAAGCAAATTCTTCTGATACCGAGGCCCCGTTTTTGGATTTACATCTATCTTTTGTAGATGGATTTGTTTCGTGCAAAATGTATGATAAACGCGATGACTTTGATTTTGAGATTGTAAATTTTCCTTTTTTGGATGGTGATGTTCCTCGTGCGCCATCCTATGGCGTTTATATTTCGCAATTAATTCGATTTGCTAGAGTGTGTAGTCATATAACTGACTTCACCACTCGTAGTAAATTATTAACGGCTAAACTCCTTAATCAGGGTTATCGGTACCATAAACTACGCAAAGCCTTTTCAAAATTTTATAGACGTCATTCTGATTTAATTTCAAAATTCAATATTGGACTTAAATCTCGTCTGCAACAAGGTCTATCGGAACCCGAATTTTATGGTGACTTAGTATATGAATTCAGAAAAATATATACCGCAATGACTTCAGCACCCAATTTCGTAAAATCATTCTTCGATATAAAATGATTGGGTACAACATGGATGTTATACGAAAGACTGCATGCATGGTAGTTAACCCAATTCACGGTTGGCAACTTTGCTTCCCTCTTTAATTGCACGCCGGTGGGTCAGACCTCAGATTCTATGACGGTACCAACGTAAAGGCTTATTGAGAATTAGAGAGATCTAATTCAAGGTAATGTTGGCTGGTGCCTGATGCGCTGTCTCTGGTCGGGCCCATCGGAGTCTAACTGTTGGTTTTCTTTTGCTCCAGCATTTCAGTGGTTTCTTGCTGTCGAGTCCTCACCGTTGTCTCACCTCTGTGGTTCTTTGATTATTTGTGTTCACGGAGATGTTGCACTGATGAGTTAGGAGGCCTTCATGCGGACTGAACAAATATTATTTGTCTAAATCGCTGCGGAAGTAAGGGCGAGGATTGCGGCCACGTAAAATCGATTTAAGCCCCCCAGTGGAAATCTTCCACTGACAGTTCCAAGGCGGTTCTTCTGTGGCGATTTATTTATGTTATTGTTTGTTACTTACTGTGTGTATCACTTGTGTCTTTTAATTTTGGATGGCCATATGGCCATTTTTTGGGAAAGTAACTGTCCTTATGGCCTTCCTTTGTTTAGGTTTCCATTATGGTCTTGTCGCTTATGTTTTGTATTTCTTTCCCTTTGGTGTCTTTGATGGGTGGAGTATTTGTTTGATTTGAGGTTTAACGTCCCCGTCAACACTGTAAAGGTTATTTTGGAGACATTGCTTCCAATTTTGTGGGACTTTTACCCGACATTGAGATGAAATGACATCTCAAGCCCTGTCGTCCAATAAACCAATAGGGTTTATTAGCATGGACGGTCCGCCTCCCACCGCAGTTCCTGGACAGGCTTAGATCCGCTAAGCGGTTTACCAGTACTAGTGTGCGGGCCGGATTCAGCTCTGCGTGGAAGCATCATGCAGCCCATATATTTCTTCAAGCCCCTATGGGCGGGGGCCGGGATGGGTGGAGTAAGTTAATTGTATCAATTCCTGATTTTTGTTTTACTTCTACTTTTTATATAGCAAAACTGGGATTTACAGGGGTAAACCTTCTTTGTCTTATTTCTGTTCTATATTTTGAGCATAAATAAGAAAAATATTACAATGATTATTCATCTTAAAACTTTCGTTTTTTTCGGCGTTTGAGTTTACAATTTATTTGTATAGACGTGTTTTCGTAATGATCCACAGCCTATATTTGGAGTATAAATCAGAAAAGTATGAAGTAATTTCACCAGAAAAAATAGCCATTTTGGAGATATGAAAGAAATAGAGGATATTTGATTTTTTCAGTGTAAGATCGAATTTTATTTCATCGAATGAACACCAAAACTGTTATTTTCACGAGTGGCGTAGCCACGAGTGAAAATAGCAGTTTTGGTGTTCAGGAGTGAAATAAAATTTGATCTTGCACTGAAAAAATCAAATTTTATGTTTCTTACATGCTTCAAAAGGCAATATTTAGCGTCTTTAATGGTGTCGCTCACATTCGGAGAAAATTATCTTTGTTTCCTGTTCGTTTCGCGTCAATTAGTGGTGTCCATCGTGTTTAGTGGGTATACTATTGGGTGTAAACTGGAAGTTTGCACCTGAGAAATGGCCTGGGATGATATTATTATGAATGATTAATGAAATAATTGAGAGAGTAGTTTTCCAAAGAAGTTGCTGGCAAGTCTAACGTCGCGCGACAAAAGACGTGACGTCAGCGTCATAAATGACGTCAGTAACGTCCACGTCACACATGAACGGGCTATGCGTCAATTAGAACACATTTCAATATTGTTCAGTTATCCTACAAAGATAAAATTGAAATTAGAGTTAGATTTGAAGAAAAAAGTAGTCCCAAACAGTGAAAAATAAAAAATCGTATTTTCACTGTTTGAAACAGTGAAAATATCGATTTATATTTCACTGATAAATCTCTATCATTCATTGAAAAGCATGTAAGAATGTACTATATTACACGGGTGTGTTATCGTAATTTGCAAAAAATGAACCTTACTAGGGCCTACTAAAATATATGTTCAACTATGCCTTTGGTGCATAAGATTAAGTCTTTTTTTCATGCGCTGACCTTCCTGCTTAGTTAGAAAAAGCAGGCGCTTTAATGGAAAGCATTTAAAACAAATATAACTTTTAAATTTTTCAACTTTCAAATTTTTTCGGCTTTAATCTAATTGTTCGTTTTAATTCCTTTACAAAGATATTAACACATTTACTACCAGAAGAAAACACAACCTGACGCCCCTAAATTTTGAAATGGACTCCAGCTATATATAAAGAGGAAGATTCCATTTGGTTCAAAAAGGGTTAAATAAGTGAAATGTGTTGCCGTCGTCATTATTGATTTCACATGAAGCGGGCGTACAATGGTATATTAAGGACATTCAAAATAACATTTTGTAAAATGTATCTCGAGCGCTCGATTTATTATCTCGAGTGCTCAAAATATTATTTCTAGCGATCGACATACTATCTCGAACGCTCGACAAAATATCTCGAGCGGTCGACATATTTTTTCTAGCGCTTGACATATTATCTCGAGCGCTCGACATATTATTTTGAACGCTCACCATATTATATCGAGCGTTCGATTTATTATCTCGAGTGCTCAAAATATTATTTCGAGCGCTCGACTTATTATCTCGAGAGCTCTATATACGATTATCTCGAGCGCTATACATATTATTCTGAGCGCTCTACATAATATTCCGTGCGCTCGTGATAATATGTCGACGCTCGAGATAATATGTCGAGAGCCCGACCTAATATATCGAACGCTCGAGATAAGTCGAGAGGTAGGGAGGTAGTGCATTGTATTATATGGCCATGTTAGATGACATACCCACTCTTACTCAAACTTTATCAACCCATAGTCATATTTCCCCTAGTTATACCATGCCCTTCTAAATGACTCGTTCTATCACTACTAAACTTAAATGTTCATACCAGACAAAACTGAGCCCTAAACAGACCTCTGTTTAAGGGTAATGGGAACACCTGTGTTCGATCCTGTAGCTACACGCTGTCGCAGAGTTTCTTCCAAACTTCCACAACACGCGTAAACTGTAGCCGATCCAAAAACACAAGATTTTCGATTTATTATTTTTATTTGCACCAAAATTAATTGCCTGCTTTTCTTTGTATTTTGACCATACTATCCCATTAAAATTATTGGGGCTTTATATAGTGCCGTGAAGCTCCGCCATTAGCACGGGAATCCTGACAAACCTGAGATTTTGACAGGCTCCGCTGTGTTCACGGGTTGCACAACACATCCGTGAGTACTACATGCTCCGCTGTTAGCACGGCCTACATGGAATACCAACGGGTATGCTAACTCCGCCGTGAACACGGACAACATACAAAAACACGAGTTGAGCTGAAAAACAACATTGAAACGAGTTTATTGACCAGCTGGCCTTCGATATTTAGAATAATAAAAAAATAAATAAATAATCGCGAGCTTCGCGACACACGCTACACCGCCATTTTTCAAAGGGAGACAACTTTGTTTTCGCTAGTCTATTAGATCTGTTCCACTGGAAAGGACTACTCGTAAAGGAAAGAATTTGCTCCTCATGGGGAGACGAAAATACTTTTGCAGGAATTGCCTCCCATGTAGGTGTGTCCATTCCCCTTAATAGCAAACTGCTTATATACAGACAGTATGCGAAAGTGTGTGGATCTAAATAATGAGATTCGCCGACATCGGCGACAGATATGCACCAATCTGCATCTACGACAATCAAAACAAAATGCGCGCGACTCTAATAAGCCCGCACATCCGCACATTCTGATCCAAGTTCTTCTTAAGCAGCAGGCTTAGTTGTCTACAGATCGCTTCAATATTCAGTAAATGTTTAATTTATTTACCTGAAAAAAGAACCGAAAATGATAGGGTCGCCTATGGCGGTAAATGAAAGGTCTCTAAATAGCGCTAATGACGTTAAAGGTTTATAAATGTTAAAATTGGCGTACAATGTCGGAAGGCCGCGGTGGTGCAATGGTTAGCACGTCTGCCCGGAATGCAGGAGATCCGTGGTTCGAGTCCCGGTTGCGGTGCGACCGATTTTTGTGCGCTAATTCATTTGTTTATTTAATTGCCTGTATCGTGCTTTACTTTGATTTTCATATACTTACTCCGATACAGTAGAACATTTGTAAATCAAATAAATAAATAGAATAAAATGGCCGCCGTCCGTAGGTTAAAAAAAGAACCGAAAATGATAGGGTCGCCTATGGCGGTAAATGAAAGGTCTCTAAATAGCGCTAATGACGTTAAAGGTTTATAAATGTTAAAATTGGCGTACAATGTCGGAAGGCCGCGGTGGTGCAATGGTTAGCACGTCTGCCCGGAATGCAGGAGATCCGTGGTTCGAGTCCCGGTTGCGGTGCGACCGATTTTTGTGCGCTAATTCATTTGTTTATTTAATTGCCTGTATCGTGCTTTACTTTGATTTTCATATACTTACTCCGATACAGTAGAACATTTGTAAATCAAATAAATAAATAGAATAAAATGGCCGCCGTCCGTAGGTTAAAAAAAGAACCGAAAATGATAGGGTCGCCTATGGCGGTAAATGAAAGGTCTCTAAATAGCGCTAATGACGTTAAAGGTTTATAAATGTTAAAATTGGCGTACAATGTCGGAAGGCTGCGGTGGTGCAATGGTTAGCACGTCTGCCCGGAATGCAGGAGATCCGTGGTTCGAGTCCCGGTTGCGGTGCGACCGATTTTTGTGCGCTAATTCATTTGTTTATTTAATTGCCTGTATCGTGCTTTACTTTGATTTTCATATACTTACTCCGATACAGTAGAACATTTGTAAATCAAATAAATAAATAGAATAAAATGGCCGCCGTCCGTAGGTTAAAAAAAAGAACCGAAAATGATAGGGTCGCCTATGGCGGTAAATGAAAGGTCTCTAAATAGCGCTAATGACGTTAAAGGTTTATAAATGTTAAAATTGGCGTACAATGTCGGAAGGCCGCGGTGGTGCAATGGTTAGCACGTCTGCCCGGAATGCAGGAGATCCGTGGTTCGAGTCCCGGTTGCGGTGCGACCGATTTTTGTGCGCTAATTCATTTGTTTATTTAATTGCCTGTATCGTGCTTTACTTTGATTTTCATATACTTACTCCGATACAGTAGAACATTTGTAAATCAAATAAATAAATAGAATAAAATGGCCGCCGTCCGTAGGTTAAAAAAAGAACCGAAAATGATAGGGTCGCCTATGGCGGTAAATGAAAGGTCTCTAAATAGCGCTAATGACGTTAAAGGTTTATAAATGTTAAAATTGGCGTACAATGTCGGAAGGCCGCGGTGGTGCAATGGTTAGCACGTCTGCCCGGAATGCAGGAGATCCGTGGTTCGAGTCCCGGTTGCGGTGCGACCGATTTTTGTGCGCTAATTCATTTGTTTATTTAATTGCCTGTATCGTGCTTTACTTTGATTTTCATATACTTACTCCGATACAGTAGAACATTTGTAAATCAAATAAATAAATAGAATAAAATGGCCGCCGTCCGTAGGTTAAAAAAAGAACCGAAAATGATAGGGTCGCCTATGGCGGTAAATGAAAGGTCTCTAAATAGCGCTAATGACGTTAAAGGTTTATAAATGTTAAAATTGGCGTACAATGTCGGAAGGCCGCGGTGGTGCAATGGTTAGCACGTCTGCCCGGAATGCAGGAGATCCGTGGTTCGAGTCCCGGTTGCGGTGCGACCGATTTTTGTGCGCTAATTCATTTGTTTATTTAATTGCCTGTATCGTGCTTTACTTTGATTTTCATATACTTACTCCGATACAGTAGAACATTTGTAAATCAAATAAATAAATAGAATAAAATGGCCGCCGTCCGTAGGTTAAAAAAAGAACCGAAAATGATAGGGTCGCCTATGGCGGTAAATGAAAGGTCTCTAAATAGCGCTAATGACGTTAAAGGTTTATAAATGTTAAAATTGGCGTACAATGTCGGAAGGCCGCGGTGGTGCAATGGTTAGCACGTCTGCCCGGAATGCAGGAGATCCGTGGTTCGAGTCCCGGTTGCGGTGCGACCGATTTTTGTGCGCTAATTCATTTGTTTATTTAATTGCCTGTATCGTGCTTTACTTTGATTTTCATATACTTACTCCGATACAGTAGAACATTTGTAAATCAAATAAATAAATAGAATAAAATGGCCGCCGTCCGTAGGTTAAAAAAAGAACCGAAAATGATAGGGTCGCCTATGGCGGTAAATGAAAGGTCTCTAAATAGCGCTAATGACGTTAAAGGTTTATAAATGTTAAAATTGGCGTACAATGTCGGAAGGCCGCGGTGGTGCAATGGTTAGCACGTCTGCCCGGAATGCAGGAGATCCGTGGTTCGAGTCCCGGTTGCGGTGCGACCGATTTTTGTGCGCTAATTCATTTGTTTATTTAATTGCCTGTATCGTGCTTTACTTTGATTTTCATATACTTACTCCGATACAGTAGAACATTTGTAAATCAAATAAATAAATAGAATAAAATGGCCGCCGTCCGTAGGTTAAAAAAAGAACCGAAAATGATAGGGTCGCCTATGGCGGTAAATGAAAGGTCTCTAAATAGCGCTAATGACGTTAAAGGTTTATAAATGTTAAAATTGGCATACAATGTCGGAAGGCCGCGGTGGTGCAATGGTTAGCACGTCTGCCCGGAATGCAGGAGATCCGTGGTTCGAGTCCCGGTTGCGGTGCGACCGATTTTTGTGCGCTAATTCATTTGTTTATTTAATTGCCTGTATCGTGCTTTACTTTGATTTTCATATACTTACTCCGATACAGTAGAACATTTGTAAATCAAATAAATAAATAGAATAAAATGGCCGCCGTCCGTAGGTTAAAAAAAGAACCGAAAATGATAGGGTCGCCTATGGCGGTAAATGAAAGGTCTCTAAATAGCGCTAATGACGTTAAAGGTTTATAAATGTTAAAATTGGCGTACAATGTCGGAAGGCCGCGGTGGTGCAATGGTTAGCACGTCTGCCCGGAATGCAGGAGATCCGTGGTTCGAGTCCCGGTTGCGGTGCGACCGATTTTTGTGCGCTAATTCATTTGTTTATTTAATTGCCTGTATCGTGCTTTACTTTGATTTTCATATACTTACTCCGATACAGTAGAACATTTGTAAATCAAATAAATAAATAGAATAAAATGGCCGCCGTCCGTAGGTTAAAAAAAGAACCGAAAATGATAGGGTCGCCTATGGCGGTAAATGAAAGGTCTCTAAATAGCGCTAATGACGTTAAAGGTTTATAAATGTTAAAATTGGCGTACAATGTCGGAAGGCCGCGGTGGTGCAATGGTTAGCACGTCTGCCCGGAATGCAGGAGATCCGTGGTTCGAGTCCCGGTTGCGGTGCGACCGATTTTTGTGCGCTAATTCATTTGTTTATTTAATTGCCTGTATCGTGCTTTACTTTGATTTTCATATACTTACTCCGATACAGTAGAACATTTGTAAATCAAATAAATAAATAGAATAAAATGGCCGCCGTCCGTAGGTTAAAAAAAGAACCGAAAATGATAGGGTCGCCTATGGCGGTAAATGAAAGGTCTCTAAATAGCGCTAATGACGTTAAAGGTTTATAAATGTTAAAATTGGCGTACAATGTCGGAAGGCCGCGGTGGTGCAATGGTTAGCACGTCTGCCCGGAATGCAGGAGATCCGTGGTTCGAGTCCCGGTTGCGGTGCGACCGATTTTTGTGCGCTAATTCATTTGTTTATTTAATTGCCTGTATCGTGCTTTACTTTGATTTTCATATACTTACTCCGATACAGTAGAACATTTGTAAATCAAATAAATAAATAGAATAAAATGGCCGCCGTCCGTAGGTTAAAAAAAGAACCGAAAATGATAGGGTCGCCTATGGCGGTAAATGAAAGGTCTCTAAATAGCGCTAATGACGTTAAAGGTTTATAAATGTTAAAATTGGCGTACAATGTCGGAAGGCCGCGGTGGTGCAATGGTTAGCACGTCTGCCCGGAATGCAGGAGATCCGTGGTTCGAGTCCCGGTTGCGGTGCGACCGATTTTTGTGCGCTAATTCATTTGTTTATTTAATTGCCTGTATCGTGCTTTACTTTGATTTTCATATATATATATATATATATATATATATATATATATATATATATATATATATAATCTGCATTAAGGAGAACACATGTACTATATTATCTGGAATAGGGTGACCGCAACATTAAGGGGAACAATGCTGGTCCCCCTAATGTTTCAAGCGCAAATATGAGAATACTCAATCCAGATAGTAATAGTTTCTTTCAAGTTTCTGTTAAATAAGGATGGTTTATTAATATTTTTTAATTACTTGTCCGTTGTGTTTTGGACAAAAAAGGGTCAGTTTTAGACAACCGCTATATATTGTGGAATATTTTATTTTCTTCATTAGGGCGTCCACAGAAAAAGTGCTTATTCTACTGCTTTTTGACTATATATTCACACAAATATGTTTGAATGATGATATTCAATATGAGCATAAAGTTATTTAATATGTTATATCATGGAAAGCCCTTTGTTTAAAAAAGTCGACGTTTCTTGGGCCCTCACGGTTTGAATGCGGCGGGCTGGTCAACGAAAGTACATACCGGTATTTGCCGGACTGGTACCGGATTTATGCAGATCTTGTTTTTTTCCTTCAAGGAATATTTTTTTAACTTATTCTGTGTTGCTATATTTCTAATTTGACAATGAAGCACCCAATTTTAAACCTTCTCTTCAGAGTTTGCTTATCTCCGTCTAATACAGATCGCCAAAGTATCGTTACTGGCAGCGCCATACCGGCAAATACACCGACAAATTTCGGATACGCCATTTTCGAGAAAATACATAACTGACAACTTCCGAAGTTCCGTTGTAGAACAACAAACAGTAACTGTTTTGTCGATGAAACAGTTGTAGATCTTCTGAATGCGTATGTTTTCTTATTGATAAGGGCAGATAGTCGATTTTCGTAGATTTATCAGGATAATTGTGGCTTCGGTTCGGTTGATGGATGGGTGGGGTGGGGGGGGGGGGGGGGGGGTAATTTGTTGATTTAATGCTGCCGTTATCAGGTTATGATCAGACGAAGGTGCAGGGCACAAAATAACTGTAATGGTTCATCCCTAATATTATATAGCCTTGGCTGAAAGATAGTTGGCTAGGATCCATGTCCATGTATTAGGTGAAGGCAGCAGGCAGAGTGTGATTTTTACCCGACATCTTACTGCCCCTGCCCATCAGGGCTTGGAGAAATAGATGGGCTGCACGATGCTTCCACGCAGAGTTGATACCAACCGCACATTAGTACTGGTAATATGCTTATAAGGTCTAAGCCTGCCCAGGAAAACTGCTGCGAGTCGGGCCCGTCCATGCATATAAACCATATTGGTTTTATTGGGCGGCAGGGATTGAGATGTCATTTCATCTCAATGTCGGGTAAAAGTCCCACAAAACTGGAAGCAACGTCTCCAAAATGACCTAAACTATGTTGGCGGGGACGTTAAACCTCAAATCAAACAAAACCCGACATCTTAATACAGTACACTCGGCGTGTAGTACAACACGTTAGACGATCACATGCACCCATTTAAAGAATTTTTTTTTTATTGTTGTGCACACGTTAATCCGAATAAAAACAAAAAACGTAAATATCAGCATATGAATGTAAAATATAAATGTCCGGAACGCAGAACTCTCATGTATGGGAGTACAGTCGAGTAAGGCTGCCACTATTAATCGGATAATCGATTAATTGATTGATACATTCAAGAAATATGATTATCGATACTGATTTTTCGTAATCGATTATTTTCTTAGTAGAATTTACCAGCCAAAGATGTTTCTTAAATAGCTGGATGAGTGGAAAACAGTGCAGATCCTGGTGAGAAGCCACGTTCTGCGGCGTCTCATCTGGGTCTACACTGTTTGCTCCGGCCTGTCTGGGCAAAACCCTAGAGTGAAGTTCAACACATGGTATGAGTCATGTTCAGCCAGAAAGCCAGACAGGTAACATTGTGACAAAATCTTCAGTGATTACTAATCGATTATTGATCGGAATGACAAGACTGATAATCGATTATCATTTCAGCTCCGATTAGCCAGCCCTACAGTCGAGTCCATTAACATTGGGTAGCCGTTAATTTTGTGCACCCTGCATTCTAGTTTTCAGTATCTTTATCCCTCATAATTTCTTCCACCACCACCAGCGCATCGGCGTTACGTTTTAACTTAGCCTTGAAAAGATGGAGTTGCACGTGCAGATGTGACAGTTTTGCAGAATTTTTCAATTTTGTCAAATTGTGAAAAGACCGAAAATATCCAAGCCAAACTTTGAAAGACTGAGTTTAAAAATAGGCAAAGGGACAAACATTTTGTATGTAATTTTCCTGCATCTAACAACATTACAGAATATCTAATATACAACTTGTTTGAGTCAACCTTCGTGTTCAATCAGCTCAAAACAGTTATTGTGCGCAGTGTTAGGCGACAGAATTTGTAATTCAGTTTCAAGGGGGTATCCCTTTTCTTAGCATTAATTTTCCTGCCTGTTAAAGCTTCAGAGGCCAGTTTCTATTGCAGTTGGTAGATAGGACAGTATTGCAATCGTTTTGATTGTGAGTTTTTGATTGGTTGTTTCCACAAAGTCACACATAGCTATCAAAACTTTATGTGCGCAATGTTACCGGACTACACCGTAACTCGGCGTGTTGGTTATTTCGTCGACTGTCACAGGAAAAATCACAGAAGCCAAGCAAATTATTTGCATGCAAAACGCGTGAAACTTTAATGGGTGTGCCTCAGTGCGTAAATTTAACAGAACGGACCTAATTACCGGAACGGACCCATTTCTACCCAGATTCCCTCCTATTTTAGGATATTTTGATAATATACAAATTGCTTACACTGCTGTTAAAGTTAGCTACATTCTGCATGCATCTTTTCATGCAAATTTGGTCGCATTGGGAATATGTTCCAGTACACCATTTAGACTTGACTCAGTGAAGCAGAGAAAAAAGATGTGCCATATTTTCTG
Source organism: Lucinisca nassula (assembly GCA_963580285.1). Lineage (NCBI taxonomy): Eukaryota > Metazoa > Mollusca > Bivalvia > Lucinida > Lucinidae > Lucinisca > Lucinisca nassula. Next base: position 101,205,062 of record OY757017.1, on the reverse strand, counting down.
GTTCTAGAAATATTACATGGAGTTTAACAGCCCAGTCAACATGGTCATGTAAAGTCCGTTAGTTTACCTATCTACACTTTTCCTGGGCCCACTTACATGTATGCATAAGTGGTTAACAAGTAAAGTGTGCATTCTTTCACCAGAAACTGACAGAGCTGTCCTTTCTTGACTCAGAGGAACAGAGGAAATAGTACTTTCTGAATCTAAGATAATTACTAAGAGTTAACAATGTTAAGGTCATATCAAGCCAGTCACTCTACCTATCCACACTTTTTCTGGGCCAGCTTATGCTAATGCAGTTAACCGGTATTGTTACAATCTGTCGCCAGATTCTGACAACTGCCCTTCTTGGCTCAGCAAAACAAAGAGAATAGCTGTTCTGTTAAAAATATATTTCATGATCCATCCTCCAAACAGATCTACCAAATAGCTAACCTTCTGATCACCAGTCTGATGCGCATCCGACTGAACTACCAAGGCAGACATTGAGTGCACTGATTGACATTATTGTGAACTTAAACCCGTATTTCAAATGGGACAATTCTTTTACGAAAAGGGGCATTCAGAATATAGTTAACAATGACAGCAGTGTAAGTAGACTGTATATTATGGAAATATCCCAAAAATAGGGAGAAACCTGGGTAGAAATGGGTCCTTTCCGGTTCGTTCCGCTAATTAGCATTCCGGTTAATTTATGCACCTGATGTGCGTGAAATCGCTTGGAACCTGGAGCAGTATATGCGAGTCCACACAACAGTGGCATGGAAAGGATTAGCAGTTAGAGCTTGGAAGGGATTAAAAATCAATACTACACAACAACTTTCCAAGTTGACATGAATAAATGTTTCATTGTGATGACCTGTGCAAGAATGAGAAATAGGTTGTGGATACAGATACCACTAGATTGCAAAGGGTCATTTGCAGTATCAGGGTGCAGGTTCCGTACCCAGATATTAAACCTGGTGGCTCAGATGCCCCTTTCACATTGACAGGTAGATACTGACCAGTATAGGTGTGTAAAAATAATAATAATAAAATAAAATTGCGTGAACAAAAGGTTTATTCAGGAGATAGTCATCCCCATAACAAATACATGCCTTATTTTGTGGGGTGGGCCATACTGGGGTGGTTTTATGGCCCTTACAATATAATTTCACTCATATTGAGCAGATCGTTAAAGGAGCATTCTGATCAGGGTCTACATTGTTTGCCAGTCAATCTATACAACTCTTATAATTAATGGTCATGAAAAGAGTTTGTCATCCATCTCACCATCTGGGAATATATTCTCCTGATTAGGAGATTTCATACACTGCAGCAGCATATTGTACTCCTAAGTTATCATGTGCAAACAATCCTTTTAAGAACATTGTTTTACCATATTGATCCCAAGTATTGGGACAGACAGTTCTATCCGAACCATGGAACCCAGATCAGACTGGTCCAGGGCCAACACTGCTTGTCGCCCCATCTGCACCCATGAGTTTGTCATAACATCATAAGCCCTCACAGTGTCTGAATTCTTAGGACCTTTATGCACTAGTCATTTACGTTGATGGATGGGGGATAGCAGGGCTAATGAGCAGGGTACTTAACCTCTGTGTTCCCCTGCAGTGACTGGTTAATGCAGGGGTTTTGATATTATGAAATATATCCCCAGTGGAATTAACTGTTATAAACAGTGGGGCTGTGACATTCTGGAGGTCCCCACAGTGCAGGACTTCTAGCAGGGCTGTGAAAAGTCTTAGTCCCCGCTATTCCCCGTAGGTGTGTGTGGGGGTGTTGGGCAGTGGTTACAAATGACTGACCATGCATTGTTGCAATATGAATCCCTATTGTGATTACAATGCCAGAGCACATTGTGCCCTTTGCAGGGTTCTCACTAGGATTTTGAAAATTGGAGTAAAAATGCTGTCTCCAGAAAAAGTTGTAGTTTTACCCTACTTTTCTATTGAGACTTTCCAAAAAGTTGGATTCAGGAGTAAATTCAGCCAAATTTGGAGTTAACAAGAAGTACAAAAATTGTAAGTTAATAATTAATTTCTTTAATACATCATTGATTTATCGTAGTGAAGAGACAGTCCTAACCAAACTGTCCAGACTCATATCAAACTGCTAAGGTGATCCTCCTTGTGATGTAAATAAATTCTGAAAAGTTAGATCCTCTGGATTCAGTTGAGATGTTTATATTACAACATCAGCATATGTTGTGAACCATAACCTCTTCTGGTCCAAAATTGCTGCATGTAGATTTTTTTTTTACCCTAATGGTCCTAATCATTCGGACAGATGGTGCAGACCCTGATCAGATTGTTCCAAAGGGAGCATCCTGATCAGTGTCTACATTGTCAGTCACTATGTCTGTTTTGCCCTGATATGTCATGAAAGGATTTTGTCAACGGGCCTCCGTGGCCTAGTGGATAAGAGTGCTGACTCTTAGTCATTAGGTCTCTCACCGCCGTGGGTTCGAGCCTTGCTCGGATCACGTGTGAGAAGCCAAGTTCTGCAACGGAAGGTCAGGTGGTTTTTCTCCGGGTACTCCGGTTTTCGCCCACCTCTGATTAACGATCGGCCCGATATGAGTGAAATAATCTTGAAAGGGCCGTAAAATCCAAACCAAAAAAAAAAAAAAAAAGGATTTTGTCGGATGAACAGCGGCTAGCCCTGAAGTTGTCCCAATTATGAAGATCCCTATGATAGTACTCTACCCACGTTTTCTCCGCAGGGACTATGTACCAAAATCCCCTTCCCTCGGGCCCCAATCTGCCGCTAGGGTCAAAATTTTACTTGTATTTTATTCTGCTAATCATACCCTTCAATTTGATATGCAACATGACTATGTTTAAAAAATTCTTAAATTTTGACCCTTTGACCCCTCCCTAAGGGCCCCAATCTGACCCCAGAGTCAAACTTTTACTTATATTGTATTCTACTAATCATACTCTTCCATATGATAATATCCCACATGACTATTTTGAAAAATTTCAAATTTGACCCCCTCCTCCCCCGACCCCCCAAGTGTGACCCCGTGGGGCATGACCCAGGGGTCGCAGCCAAAATCCTGTTCAATATGTTTTACATATTTCATTAATAATTACTTATGCAAAGTTTGGTTGCAAAATCTATAAAATTGACTTTGTATTTGAATTTTATTTTGTCCTTTTGACCCCTCTCGAAGGCCATGAGGGTGGGGCCCAAAGGTAAATGTGCCATTGCGCGAGCCACTCATGTAAGCAACCTGCACACCAAATTTGGTTGGATTCCAATCAGCGGTTTAGGAGGAGATAGCCGGACAGACGTATGGACAGAAAGAGAGTCAGCCGATAACAATATCTTCGAAAAACGTGGGGATAATTACAAAGTCGGTTTTAATAGATTTTGATACCAAACATTGCAGAAGTAATAATTAGTAGTGTAAAACATATTGAATGTGGCATATGAAAATGAAGGGGATGATTAGTAGAGTGTAATGCAGATAAAATTTTAACCCTAGGGTCAGATTGGGGACCTAAGGGGGGGTCAAAAGGTCAAAATTTAAGTTTTTCCGAACATGGTCATGTGGCATATCAAATTGAATGGGAAAACTCATAGAATATTATACAAGTAAAAGTTTGATCCTAGGGGCAGATTCGGGCTCGGGAAGGGGATTTTGGTACAAATGTACTTAGACCATGTGGAGAAAACATTGGGATTTGCAATGGCACACCATCGACTGCATTCTAGTTATCCCCATGCTTTCGTGTAGGGGATATTAAAATCGTCTCAGTCCATTAGTCCGTCAATCTGTTATGCTATCTCTTAAACCATTAGTCAGAATCCAACCAAATTCGGTGTGTAATTATAGCCCCACTATACTGGATTTGCCTCGTCCTTTTGTGATTCCGTAATTCCGTTATTTATGATAACTAAAAAAACGTTTGAGGTATTTTCACGAAACTTCACACAAATGTAAACCACAATAGGACAATGCGTAGAGCGCATGAACCATAACTCTGGATTACCTTCTTTTGGAGTTATTGCCCTTTGAACATATAAAAAAATGCAATTTTAACCTTGTTTGCTCCATTACTCAAAAAGCATTTGAGGTATTTTCATGAAACTTAATACAAATGTAAAGCACTATGAGACAATGTGCGGAGTGCATAAATTGTAACTCTGAATTGCCTACTTTTAGAGTTATTGCCCTTTGAACATTGAAAAATTGCAATTTTAACCTTGTTTGCTCCATTACTCAAAAACTGTTTGAGGTATTTCCATGAAACTTAATACAAATGTTAAGCACTATGAGACAATGTGCAGAGCACATACATTGTAACTCTGAATTGCCCTCTTTTGGAGTTATTGCCCTTTGAACATTGAAAAATGTCAATTTTAACCTTTATCCGCGTCATAACTAAAAAAAAGTTTGAGATATTTTCATTACACTTCCCACAAATGTAAAGCACTATGAGACAATGTGCAGAGTGCATGAACCATAATTCTGGATTGCCTACTTTTAGGGTTATTTCCCTTTAAACATTGAAAAATACCAATTTTAACTTTGTTCGCTCCTTATCTCGGAAACTGTTGGAGATATTTTCATGAAACCTCACACAAATGTTAAGTACCATGAAACGATGAAACGCAGAGCTCCATCACACAAATCTAAAGCACCATGAGACGATGTGCAGAGCACAGGAATTGTAACTCTGGATTGCCTTTTTTCCACCTTTAATTAGAGGTCGAAAGCTGAAAACATTTGTTTTATTGTATTTTTGTCTTTTCCGATAGCACTGTGTGGGGCTATAGTCAGATCTAGTTAGTTCCTTACATGAGTGGGGTGGGCATCATCACATTTTTTTTGTCCCACCCCCAGGGGCCTTTGGGAGGGGTCAAAAGGTCAAATACAGTGCACTCCCTTGAAAAACACTATAATGTATGTTTAGGATGCATAAAATAGGACTGTGTTATAAGTGAACCGTGTTATAAAGGGATAATTTTATTCAGAAATAATAGTAAAATGACAATTTGGGAGGCAAGACTTGACCGTGTTATAACCAAAACCGTGTTATAAGGAGAGGAGTACTAAAGGGACTGAAGTGTACCAATAAAATTCAATTACAAAGTCTAAGCCTCCTAGCAAAACCTATAAAACCTATAACAATAAGCTACATGTACATATATAATTTTGTATTAAACTTTTTGGATTGATTTGGTTCATATTTGGTATGATGGTACATACAGGTCCTAAGTATTCACCAATATCCCCACTCATGCCAATGTCCTCATGGTCAAGGTCATGGACTTAGAAATTTTTAATGATATAGACTCAGGTTAAGGTATTTGTGACAGGTAGAAACTGAACATTTATGATGACATTGGTTCATATTTGGTATCATCATAGATATAGGTCTGAAGTTTGATTTACCAATACCCCCGCCCATGGTCATGTTGTTTTTCTAGGTTGGCCCCTGGTGAGGGCATCTGTGTCGTGGTGACACATTTCAAGTTTTTTTATTAACCTCTTATTTTTCGAAGAAAAACTGGGGATATTGTTAACGCCTCTGTCTGTCCGTTCGCCTGTTGTCCGGGGCTAGGGTTAGGATTGGATAACAATAACAAGAATTCCGCAAAATGCAGCGTCGCACCTGCTGGGGCGAAAGCTAAAGGAGCCACAATCATAAGGTAGAAATTAAATAAGCTTATTTGTATGAGTGGAAAGGCAATTTTACAAGGAACCTACATGCCAAACTATATAGGCTCTATGTCAAATGGTTAAACCTTGATGATAAAGTAGGTCAAAGGTCCAGGGTAATGGTCAAATTATTTGTATGAGTGGAAAAACAATGCCATAAGGAACCTACATGCGAAATATGAAGGCTCTATCTCAAATGGTTAGAAAGGTATGATAAAGTAGGTCACGGGTCAAGGTCACAGGTAAAATTTTTAGTATGAAAGGAAAGGCAATGTCACAAGGAACCTACATGCCAAATATGAAGGCTCGATCTCAAATGGTTAAAAAGTTATGACAAAGTAGGTCAGTGGTCCAGGGTCAAGGTCACAGGTCAAAATTTTTTGTATGAGTGGAAAGGCAATGTCACAAGGAACCTACATGCCAAATATGAAGGCTCTATGTCAAATGGTTAAAAAGTTATGATAAAGTAGATCAAAAGGTCAGGGGTCAAGGTCACTGGTCAAAATTGTTTGCATGAGTGGTATGGGAATGTCACAAGGAACCGACATGCCAAATATGAAGGCTCTACCTCAAATGGTTAAAAAGTTATGATAAGTAGGTCAAAAGGTCAGGGGTCAAGGTCACAGGTCAATTTTTTGTATGAGTGGGAAGGCAATGTCACAAGGAACCCACATGCCAAATAACAAGGCTCTATCTCAAACGGTTGGAAAGTTATGATAAAGTAGGTCAAAGGTCACAGGTCAAGGTCACAGGTCAAAATTGTTTGTATGAGTGGTATGGGAATGTCACAAGGAACCTACATGCCAAATATGAAGGCTCTACCTCAAATGGTTAAAAAGTTATGGTAAGTAGGTCAAAAGGTCAGGGGTCAAGGTCACAGGTAATTTTTTTTTTTGTACGAGTGGAAAGGCAATGTCACAAGGAACATACATGCCAAATATAAAGGCTCTATCTCAAACGGTTCCACTAAATAATATAATATTTGTCATGGTCACTGGAGCGTAAAATATAGGTCAACGCCACGAGATGAAAGCCCCTGCTTGGTTAGGAGCTTACGAAGATGTTTCATGTAAAGTATGATGGTTATTTAGTCTTGTAGTTGAGTATATAACAAACTTCGACATAAATGTCGAACTTCGACATAAATGTCAAACTTTGACGTAATGGTCGAAGTCACTGGAGCACAAAATATAGGTCAAAGTCACTAGGTCAAGGAGTCTACAAAGTCAGAAGGTCAGGGAGATGTTTCATGTAAGGTTTGATGGTAGATGAGGTTTGTAGTTGACTTAAATAAAAACTTCGACATAAATGTCGAAGTTATGTCGAACTTCGACATAAAGATCAAAGTCACTGGAGCGAAAAATATAGGTCAAAGTCACTAGATCAATTTGCCTACAAAGTCAGAAGGTCTGAGAGATGTTTCATATAAGGTTTGATGGTAGATTAGGTTTGTAGTTGACTTAAATAAAAACTTCGACATAAATGTCGAAGTTATGTCGAACTTCGACATAAAGATCAAAGTCACTAGAGCGAAAAATATAGGTCAAAGTCACTAGGTCAATGTGCTTACAAAGTCAGAAGGTCTGAGAGATGTTTCATATAAGGTTTGATGGTAGATTAGGTTTGTAGTTGACTTTAATAAAAACTTTGACATAAATGTCGAACTTCGACGTAAATGTGACAGACGGATGCACGGACGAACAGAGGAAAAGTTGATGCCTATGTCGCACCCTGCTACAAGCAGGTGCGACAAAAAATGATTGGGAAATAATAGATTTGTTCCGTAAACAAAAGGTAAAAGAGGTTAGCCCCTAAACCAAACAAAAGAAAATAACAAAAGAAATAGCCCCTAAACCGAAATGTTAGAACGTCCGTCCATCCGTCCAACTATCTCCTCCTAAACCGTTGATCGGAATCTAAACAAATTTGGTGTGTAGGTTGTTTACATCAGTGGCTCGCGCAATGGCACATTTATTTTTAGCCCTCATATGGCCTTGGAGAGAAGTCAAAAGGTCAAATATCAATAAATTCAATTACAAAGTCAATTTTATAGATTTTGCTACCAAACTTTGCATAAGTAATTATTAATGAAATATGTAAAACATATTGAATGGGATTTTGGCTGCGACCCCTGGGTCATGCCCCACGAGGTCACCTTTGGGGGTTGGGAGGGCAAATTTTAAATTTTTCAGAATATAGTCATGTGGGATATCAAATCAAAGGGGTTGATTAGTAGAATACAATAGACGTAAAATTTTGACTCTGGGATCAGATTGGGGCCCTTAGGGAGGGGTCAAAAGGTCAAAATTAAAGTTTTTTTCAACATAGTCATGTGGCATATCAAATTGAAGGGTATGATTAGTAGAATATAATACAAGTAAAATTTTGACCTAAATTTAGCGGCAGATTGGGGCCCAGGGGATGGGGATTTTTTTGAAGCGTGTGAGACCCAGGTCCGTACCTCAAAGGTCAAGGTCATACTTAGAGATCAAAGGTCAATATTTTTTGTCTTGTCCGATCAATAACTTTCTTATTCTTGAATGGATGTAAAAATTATTTGACAGAAATGCTAATCATAATGTGACAGTGTGTCACATGTAAGATCCAGGTTGGTACCTCAAAGGTCAAGGTCTTACTTTGAGATCAAATGTCAAAACAAGGGTCTTTTTGTTGTGTCCGATCAATAACTATCTTATTCCTTGATGGATTTAAAAAGTTACTTGGGAGAAGTGTTAACCATATTATGACAGTTAATCATGCACAAGACCCAGGTTAGTACATCAAAGGTCATGGTCTTACTTTGAGGTTAAATGTAAGGCTGGCTAATCGGAGCTGAGAAGATAATCGATCATCCTTTATGCCATTGTGCTCCATAACCAATTAGTAATCACTGGAGATTTTATCATAATTTAACTAGAATCGCGCAGTCGATGGTGCACCATCGCAAATACCCGCTTTTTCCATTGACAACACAATTAACAAGTTTCAGGTGTGTAACCCAAATAGTTTAGAATATACAGCAAATTCCTAGTTTTTGGCTTTTGACCTTGAGGTCCAGGTCATGCCAAATACAGCATGCAGTACCTTCTACATTCAAAGGGCTATCCATAACCAAAGTTTCAGGAGTGTAACCCAAATATTTGTGAAGATATGGCAAAGTCCTAGTTTTTGACCTTTGATCTTGAGGTCAAGGTCACACCAAAAATAGTCCAGTGCATTCTAAATTCCAAGGACCATCCAATAACCAAGTTTCAGATGTGTAATTCCATCAGTTAGGAAGATACTTCCAAGTCCTACTTTTTGACCTTTGACCTCGCCCATGACCCCAGGGGGTCAGATGAAAATTTCGACACCTTCATGCACATCGGCAGTCCCTAAGCAATGTATGTACCAAGTTTGGTCACCCTAGTTCAAGAAATAAAAAACTAGTTAACATTCACAAGATATTTCTTAGAAATTTGACCTTTGACCTCACCCCGTGACCCCCAGGGGGTCAGATCAAATTTTCGACACCTTCATGCACATCTCCAGTCCCTAAGCAATGCATGTACCAAGTTTGGTCACCCTAGGTCAAGAAATAAAAAACTAGTTAGCATTCACAAGAAACGTGACAGACGGAAGGACGGACGGACGGACGGAAGGACGGACTGACTGACGGACGGACACCTGTGACGAAAATAATATACCCGTTTTTTATCAAAAAGCGGGTATAACTAGCCTGGCTTTCTTCTTAGCATAAATTTTACTATATTTAACCTACACATGAGGACATACAGGCCTGTGCAAACAGTGTAGACCCAGATGAGACATCGCGGAAAGCGGCGTCTCATCAGGGTCTGCATTGTTTGCGATTCTCCCAGCTATTTTATGCAGTATGTTGTGTAGTTAACTGTACTTATTGCATAATCAATTATTAACAGATCAGTAGCAATAATCATTTTTTTAAAATGTATTGATCAATTAATCGATTATCCGGTTAATAGTGTCAGCCTTAGTTAACCCTTTCCCAGTCAGATACGTGTTTTTACGTGTCTGGAGCCCCCCCCCCCCCCCCCTTTGTTCCTAGAACCACCTTCAAACCTGCACTCCCCACCCCTGGATAGCAATGTTTGCATTAGAATAAGTTGGCCTAAAAAAGTGACCTGTTTTTTCGCGCGCCTCCCCACTAATACGTTCTGTGGGGGGATTGAAGGGGGGCGACAGCCCCCCTCACATCCGAAAAAAAATGGGTTTTTTGGCCCAGCCGGTCGCTGAAATGAGGTCTGACGGTGTCTGGGGTCAAAAATGCCTCCGAATTGATGCAGCCTGACAAAACATGCTGCAAACAGTGAAAATCCCTGGTGCCAAACTCTTTATTTGTTGCCTTGCCAGCGGGCTGAAGATAAAGATTTAGTCAAAAATTCATGTGAAATAACACTTTTTGTCAACTTTGAGATGCCCCCTCGTTACCATGGCAACAAAGATTTAGTCTAAAATGGTGTCATTTGAAAGGCTACTACCCAGTGAACATTCATGCCAAGTTTGGTGTAAAATGGGCCATCCATGATGAAATAATGGCTTTATGAATTTGCTACCCTAGGCAACTCTGTAAAAAACAGCAAAAATCACAAAGTCCCCATGTGGGAATGGGTTAAATGTAAATTTTTTTTTTTTAACATGCCTGGTCAATATATTTCTATTCCTGGATGGCTTTAAAATTACTTGTTATTGTTAACCATAATGTGATGATGTCAAGACCCAGGTTGGTACCTCAAAGGTCAAGGTCATACTTAGAGGTCAAAGGTCAGGAAAGGATCTTTTTGGGTGTTTTGTCAATAAGTGTATTACTCCTGGATGGATTTTAAAATTACATGTACTTAGAAGAAATGTTAACCATCAAAAGATTGCCAATTTAGGGTCAAGGTAACAGGTTATGGTCTTACGACGTGACAGTCGTAACAAAGGAAAGATGCATAGCGTGAAAAAATCCCCGTCTTTGGTGGGATTCGAACCCGGTTCGCTCGGGTAGAAGTCCACTGCTCTTACCCCTGAGCCAAAGAGTCGACTCCCTGATGCAGTTGTCAGAGAGTGGTTATAAACCTAGAATCTATGCATATGGATCTACCAAGGTAGATAATGGAAGGGAGGTAACAAATCCCGGTAGAACCCCCACATCTTACGACGTGACAGTCGTAACAAAGGAAAGATGCATAGCGTGAAAAAATCCCCGTCTTTGGTGGGATTCGAACCCGGTCTGCTCGGGTAGAAGTCCACTGCTCTTACCCCTGAGCCAAAGAGTCGACTCCCTGACGCAGTTGTCAGAGAGTGGTTATAAACCTAGAATCTATGCATGGATCTACCAAGGTAGATAATGGAAGGGAGGTAACACACCCCCTCTTAAGGAAGTCATCATTTATGATGACATGAAGGATGCCAACTTCGGCACGAAGCCATTTCTGGCATATAAAGTCCGATCCCGGACGAGCCCCCATCTTACGACGTGACAGTCGTAACAAAGGAAAGATGCATAGCGTGAAAAAATCCCCGTCTTTGGTGGGATTCCAACCCGGTCCGCTCGGATAGAAGTCCACTGCTCTTACCCCTGAGCCAAAGAGTCGACTCCCTGACGCAGTTGTCAGAGAGTGGTTATAAACCTAGAATCTATGCATATGGATCTACCAAGGTAGATAATGGAAGGGAGGTAACAATGGTCACAGTTACTGAACGGAGGCAGGGGATTATGGCCATTCCACAGGCTGCTTTTTTTTTTTTTTTCATTAAATTTCTTTCCTATTGTTCCTTTTTATTTTAGTCCCAAAATAGTGATGAAAAACTGTAAAGAAATGGTAATTTTTCCCCGCTCGCTTCACTCACTCAGACTCAAAATTCTTATCAACTTTTTTTAGCAATCGTGACGTAAAAGACATCTTTTTTTTTCAGCAGAATTAAGTGTTAGTGTGAGTGTCGAAGAACCTTTTTAGCCTATATTTTTTATCGAACAATCTGTTATTAGCCATTATTTTCTGTAAGACAAACCTATATAAAAACCTATATTTCCAAAGTGGGCCACTAGGAGGCTTGAAAGTCAATTTTATAGATTTTGATACCAAACATTACAGAAGTAATAATTAATGGAATATGTAAAACATATGGAACAGATTTTGGCTCAGACCCCTGGGTCATGCCCAAGGGTTCAGACTTTTGGGGTTGCAGAGCCAAAATGTTTTCGAAATATAGTCATGTGGTATATCAAATTCAAGGGTATGATTAGTGGAATACAGTGCAAGTAAAATTTTGACCCTAGGGTCAGATTGGGGCCCAGGTTTGGGGATGGGGTCAAAAGGTCAAATTTTAATTTTCTTGGAACATAATCATGTGACATTTCAAATTGAAGGGGATGATTAGTAGAATATAATACAAGTTAAATTTTGGGGCCTTGGTTTTTGGTACTTAGCCTGTGAGTGGAAAGCATGGGGATTTGCAATGGCGTTCCAATTTAACCACATTCTAGTTTTCTTTAAAAATAGCTCCTTATGGTGGAAACATTCATATGTGGTGAAATATTTCTAAAATAATGTGTTGTTGCATGGGCTGTTTGGGCTAGTATAGTAAGAATTTCAATATGACCTCCCAGACAGGTTGGGGCCCCGACTTGCCTGAGGGTAAAACTTCATTTTCTTCAAATATAGTCATGTTTCATATCAAATCAAAGTATTAATGGAGAGTAAAAGCTATGGCGGAAAAAATGCAGGCGGGGGGAATGCCCGGGGTCATGATAAGTCAAAAAGTAGGGTTTTAGGTCATATTGTCAAACAACTCATCCAAGGCTAGGTATTTGTGCTAGAATCTTATAAAATCTTGAAACTTTCCCAGAATGAGGGCTGGAGGAACATAATTTTTCAGAATTCTGATGTGACTTCCTTTGGTGGGGGGGGGGGGGGGGGGTGCAGTGGGGTGAGCCCCATGGGTCAAAATTACTTTTTGCACAAACATAGTATTATTATTATTTATGCAAAGGTAATGGAGAGTGGAATACAGTGGTGCAAAACTTTGCTGGGAGGCATGTATTTTGGTTACCCAAGGTAAAAAAATTTGGGTCCTTTTATTACATGACATGATTCCCACAGCACAGGGATATCAACTTGCTCTAGTTTAATAAATTCAATGGAACATATTCATGATCTTCTATTTATTATTTTAAATATTTACAGATGAAGACTACAGCTTAGAAGAAGAAATCCCTGAAAGAAAAAAAAAACAACTGGTAAAAAATTTAATCATTTTTGTTGCGCCTGCATGGCGCGATATAGGTGTCAAATTTTCCGTCCGTCAACATTTGCGACCACCCTAACTTCCACCCTGATGTAAGAGTCCATTTCTTGAGAACTATTAGAGCTTCCTTAATTATATTTGGTACAAGCTTGCATCTAGGAACTGCGACTTCAACAGAAGCATCCGTATCTGACTTTGACCTATATTTTATTGTTCACTGACTTTGTAATTTATTGCGACCACCCTAACTTTCACCCTAATGTAAAAGTCCATTTCTTGAGAATTATTAGAGCTTCATTAATTATACTTGGTACAAGCTTGAATCTAGGAACTGCAACTTCAACGCAAGTAACCATATCTGACCTTGACCCATATTTCATGGTTCAGTGACTTTGCGCCCCAACAGGCGTGACATAGCCTTCGGCGGAATTCTTGTTTAATCTGTATTTGGGAAAAGTAACATTTCTCACGTTTCTTGTAGAAAAAACAGATTGTCAAGTATGTTTTAATAGTCATTTTAATTTTTCCAATAGAATTTTTACATTTTTGTCACCGCCATTGGCATGATGTCCGGAGTATATTTTTTCAGTTTTTCACTTATGCTTTCAACCTAATTCAGAATAAATAAGCTGGTCATCTACAAACTGGTATTCAGAGTGTGTATACTCGTAAAATGTCAAGGTCCGGGGGCATATAGTTTTTAGGTTTGCCGTACATGTAAGGCTGCCACGATTAATCAGATAATCGATTAATTGATTGATAAATTCCAGAAATATTATTATTGATACTGATTTTCCATAATCAATTATTTTCTTCGTAGAATTTACCAGCTAAAGATGTTTCTTAAATAGCTGGATGAGTGGCAAACAGTGCAGGCCCTGATGAGACGCCGCATTCTCATCAGGGTCTACACTGTTTGCTCTGGCCTGTCTGTGCAAAACACTAGAGTGAATTACAACATGTATATGATAAGAGTCATGTGCAGACAGAAAGCGGGACAGGTAAAATTATGACCAAATCTCCAGTGATTACTAATCGATTATTTATCGCAATGGCAAAACTGATAAGCGATTATCATTTCAGCAACGATTAGCCAGCCCTAGGTACGTTGGTACGAATGTACGTCCGTCTGCACGAATGTGTGTACGTACGTTTGTATGAATGTACGTCCGTCTGCACGAATGTGTGTATGTACGTAATTGACCTCAAAATATATATAGGTCAGTGTGACCTATATTTCATGCTAGAGTGACTTTGCCTTATATCTTGAATACTATTTGATGGAGAAATGTCATGCCTGGTTTATTAGCTCCTTGTGACCCAATGATTGATTCAAAAATATAATTACATGTATATTGGTCATTGTGACCTATATTTCATGGATGAGTGATTTTGCCTCATATCTTGAATACTATTTGATGGAAAAATGTCAATCCCGGCTTATTAGTTCCATGTGATCCAATGATTGACCTCAAAATATACCTAGGTCATTGTGACCATATTTCATGGTTCAGTGATTTTGCCTAATATCTTGAATACTATTTGATGGAGAAATGTCATGCCATAGATTATTAGTCCCATGTGACCTGCTGATCAACCTCAAAAGATATCTAGGTCAGTGTGACCTATATTTCATGGTTCAATGACTTTGCCTTTTATTTTGAAAACTATTTGATGGAGAAATGTCATGCCTGTGTTATTAGTTCCATTTACCCCGCTGATCAACCTCCAAATATATCTAGTTTGGTGTGCTTCAGTGATTTTGTCCATTATCTTGAATATTATTTTATGGAGAAATTTCATACCATCTGACCCACTGATTGATCTCGACAAAATATATCTAGGTCAGTGTGACCTATATTGCATGGTTTAGGGAGTTTGCCTGTAATCTTGAATACTATTTGATGGAGGAATGTCATGTCTGGGATAATACTTGAATGCATCCAGATGATTGACCTCAAAATATATCAAGGTAGGTGTGACCTGTATTTTATGGGTCAGTGACTTTGCCTGAAATCTTGAATAATATTTGATGGAGAAACTTCATGTCTGAAGTATCAATTCAATATGACTTGATGAATGCAACAAAGATATATCTAGTTTAGTTTGACACTATTCCAGGTGCATTATACTGTTCAGTGACGGCTGTTGCTGCAACATAAGTTTTCAGCCTGAGTTTGGCCCCTGTGCGGGGGCATCTGTGTCATACTGACACATGTCTACTTTATATATTATCCTACAGCATTTAGAAGCAGATAGATACAGAATATGGATTTATTGCATTTACAGGGTAAAATGACATTATTAATATAATGCTTAGCAGAAAATAAAATATATACAAAAAGTCTACTTAATGCAGAATAAATAAGCTGGTCGCCTTAAGACTATCAGAGTATATACTCGTAAAATTTCAAGGGGTCCATCATTTTTGTATATTTTATCCCACATCATTGAGAAGAAAACAGAACACTGATTTAATGCATTTTAGGCAAACAAATACATTATAGACATGATAGATTTGATGCATAGTAGAAAATAAAATATATACGAAAAGTCCACCTAATGCAGAAGAAATAAGCTGGTCGCCTTAAGACTGGTATTCGGAGTATATATACTTGTAGAAATAACTTTATTTTTTTTATATTTATTATAAGGGGCCTAACATTTTTGTAAATTTTATCCTACAGAATTTAGCCGAAAACAGATACAAAATATTACACTGATTTAATGTATTTTAGCATATAAATATATTCTTTGTACATGTTGTACAATGTATGTTGCATGTAGCAAAAAATGTATATACAATAAAGTCCACCTAATGCAGAATAAATAATCTGGTCGCCTAAAGACTGGTATTCGAAGATATATTTTTTAATGTTTGTTCATTGTGGAAGTTTGAAGCCCTACACTGAGATTTGCACAATGTGAGAGCCCTTCAGAATATCTTACTTGGACTCAAGCTCAAGGTCACATTTGATAGTCACCAGTTCTTTTTATGTATGGGGGTTTAACGGCCAGTGTTAACTAAAAGTTTGAGCCAATTATCTATCCACACTTTACCTTGGCAATTTTATCCGTAAGCAATTGACCAGAACAGTGCACATTCTTACACCAGAATTGACAAATGCCCTTCTTGAATCAGCTGATGGGAGAAATGACTGTAGAAAAGATTTCATGATCAATATCCACGAAAGAATGTTCCTGACTGCGGAAGGAATCAACCTACATCTTCCTGATAACCAGTCAGAGGTGGCTTTGGCTGAGCTATTCTTTGAATTTTGTGTTTGTTCCATATCTCCACCCCTTAAAGGATTTTCATCAAACTTGGTCAGTTATCCCCCTCAGAAAGTTCATGTCCAAAGCTAGGTTGGTAAAAAAGCTGAAAATACACATATAGTTTCATGGACAGTGGGAAATACAGGGAAATCCCGGTAAATACTGAGAAATACTGGAAAATGGACATTAATGTAGGTGGGGCCAATTGAGACTGCTTAATATACCCTGCCTGCCTAGGTATATGTATTGTAAAGTAAAATCATTTCATACAGGGCTTGCATTTTACCTTACCTTTACGAAGTACAAGGAGAACTATTGTAGTCACCACGGTCGTCCGCGTTTGCGTTAGAGTGTGCGTGTGCGTTCCCGTCACACTGCGTTAAAGTTTTTCAAATGCTTATATCTAAATAGCCATGCATCACAGAGTACTCATATTTGGAACTTTAGTACCTGGGAGGGTCTTCTAATGTTCCAAGAGAGCAAACCCCTGGATCCATGCCCCGAGGTGGGGCTAGGGGTCAGAATCTAGAACACCTTTATAAAACTGTGTTAAAGTTTTTGAAATGCTTATATCTCAACAGTCACTCATCACAAAGCATTCATATTTACAACTTGGGTACTTGGGAATATCTTCTGAGAATATGCGGGATTGTCTTCTGAGATTCCAAAAGAACACACCCCTGGGTTCACGAATGGGGGGGGGGGGGTGGGGCTAAAGGTCAAAATCATGGACACCTAAGTTATTCGTTAAATACATTATCATTATGCTAACAAGTTACAAACTGAATTTGTTATACATCAGCCAACTTTGTGACGTTGGTTTAAGTGTAAAAGGGTGAAGGTCATGGTGACCTACATTTTACAGTCCAGTGATTTTGCCTTATATCTTGAATACTATTTGATGGAGAAATGTTATACCTGGGATATTGGTTCCATGTGACCCCATGATTGACCTCGAAATATATCTAGGTCAATGTGACCTATAGTTCATGATTCTGTGATTTTGCCTTATATATTGAATACTATTTGATGGAGAAATGTTAAACCTGGATTATTACTTCCATGTGACCCAGTGATTCACCTGAAAATATGTCTAGGTCAGTGTGACCTATATTTCATCGTTCAGTGATTTTGCTTATATCTTGAATACTATTTGATGGAGAAATGCTATACCTGGATAATTACTTCCATGTGCCCCAAGGATTTACCTCAAAATCTATCTAGGTCAATGTGACCTATATTTCATCGTTCAGTGATTTTGCCTTATATATGTTGAATACTATTTGATGGAGAAATGTCATACCTGGGATATTAGTTCCATGTGACCCCATGTTTGTTTGTTTTTGTTTGTTTTGGAGTTTTACGGCCCAGTCAACACTATTTAGGTCATTTTTGAGCCGGTCAGTTTACCAATCAACACTTTCCTGGGCAGGCTTATACGTAATCGGTTAACCAGTACAGTGCACATTCTTTCGCCAGAAACTGACAACTGCCCTTCTTGAATCAGCGGAAGGGAGAGAATGACCGTAGAAAAGATTTCATGATCAATCTCCACTAAAGAATGTTTCCGACCCCGGCGGGAGTCGAACCCGCGTCCTCCTGATCACCAGTCAGACGCGACCCCATGTTTGACCTCAAAATATATCTAGGTAAGTGTGACCTATGGTTCAGTGATTTTGCCTTATATCTTGAATACTGTTTGATGGAGAAACATCATACCTTGGTTATTAGTTCCATGTGACACAGTGATTGACCTCAAATAAATCTAGGTCATTGTGACCTATATTTAATGGTTCACTGATTTTGCCTTATATGTTGAATACTATTTGATGGACAAACATCATACATGTACCTTGGTTATTAGCTCCATGTCAGTGTGACCTATATTGGTTATTAGCTCCATGTCAGTGTGACCTATATTTCTCCCCCATCCCGAAAATGTAGGTCATTGTGACCGATATTTCATGGTTCAGTGTTTTTGCATTATATCTGGAATAGTATTTCATGGAATAATGTCATACCCAGATTGTTAGTTTCACGTCACCCAATGATTGACCCTGAAATATATATAGGTCAGTGTGACCTATATTTCAGGGTTCAGTGACTTTGCTTTAGATCTTGAAAACTATTTGATGAAAAATCTACATACCTAATTATTTGTTCCATGTAACCTGATGATTGACCTCAAAATATTTGTAGGTCAGTGCGACCTATATTTCAATGTTCAGTGATTTTACCTTATATCTTGAACTGCGAAGCAGGCGAGCTACGCTGACATGCGACAGCTCTTGTAGAGTCTACATGCACTTGGTCATGCAGGTCGAATGAAATGTTTTAGGATTTTCCAGACCTTCTGATAATGAATTGTTTGAAAGATTAATAATCTGTTACCTTCATAATTTTATATTTGAAGTAATCAAGTATGTATTGAATTTGTTTTCAAAAGATACTGAAATACTAGTTTTCAGACATCAGCTACTGGTATTTGACTTGACTTGTAAATAAAAATACTTGAGAGAGTACCTGCAGGTTAAGAAATGTATGCCCATTGTATTTTGTTCTTTTAATACCTGTCTTAAACAAAACAAATTTTCACACCGTTCAAAAGTAGGAGTAACTACTTGACAAACTTGCAAACAAACTTTTTTTTAAAGTACACATAAAAAAGTTCGGACAACCACAAAAGTTGTTGTAATTCTCCAAACAAATTTAACAATGTGTTTTATCATTTCACAAAAGCATAAAAAAACAAAAACAAAAAAAAAAACACAAAGTTCAAGAAAACATGCCTATACAAATGTAATGAACATTTTACAACCAAAAAATGAAAATTTTCTGATTAAAAATTCCAATATTGTAGTATGTCTGCTGAAATTATAGATCATTCAGTGAGGCAGTTCTATTGAGCACCCACAATCTATATTTTTAGCAGAGATACGGAAAATAGTGTATATCCCTCTTAAACCCCATCTTTATTATATAAAAGTGGTGTTGGAGGGGTCAAAATCATGTGCATATGTTTTTGTGATGCATTTACAGACTGATGGAGCAGTCTGATCTGGGTCTGTCTGTTTGCTCAGGCCTGTCCATCTTAATTTTAGGATCATTATCTATTGCATATGAGTGATTTTAAATAGCATTCCTGACACTGGTATTTACCTACCAACCTTGGTGCAAAGCCCATAAATGAATCAGGCTGACTCTAGGTCAAGGTCACATTTGAAGATCACGGCTTTGAATTTTGTGTCCATTCCTTATATCTCATTTACCCTAAAATGATTTTCATTTACCTTTGGTCAATTATCCCCCTCAGACAGCTGATGTGCATAAAGCATACATGAATCATGCTGACACAAGGTCAAGATCACATTTAAAGGTCACGAGTTTGAAACTTTGACTTTTATGCCTATTTATTTACCCCTGGCAGGATTTTTAATAAACATTGGTAAAATATCCTCCTCAGTGAGCTGATGTGCAGAACCCATAAATAAAACATGCCAACTCAAGGGCAAGGTCACAGGTGAAGTTTTTCAACTTTGAATTTTATGTCTATTCCATACCTCCTTTACCCCTGGATGGATTTTCCTTTAAACTTTTAAGAAATAATTCCCCTCTGAGCTGGCGTGCAGAACCCATAGATAAACCATGCGGACGCAGGGTCAAGGTCACAGGTAAAGGTCACAAGGTTGAACCTTGATTTTAATGGTGGGGGGATTGGGCTGTCCTTCAGACTGCTCCTTGTTGCAAAATTAAAACACTTTTTGCTTGATAACTTAGATTATGTTTGTAGCCCAACTTTGATGAAACTTTTACTACACAATGTCATGGTCTCTTAGATAAGGAAGGTGTAATACTAGCAGAATAAATACCAAGTGCCCATAACACCCATTGATGATAGGTTTCAAATTTCAGTTCAATGATTTATTAATCACATACAGTAGATGGTTGCGTTTACATTTACACCCCTTTTAACAGTTTTGTCAGTCCTATCAAAGTCATGTGTGGCTGATAATGAAACACATGTGCATTGTAACCCCAGATTTTTATGCCCCCGGAATCGAAGATTCAGGGGGGCATATAGTTTTTGGTCTGTTTGTCTGTTTGTCCGTTAATCCGTTTGTCCGTTAATCCGTTTGTCCGTTTGTCTGTTTGTCCGTCTGCAAAAACTTTAACATTGGGCATAACTTTTGAATGGTAAATGATAGAGCCTTTATATTTCACATGTGCATTCCTTGTCACAAGACCTTTCAAGAGGTACCATAAATTTTGACCTCGTGACCTTGACCTTGACATTTGACCTACTTTGACCTCCTTTTTAAAAACTTTAACATTGGCCATAACTTTTGATTGGTAAGTGATAGAGCTTTCATATTTCACATGTGGATTCCTTGTCACAAGACCTTTCAATTGGCACTATAATTTCTGACCTCATGACCTTGACCTTGGCATTTGACCTACTTTTTAAAAACTTTAACATTGGTCGTATCTTTTGATTGGTAATTGGTAGGGCTTTCATATTTCACATGTGCATTCCTTGTCACAAGACCTTTCTAATGGTACCGTAATTTTTGACCTCATGACCTTGACCTTGACATTTGACCTACTTTTTAAAAACTTTAACATTGGCCGTAACTTTTGATTGGTAAATGGTAGGGCTTCCATATTTCACATGTGCATTCCTTGTCACAAGCCCTTTCTAGTGGTACCATAATTTTTGACCTTGTGACCTTGACCTTGATGTTTGACCTACTTTTTAAAAACTTTAATATAAAGTCCATAACTTTCGATTGGTAAGTGATAGAGCTTTCATATTTCACATGTGTATTCTTTTTCGCAACACCTTTCCATTGGTACCATAATTTTTGATCTTGATACCTTGTGGCCTTGACCATGACATACTTTAGTGATGGGGCTTTCATATTGCACAGGCGCTGTCCTGGGGCATCGGTGTTTCACAAACACATCTTGTTTCCTCTATTACACATCTTCATGGGGCATCCTTTGGTGTCTCTGATTCTCTTGTTTGATATTTGTTTTCTTTTTACAGTTTGATGGTCAGTTGTTGACACAATTCTAATCAGAAGACACTGGAGACAAATGAGAAAAGCAAAGGCTTCTTACCAGGCAAGTCTCTGCTGAACATGAAACATATTTATTTGGGTTTCCTATCCTTTTTTAACTCTCAGGAAATTTCGTCCTGGTAAGCTTTTCTACTACCCCAGGCATCGACGTCCACAAATGTTAAAGTTTTTGCGTTAAAGTTTTTTTAGAAGCTCATCTCGTTTTTATGACTACACGGATTAAGTTCATATTTAGTATGATGATATTTTCTGTTATCGACTTCTTTCCCTGGTGATGTTGTGGGGAGGATTTGGGATGTGATTGTATCAGTTCCTGATCATTACTATTTTTAATTTTTACACATTGGTTTATCACCTGAGGGGTTCAGCAAAAAATGGGAACTGTAAAATAAAAATGTAGGCAGTGATCAGGTATCAAAACATTTGTCAAACAACTCTGATCAGAGTCATCAAAGGGAAAGAAACATGAACATGGAGTAACTAAACACTGTTGAAATCTGATCACAAGCGGGCAGCAGAACGAGTTACTTTCCCACAGAATGGCTACGGTAAAAGGCTATCCAAACTAAAAGGATATAAGCAATACATAAATGCAACATAAATAATCCAGGATAGAAGAACAGCCTTAGAATGGTCAGCAAAATGTATTTCACTGTGTGTTTTAATTTGTTTATATATGGCCATCCTTGATTCTGTCATGGTCTAAACAAACACATGGTTCAGTCTGCATGAAGTTTGCTAACTCAACAGTGCTATATCGGAGAACAAATATCAGTCAACTACAGAGATGAAACAACAATAAGGACTTGACAGCATGAAATAACATAAATGCTGGAGCCAAAGAAAACTGTTAGAATCTCGTAAGCCTGATCAGAGAAAGTAATTTTTGCTTACTATCTTTTGAAGCTGTGGCCCTTTGAACATTGAAAATAATCATTGAAATTTATTCGCGGAAAGAACAATGCACCTTCACTTTGAATTCCTTTCTTACAATCTTATAGTACTTGTTTGTAAGATGAAAGTGTAATGGCGGGGCATTTCTTACATTGTTACTCTTGTTTTTGTAGGTCACAAGATTTCATGAGTTCCAATGAATTTCTGCCATTGAAAGACCTGAATGTGAGAGGAAAGGACTACAAGAAAATTTGTGTAAAATTGTTCAGAAAAGCCATAAGAGAGAAGCGAGATGCAAAGCCAGAAGAACTAACTATTGCTATGAAAAAGTAAAGGACAAGCAATTTCATATCCAGGCATTGGCTACAATGATAAAATAAAGGAGATGCAATTAAATATCCAGGCATTGGCTAAAAGTAAAGTAGAAGCAATTTAATAGCCAGGCACTGGTTACAATGAAAAAGTAAAGGAGAAGAAACTTAATATCCTGGCAATTATGTTTGACCACAGACTATGGATGATGCATCTTTTGCTGTACAGCTGCACGTGATGAGCTGCAGGACAAAGGAACCATAACTGGTGTTCTTACTTTCAGAGGCATTGCCTTTTGACAAATGAAAATAGCCATTTCTATCATTTAGTCTTCTGAAACACTGTATCTCCTGAACCGTTTGATGGATTCTGAAGTAACTTGCTTGGTTACAACACTAGGATGGGGAAAATAGCCATAAGGTTTTGATGACCTTGACCTTAACTATAAAACTATCAAAAACTATAAAAGCTATGGCATTGAAAGTTGATGAGTGCATTGCTAGAAATCTGTAGATGACCTTATTAACTTTTGAAGAAATTCTGAATACTACTTGATGAGTTATGGCCCTTTGTTACTGTAGGCATTTGTACATCACATGCTTTTGGGTCGTATGTGAGAAGCAAAACTTATTTTACATTTGTTTTTAGCTCACCTAACCAATGGTCATGGTGAGCTTTTGTGACAATGAGATGTCCAGCGGCGGCTGATGCCATGTGTAAATTTTCTTGTTAACACCCTTGGGCCAGAGTTTTGGTCTAATTATGATCAGATAAGTTAGATCATACTGACAATATCTCTGTCAAGTTGGAATATGGGGCATTTTGAGTCAAAAAGTGGAACAGTAGTTAATACCATAAAAAAACCTTATTAATACTTTAGAGGCCACAGTTTTTGTCCAATCATCCCCAAACATGTGCAGAATTACCATCTCAGTACACTTTGAATAAGGGTCATTTAGGGCTATAAAGCAGATCAGTATGAACAAATCATAGAAAAAAACCTTTTAAATACTATACAGGTCACAGTTTGGTCGAATCGTCATCAAAGTTGTCTCAGCAATTTCTTGGTCAAGTTCAAATATGGATCATTTCGGGTCAAAAAGTAAGTCAGTGGGTCGTAGCCTAGAAAACCCCTGTGAAAACTCTGGAGCAGATAAATTTGGGCAAATGTTTATCAGACATGCTCAGAATGATCACTTTGAAAATATATGTCAAGGTCAAATATGGATCATGTCAGATTAAAAACCTTTGGTCCAATGTTTATCAAACTTGCTCAAAATGATCACCTTGACAACATCTCTGTCAAGGTAGAATATGGATCATGGAAAAAATGACCTTGACCTGAGACCTACTTAAATAAAAATATATTGGTCATAGCTTTTTACAGCCTTCATATTTGGAATGAACGTTCCATGTAATACGGTCTTATCTCTGAACAAATAAATTGACCTGTGAATTTGACCTTGGCTTGAACAATATGAAATAGAACCTTCAATTTTTGTTTTGTTTGTTTGTATTTGGGTTTAAAGTAAGGGAAACAAACACAAACACGACGCAACCAGACAATAATAGAAACTTCAACAGAGGAAGGCCAAAAGGACAGTTGCTTTCCCACAAATTGGCCTAATGACCATCCAAAATAAAAAGACACGAGTAATACATACAATACTTAACAAGCAATAACATAAATAAACCGCCACAGAAGAACCACCTTGGAACGGTCAGTGGAAAGAATTCCACTGGGAGGCTTAAATTGATTTCACACGGCCTTAATCCTCACCCTTACTTCAACACTTGGCCTTGGCCTTGGCAAGCTCATTCGTAAGCAGCTGACTTGTACAGTGCACATTCTTTCGCCAGAAACTGACAAATGCCCTTCTTGAATCAGCTGATGGGAGAAAATGACTGTAGAAAAGGGTAACGGGTCATCCCTAACAAACTCTGCCCCTAGCAAAGTAGGCCCCTACAAACTCGGCACCCAAAATTATATTATATATATAAAACCTCCAATTTAGTCATCTGATCAGAGTCTTTCCGGTCATTGAGCGACACGGTGCCAACTAGTGCCCACAAACTACATATGTATGTTTTTGAGCAGAATTAAGATAAAAAGGGATATGTATACCCCCAGCAAATCTTAACGGTTTGACTGGATAAAAGTGGTGTTAATTGGGTCAAAAAGATAAGTTTTCGTGATGGTGTATTGTGCTAGCAAAGCTTGGCATGTTCTAACGTGTACCCACAATCTATATATTTTTGAGCAGAAATAGCAAAAATATCAAAAATTTTCATCTTAAATTATCAATTTTTGGGTCGGGGGCGTTTAAGGAAAAATAACAGTATATTTGTTTAGGCATGCATGTTTTCATATTCAAACAATAAATGCATAGTACAAAAGAATTATTTTTAGCTCGCCTATACGAAGTACATGGAGAGCTATTGTTGTCACCCCGGATGTGCGCGTTAGCGTAAGCGTTTGCGTTCCCGTTTCCGTCACACTCTGCGGTATAGTTTTTCAAATGCTTATATCTCAACAGTCATGCATCACAGAGCACTCATATTTGGAACTTAAGTACCTGGGAGGGTCTTATAACGTTCCAAGAGATCAGACCCCTGGGTAGCCCGGAGTGGGGCTAGGGGTCAAAATCTAGAACACCTCTGTAAAACTGTGTTAAAGTTTTTGAAATGCTTATATCTCAACAGTCACCCATCACAAAACATCCATAGTTACAACTTGGATACCTGGGAGTGTCTTCTGAGAATACCAGGGAATATCTTCTGAGATTCCAAAAGAACACCCCTGGGATCATGCCTGGGGGGATGAGGCTAGGGGTCAAAATCTAGGACACCTTTGTAATTTGTTATATACATTTCCATTATAGTAACAAGTTTCAAACTTAATTGCTTATACATCAGCCAACTATGAAACATTGGTTCAAGTGTAAAAGGGTCAAGGTCACAGTGACCTATATTTCATGGTCCAGTGATTTTGCTTTATATCTTGAATACTATTTGATGGAGGAATGTCATACCTGGGATATTAGTTCCATATGACCAGTGGATTGACCTCAAAATATATCTAGGTCATTGTGACCTATTGTTCACGGTCCAGTGATTTTGCCTTATATCTTGAATACTATTTGATGGAGAAATGTCATACCTGGGATATTAGTTACATATGACCACACAATTGACCTAAAAATATATCTAGGTCATTGTGACCTATTTTTCACGGTCCAGTGATTTTGCATTATATCTTGAATACTATTTGATGGAGAAATGTCATACCTGGGGTATTAGTTCCATATGATAACATGATTGGCCTCAAAATATATCTAGGTCATTGTGACCTATATTTCACGGTCCAGTGATTTTGCCTTATATCTTGAATACTATTTAATGGAGAAATGTCATACCTGGGATATTAGTTCCGTGTGACCACATGATTGATCTCAAAATATATCTAGGTCATAGTGACCTATATTTCATGGTTCATTGACTTTGTCTTATATCTTGAATATTATTTGATGGACTATTTTTATACCTAGATTATTAGTTCCATTTTACTTGATGATTGACCTCAAAATATATTTAGGTGAGTGTGACCTATATTTCATGGTTCAGTGATTTTGCCTATTATCTTGAATACTTTTGATGGAGAATTATTATACCTGGATTATTACTTCCATGTGACCTGATGATTGACCTCAAAATAGACCTAGGTCAGTGTGACCTATATTTCATGGTTCAGTGACTTTGCCTTTTATCTTGAATACTATTTAGTGGAGAAACAGCATCTATGCATTATTAGTTCCATGTGACCCGATAATTGACCTCATAATAAGTCTAGGTCAGTGTGACCTATATTTCATGGTTCAGTGATTTTGCCTATTATCTTGATTATTATTTGATGGAGAAACAGTATACCTGGATTATTACTTCCATGTGACTGGATGATTGACCTCAAAAGGTATTTAGGTTATTGTGACCTATATTTCACAGTTCAGTGATTTTACCTTATATTTTGAAAGCACGAAACAGGCGAGCTATGCTGTCATGTGACGGCTCTTGTCATCTTGTTAAGCTCAAACTGCCTTATAAAACTATAGACCTTCCAAATGTAATTGTGGAGACAAAAACTGTCTATTATGACCTATTTATAGCTATAAGTGGAGTGTTTGGGGCCGAGATTGCTAGGGGCCGAGTTTGTCAGGGGCCTAGTTTGTTAGGGGCTGAGATGTCCCTAAATCTGGAAAAGATTTCATGATCAATCTCCACGAATGAATGTTGCCGTCCTTGGCATGTATCAAACCTGCATCCTCCAGATCAACAGTCAGATGTGCATCCGACTGAGCTGCTGAGACTAGCTTCATATTTGGTTTGTAGCTTTTTGTGACAAGGGCTTCCCACTAGAGCTTCAAATTCGGCATGTAGATTACTATTGACAAGGGCATTCTTTGGTACAAGACATTTTGCGATGTGACCTTGACCTGTGACCTACTTTTAAACCACTAGAGATAGAACCTTCATATTTGGCATGTAGGTTTCTTGTTACAAGGTCTTCCCACTCGACAAATTATTTTGACCTGTGATCTTGACCTATAGCCTACTTTGTCATAATTTTGATCCGTTGAAATAGAGCAATCATGTTTGGCTCCTTGTACCATTTCATTTGTACAATGAGGATCAGGTGAGCATTATGATATCCACAAAATGGCTTCATTTACGATGATCTATGTCTTGAATGAACACCCCTGTAAACCTCAGTTATCTCTTTATGAATTGGAGCTTAGAGGGGTGTTCGTTTCACAGCTTGTTAACATCATGGCGATCCAGGGCCATTATGACCCTCTTCTATATTTCGTGTTGCACATATCCACGATTCAAGTATATGCAAGTCAAGATAGTTATTAATTATGAACTAAACTAAACATAAAATTAAATATTACAGTTATTAAAGCTTCCAGATAGTTTATCTTTGTGTTTCTGTTTCAATAAATCTCAGTCAAAATTAGTTACACACCCAAACCCATGGTATGTCTCATCTAAATGGCGGGCATTCAAACTTTCACACAACAGAATGTCTGAAGACACTTATTGTCTTGATGCAGCTCAGTTGAACTGCGATTCATAGAACAGCATTTGGTCCCATCCTACTTAAAAGAAGGTAATTAACTGTTGACATTTTCAAAGGAACAACCTTTTTAGCTGGCCTGTACAAAGTACAAGGAGAGCTATTGTTGTCACCTCTGTTGGTCCACATGAGCGTTTGTGTGTGAGTTTGCGTTCCTGTCACACAGTGTTAAAGTTTTTCAAATGCTTATATTCAAACAGTCTCGCATCACTAAGTACTCGTATTTGGAAGTTAAATACCTGGTAGGGTCCAGGCTTGGGACCAATTACATTTGAAAGTAATTGATCAATCCCCCGATGCAGGGTTATAGGAATATGCCTTCGTCTGTCCCTCCATCCATAACACTTTCTTGTCTACTCCATTTGATAGAATTTCATTAAACTTTGGTCAGTTTTTCTCTTTAGTATGAAGATGTGTTGCGTGCAAGGTCCAGGTTCGTACCTCAAAGGTCAAGGACATACTCAGAGGTCAAAGATAAAAAGGGCCTTTTTGTCATGTCCAATCAATAACTTCCTTATTCCTGGATGGATTTAAATATTATTTGGCAGAAATGTTAACCATAATGTGACAGTGTGTCGCGCGCAAGACCCAGCTCCGTACCTCGAAGGTCAAGGTCATACTTAGAGATAAAATGTCAAAAAAGCATCTTTTTATCATGTCCTATCAATAACTTTCTTATTCCTGAATGAATTTAAATATTACTTGTCAGAAATAACAGTGTGTCGCACGCAAAACCCAGGTTGGAACTTCAAAGGTCATACTTAGAGGTGAAAGGTGGAATGTCCGTTCGTAACAGTTATCTGCTGAACCCTTCGATAGAAGTTCACTAAACTTTGGTCAAATATTATTCTCAATGAGACAAAGTGTCGCCACAAGCCCCAGGTCCGTACCTCAAAGGTCATACTTAGAGGTTAAAGGTAAAAAATGTATTCGTCATGAGGCGATGTGTTGTACGCAAAATCCAGGTTGGTTCCTGAAATGTCAAGGTCATGCATAGAGGTGGGTCTTTTTGGTGTTTTTCAATAACTTTCTTACTCCTAGATGGATTTTAAAATTACTTGGCTAAAATGTTAATCATCATAAGATTGCTAATTCAAGATCAGGGCGAAGGTCACAGTTTAATGTCATAAGGTTGAGCTTTGTTACTGAAGGGCGGCAGGGGATTATGGCTGTCCCTCAGACTGCATTCTTATTCAATTACAATTACCTGGCTATTAAAATGTAATTGGTGAAATTACAATTATAGTGCAAACAATTTGACATGAGACTGACCTTTATGCAAAGAATAAATAAGCAAATGCTTCAGCCTAATATGTTGGGTTGTGAAAACTCGTGATTTTTCGGCAGCTTGGAATCGCGACCCATGTATTAAATAAGCCAGTACATGACAAGAACTACAAGATGGCTTGAGCGACCAGCAAAGCCTCAGATCAGCCTGCGCATTCGAGCAGTCTGATCAGTCTTCGCTGATCGCATGTACTTACTATAGGCTATGATTTATGCCAAGAAATATAAGTAAAAGGTCTTGTCACAGTGGATGGGTGTGCAGATTGATTTGAGTCTCTGCTTGTTGCCCTGGCCTTATTGTAGGTTTTGTCATGCTCCGGCTCATAAATAACAATTTCCACCTTTTCAGAAAATGGTGAAAATAAATATATGTACATGTATTCAATCGGGTGTGAAATTATACTAATAGATAGTTCATAAAGAAATGAAGTTGAAAAAGTGTGACCAGAACCGGATTCGAACTGGTGACCCCTTGCTTACAAAGCAAGTGCTCTACCGACTGAGCTATCCGGGCGCTGATAGCACCTCTTCAACTTCGAAGTTTGAGAAACTTAGTTAACAAACAGCCCTCTGGGTACTCTTGTTGTATATTTTATCCTACAGCATTTAGAAAAAAAGATACAGAACACGGGTTTAATGAATGTACAGCGTAAAGCTTCATTATTAATATAATGCATAGCAGAAAATAAAAACTATACAAAATGTCCACCTAACGCTGAATAATTACGGTGGTCTCCTTATTTTTAGCTCACCAGAGCCGAAGGCTCCAGGGCAGCTTATAGTATAGGCAGTGACCCGCCATCTGTTGTCCGTGTCAACATTTTCAAACGACTTCTCCTCTAAAACTGCAGGGCCGATTGAAGGCAAATTTCATGTGGAGCATCCATGGGATGGGGGAACAAAGGTTTGCTCGTAGGGTCCAGGTCACATGACCAAGCTGGCCTCCATGCCCATATAAGGTAAAAACCCTTCAAAAGTCTTCTCCTGAACCAGTGGGCAGATTGTGATGAATCTTGGTATGTAGTATAGGGGACTCTGGACCATCATAGTTTGCTAAAATAATGACCCTTTGATGACCTTGACCCATTTTATGCCAAGGTCAAATTTGGTCACATAGACTTTTGTATGAAAAAAGTCAAAACAGCATTTTTTTTTTTAATTATTGCAGCCTGTGACCTGAAATTAAGTAGATGCAGTGGGCAAAATGTGCTAATGAAACTACATTAGTATTCAAGGTCAAGGATATTCCCTGACCTTGGCCCAAGGTTATACAGATATGAAAATTAAAAAAAAATGTTTTTCACTGAAATCACTAGGCCATTTGCAATCAAATTTTGTATGAAAGCTTTTCGGAACAAGGAAATGCAATTTAATTAATTTGAGTTTGGTCACATGACCAGGATGGCAGCTATGTCCATATAAGGTAAAACCCTTAAAAAATCTTCTTCTGGAACCAGAGGGCCAATTGTGATGAAACTTGGTATGTAGCATTGGTGACTCGTGGCCCATTATAATTTGCTTAAATGATGACCCTCGGATGACCTTGACCCATTTTATGCCAAGGTCAAATTTGGTCACATGGACTTCTGTATGGGAAAAAGTCAAAACAGCATAATTTTTTTTAATTATTGCAGCCTGTGACCTGAAAATTAGTATATGCAGTGGGCAAAATGTGCAAGTGAAACTACATTAGTTTTCAAGGTCCTTCTCTGACCTTGGTCCAAGGTCATTCAGATATGAAAATTAAAAAAATGTTTTTCTTTGAAACCACCTGCCATTTGCAACCAAATTTTATAAGAAAACTTTTAGGAACAAGGAAATAAAACATAATTAATTTGAGTTTGGTCATGTGACCATGTTGGCTGTTATGCCCATAGAAGGTAGAAACCGTTAAAAATCTTCTCCTTCTATACCAAAAAGCCGATTGTCAATGAAACTTGGTATGTAGAATAAGAAACTTGGGTCCAGCATATTTTGTTCAGATGTAGACCCTCGGATGACCTTGACTCACTTTATACCAAGGTCAAATTAGGTCACATAGACTTTTTTGTGCGATAAACGGTCAAAACCAAGTATTTTCGAAACTATTGTAGACTTTGATCTGAGACTTGGTAGGTGCAGATGACATCCAGGGACGGGCCAGTTTCTCACACTTGACCTCTGGTGAGCGTAGTGGCCCATGGGCCTCTTGTTTTTATGCCCCCGCCATTCAAAGAATGGTGGAAAGGGCATGTAGTGTTACCCCTGTCCGTCAGTGTGTCCGTTCGTCTCTGAAACTTAAACGCTGTCAATAAATTTCTTATTTCTGGATCAATTTAGAAATAACTTGGTAGAAATATTAACCACCATGAGACGATGTGTTGCGTCCACAAACCCAGGCCCCCACCTACAAGGTCAAGGTCATACTAAGAGGTCAAAGGTCAAAAAAGGGATCCAAAACTTAAATGTTGTCAAGAACTTTCTTGTTTCTGGATCAGTTTAGAAATTACTTGGCAGAAATTTTAAACATCATTTTTTCTTTCTTTCTATTCTTTTTTTTTTCTTTTTAAAAACACAATATCCCCCAGCACAAAGGCTTTGGACTCTGACTCAAAAGGTTGTGAGTTCAAATCCCGGTGAAGTCTTTTGACGACTCTTGTTTCTCAATGGCATTTTTGCGGGGGCATCCGTGTCCTATTGACACCTTTTCTAGTTTGTTGAGTTTTACAGCCCTTTTATTGTTTGACTCATATCGAGCTGACCGTTAATCAGAAGTGGGCAAAAACCGGAGTACCCGGACAAAAACCACCTGACCTTCCGTACAGAATGTAGCGTCTCACATGTGACCCGAGCGAGGCTCGAACCTACGGCGGTGAGAGACCTAATGACTAAGAGTCAGCGCTATTATCCACTAGGCCACGGAGGCCCGTTAGGTGGTCTCCTTAAGACTATCGGAATATATATACTTGTAACATTTTAAGGGGTCTTTCATTCTTGTATATTTTATCCCACATCATTTAGAAGAAAATAGATACAGAACACGGATTTAATGCATTTAAGTCATAAAATGCATTATAGATATGATGCATAGTAACTTAGAAAATAATATAATTACAAAAAGTCCACTTAATGCAGAAGAAATAAGCTGGTCGCCTTAAGACTGGTATGCGGAGTATATGTACTTGCAAAAATAAGGGGCCCAACATTTTTGTATATTTTATCCTACAACATTTAGAAGAAAATAGATACACAACACGGATTTAATGCATTTAAGTCATAAAAATACATTATGTGATGCATAGTAGAAAATAAAATATATACACAAAGTCCACCTAATGCAGAAGAAATAAACTGGTCGCCTTAAGACTGGTATTCGGAGTATATATACTTGCAAACATAAGGGGCCCAACATTTTTGTATATTTTAAACTACAACATTTAGAAGAAAATAGATACAGAACACG
The DNA here is from genome assembly GCA_963580285.1 of Lucinisca nassula. Lineage (NCBI taxonomy): Eukaryota > Metazoa > Mollusca > Bivalvia > Lucinida > Lucinidae > Lucinisca > Lucinisca nassula. The sequence goes on along the minus strand of OY757017.1, from coordinate 101,172,711 downwards.
GGTTTAATGCATTTAAGTCATAAAAATACATTATAGATATGATGCATAGTAGAAAATAAAATATATACACAAAGTCCACCTAATGCAGAAGAAATAAGCTGGTCGCCTTAAGACTGGTATTCGGAGTATATATACTTGCAAAAATAAGGGGCCCAACATTTTTGTAGATTTTATCCTACAGCATTTAGAAGAAAATATATACAGAACACGGATTTAATGCATTTAAGTCATAAAAATACATTATAGATATGATGCATAGTAGAAAATAAAATATATACCAAAAGTCCACCTAATGCAGAAGAAATAAGCTTGTCGCCTTAAGACTGGTATTCGGAATATATATACTTGCAAAAATAAGGGGCCCAACATTTTTGTAGATTTTATACTACAACATTTAGAAGAAAATAGATACAGAACACGGATTTAATGCATTTAAGTCATAAAAATACATTATAGATATGATGCATAGTAGAAAATAAAATATATACACAAAGTCCACCTAATGCAGAAGAAATAAGCTGGTCGCCTTAAGACTGGTATTCGGAGTATATATACTTGCAAACATAAGGGGCCCAACATTTTTGTATATTTTATCCTACACCATTTAGAAGAAAACAGATACAATACACAGATTTAATGCATTTAAGTCATAAAAATACATTATAGATATGATGCATAGTAGAAAATAAAATATATACAAAAAGTCCACCTAATGCAGAAGAAATAAGCTGGTCGCCTTAAGACTGGTATTCGGAGTGTATATACTTGCAAACATAAGGGGCCCAACATTTTTGTATATTTTATCCTACAACATTTAGAAGAAAACAGATACAATACACAGATTTAATGCATTTAAGTCATAAAAATACATTATAGATATGATGCATAGTAGAAAATAAAATATATACAAAAAGTCCACCTAATGCAGAAGAAATAAGCTGGTCGCCTTAAGACTGGTATTCGGAGTGTATATACTTGCAAACATAAGGGGCCCAACATTTTTGTATATTTTATCCTACAACATTTAGAAGAAAGCAGATACAATACACGGATTTAATGCATTTAAAACATAAAAATACATTCTTAGTATGTTGCATAAAAAAATACAATAAAGTCCACCTAATGCAGAATAAATAATCTGGTAGCCTATAGACTGGTATTCGAAGAGATATATTTTAAGATTTTCTCATGGGTTTTCACTGAAACTCCATGCCTATTAGAAGCCCTACTCTGAGATTTTCACATTGTGACAGCCCTTCAGAAGATACCACTAGGGCTCGCTCTTGGTGGCTCCGTATCCCCACATCCATAACGTCACATACACAATATCCACCCATCCATCTATTTATTATCACATATACTTTAATCCCCCTAATAATACCCTTACATTTATACCCCCACTATGACAAGATAGAATATATCTTCTTTTGTTCCCCTAATGTCATTTATATACCGTTCCCCCTAATGTCATTTATATACCGTTCCCCCTAATGTCATTTATATACACAGTTCCCCTTAAGCCAGATTAAGTACTAGTAAAATATTAAGGGGTCCAATATTTTTGTATATTTTTTCCTGCAGAGTTTAGAATAAAAATAGATACAGAACAAGGTTTTAATGCATTTAAAGCATAAAAATATGTTGTTGGAATGGTGAAAAAGCAGAAAATAAGATATATACAAAAAGTCCACCTAATGCAGAAAAAATAAGCTGGTCGCCCAAAGACAGATATTAGGATTATATATATATATCTTATATCACCGCTCAAAGAATAGACTCGGGGGTTCTCCTGAGATCACTAACGGATACTCATTTGGCCCCCGCCCATAGGGGCTTGAAGAAATATATATGGGCTGAATGATGCTTCCACGCAGAGCTAAATCCGGCCCGCCTTCTAGTACCGGTAAACCGCTTAGAGGATCTAAGAAGAAGTAAAACAAAGATCAGGAATTGATACAATTAACTTACTCCATCCATAAAAGACACCAAAGGGAAAGAAATACAAACATTAAGCGACCAGACCATAATGGAAACCTAAACAAAGGAAGGCCATATGGACAGTTACTTTCCCACAAAATGGCCATATGGCCATCCAAAATTAAAAGACACAAGTGATACACACAGTAAGTAACAAACAACAACATAAATAAATCGCCACAGAAGAGCCGCCTTGGAACGGTCAGTGGAAGATCTCCACCGGGGGGCTTAAATCGACCCCACGCGGCCACAATCCTCGCCCCCACCTCTGTCGCGATTTAGACAAATAATTTGTTCAGTCCGCATGAAGGCCTCCTAACTCATAAGCCTGCCCAGGAACCGCGGTGCGAGGCGGATCGCCCATGCTAATTAATCCTATTGGTTGCATTGGGCGACAGGGCTTGAGATGTCATTTCATCTCAATGTCGGGTAAAAGTCCCATAAAATTGGAAGCAACGTCTCCAAAATGACCTTTACAGTGTTGATGGGGACGTTAAGTAGAAGTAAAACAAAGATCAGGAATCGATACAATTAACTTACTCCACCTATCAAAGACACCAAAGGGAAAGAAACACAAACATTAAGCGACCAGACCATAATGGAAACCTAAACAAAGGAAGGCCATAAGGACAGTTACTTTCCCACAAAATAGCCATATGGCCATCCAAAATAAAAAGACACAAGTGATACACACAGTAAGTAACAAACAACAACATAAATAAACCGCCACAGAAGAACCGCCTTGGAACGGTCAGTGGAAAGATTTCCACTGCGGGGGGGGGGGGGGGAGGGGGGGGGGCTTAAATCGATTTTACGTGGCCACAATCCTCGCCCTTACTGCCGTCGCGATTTAGACAATTAATTTTTCAGTCCGCATGAAGGCCTCCTAACTCATCAGTGCAACATCTCCGTGAACACAAAAAATCAAAGAACCACAGAGGTGAGACAACGGTGAGGACTCGACAGCAAGAAACCACTGAAATGCTGGAGCAAAAGAAAACCAACAGTTAGACTCCGATGGGCCCAACCAGAGACAGAGCATCAGGCACCAACCAACATTACCAAGAATTAGATCTCTCTAATTCTCAATAAGCCTTTACGTTGGTACCGTCATAGAATCTGATGCCTGACCCACCGGCGTGCAAGTAAAGAGGGAAGCAAAGTTGCCAACCGTGAATTGGGTTAACTACCATGCATGCAGTCTTTCGTATAACATCCATGTTGTACCCAATCATTTTATATCGAAGAATGATTTTACGAAACTGGGCGCTGAAGTCATTGCGGTAATATATTTTTCTGAATTCATATACTAAGTCACCATAAAATTCGGGTTCCGATAGACCTTGTTGCAGACGAGATTTAAGTCCAATATTGAATTTTGAAATTAAATCAGAATGACGTCTATAAAATTTTGAAAAGGCTTTGCGTAGTTTATGGTACCGATAACCCTGATTAAGGAGTTTAGCCGTTGATAATTAACTACGAGTGGTGAAGTCAGTTACATGACTACACACTCTAGCAAATCGAATTAATTGCGAAATATAAACGCCATAGGATGGCGCACGAGGAACATCACCATCCAAAAAAGGAAAATTTACAATCTCAAAATCAAAGTCATCGCGTTTATCATACATTTTGCACGAAACAAATCCATCTACAAAAGATAGATGTAAATCCAGAAACGGGGCCTCGGTATCAGAAGAATTTGCTTTATTTAACTGAAGTTCTGGGTGGTAAATCTGACTGATCAAACCATCGAAATAGGTATTATCAATATTTAATAAATCAACTAAATATCTAGAAGTGGAGCTTAAAGCTTCAATAATTTCAGATTGGTTATCAATGGAAAGCGATAACATGAAGTCTCTTACATAACAATACAAGAATAGATCAGCCACAAGAGGTGCGCAATTCGTACCCATCGGAATGCACGCAATTTGTCTAAATAACTTAGTACCGAATCTAATATAAATATTGTCAAGTAGAAAGGTGAGGGCATCACACACTTTCTGACATGACCAAAGTGTATAATTCTTATGCTCTTTAGAAGTAAAAAATACACTTCTGACATTACATGCAAGATAGAGAGAATCTTCTCTGTGAAAAGCCCATTCAATTAAATTATTAAGCTTTTCTTTTATAAGATTATGAGGAAGTGTAGTGTAAAGAGTGGAAAAATCGTAAGTAGACAGACTTGAAGCACGAAAATGTCTGGATTTCAATTTATTTAAAACCTCATTCGATTTTTTTATTGACCAAAACAGATTTCTTCCTGATCTTTCAAAGACTTTATTACAATATTTAATCACATGCGTTTTAATAGCAGTAAGACAGGAAGTTAATAATTTAGAAAGTTCAGTGGTAGTGCAAGAACTAGAATTTGCAATAAACCGTGCTTTGTAAGGTCTTTTATGAAGTTTTGGCAACCAGTATAGCGTAGGAAGCTTGTCTTGGCCTTCGGTAACACACACAGCAAACTTGGTGGCTGAATGACAAATATGTTTATCTACTATAACTCTCTCTTCAGCTAAAGGCCGAAGTTCATAGGCCTTAGTACCACCAAGCTCCTGCTTAAGCGTGTTAACATAGTGGAGCCGTCACACAACGACGACGTTGTTAGCGGCCTTGTCTGCAGGGGCCAAAACAAACTTCTTATGAAATTATTGAATACCTAGTTTGAGATGACGTCTTAGGCTTAGGAGGTAATAAGTTAGTATTTTGAGAATAGAAAGAAATGCGTTAATTCACTAGTTTTTAAACGCTTAGTTTCCAGTCCTTAAGGGCTTTATGCTCAACATACTCTCGCTTACACCATCGATTACCGAATTCATTCAAGGAAGCAGCGATTTCATCTCTACATTTACTGAAATCAATTTTAGAAGGAAACCGATAGTTCGGTCCTTTAGAAATTATATTCCTTATCCTAGAATCAGGAATAATTTTCAAATTGCCAGTAATTACATGACCAGCAGCAGGATAGCAATACACTGAGTTTTTACAATCACATGAATCAGGAGTATTAGTATCAATATCAAGATCTGAAACAAGTTTATTAAAATTAAAAATGATAGATCTAACAGGTTTGTTATATTTATAGCAAATTATGGGTGTTTCAGTATTTTGAAAAAAAATCGGGAATGGAAGAAAGCACCGAGCTCTCACGGAAGATACTGGGCAAATCTATAAAATCCATACCCTTATTAATGAAGGATATTTTGAAGAAATGGCGTTTATGATTAATTTCAGAATCTGTGTAAGGACGGAGAGTATGCTGAGTATAGCCTCTAGTTAAGAGAGCCGCATCATATAACTGATTAGAACTATCGTAGAATTTATTCGCCTCGGTGTCCAGAAGACGTAAAACAGAAACAGGTAATGAACTTAAAAATGAAAGCATAGAGTGGCGTCCATGATTTAATAATATAATTGACAGTAACTTCAGTTTTGTATTGTTTCGTGGGATTCAAGGGGGTCAAAATTATATTTGCGTGTTTTCGTGATGTTCTCGGCGGTTTTAACGATTACCCACAACCTATGTCTTGGAGCAGAAATAAGCAAAATAATATATACCCCTGTCAATCGCAATTTTTTCTTTATATAAAGGAGGGGTTTAAAGGGTGTTCATTACAGGCATATGCCCACCTGATGTATATACGAGGACTGTTCAAATATGAATGCAAGTAGAACGTTTTCTCATGCACTAATGCGAAAGTTACCTGGAAATAAATATCACAGCGTATAAAAACATTTTACCAATACATTGATACCAAACATGTTAAAATCCGTCCACTTTAGCCATGTATATCGTTCGATAAACACTGTCTACTCTTGTATACTAATACAAAACATGATTGGAAGAAGGTCAGAGTACGCCGTTGAAATACGGTCCTATATTAAGAATCGTTGTATTCTTGGTATACGGTGCAAAGACATTTTTGATGAAATATGTTCGGTTTATGGGCATAATGAAATGTCTTTACCGACAGTTTTTCGTTCGTGTTAGAAATTCAGCTGTGGGCTAGGCTCAACAGAAGATGCACCACATGATCGTCGGCCGAAAAGAGCAACATCTGCCAAGATGGTTGCATGAGTGAAAGAAATAGTTGCTACCGATGCACGATACACCACTAGGCAAATAGCTAGTATGGTTGGCATCTAATTAGGAGCAATTCTGAAACGGGATTTGAAAATGAGAAAGATCTGTGCCAGATGGATTCCCCATCTGTTGACAGATGAGCAGAAGAAGACACGCGTTCAGTGCGCCAAGAAGTTGCTTAAAAAGTATCCAAATTACAATGCAAGGTCTTTCGCTAATGTCGTCACAGGTGACGAGACATGGGTTCACTTTTTTGAGCCAAAACGAAAGATTCAGAACAAAATATGGGCAACAAAGTATTGCAAAAGACCATGCATTGCAAAGCGGACCATGAGCGTCAAGAAGGTAATGTATGCCATATTCTTTTCAAATCAGGGCCCTGCTATTCAGGTTGCTGTGCCTAAAGGCAAATCTGTAAATGCGAAGTTTTACAAGAATAAAGTCCTTCGAAAATTGAAGAAATATTTCAAAGAGCGAAGACCCGCAACTGGTTTGGCCAATGTCAGATTGCTACATGACAATTTTTTTTTTGGCTTTGGTTTTACGGCCCTTTCAAGATTATTTCACTCATATCGAGCCGATCGTTAATCAGAGGTGGGCGAAAACCGGAGTCCCCGGAGAAAAACCACCTGACCTTCCGTTGCAGAACTTGGCGTCTCACATGTGACCCGAGCGAGAGTCGAACCACAGCGGTGAGAGACCTAATGATCAAGAGTCAGCGCTCTTAACCACTAGGCCACGGAGGCCCGTTGCTACATGACAATGCGTCATCGCACAAGGCGTTCATTGTGCAAGACTATCTGAAGCAGGAAAAGGTTGTTAAACCTCTTCACACCCCGTATTCTCCTGACCTTGCCCCGTGTGACTTTTTTTTGTTCCCTCGGCTGAAAAAAATACCTTTCTGGTCGAAATTTTGTACAGCACAAACACCTTGGTTCTGCAATATACCAGTGCCTTCATAGTATACCTCGAAAAGACTACCAAAATGCATTCAACGATTGGATCAGAAGACTGAATGTTTGTATATCTGTTAAAGGGGAATACTTTGAGGGGACAAAATAAATTTTTCATCGAAATCTATCACGGAATCATTTTTATGTGCTTAGTTGCATTCATATTTGAACAGTCCTCGTATGTGTATTTGATAGAATAAGTAATTGATGAGTAATCTTATTAAATTTTCATAAGAAACATTTTTGGTTTTTGTGACCAGGTAAGACTCAAAAGCCCCGGCTCAGCTGGCTAGAGTCTTCTAACCTTGAGGCATAGTAGTCGCAGATAAGATTGACTAGGCGGAGCTATTCGGGTGTTGTCAATATATGTCAAATTCGCTGAGTCCATCAGAGGAACGGTAGAGTGCCTTTCGCATGCTTTCTATACGCCACAGCTTTGTTTGTGTTACAGTTGAATTCACACAATCGGGTGACTTGGTTTACCTTTTTGTTAACAGAACATTCCAAAGGCGGGTGCAAAAGGTAGCTCCGCCTAGTCAATCTTATCTGCGACTACTTTATAACACTATCCATGTACGAAAACACGCCTATATAAATGCATAGTATATTTTACCGCAGAAAAAAAAAAAGAATATTTTAAGATGAAAAAATGTGATACTTTCCTTATTGTCACTGCAAACATAGGTTGTGGGTGCCAACAATCTATGTTTTTGAGCAGAAATAAAAATGTACACCTCTGTAAACCCCAGTTTTTTTCTTTATAAATGTGGAGTCCAAGGGGGGGGGGGTCAAAATTATATAGGCGTGTTTGCGTAATGAAAAGAGCGAAAACAAAGTTGCTGTACAGTTCGAACAATATGACATGAGACTGACCTTTATGCCAGGAATAAATTAGTCAAAGTTTTCGCCTAACAGTCGGCGTTCGCAAACTTCTCGCGAATTTTCGGCATCACGTGAATTGCGACCCATTTACAGACCTTCATGTATTGAATAACATTTTCGGGTGACGGCGAAGATTTGTTTGTTTGATTTGAGGTTTAATGTCCCCATTAACAATGTAAAGGTCATTTTGGAGACGTTGCTTCCAATTTTGTGGGCATTTTGCCCGACATTGAGATGAAATAACATCTCAAGCTCTGCCGCCCAATGAAACCAATAGGGTTTATAAGCAGGGACGGTCCGACTCTCGCATCACTTTGTCTGGGCAGGCTTAGATCCTCTAAGCGGTTACCAGTAGTCGTGTGGAGGTCGGTTTCAGCTCTGCGTGGAAGCATCATGCAGCCCATCTATTTCTTCAAGCCCCGCTGGGCGCGGACCGGACGGCGAAGATAAATACATGTATTCAGTCGGGTGTGAAATTAAGTTAATAGAGTTTAGTCTCAGGTCAATTTGTTCGAACTATAACAGTTGCTGATATGCACCTTTGTTATTCTTAAATGACTACAAAACAAAACAAAAACCAAAAAAAAAAACAAAAAAAAAAACAATAAAAAATAAATAAATAAAAAAAAAAAAAAAAAAAAAAATAAATAAAATATAATAAAAGGTTTCTTATGACTCGGTTCATATAAAACCATACGTAAAAAGTATTCAATATGAAATAAAGGCACTGCCTTTTGAGCAAACACACTCAGATATAGAGGAGCGTGATAGCTCAGTGGTTAGTGCACTTGCCTCTGATGCTAGAGACACCCGGTTCGATCCCCGGAGGCGGTGATTATTTCGGTCAGAATCAGAATTGTTACTGGTGACACGTCAAATGACATTCGTACACCAGGTTCGGTGTCCGAACACACTGAATTGGCATCATTTGCAGGGATGAATTCCAAAACGTGCACCATCCTTCTGATCGGGACGTTAACTGGAGGCCCCCTGTGCAGGGCGAGTCATCTCCTGTGCAGGTAAAAGACCCCTACCATAAGTACATGGTCACTTTGTAGGCTTTCAACCCTGAAACCTGGAGTGTATGTAATGCACACCTGCGAGTAATGGTCAAATGTGACCGATCGCAGTATAAGTAGAAAGAAAGAAATTATACCCCGTAAGTAGCAAATGGTGGTGTAGGACATCAAAAACACCGATAGTGCTAGTATTTTTAGCTAAGTTGTTAGTGCACTTGCCTCTGATGCTAGAGGCCCCCGGTTCGACCCCCCCCCCCCCCCCCCCAATCACACCCCATATAAACAGCGTCATTAAAGGCTGGTATTTGAACATGTTCCATTGGCATCATTTGTAGGGGTAAATGTCACAAAGTGCACGATTTCCCCAGCTGTATCCAATGTTCCTCAAGGTGGCATGCTCAGACATTTGTTGTTCTGTGCATATATAAATGACCTATCACAGAAAGTCAGCCCCGTTTTGGTGTATCTGAAAAAAAGCAAAAAGCAGCCTGGTGTTACTTTGGAAGGAAGATAATCTGCTGGTCGGAAGATGTTAAAACCTGATGGCAGAGACCATGAATAGACATATCCACATATTGTATCAAGAAGGTGCAACGGCAAGCAACACGGTTTGTCAGAGGTGACTACCACACAATCAGCAGTACCTCCCGAGTGATGCAACACCTTGGCCGGCAAACTTTCCAGCATTGACATCAAGATATCTCTGGGTCAAGTGAATATTCATGGTTGCAGTTGCAGTTTCTCCGACCCGCAAGCAGCGAACAGTTGGGGATACCCCCTGGGGTATATGGTACGACATCTTCTGTCAGCCCCTCCCACCTTCATTGCCACGGGAATCAGCCTTAAGGACCAACTTCCAGTGAGTATTGTCACACCAGGGATCCTTGAGGGCTTCAAGAGGGATCTAGCAAGTCTTCCCTTAACTACGTAAAACTGTTTTTTCAAAGTTTTAATTTGTTCTGTTGTGAGACAAAGGTTACGTCTATCTTGCATCACTGGGGAGTTCAAATGATATTGACTCAGAGGCAAGGGCTGTTGTCCTTACCAAAATGTAGGGGTAGAGACGCGCGCGTGTGTGTGTGTGTGGGGGGGGGGGGGGGGGGGGGGCGGTGTTATTCTGTTCCAGCACTTTTATTCATTTCCCCTCTTTATCCCCTGTCCCGCTCTCTCTTATCCATTTCTACCTCTTCTCTTTTTGTCATTTTCTCTGACAGATGACACACAATGAAGTACCAGGTTTTACGCGTCGTTAAACCCCAAAACATTTTTTTTTGAGATTCACCTCCGCCTTGCACATAGTCTTAGTATGACAATGCTCCAGTGTTGGTCCTGGGTGCACTTCATGGGAAGAATTAAAATTAGATAGATTGACTCACAGTTAGTTTGCAGCATGGACACTTTAAAGTATCCTGAAGCACTAGCGAATTGCTATGGGATTTGGGGGCTCATCACTTTGTAAATCTTAGGAAGGAAGAAATCCAACAGGTAGCCAGATAGCTCATTATGTCTCTTAATATTCCAAGGGCTTTATTTTATTACTCATAGTTTGTGAAAAAATTTAATTTCTTGGCCAGACGAGAAGCGCTTTCCACCCTACCGAGAAGTTTCGGTAAATGCTTCGGTAAATGCTCCGGTAACTCGTTGGTCCAAACGCGGTGCTGGGTTTTACCGGCTAAACTTTTCGGCTCAGTGCGGTACGTTTTAGTTCATTTAAACCCGTGTCGAAGTTTCGAAACTTTCCCGCGATCAAACTTCAGCGTTGATGGAACAGTCTTCGAAAACAGCTTTTTAAAATTATTTCGACGCTTTTTTGTGTTTCTGGTGTAATGGGACTTGACTCCGTTTTGTTTTGAGGAGCAATTTTTGGATGTGAATATAATACTCATGAACTCTGTAAAGATGGCGGATTATCTCGAGCAACTGAACGAGATTCCAGGCGAGATTTGGGTGCCTAAACATATTGTTCCAGCCTCTCTACAGTAAAGCAAACACTTCGTGTGTTTGCTATTAGTAATAGAATGGTATCCGTCATGAGAAAACCTGGTTTTGTCAGTTAAATCACGTGAACTGGTCCGTGAAATGATTACCCTCCCCACTTAACCCCACGTTATTTACTGAAAACTGGGGTGTATAGTTTCACGTTATTTTTCTAATTTCCGTTCTGAGACATAGGTTGTGTGCATCGCATTATACGTAAATACGGAGAATATCACATATTTATCAGAAAAGTAGCAATTCGGAACTATGAAAACATGCACTAGGTCGCACTGGTGTGTTACCGTAATGAGAATAACAAAGGTTCAAATCAGACTGCGCGGATGAGCAGTTTGATATACACCACTGTTTCTACACTGCTTGGATATGATAGTGCCACGAATATCTCTATTTCCTTTATTTTCATCAAGTCGATAAGTCCATGAAAATGAATACCCCCGTAAACCCCACTTTATATAGAGAAAATGAGGGTTTTAGGGGGTATACATTAATTTTCTTATTTTCCGCTCCAAGACATAGGTTGTGGGTACTCGTTAGAACCGCCTCAATGACGTTATAACCGCCTTTTTTGACCTTCTTGAACGCCACATTAATATAATAAAACTGGGGTTTACAGGGGTAATCTTTATTTTTTCTTATTTCTGCTCTAAAATATAGATTGTAGGAACTCGTTAGAACTGCCTAGATAAGGCGGTTCTTAAGTGTACCCACAGCTATATTTTGAGCAGAAATAAGAAAAATATCACAATGTTTCATCAAAAAAAAAAAAAAAAAAAAAAAAAAAATAGGCGGTAAAATTTGCAATGTATTTGTATAGACGTGTTTTCGTAATGTAAAAAAAATCACATACTTTCATATGAAAAGTAGCCATTTTGGGGATGTGAAAAATGCACTATGTCGAATGGTCTGTTATCGTAATGTTAAGTTCAAGACTCGGGCTAGTCTGTGTTACTGAGCTGGTCAGAAGGTCAAGGTCAATCCAGGGTCACCATTTTAGCAATTTATGATGGGCCTACGTCCCAGATGCTATTTATCAAGTTTCGTGGACATCTGCCCAGTGGTTCTGGAGAAGACTATTTTGAAGAGTTTTTACCATATATGGCTTGGCGGCCATTTTGATCATGTGACCTGGACCCCATGAGCAAATTTTGGTTTGCCCCATATGAAATTTGACTTCAATCGGCCCAACGGTTTCCGAGGAGAAGCAGTTCGAAAATTTTCATCACATTTTTCGCCTCGGCGAGGCTATACTAAATGGAATGTAATATTCCGCAAGTTCATTGGTTAGATCTCATTGATATTTATCAGTGTGCCAAAAATTGTGTAAATATTCCAAGCCCGAGTCAATGTCAAATTTCGCAACATTTCTTGTCTTTTTCATATTCTGTGAAAATCCTGCATGAAAGAATGTGAAAAGTATTTTCTCATGGTAATTTAAGTCATGCTCAGCATTATGAAATTCAAATTTTACATGATTGTGGCATATAAATATGAGTTTTTCCAATTTTAAGTGGCCATATCCATCTTTTTTACCTGTAGCTCAAAGCATTTTCAAGGACCGGACTACGATTATTACAAAATCTGTTATTTTTGTAGCCATTTTTCCTGGATGCTTTGTTTAGCTGATCACTTGGTAACATGGAGTCAGATTAAATATATAAATCTTCTTCACTATTTTGGAAATTTTAGCCAAAAAATACTTGTCACTCGCAGTCATGTCAGGACCGTAACATTTGCATACTCTGATGAAATGATGGTGGATCCCCAGTGCTGCTGAAGCTGACTTCCTGACAGACTCTCTTGACACTTCCTGTTTAGAAATTCACATGTGCATTGTGATGCTGCTTTGAGGATTGTTTGAGAAAAATCCATTCAGGTGAGTTTTCCCTACAAAGTATATTTTTCATATGTCTTTTACCGTAACATGATAAAATGAAATAGAATTGAATCAGGACTTTCCAGTTTGCAGCATATAATTCAACTGCTGATTCTTTAAACTAGGGCACTCTTGTTTACTAGTTCTAGGGAGCAATCATTAATAGATATGGTTTTAAGTGTAAATATGTCATGACCATAACAGTCCTGACCATAACAATGAAAAATGTTACGGTCATGAATGATTTTGTTATGGTCAAGATTTTTGGTGAAAGAAAAGTAGATTTACTTAGTTTGTGCAGTGACTATGCTATAAGCTGTATGATATGAAGAATTGACTTTAACAGTAAAGAATAATGTAAGAATTAAAATGAGATACAGTGACAAACTTATTTTCTGTGGGATTTTTGCCACTTCTTTTTGTTACGGTCAAGACAGTTTGTTACGGTCAAGATTAGATGGGTAATTCCTTGGCTTACTGTAATAGTTTGCTAGTGGTTTGATGATATCTTTTTTTTCTACATTAAGAAAACAAACCTATGCAATATAAAGCTATCTTTTTATGTCATTTGAAATGGTGATTTGTATTATAGTTTTCTTACTTCTGCTCTTAAAATAGACTGTGGGTTCATAAAAGCAGTTCTAAAAGATATCTATGATCTATATTAATCAGCAACAGGAATAATAATAATGATAATAATAATAATAATAATAATAATAATAATAATAATAGTGCACACTTTTGGAAAACTGACTGTTCACTATATAAAGTGGGGTTTACTGGGGTATACATTGCAAGGACTTGGTAACACACTGACTTCACAATAATAATAAAATGGTGATAATATCTGGTACTTCTTTAATTCCCTATTAACCCATTTTGTACTAGAAACCCCAAAAGGGGTAACTGGCAAATGGTGCAGGCCCAGATCAGACGCCTTGTTCTGCGGCATCTGAGCATGGCCTACACTGTTTGCAAAAAGTTCAGCCATTTTCCAAAGAAAGTTTTGACGAAAACACAACCTGAATTCTGCTATGTATATATAGGTAGGAAGATTCCATTTGGTACAAAAAGGGTTAAATAGTTAATTAAAAACGTATGCTTTTGACAAAAAAGCAATACTCATGTTTGTAAATCCTTGTTTCAGTCTTTGCCCAAAATGGCGATGTCAAATGCAGAACGTCAGCGGAAGTTTCGGCAAAACAGAGACAGTAACCTTCAAAAACGGCAAGAATATTAACAGAAATAAAAAGATAGGAACAGTCAAAGGAGAGGAAAGGGGAAAAGAAAACTTGTAAAGGACATGACAGAGAGGGGAAAAAGGGCTGCAAGAAAGATATGGAAAATGTATAAACGCAATGGAAGGGCTAAAGCAAAAGCCCAGAATAACATCCTCACACCACCGAACTCTCCAGAAGTTATTCATGTCAATGAAACTTCGAGACAGAAAAAGCAGAGCTCTCAAAAGAAGAATAGAGAAATGGCTAAATGTTACAGAGACAATAAACAGTTGAAGCAAGCGTTAAAAAACAAACCCTGCTTGCCAAAAAATACAAAAAGCGATCTGAAAGACAAAAACAAGCAATGAAACAGCTGGAAAACAAAACAGATACTCCTCGAACAAAACCAAGAAAACTTTTGCGTCGGAGTCTAACTGTTGGTTTTCTTTTGCTCCAGCATTTCAGTGGTTTCTTGCTGTCGAGTCCTCACCGTTGTCTCACCTCTGTGGTTCTTTGATTTTTGTGTTCACGGAGATGTTGCACTGATGAGTTAGGAGGCCTTCATGCGGACTGAACAAATTATTTGTCTAAATCGCGACGGAAGTAAGGGCGAGGATTGTGGCCACGTAAAATCGATTTAAGATCCCAAGTGGAAATCTTTCCACTGACCGTTCCAAGGCGGTTCTTCTGTGGCGATTTATTTATGTTGTTGTTTTTACTTACTGTGTGTATCACTTGTGTCTTTTAATTTTGGATGGCCATATGGCCATTTTGTGGGAAAGTAACTGTCCTTATGGCCTTCCTTTGTTTAGGTTTCCATTATGGTCTGGTCGCTTAATGTTTGTATTTCTTTCCCTTTGGTGTCTTTGGTGGGTGGAGTAAGTTAATTGTATTGATTCCTGATTTTTGTTTTACTTCTACTTTCTATCCAAAGAAAACAGTCAGAAAAACTCTCATATTCCAAAGTGCTTTAATTGACCAAATAAAAGAGAAATACAAACGGAGGCTAAAAAGGGACAAAAGAAAGAAATTGAAGAAATACTGTATGGATCTATTTTAAGAAAATATAAGGTGAAAACCGCTGCAAAGAGAATGCTTGGAATCTGTCTGAGAAATGAAAGAGTAAAAGAGAGACACAGTGTGTCTAGAAGGATGTACAGTAGTGTCAAAGAATGTTTTGAGCGTGGTGATATATCAAGAATTACTACAACATAAAAAACACAGTCACTCTTAATAAAGAAAAAAAGCAAAGGAGGGTTTTGAATGATTCTTTAAAAAATTTGCATGCAAAGTTTTTGAGTGAGAATCCAGGAACAATTAGTTATAAAACTTTCTGTCGTTTACGCCCTTTTTGGGTCAGATTTCCAACAAATAGTGACAGAAGTACGTGTTTGTGCAAACTGTGTGATAATACCCACCTGACGGCAAGTGCATTAAAGAAATCAAGTATAGTGTCAAATGATAACCTTGATGAAATTTTCAGGGAAACTGTCTGTGACATAAAAGAGCATAAATGCATGTTTAAATATTGCTTAAAATGTGAAAACAAAAGAATCAACTTTACCACAGAACTGGGAAATGAAGAAAATGAATGGGAACAGTGGCAAATTAAGACAGAAAAAAAGGTACTGAAAGTTGGCAAAAACCTACAGGATAAAGATGTGACATTTACCACGAAAGAAACATTAACAGGAACAGTAAACGAGTTGTGTGAAAAATTTGAAAATCAAATAGATCGATACAACAGACATTTGTTCATATATAGATGGCCGTGCAATTATCTTAGAACAAGGAAAGAGCATTTGCAAGAAAATGAATGTATATTGCATGTTGATTTTTCAGAAAATTATGAGGGCAAAATGCCCTCAGAAGTTCAAGGGATGAATTTTGGAGCATCAAAAAAGCAAATTTTTCTTCATACTGGTGTGATCTACACTGGTGCTTCATCAAATCATCAAACTTTTTGTACTATATCTGACAACTTGCATCATGGCCCAGGTGGAATATGGGCTCATTTAAAACCAGTTATGAATGACATCAAGAAACAATACCCAAATATCAACAGTGTTGAATTTTTTAGTGATGGACCAACAAGCCAATATCGTCAGAAATTCACTTTTTATATGCTTGCTTCAGAGATTTACAAATTCGGGTTAACAAAAGCTGAGTGGAACTTTTTTGAGGCAGGCCATGAAAAAGGGGTACCTGACGCTGTAGGTGGTGCACTAAAAAGAAAAGCAGATCAAAAAGTTAAATATGGAAGTACCATTATGTCAGCAAAATCATTTGTCAACATTCTAAATAAAAGTGGAACAAAGTTATTTGAAATCAGTGACATTGAAATTGAAGATACAAGTAATGATCTAAACAAGAGGGCCATGATGGCCCTGGATCGCTCACCTGATCCATAGTGTAACAAGTGGGCCCCAGAGAGGGCCATTATTGGCCCCAGGGCTTTAATGTACATAATGTTGAGGGAGGTCTTAAAGGTGAAGCTTCATACCAAACATCAACAAAGGCTAAAATTTGAACAATCTTGTCAAAGGTCCACTAGATGAAGCTACACATCAAATATCAAAGACCTGGGCCTAGCGGTTTCAGAGAAGAAGATTTTTAAAGATTTTGCCTATATAAGCCTATGTAAAATCAAAGGGCCCCGGGACAGGGGCATTTTTTGCCCCAGCACTATAGTTTGAACAATCTTGGTAGGGGTCCACTAGATGAAGCTTCATACCAAATATCAAAGTTCTGGGCCTTGTGGTTTCAGAGAAGAAGATTTTTAAAGATTTTCCCTATATAAGCCTATGTAAAACCAAAGGGCCCCGTGGCAGGGGGGGATTTTTTGTCCCAGCACTATAATTTGAACAATCTTGGTAGGGGTCCACTAGACGAAGCTTCATACCAAATATCAAAGTCCTGGGCCTTGTGGTTTCAGAGAAGAAGATTTTTAAAGATTTTCCCTATATAAGCCTATGTAAAACCAAAGGGCCCCGGGGCAGGGGCATTTTTGGCCCCAGCACTAAAATTGGAACAATCTTGGTAGGGGTCCACTAGATGAAGCTTCATACCAAATATCAAAGTCCTGGGCCTTGTGGTTTTAGAGAAGAAAATTTTTAAAGATTTTCCCTATATAAGCCTATGTAAAACCAAAGGGCCCCGTGGCGGGGGCATTTTTGGCCCCAGCACTATAATTTGAACAATCTTGGTAGGGGTCCACTAGATGAAGCTTCATACCAAATATATAAGACCTGGGCCTTGTGGTTTCAGAGAAGAAGATTTTTAAAAATTTTCCCTATATAAGCCAATGTAAAAGCAAAGGGCCCCGTGGCGGGGGCATTTTTGTCCCAGCACTAAAATTTGAACAATCTTGGTAGGGGTCCACTAGATGAAGCTTCATACCAAATATCAAAGTCCTGGGCCTTGTGGTTTCAGAAAAGAAAATTTTTAAAGATTTTCCCTATATAAGCCCATGTAAAACCAAAGGGCCCCGTGGCGGGGGCATTTTTTGTCCCAGCACTAAAATTTGAACAATCTTGGTAGGGGTCCACTAGATGAAGCTTCATACCAAATATCAAAGACCTGGGCCTTGTGGTTTCAGAGAAGAAGATTTTTTAAGATTTTCCCTATATAAGCCTATGTAAAACCAAAGGGCCCCGGGGCGGGGGCATTTTTGGCCCCAGCACTGTAATTTGAACAATCTTGGTAGGGGTCAACTAGATGAAGCTTCATACCAAATATCAAAGACCTGGGCCTTGTGGTTTCAGAGAAGAAGATTTTTAAAGATTTTCCCTATATAAGCCAATGTAAAACCAAAGGGCCCCGTGGCGGGGGCATTTTTTGTCCCAGCACTATAATTTGAACAATCTTGGTAGGGGTCCACTAGATGAAGCTTCATACCAAATATCAAAGTCCTGGGCCTTGTGGTTTCAGAGTAGAAGATTTTTGAAGATTTTCCCTATATAAGCCTATGTAAAACCAAAGGGCCCTGGGGCGGGGGCATTTTTGGCCCCAGCACTATAATTTGAACAATCTTGGTAGGGGTCCACTAGATGAAGCTTCATACCAAATATCAAAGACCTGGGCCTTGTGGTTTCAGAGAAGAAGATTTTTAAAGATTTTCCCTATATAAGCCAATGTAAAACCAAAGGGCCCCGTGGCGGGGGCATTTTTCGTCCCAGCACTCAAATTTGAACAATCTTGGTAGGGGTCCACTAGATGAAGCTTCATACCAAATATCAAAGTCCTGGGCCTTGTGGTTTCAGAGAAGAAGATTTTTAAAGATTTTCCCTATATAAGCCTATGTAAAACCAAAGGGCCCCCGTGCGGGGGCATTTTTGGCCCCAGCACTATAATTTGAACAATCTTGGTAGGGGTCCACTAGATGAAGCTTCATACCAAATAACAAAGACCTGGGCCTTGTGGTTTCAGAGAAGAAGATTTTTTAAGTTTTTGGTGAAAAAAATCTGTTTTTGGCTCCTGTGACCTAGATGTGCAACGGACCGGAACCATTTGACCCATATTCAAACTTGACCGAGATATTGTCATGATGATCATTCTGAGCAAGTTTGATTAAGATTGGACCAAAATTGTGGCCCCTAGGGTGTTCACAAGGTTTTTATATGATTTGACCCGCTGACCTACTTTTTAACCCGATATGACCCATATTCGAACTGGACTGAAATATTGTCACAATGGTCATTCTGAGCAAGTTTCATGATAATTGGACCAAAACAGTGGCCTTCAGAGTGTTCACAAGGTTTTTCTATGATTTGACCTACTGACCTACTTTTTGACCGGACATGACCCATATTCGAACTTGACAAAGATATTGTCATGATGATCATTCTGAGCAAGTTTGATTATGATTGGACCAAAATTGTGGCCTCTAGGGTGTTCACAAGGTTTTTCTATGATTTGACCCGCTGACCTACTTTTTAAGCCGACATGATCCATATTCAAACTTCACTAAAATATTGTCACAATGATCATTCTGAGCAAGTTTGATGATGATTGGACCAAAATTGTGGCCTCTCGAGTGTTCACAAGGTTTTTCTATGATTTGACCTACTGACCTACTTTTTTACCCGACATGACCCAAATTCGAACTTGACCGAGATATTGTCATGATTATCATTCTGAGCAAGTTTGATGATAATTGGACCAAAACTGTGGCCTCTAGTGTGTTCACAAGAAAAAGTTTACGCACGACGGACGACGGACGACGCACGACGACGCCGGACATCTTACTGTCACAAAAGCTCACCATGACCTTCGGTCAGGTGAGCTAAAAAGACAAGTCCTAGACCAATACCGGGAACTCTTAAGCTACATCAGTTGAAAACATTTTGCCCAGGAAGTCTGCTTTACAGAGAAGTTAGTTGTGAATGTGTAAAACAAAATGAATGCGAGGATCACAGCCTGAAAAAGCTCTTATTTCAAGATATCTACACTGAAAAATCAAGTTAGTCAAGATGCAGTCTCTAATGATACTGAGATTGAACAGGGAAAGGAAGCAAATGGTGAATCAAAATTGAATCAAAGGGACAATGAAACAGACCGGCAATGCAAACAGAAGCACAAAACAAGAAACAAATCAACAGAGGGTGTAAAGATGAACAAAACACAAAATAGGCCAACAAAAGGTTTAAAAATGAAACCAAGAGGGCAAGAAAGGGGGACTGGAGGAAAAATGCAGAAACTGGAAAACAAACAGTCATTAAACATAAAAAATATTAACAGAATGGGACACAAAAAGCTAACAGGTGAAACACCTTATGAAATGGAAAACAAAAAATCAAGTGAAGGGGAAATTGTCAAAATGGACAGTATGAGGCCAACAGAAGGTGAAAAAAGGAGCAATAAGGCAACTGAAGGACAACTTAAAGACAGTTCTGCACAGAACTACCCAGTGATGCTTAATGAATTATTAAACTGTAGGGGGTTTGAACAATTAAAGATTAAGTGTCACGAAATTTCAGAAACCTTCAGTGAGCTTCCAGCTATTCCTCAGTCTGTTAGTTTCGCATCAAGCAATTTGGAAGTTGATGTTGACGCATTGAATCTTTATCCAAATGATGTTCCTGATGAAAGAGTTCTCTACCCTTGTACAGTGCCTGCCGATGGTAATTGTTTACCATCTTCAGGCAGTGTATATGGGTATGGATGTCCTGATTTTAGTGCTGAATGGTTTTTCCTTGAACTGCTTTGGAAAGAAGAGTCCAGTTCAATATGGATGGGCGCAGGAACCGTTGTAACAAACATGGTCTTGTGATATTTATAAAAAACATTCTGTTCTGTATAACAGAAATCGCATAAGCTGTATAAATACCTTTCAGTCTGTCTCCCCATCCGCCAGGCAGTGTTTTTAGTACATGTATATATTAGATATCGCTTACTTTTCACGACTGGGACTTTCTTTTTGAAGTAATCACGAGATGTTTCAGCATCTTGTTCTCTTGATGCAGGTTGAGTTTCAAGACCAAATAATGCTTGCGTATCCGATGGTAGAGTGATACTATTACTCCCATTACCAGGCGATGATTTAAAGAGATTGCTGAACGCATGCGGATATACCAGTGTACGTTTTGAATCATGTAGACGAGATAGAATCCTATGGAAGCTAGTATTGCTACTACTACCTGCAAAAGACAAGATGTTGACACGGCCTTTACTTTAGTGGAATAAGATCTCGTCGTGTTAAAATGAGAGTCTCATAATGGCAAACAAATATACTATTTTAAAGAGTATTTAAATTTTTATTTCATATTATCATGACAGCCATTTTGGTCATTTGACCTGCGCAATTTGAACGAATTTGTTTTCATCCATTGTCGTGTTTGCTGTATATGGAGGATCTAACATTCGTGTTCGTGTATTGTTGAATTTGTTAAACGAGTTGAGGAAAAGTGATAAAATGCGAGGCTTTGCATTTTATACATTTTCCTCAACGAGTTCAATAAAATCAATAATACATGAGCACGAATTTAAGATTCTATTTATCGTATGTCATTAAAACGGTTATTGTGCAAAATGTCAATATTCCGTCATTAGTAAACAGGACGCCGTTACATGTATCGTTAAGGGTATTTCTAACTAATTTCAGTAATTTGCATAGTCAATCCACTAGTGGACTACCGAATTTATTACACGATGGTATTACATTTTCGGTCGCGACGTTATATGACAAATACATCTCAAATTGAAAGAGTCATTGACATCACGGGCCAAGGTCACTTAATTGCATTCACAGACATTCATACAGTATCAAATTTCATTTGATAGTCACAAGCTTTCGAAAAAAAAAAGAACCAAATATTCCCTTGTCCAAAGATAGGTCAGGGTAAACCCTGGGTCATCAATTGAATAAATTATGTTGTACTCAATAGCCTAAAGCTACATGCATGTTTTACGGTTCAAGGCAGTTTGGATATAGATTGCAGAGAAGAAGAGTTTAAGGTATTTACCGTATTTGGGAATAGAGTCCATCTTTGTCATGTGACTTAGACCAGTCGAATACTATTTCAATTTGTCATTGTCAGGAAGAAGTCTCCGTTGTGTAGTCGTTATGCTTCTCGCCATGTACACCAGGGGTCGCAGGATCGATCCCGAGCTTCTCCTGACTTTCGAACGAATCTTTAAACCGCGGTCCCGTCTCCCTATGACCGTAGCTGTTGGTGAGACGCAAAACTCACTCACTCACTCGCCATTGTTAGGAAGCCACATGTAACATTTAACTGAAATATGATATGCAGTTTTAGAAAATGCCTTTTGAAATGGCAACCCATATCTGCAATGCAAATGTTTTAGTATAAAGGCCATCGAATGACCTTGACCTTTGACATACATGAACATTCGTATTGTTGCACCTACTCCCATACCATAGAGCATAATAGCTTTAGAAAATGCATTGTTGACAATTTTCAATTCAAACACCTAAGGTACCAAATCTGAATTTAAAATTGGTCACGGTCAACTAGTGTCATTATTTCAACAAATCTGGTAAGACTCGGTCACCTTATGCTGCATACAAAGTTTAAGAGTTTCAATGAAATTGGCCTAGCATGTTTTCCGGATAAGAGCTTTTGCAGTTTCTTTTATTTTACCACATTTGGACATGGTGGCCATCATGGTCATGTCACCTGGACCATTCAGTCGAGGTTTCATTCCCCAACTGTCAGGAGGTTCCATAAGAAATGAAATTGAAATTATCAGAGCTGTTTAAGAAAAAAGGTCCTATGAAATGTTGATGGACCTGCAGTCCAAATGATTTTGGGCCAAGATCATTGAACGACCTGGCCTATTGCATTCATAGACATTCATTTGTACCAACCTTCACTAAATTTTAAAATTGTTTTACTTTTTCTCATTGAAAAGCCTAAAGAATTGCTTTCATGCTTGCCGTAAAATAAGTCACTGTCAACATAGGCTTTTCACAGGAACAGACAGTGTAGCATTCAATCGCCCGATGCCGCATACAAAATTTCAAGACGATCAGCCCAGTGGTTCTTGAAAAGACGATTTTTTAAGATTGTACCATATTAAGGCATGGAACTATCTTGGTCATGTGACCTACATTATACCGTTACGACTTTGTTTCCCCATTGTCAGACGGTTGTATGTAAAATTTAATTGGAATTTGCCCAGCTGTTTCAGAGAAAACATCCTTTGAAAAATTTAATGGACCTGTATTTCAAGCTACCTTGGTCCCGGGTCACCGAATGACCTTGACCATTATCATACATAGACTTTCCGTCCATAGAGTCTTCAAAAAAATATATGGGTTGCATAGTGCTTCCACGCAGTGCTGAAACCGACCTCACACGAGTACTGGTAAACCGCTTGGAGGACCTAAGCCTGCCCAGGCAAAGTGGTGCGAGTCAGACCCTCCAGGCTTATAAAGAATAGAAGTGGAGGCAATGATCCCTATTGGTTTCATTTGGAGACTGGGTTTGAGATGCTAGTTCATCTCAATGTCGGGTAGAAGTCCCACACAATTGGAAGCAACGTCTCCCAAATGACCTATACAGTGTTGATAGAGACGTTAAATATAAAATCAAACAAACAGAGATATTCATTTTTATCTATTGCCATGTCACATACCACAACAGTATTTGAAAATTGAATGGTTTACCTTTTTTCCGACTGAAAAGCATAGGGAGCCAATTGGACCTTAGCGTAAAGCTAAGTCAGTCAGGTCAATCTATCAGTCTATGGTCAGCAGTTTTGCAATATGAGTTGTACACAGTCCACCGATGCGACATACCAAGATTCAATACAATCGACCCACAAGTTATTGAGAAGGAGATTTTTAAAGTTTTTCTTTAACATATTTGTGCATGACTGACATCTTCATCATGTGAACTGGGCCATTTCGAACAACATTTCGTTTCCCAACTGTCAGAAAGCTGCATGTGAAATTTAAATGAAAGTCGTCAAGTGGCTTCTTGAAATGTCAAGGACCTGCAATCATAGAGACCCTGGGCCAGGGTACCCAAAAGACCTTGACCTTTAGCATTGACAGGTGTTCATTTTGTACCTATTCTTGTGTCAAAGAGCACAAAAGAGTTTTAAGAAACGCATTCTGTATGGTTTTTACCACTGAAAAGCCTACGGAATCATATTTGGCCTTTGCATCAATTAGGTCAATGTCACAATAGGGTCATCAGTTTTTGCAAATATGGTAGTTCTCGGGAACTCAATGTTATAAACAAAAATTCAAGACTATTGGAACTGTGGTTCCGGATAAGAAGACTTTGTAAAGGTTTTTACCATATTTGGGCATTGCGGCCACCTTCGTCAAGTGACCTCAACCATACCTGCAAACCTTAGTTCTCCAACTGCCAGCAAGCGGCCATTAAATCTTAATGAAACTGGCCAAGTGGCTTCAGAGAAAAATGTTTTTGAAGTCTCCTCGTATATATATGCATTTAATGCTCTTATTTTTTTTTACAATATTCAGGGATTGTAATTATAATTGCTTTTTGCATTTCAGTGGTTTCTTGCTGTCGAGTCCTAGCCGTTGTTTCATCTCTCCGATTGTTTGATTTGTGTACTCGGAGATGAAACACTGTTAAGTTAGAAGGCCTTCATGCGGACTGAATAAATTATTTGTCTAAATCGCGACGGGAGTAAAGGTGAAGATTTCGGCCGCGTAAAATCGATTTTAGGCCCCCCCCCCCCCCCCACCCCCGTGGAATTCATTTAAATGATACGTCCAAGGCGGTTCTTTTGTCACGGTGTATTTGTGCTATGGTTTGCCTTTGAGTGTATATCGTTTGTATCGTTTTGTTTTTGATAGCCAACTAGCCATTTTGTGGGAAAGTAACTGTCATTTTGGCTTTCCACTATTGATATTACCTATAGGATCTAGTTATTTCATGTGTGTGCGTCTTTCCCTTTGGTGTCTCTGATGGGAGCTTCGGGTTAATTGTATCGATTCCTGATCATTGCCTTCACTTCTATTATGCAATCCATCCGAATTTGGGCCAATGCCACCAAATAATCTTGACCTTACCATTCATAGACATTTCGCTTTTTACATATGCTCCTCATGTGACAGACAAATCCATTGAAAGGTCTAGGTACCCAAATTTGATATTGGAATAAAATAGGTCAAGGTCACTCAAGGGCCATCAGTTTTGCAAACCTAACAGTTATTAGTAACCAAATGCTACAAACAAAGTCCCAAGACCATCCTAGCTTCGGTTTCGGAAAAAAAGACTGTTTAAAGTTATAAACGTTTGGACATAGCGGCCCTCTTGGTCATGTGACCTCAACCCTACTTGCAAAATTCTAGTTCTTCCACATCGTAATGGATAGCGGGTTCAGTTCAAGTGCGAGATATTTCTTTCGGACAAAACTTTAACAAATAACTTATTCATAGCCCAAGTACAGACCGGTAAAAACCCATATTTTTGTGTTTCGCGGAGAAACTGACAAACGCGAAATCGGCTATTTACTCTGCGAAACTGCTAGAAAAAATAAAATGAGCGAGAAATTACTCGCTGAAATTTCTCCCGGTTTCGCGGAGAAAACATGCGGAGATTCTCGGTTAAAATTTGACCGATTGCTTTCCTTGAAAATGAATTACCCGCGTTTCGCGGAGAAAAAAAGAACAACAACAACTGGGCTTATGTGAAAGTATCAGTCAAATTTTCGGCTCATTATTATTTCTTCGTTTGTTTGGCGTTGTTTTTGTAAACGAAGGCAAAAGGCAGCCATTGTCAAATCATAATCAAATATTCTTTCATGTTACACAGTTACAGTTATTACTAAAACTAAGACTGACTTGTCAGGTGCGACATGTATATTAGCGGATTTGGTTGCCACGTTTTGTTATATTTTGAATTTCGCAGGTCTCGCTTCTTTGGACATCTCCTTCCTGATTCCCGGGACTTCCGTGGAGTGTGGGCCATGTTTGCTGATGTTGGCTCGGTGGGGGACCCCTATAATTTGGGAATTTGCTGTGTTTGCCGGGTTTTGTCCATCAATCGTTTCGGTTTCAGAACTTTGGGGTTGAGACACACTGATGAATATATAATATCAGAAAGGCCTCTGTGTCACTAAATTTGGTATAGTTAAGCCTTAATTGAATAATCCCTTTTTAAAAGTCTCAAGACTACTTTTATTTACATGACGAAAACACGCTATTTATTTGTTACGCCCTTAAACCCCACTTTTAACTGGGATTTACAGGGGTATACATTATTTATCTAATTTCTGCTCACATAGATGTGGGTACTCGTTAAAACCGACTCGCCGAGTCGTTTTAAAGAGTACCCACATTCTTGAGCAGAAATATTAAAACATGTCAGAAATTTTATCCGAATATTTTCCGCTTTTAGTGGTAAAATTTCAATATATATTTGAATAGGCGAGTTTTCATAATGAGTCGTACATGTAGATTATTAACATCATGATGTTGTGTGACATTTACGCAAAAGCTCAGCGGCCACCGCCCATCGCGGCTTGAAGAAATAGATGGGCTGCTAGATGCTCCCACGCAGAGCTGAAACCGACCCGCACACGACTAAAGGTAAAGTAGAAGTAAAACAAAGATCAGAAATCGATACAATTAACTTACCCCACCCATTAAAGACACCGGGGGGGGGGGGGGGGGAAGAAACACAAACATGAAGTGACCAGACCATAATGGAAACCTAAACAAAGGAAGGCCATAAGGACAGTTCCTTTTCCACAAAATGGCCATATGGCCATCCAAAATAGAAAGACACAAGTGATAAACACAGTAAGTAACAAACAACAACATAAATAAACCGCCACAGAAGAACCGCCTTGGAACGGTCAGTGGAAAGATAGTGGAAAGATTTCCACTGGGGGCTTAAATCGATTCTACGTGGCCAGAATCCTCGCCCCTTACTTCCGTAGCGATTTGACAAATAATTTGTTCAGTCCGCAAGGCCTTCTAACTCATCAGTGCAACATCTCCGAGAACACAAAAATTAAACAACCACAGAGCTGAAACAACGGTCAGGACTCGACAGCAAGAAACCATTGAAATGCTGGAGCAAACGAAAACAAACAGTTAGACTCCGCCTTCATGCGGACTGAACTATTATTTGTCTAAATCGCGACGGGAATAACGGCGACGATTGCGGCCTCGTAAATTCAATTTAATCCCCCCACCACCAGAGAAATTCTTTCAACTGACCGTTCCAAGGCGGCTTTCTGTCGCGGTTTATTTTGGTTATGTATTGTCTTTGAGTGTGTGTATCGCTTATATATTTTCGTTTTGAAAAGTCAATTGGCCTTTTTGTGGGAATGCAATTGTCCTTTTGGCTTTCCGCTATTGATGTTTCCATTAGCGTCTAGTTATTTAATCTTTGTGTTTCTTGCCCTTTGATGTCTCTGATGGGAGGTGTAGGTTAATTGACATTTATCGAACCCTGATCATTGCCTTCACCTCGCTTTTGGAGAGACAGACCTAGGTCTTGTGCACAACACATCGTCTCATGATGGTTAGCAATTCAGCCAAGTAATTTCAAAATCGATCCAGTAATAAGAAAGTTATTGACAGAACACGACCCTTATTTTGACGTTTGGTCTTGCCCTTTTAATTACCGACCTAGGTCATGCGCACGACACTTCGACTCATGCATTTTAACATTTCTGCCAAGTACGAATTTCAAAATCAAACCAAAATAAAAAAAAGATATTGACGGGACACGATTTATCGATACATACATACATACATACATACATACATACATACATACATACATACATACATACATACATACATACATGCATACATACATACATACATACATACATACATACATACATACATACATACATACATACATACATACACGATTTTGTGACCGACAAACTTCCAAGGACAATAAGCCAAAATGTATAAACGCAAGAGGTATAGTTCTTGCGCTCTGCACGTCATCTAATGTCGATTAATATTTGAATGAAGTTTCGTGAAGATGCCTTGAACGGTGTTCACTGAACAAAGCGTTTGTCTGGAAATCGCTACGAAGGTAAGGGCGAGAATTGCGGCCACGTAACATCGATTTAAGTACACCAGCCCCACCCCAGACCCACCAGTGGAATTCGTTTGACTGACCGTTCCAAGGCGGTTCTTCTGTTGCGGTTTTGTCTTTGAGTGTGTGTATCGTTTATATTTTATTTTGTTTTGGAATTGCAATTGACCATTTTCTGGGCAAGTTATGTCCTTTTGGCTGTGCGTTATTGGTGTTTTCATTAGGGTCTAGTTATTTCATGTTTGTGTTTTTCTTTCCCTTTGGTGTCTCTGGTGGGAATCGTGGGTTAATTGAATCGATTCCTAATCATTGCCTTCACTTCTATTTTGAAGCACGAAAACATCCGGATTTCAATTTATTTAAAATAGAAGTAAAGGCAATCATCTGGAATCGATGAAGTTGACCCACACCTCCTATCAGAGACACCAAAGCCTCATTAGCATCTTTTATAGACCAGCACAGATTTCGCACTGATCTTTGAAAGACTGTGTCGCAATATTTAATCACATATTGTTGAGGGCAGTAAGACATGCAGTTAATAATTTGGAATTCAGTGCTGGAACAAGAGCTTGAATTTTCAATAAACCTTTTTCTTGTCTCTGATGAAGATCAGGTAACCTTGTCGTGGCCGAATGGAGTCGCCAAACAACGACGATATTGTAAGCGGCCTTGTCTGCTGGAGTCAAAACATAACTGTCCGTTTGGCTTTCCGTCATCGATGTTTCCATAAGGGTCTAGTTATCCCATGTTTCTTTCCCTTTGGTGTCTTTGATGTGAATTGTTGGTTAATTGTATCCATTCCTGCTCATTGCATTTACTTTTATTGTTCTTATGAAATTCTTGAATATATATTCTTGCGGAAATACCTATGCGCATGGCTGTTTGAAGCCATTGTCAAATGGATCGAAAGCCGTGCTCAAACAGCAAAACATGTTCAAATCATGAAATTCGCGTGCTTTTTTAACTTGGATTTTGAGCTTTTGATATCACAAGACGGGCCTTGCTTTGTTTACGTTACGCGGAGCGACGTAACGTTATCGCCCTGAACGTAGCGTTATAGGGTTCTATGATGACGTCAGAGGGTTACTGCATGGCAACGTCATTGTAAACAACATTCTGAACTGGCCGCCATTGTGGTTTACCTGTCGCATTCGAAGAGTTTATATGAAGTTTATATGGAGCTTTTGGGCGTTTTCGTCAAAATTTGCTGTCGGAATTGTACGTTATGCAAGAACAACGATCAACCATGGTTATTTCATTACAATAACATTTGCCGGATCCCTCAGAAGATATTTGAACATTCGGTCTAGCGGCCTCATGTTCAAACAGCTTCCTCAGGACACGGCGAATGTTAATGAATGAAAAACCATGGTTGATCCCTATGGTTTAGAGTGACGTCAAGTCGTCTTAGGTTTAGGAGATAACAAGTTAGTATTTTGAATGTAGAAAATAGAAGTGGAGGCAATGATCATGAATCGGTACAATTAACCCACAGCTCCCATCAGAGACACAAAGGGAAAGAAACACAAACATGAAACAACAGACCCTAATGGAAACACCAATAGCGGAAAGCCAAAAGGACAGTTACTTTCCCCAAAAAAATGGCCAAAAGGCTATCCAAAATAAAATAATATAAGCGACACAAACACCCAAAGACAAACCATAAAAAAAAAAAAACTCGACAGAAGAACCGCCTTGGAACGGTCAGCGGAAACGAATTCGGAAAGAAATGCGTTTGTTTACAGTTTCAGAACGATAAGTTTTCATTCTTTAATGGCTTAATGCCAAACATACTCTCATTTACACAACCCATCTACAGTAGATAAATTCTGTTATTCTTTTCTTAATCGCTTTGGGCTTTACTGGCGATTTTACGCAATGACTGCAACTATAAGTGTTTTACAGTACAGCAGACATCGGACCTTTCACTGCATCACGAAAACATACCTATATAATTTTGACCCCCTTTAACCCCACTTTTATATAGTAAAACTGGGGTTTACAGGAGTAAACCTTATTTTTCTTATTTCTGCTCTGAAATGTAGATTGTGGTTACTCGGATAAGGCGGTTCTAACGTCTACCCACAATCAAAACAATCAATATTTGTAGCAGTAAGACGGAAAAAATCACATTTTTTTTTTTTTTTTTTTTTTTGTTATTATAAAATTTTAGTTTTTTTTCTTCGGCGAGAAACTTACAATGTATTTGTATAGGCTTGTTTTCGTAATGGGGCCAGCACGAAACAACTTCGTTAGAGCATTCTCATATTGTGTTTTACCTATACATTTCCCATGAACTTTCAGCCCTGCAGACCGATAGAAATACATATTGAAGAAATTAAATTTAGGTGGAATGGCTCATGATGAGCCATCCCATCAGGATCTATACTGCTTCGTTAGAATGCGCACACGTGAAGTCGCCCATCATATCTCTATACTGACATTTTGAAATGACAATCTGAAACGTTTTCTTTAGTATTTATGCGTGAGTGCTCATTAGAATCGCCTCTTTGACACGGTTTAACATGCACCCGTATCTTATGTAATCAAGACAAAATGTAGATAGCTTTCTTGCACACCAGACAAGCAAATCCGTGGTTTTCCCCTGGGATAGAAATTAATGTTCTGACGCTGGTGTTCCGACCCCAAATCGAATATAGTCGCGTATTTGATAAGTGCACTGGTTGATTACTACCGAGTATGCGCCGTCGTTAAGATTGACGTCACAGCACGTCACTAAACATTCCTGTGCTGTTATCACAATATGGCGGACATCGGTACTCGAAGTGACTGCAGCATTAAAATCCGTGCTATGGAATGGAAGGTATGCAAGAAAAAGAATCCTATATGGGTGTGAGGGGCGGATAGAAAAATCCGTCCCTCAGGATCATTGTCCCGCATCACTCGGCAAGCCTCGTGATGCCGTACAAGGACACTTGGGACGGATTTTTCCATCCACCCATCACACCCATCAAAGAGTCTTATAGTATATCCCTGTAAATTCTCGTTATCTATGAAAAAGTGTCGTTCATATGGGTGTCCATTACATAGATTTCTTACCGTGATGAGCATGTAAATGACTTTTACTAAAACCCCTATTTTCGAAACAGGATATATCTATATTAAAACAGGGAAAAGTCCAATTCAAATCTTCGAAATTTCAGCGGTTACCTGGTTAACATGACATATATTGTTAAACATTCTACCAGTTGTAGAGGTATTTCAGATTTTCGCGGTAACATGGCATTATACCTTCATTATTAATAAAGCAATAGAGATTATTGGAGGTATGTCGGATGTAAGCTGCATGTATTCCAAAGCCACTTCTTGTCAAAAGAAGAGTGTCACTACGAATAAGAACAGCATGGTCAAAGAGAGAAAGTTCTAAACCATCGCAAAAGGCTGGTGTGTTGTATGGACCTTTTACATGATCTGTATGGACTATTTTTCCTCGACTGCTGATGAACTGGTCACCAAATAGCATTTTGGCTTTATCCTTAACTTCCTGAGTATCAGTTGCAATGAAAATCTTGTATTTACTGTTGTTTTTATAACGTTCTAGAAATTTCCATATTGTCTCAAGATCCTCATCAGTGAGTCTCTTTACCCCTCTACCACCGCCGCCAAGTCTTATATGAGCGCCAACAAGATGTTGATCGTTGACAAATGTTTTTAAGTAATCTTGAATCTTGCCACTGAACGATTCCTCATATTGAAACAACCCGTGGTAGAGAACTCTGTATATATCGCTTAAATACATCTGCTTAAGAAATAAAAGTTTTTCTCTCGTTCTGGGGAAGAGTCGAAGTACCTCAATATAGTTCATATTGAATGTTACTTTTAGCACATCAGCATTAGGAATCGTAGAAAGTATTTTCTCCGCTTTCAGTGGCGGTGCCTTTTCATCTAAACGACTGTGCCGCGCAGTGGTTTTTCCTTGAACTGCTTTGGAAGGCAGAGTCCAGTTCAATATGGATGGGCGCAGGAACCGTTGTAGCAAACATGGTCTTGTGATATCTATAAAAAACATTCTGTTCTGTATAACAGAAATCGCATAAGCTGTATAAATACCTTTCAGTCTGTCTCCCCATCCGCCACAGGCATGGTTTTCAGTACATGTATATATTAGATATCTCTTACTTTCCAGGACTGGGAAGTTCTTTTTGAAGTAATCACGAGATGTTTCAGCATCTTGTTCTCTTGATGCAGGTTGAGTATCAAGACCAAATAATGCTTGCGTATCCGATGGTAGAGTGATACTATTTCTCCCATTACCAGGCAATGATTTAAAGAGATTGCTGAACGCATGCGGATATACCATGGAACGTTCTTGAATCATATAGGCGAGATAGAATCCAATGGATGCTAGTATTGCTACTACAACCTGCAAAAGACAAGATGTTGACACGGCCTTTACTTCAGTGGAATAAGATCTCGTCGTGTTAAAATAAGAGTTTTATAATGGCAAACAAATATACTACTCGTATTATAAAGAATATTTAAGTTTTTATCGCATATTATCATGGCAGCCATTTTGGTCATTTGACCTGCGCGATTTGAACGAACTTGTTTTCATCCATTGTCGTGTTTGCTATATATAGAGGATCTTACATGACTGTTCGTGTATTGTTGAATTTGTTAAACGAGTTGAGGAAAAGGGATAAAATGCGAGGCTTTGCATTTTATACATTTTCCTCAACGAGTTTAATAAAATCAATAATACATGAGCACGAATTTAAGATTCTATTTATCGTATGCCATTTAAACGGTTATTGTACAAAAATGTCAATATTCCGTCATTAGTAAACAGGACGCCGTTATGGATTAGTACATGTATCGTTAAGGGGTATTTCTAACTAATTTCAGTAATTTGCATAGTCAATCCACTAGTGGATACCGAATTTATTACACGATGGTATTACATTTTCGGACGCGACGTCAAAGATAGGTCAAGGTAAACCCTGGGTCATCAATTGAATAAATCATGTTGTACTCAATCGTCTAAAGCTACATGCATGTTTTACGGTTCAAGGCAGTTTGGATATAAATTGCGGAGAAGAAGAGTTTTAGGGATTTACCATATTTGGGAATAGAGTCCATCTTTGTCATGTGACTTAAACCAGTCGAATACTCTTTCAATTTGCCATTGTCAGGAAAAAGTCTCCGTGGTGTAGTAGTTATGCTTCTCGCCCTGTACACCAGGGGTCGAAGGTTCGATCCCGAGCTTCTACTGACTTTCGAACGAATCTTTAAACCGCGGTCCCGTCTCCGTATGACCGTAGCTGTTGGTGAGACGCAAAACTCACTCACTCACTCGCCATTGTTAGGAAGCCACATGTAACATTTAACTGAAATATGATATGCAGTTTTAGAAAATGTCATTTGAAATGGCAACGCATCTGCAATGCAAGTGTTTTAGTATAAAGGGCATCGAATGACATCGACCTTTGACATACATGAACATTCGTATTGTTGCACCTACTCTTTAGAGAAAATGCATTGTTTACAATTTTCAATTCAAACACCTTAGGTACCAAATATGAATTTAAAATTGGTCACGGTCAACTAGTGTCATTATTTCAACAAATCTAGTAAGACTCGGTCACCTTATGCTGCATACAAAGTTAAAGAGTTTCAATGAAATTGGCCCAGCATGTTGTCCGGATAAGAGCTTTTACAGTTTTTTTTTTTTTTTTTTTTTGCCATATTTGGACATGGTGGCCATCATGGTCATGTCACCTGGACCATTCAGTCAAGGTTTAATTCCCCAACTGTCAGGAGGTTCCATAGGAAATGAAATTGAAATTGTCAGAGCTGTTTAAGAAAAAAAATCCTTTGAAATGTTGATGGACCTGCAGTCCAAATGATTTAGGGCCAAGATCATTGAACGAGCTTGCCTATTGCATTCACAGACATTCATTTTGTACCAACCTTCACTAAATTTTAAAATTGTTTTTTTTTTTTTTTTCTAACGTTTTCTCATTGAAAAGCCTAAAGAACTGCTTTCATGCTTGCCGTAAAATAAGTAACTGTCAACATAGGAACAGACAGTGTAGCATTCAATCGCCCGATGCCGAATACAAAGTTTCAAGACGATCAGCCCAGTGGTTCTTGAAAAGACGATTTCTTAATATTGTACCATATTAAGGC
This sequence comes from Lucinisca nassula, assembly GCA_963580285.1. Classification (NCBI taxonomy): domain Eukaryota; kingdom Metazoa; phylum Mollusca; class Bivalvia; order Lucinida; family Lucinidae; genus Lucinisca; species Lucinisca nassula. The sequence goes on along the minus strand of OY757017.1, from coordinate 101,139,032 downwards.
ATGGAACTATCTTGGTCATGTGATCTATATTATACCGTTACGACTTTGTTTCCTCATTGTCAGCAGGTTGAATATAAAATTGAATTGGAATTTGCCATTATCATACATAGACATTCCATCCATAGAGTCTTCAAGAAATATATGGGCTGCATGGTGCTTCCACGCAGTGCTGAAACCGACCTCACACAAGTACTGGTAAACCGCTTAGAGGACCTAAGCCTGCCCAGGCAAAGCGGTGCGAGTCAGACCCTCCAGGCTTATAAAAATAGAAGTGGGGGCAATGATCCATATTGGTTTCATTGGGAGACTGGGTTTGAGATGCTAGTTCATCTCAATGTCGGGTAGAAGTCCCACACAATTAGAAGCAACGTCTCCCAAATGACCTATACAGTGTTGATAGAGACGTTAAACATAAAATCAAACAAACAGAGACTTTCATTTTACCTATTGCTATGTCACATACCACAACATTATTTGAAAATTGAATGGTTTACCTTTTTTTCCGACTGAAAAGCCTAGGGAGCCAATTTGACCTAAGCGTAAATCTATCAGTCTATGGTCATCAGTTTTGCAATACGAGTTGTACACAGTCCACCGATACGACATACCAAGATTCAATAAAATCGACCCACAAGTTATTGAGAAGAAGATTGTTAAAGTTTTTCTTTAACATATTTGTGCATGACGGACATCTTCATCATGTGAACTGGACCATTTCGAACAAAATTTCATTTCCCCACTGTCAGAAAGCTGAATGTGTAATTTAAATGAAATTCGTCCAGTGGCTTCTTGAAATGTCAAGGACCTGCAATCATAGAGACCTTGGGCCAGGGCACCCAAATGACCTTGACCTTTAGCATTGACAGGTGTTCATTTTGTACCTATTATTGTGTCAAAGAACACAAAAGAGTTTTTTTTAAAAAAAACGCATTCTGTATGGTTTTTACCACTGAAAATCCTACGGAACCATATTTGGCCTTTGCATTAATTAGGTCAATGTCACAATAGGATCATCAGTTTTTGCAAATATGGAAGTTCTCAGGAACTCAATGTTATAAACAAAAATTCAAGACTATTGGAACTGTGGTTCTGAATAAGAAGACTTTGTAAGGTTTTTACCATATTTGGGCATGGCGGCCACCTTTGTCAAGTGACCTCAACCATACCTGTAAACCTTAGTTCTCCAGCTGCCAGCAAGCGGCTATTAAATCTTAATGAAACTGGCCAAGTGGTTTCAGAGAAAAAATGTTTTTGAAGTCTCCTCGTATATATATGCATTTAATGCTCTTATTTTTTTACAATAGTCAGAGATTTTATTTTTAATTGCTTTTTGCATTTCAGTGGTTTCTTGCTGTCAAGTCCTAGCCATTGTTTCATCTCTCTGGTTGTTTGATATTTTGTGTACTCGGAGATGAAGCACTGTTAAGTGAGGACGCCTTCACGCGGACTGAACAAATTATTTGTCTAAATCGCGACGGGAGTAAAGGTGAGGATTGCGTAAAATCGATTTTAGCCCCTCCCCCCCACCCCACATCCATGTGGAATTCGTTTAACTGACACTTCCAAGGCGGTTCTTTTGTAACGGTGTATTTGTGCTATGGTTTGCCTTTGAGTGTATATCGTTTGTATCGTTTTGTTTTTGATAGCCAACTAGCCATTTTGTGAGAAAGTAACGGTCCTTTTGGCTTTCCACTGTTGATATTACCTATAGGATCTAGTTATGTCATGTGCGTCTTTCCATTTGGTGTCTCTGATGGGAGCTGTGGATTAATTGTATCGATTCCTGATCATTGCCTTCACTTCTATTATGCAATCCATCCGAATTTGGGCCAATCCCACCAAATAATCTTGACCTTTACCATTCATAGACATTTCGCTTTGAACTTATTCTCCTCATATGACAGACCACAATATGTTTCGACAAATCCATCGAAAGGACTGGGTATCCAACTTTGATCTTGGAATAAAATAGGTCAAGGTCACTCAAATGCCATCAGTTTTGCAAACCTAACAGTACTTAGAATGCTACAAACAAAGTCTCAAGACCATCCGCGCTTCGGTTTTGACAATAAAAGACTGTTTTAAGTTATAAACGTTTGGACATGGCGGCCCTCTTGGTCATGTGACCTCAACCCTACTTGCAATATTCTAGTTCTTCCACTTTCAACAAGCTGCATTTAGAATTTATATGAAATTGGCACAATGGTTTCAGAGTAAATGAATTTTGAAATGCCAATGACCTGTATTCTTGGGCCAAGATCACCGAATGGCCTTGACATTTAGCATTCATCGACATTAATTTTTACCTGTTTTTATGGTACTAGTTGTTGTTAAATAGAATCGGAGGCAATAATCAAAAGCCTAGGAAAGGTTATCACCATCATTCTGTGAAGCATTAACCCGGTGGTATCAGAGGCAATACTAAGTAACCACCACCATCCCCACCACCTCCGTATATCGTAATGGAAAGCGGGTTCAGATCAAGTGCGAGATATTTCTTTCGGACAAAATTTAACAAATAACTTATACATAGCCCAAGTACAGGCCGGTAAAAACCCATATTTTTGTGTTTCGCGGAGAAACTGACAAACGCGAAATCGGCTATTTACTCCGCGAAACCGCGAGAAAAAATAAAATGAGCGAGAAATTTCTCCCTGAAATTTCTCCCGGTTTCACGTAGAAAATATGGGGAGATTCTCGGTGAAAAATTTGACCGATCGCTTTCATTGAAAATGAATTACCCGCGTTTCGCGGAGAAATAAAAAAAACAACAACTGTGCTTATGTGAAAGTATCAGTCAAATGTTCGGCTCATTATTATTTCTTCGTTTGTTTGGCGTTGTTTTTGTAAACGAAGGCAAATGGTATCCATTGTCAAATCATAATCATATTTCTTTCATGTTACACAGTTACAGTTTTTACTAAAACTAAGACTCACTTGTCAGGTGCGACATGTATCTTAGCAGATTTGGTTGCCACGTTTTGTTATATTTTGAATTTCGCAAGTCTCGCTTCTTTGGACATCTCCTTCCTGATTCCCGGGACTTCCGTGGAGTGTGGGCCATGTTTGCTGATGTTGGCTCGGTGGGGGACCCCTATAAGTCCGCGGGTAGGCGTCCAGTTGACCTGTCTCATGAGCTACGTCGCTCGGTGTGTGCTCGGAGTGGGAATTGGCTGTGTTTGCCGGGTCTTGTCCATCAGTTGTTTCGGTTTCAGAACTTTGGGGTTGAGACACACTGATGAACATTAAATATCAGAAAGGCCTCTGTGTCACTAAATTTGGTATAGTTACACCTTAATTGTATAATCCCTTTTTGAAAGTCTCAATACAACTTTTATTTACATGACGAAAACACGCTATTTATTTGTTACGCCCTTAAACGCCACTTTTAACTGGAGTTTACAGGGGTATACATTATTTAGCTAATTTCTGCTCACATAGATGTGGGTACTCGTTAAAACCGCCTCGCCGAGTCGTTTGAAAGAGTACCCACAATCTTGAGAAGAAATATGAAAACATGTTAGAAATTTTAGCCGAAAATTTTCCGCTTTTAGTGGTAAAACTTCAATATATTTGAATAGGCGAGTTTTCATAATAAGTCGTACATGTAGGTTATTAACATCATGATGTTGTGGGACATTTACCAAAATCTCAGCAGCCACCGCCCATCGTGGCTTGAAGAAATAGATGGGCTGCTAGATGCTTCCACGCAGAGCTGAAACCGACCCGCACACGACTAAAGGTAAAGTAGAAGTAAAACAAAGTTCAGGAATCGAATCAGGCGATACAATTAACTTACTCCACCCATCAAAGACACCAAAGGGAAAGAAACACAAACATGAAGTGACCAGACCATAATGGAAACCTAAACAAAGGAAGACCATAAGGACAGATCCTTTTCCACAAAACGGCCATATGACCATCCAAAATAAAAAGACACAAATGATAAATACAGTTAGTAACAAACAACAGCATAAATAAACCGCCACAGAAGAACCGCCTTGGGACGGTCAGTGGAAAGATTTTACGTGGCCACAATCCTCGCCCCTTACTTCCGTCGCGATTTAGACAAATAATTTGTTCAGTCCGCATGAGTGCCTCCTTACTCATCAGTGCAACATCTTCGTGAACACAAATAATCAAAGAACCACAGAGGTTAGCCAACGGTGAGGACTCGACAGCAAAAAACCACTGAAATGCTGGAGCAAAAGAACACCAACAGTTAGACTCCAATGGGCCCGACCAGAGACAGAGCATCAGGCACCAACCAACTTTACCTTGAATAAGATCCGCCTAGAGGATCTAAGTCTGCCCAGGCAAAGGGGTGTGAGTCGGACCATCCATACCTATAAACCCTATTGGTTTCATTGGACGGCAGGGCTTGAGATGTCATTTCATCTCAGTGTCGGGTACAATTCCAACAAAATTTGAAGCAACGTCTCCAAAATGAACTTTATAGTATTGACGGGGACGTTGAACCTCAAATCAAACAAAACACACCAAAAGCTCAGATTCGCCTCAATTATTATGATTACAAACTGTCAAATTGGTACAGCAAGCGGTGCTTTGAATGCAACGTCTGTGACCAGTTTACGAGGAACACAATAATTCCAATAATTCCACCATATGTTCACATATGGGTGATCTTTCTTTCTGTCACGAAATTTTGTCTGATAGTAATAGAGAGTGTATGCAAGACGATGTGTAACTATCTATTCAAGGAAACTCTGGATGTATGTACAGATCTACTACATTTACATGTAGGTATACGAGCAGGGAACACGTTCCATACCATTACAACAGGACAGCGAAGACAATTGAGAATGTGCTAAGTCAAGCTGAGCAGGGCGCCCCCCCCCCCCCCGACTTCACACACACACCACCCTACCATAGAAATAAAGAAAATTAGAAACTCTCTGAGGTCTAGAACAATGTTTGGCTATTAACTCATTCAGTACCAGAATCCCTTAAAGGGGTACCTTGGCAAACAGTGCAGGCCCTGATCAGACACCGCAGGACGCGGCGTCTGATCAGGGCCTCCACTGTTTGCTCAAAGTTCACTCATTTTCAAAATTAATTGTGAAGAAAACACAACCTGCCACCCCTAAATGTTAAAATGAACTGCTGCTACATGTATATATAAGGAGGAAGATTTCATTTGGTACAAAAAGTTTTAAAATGTTTATAATCCACGAGCGTTCAGTTCACAATAGACTGTTCCAGCATCAAACTGGGAGTGTCTAAGGTACGTTTGGTGTGAACCCAGGAAGAACGGCAAACAGTGTACAGCGTGATGAGACAACACATTATGGACCTTCTCATCTGACGGTAGTGTTCAAAAACCATTTATCCGGTCTAAAGGTTTGAACAAAGAACGTGCATTTCGTCATATGCTTCAAACTGTGTGTACAAAATTTGAATGCATAAAAATACATGTACATGAGCATGTAGGTATAGGCAGATTTCGCGGAGAAACACCGTGAACGTCTTCACCTGTACTAGTTATCTTTCTCCGAGAAAAACGAGTTTCGCGGAGAAATTTTGCGGCGTTTCGCGGAGAAATTAACCGCTTTGAAACGCAAAATTTCGTTCTTGTCGGAAACAGTTCTCGCTTGTTCTCCGAGAAAAAAAAAAAGCCTATTACCGCGGAGAAATAAAACAAAATGGGTTTTTACCGGTAGTTGGTCTGTATCTGTATTGGAATTGCAATAACATGATATGTTTCTGTATAAGTGTTACGGTTTCTTCGATCTGTTCGTGGCTTATGGGTTCGTAGGTATTTTGTTGGTTCTTAGTTGGGGAGAATTAGTGGGTGCCTTTGAATTATGCCATCGAAGAAGCTGAAGTCAGAGGGCAAGCCCTGATGGCCAATGTAATTGATTTGTTTATATATATATATGTATATATATTTTTTTGCAGTTTGCTTAGGGAACCTTAGCTGATGTTTATAAAATTGTTGCAGTTTAACTAGTCTTAGTTTTCTATTCTGTAAAATATATGGATGCCGATACATTTCGCTGTGATGGGTGGAACAATTACTTAGTTTACTCATTATACTCCAGGCATACGTAGTATGCGATATAGGTGATTAGTTTTTGTCTCTCCATTTACATACGTGTGTGCTTGCGTGCGTATGTGTGTGTGTGTGTTTCAGTCAAAGATGTTTGAGGAATGGTTAGGCTTAGAATACGAAAATTTGGTAGGCATGCTTTTTATGAGCCGAAATACATCATATTTCTAATTCTTATCTGTCCCCTTATTATCCAGTCTTTTGCTTTTTCTGGGTTCCCAATAGTACAACTATTTTTGAAAACTTTTCTTCTGCCATTGAAGATAGTTTTTTGATGTTTGATATCAGTTATATAAATTGAATACTTGGCAATATTTACATAAGATTTGGTATTAAGATTTTTTAGACAAGTTGTGGGTATTCCGATGGGTACGAATTGCGCACCCCGTGCGGCCGAGCTGGTCATGTGTTGTCATGAAATAGACTTCATGATGTCCCGTTCAGGTGAAAACCAGTCTGAAATCATTGAAGCTTTTACTCTTTGAAATAATCTGTTGTGGTGTATTTTTGTTATGGTTTGTCTTTGAGTGTTTGTATCGCTTATATTATTTTGTTTTGGCTAGCCAATTGGCCATTTTGTGGGTAAGTAACAGTCCTTTTGCTTTCCGCTATTGATGTTTTCATTAGGGTATGTTGTTTCATGTTTGTGTTTCTTTCCCTTTGGTGTCTCTGGTGGGAGCTGTGAGATAATTGTATCGATTTCTGATCAATGCCTGCACTTGTCTTGACTCGGCTTCTAGATATATGGATGATTATTAAACATTGATGGTTTGATCAGTCAAATTTACCCCCCCCCCCCCCCCCCCCCCAAAGAACCTCAGTTAAATAACGTAAATTATTCTGATACCGTTTTTGAAATAACATCTATCTTTTGTAGATGGGTTTGTTTCCTGAAAAAAATGTGATAAACGCGTTGATTTTGATTTTGAGATTTCCTTTCATGCATGATGAGGTTCCTCGTGTTGCATCCTTTGGCATTTTTATTTCGCGATAAGTTCGATTTATCAAAGTATGTAGTCATGTAACTGACTTCAACACTCGTAACAAATTGTTATCTGCTAAATTTCTTAATCGGGGTTATCGGTATCATAAACTCCAAAAAGCCTTTTCAAAATTGTATAGACGCCATTCCGATATTATTTCAAAATTCAATGTTGGACTTAAATCTCTTCTGCAACAAGGTCTATCGGAACGCGAATTTTATGGTGACTTAGTATATAAATTCAGAAAAATATATAACTACACTGACGTCAGCACCAATTTTCGTAAACTAGAAGTGAAAGCAATGATCAGGAATCGATACAACCAACCAACAGCTCCCATCACAGACACCAAAGGGAAAGAGGCATAAACATGAAACACATAACCCTGATGGAAAGATCAATAGCGGAAAGCCACAGTTACTTTCCCACAAAATGGCCATA